>JAVQMG010000099.1:3680000-4295000 GCA_032878915.1 Castanopsis chinensis | reverse complement strand
TACAACCTTTGTTCGATTCACATTTTCTCCACAAATCCACTTCAAAAAAATTTCAAATGGCTTTTAACATCATCACTGGAAAGGCTTATGTTACTTTTTTGGCATGTAAGAGCATTCGTATCGAGTAATGTAAATGGTATGTGTTAAGGAAATTTAGCATCAAAGTACAAAACTAGCCATTACCTGGACTTAGTGCAACAGTCCCATCTTACTTTTATGATGGTACTGTAACAACTAATATAATATTAAATTAATTTTTGCTTTTACCATCTCACACTCTGTCTCCCACTCCCTTTGATTTCACTTCCTCTTCTTTGATTCTCTCTCTCTTTTCAGTCTTTACTCTCTCTCTCTCTCTCTCTCTCTCTCTCTCTCTCTCTCTCTCTCTCTCTCTCTCTCTCTCTCTCTCTCTCTCGATGTTGGGTTTTTTCTAGCTTGGCTGGGTTTTTTTTTTTTCTCTCTTATGGTGTGATTGGTTGAGATTGGCGTGGGTTTGCTTGGTCTGACATGGGTAGTGGATGTGCTTGGTCCAGCGTGTGGTTTGATGAGTGTGTTTGCTTGGTCTGGTGTGGGTATGCTTGGTCCGATCTCCACCAATCTACTATGTTTCGAAGGTGGATGACTGCAGCGGCAGTGGGTTTGATTAGTGTGAGTGTGTGTGGTTGAGTTTGTGACTGATGTGTTGGTAGTGGTGGGGGGTTGCAATGGTGGTGGGTGTTGATGATGGTGGAGGTGGGGGTTGTCGTGGTAATGGTTTGCTGATATGGGTTCGTGGTGGTGGCAGTGGTAGTGGTGGGTAAAGGGCAATGGGCATGGTGGTGGCTTGGTGATGCCAGGGTTGTTCGGTTAATTTTTAATGAGTTTTTGGTTGGTTTGTGGCTGGATATTTGCTGGGTTTGTGGTGGGTTTAGAGTCCATGGTGGTAGCTATGTGGTGGTGACTGGGTTGCTGTGTGGAGGTGTTGAGGCTGAGAGGGTGGTTGCTGTGTAGATAGGTGGTTGAGAGAGTGACAGAGAGACAGAAATTAAAAAGGTGTAAGAGATAATTTTATATTATTTTGATGAGCAAAATGGCAAAATAAAAGTTAGAATGTTATATGTATTATAAAATGGTGTAGTATAAATAATAAAGTAACTTTTGAGATGGTAAAATAGAATTTTTTGTAAAAATCGGATATGAAAGGTGTGGTTAGCTTAGCCAAGGGCCTGAGGAAGGTCTAGACCAAGTACCTTTTTGTGCTTGTAATTTTGCCTGATGTTTATGATGAGATACTGGCTTCATGTGCATAGTTAGAGAGATTGAGCACGTGTATCTCCTAAGAATCAAACCCAATTTGCCATGGCTTACTGTGTCGTCAATTACTCCAATCGAACCCAGTTTTACACTTTGTTTGCTTTCTATGAGTGACACAAGATTTTTTTTTTTTTTTGCTTTCAAAATTTTTTTTTTTTTTTTTAAAACTGTGTTTGTGGGTTTCTGACAAGTGTTATCTCAAAAAATTGCATGTGAGGGTCTTTTGGTAATTTCGAATTAAAGGTCTGTTCAGTGGCAGATAACACCTAGTTTGATTGTTGTTATGAAAAATTGGAGAAATTTCATTTAAAGACTCTCATTTATTTAAAATTGTTAAGTCAGTAGTTAATTTTTATTTTTTGTTTTTTTGTTTTTTTTGACTTATCAATTTTAAATAGGTAAAATTCTTATAGTGGAATGATAAACAAATAACATAGTCCATCACGAGGATGTTATAATTTCTCAAAAAAGTGTGTATCTTTCTTTCAAAAAAAAAAATCCACCCGGTCCCTGGAATCTTGTTTTTCCTTTTAAAATGGAGCCTTAATCTTGTCTATATCTGTAACCAAACAAAGCTCTTATATTTTATAAATTTCTCTGGTCTAGTCTAAGGCTATTCTTTATCTTTAAAGAAATTTTAGTAATCTATCCGATTCCTATTAAATATTTTCTATTTCTATTTCTATTTCTATTTCTATCTATTAACTATATCATCTATTAACTATATCTATGGTGTTTTGGTTTGGATTAGTCAAGCTTTTTTTTTTCCTAAGCCAAAATGGTTTACTTTTTTTTGCAAAAACAAAAAGTAATAATTTTACAAAACAAAACTTAACAAAAATTGATATAGAATAGAGACATTTTTACATTATTTTTGGCCTTTGGTGAGCATAAACTCACCATTTCACGGGAGCTAGCATTCTTTTCTTTTCTTTTTTAATTATTTTTTTAAACATATCATCATTTATACCAGTTTTCTTGCTCATTTCAAATTTTCCTTTTTAAATATTTATATGCGGTGACAGTAATATAAAGTGTTTTGGTTCAAGAGTTGTTCAATCCACACTATTACACTTGCCTTCTTTTTTTGTGTGGTAATATCGTCTATTGAACTTGCTTATATAATAATAAAAATATATTAACACAACAAATTGCCATAATATTTTTCATAATTATTAAGGTGTTAATTCTTTATATGTCAAAATAAAATAATAAAATATCATACTGGAACCAACCACAACTAAAAATAAAGGTTTTTTTTTTTTAAATTGCAATATTCACAACATTTTTCATAATATTTTCATAATAAATCTTAGGTGGTAACTTATTATTCTAATTTGAACTTACCAATAAAATTACTTTTTTACCTGCTAATAACAAGCCGTAACAACCTACTACTTATAATTTATAATGAAAATGTTGTGAACAAAAAATTTCTTTGGTGAAAATGTTAAGACATCTTCTTGTTATCACAATATTTTCATAATTGCTCAAGTATCAATTCTTTACTAGTCAAATTAAAATATAACAAAATTATAACGGTATCATGAAAATGTTGTGGCATTCTTTGTGTTTCTGTATTTTTTTTTATTAGTCAGTTTTTGTTGAACCAAAATTCACTGTTTCACATATAGTTTTTCGGGGTTGAATTTTTGTATTTTGTTTATTTATTTTTTTCCTTTATGCATAATTTTAAGTAAAAGCACGCAGTTTTACACACACAAAAAACAAAAAATAAAAACAAAAATTATGTTTGGAGTAGTTCACAATTCCTTCTTAAACTTTGAAATCAAGTAATTTCCCCCTTAATATTTCGAAAAGGAGCAAATATGTTATATTGTTATTCTCTTAATTAAACCTAAATGAAAGCTTATGATTCTTAAAATATTCTATTGTGTAATGTCTAAAATACTCCCACTAAATTTTAACATCCCAAAATGTTTCTTCACATATTTTGAATTTTAGATGGTAGTAATACTTAGAAAGTTAGAATGATAATATGAGGTGTTTTATTTGTTACTAAGAGAACATTGATTTTCTAGGTTTAAATATTCAAAATTTATAATTTGTCTAATGGAAAATTCGATGACACATGCATTTTATTAATTTTTTTTTTCTTTTTTTTTGCCAAAAAAGGGTGTTCATTAAAAACTAATTAAGCTAAAGATTGCACCTAGACTCATGTAGAATGATAAAGAAGAAAGAATAAATGAATTTCTTTTTTATTCTGTATGGTTGAATACTTGAAGGTATTTGGCGAAGAGTTTTAGTTATTGCATATGACATCATTCATTACAAAAAATTAAATATTTTGACAAGGTTATAGCAAAACTCAATTGCTTTTTGTTGGAAAATGATGATATTTGTTATCATTCTTATAAGTTTTTAAAGAATGAATATTGCCTTTAGCAAATAGGTATCAAAATTCTTATATATACGAATGAGATTAACTTTGTATGACATACATTTTTTTATACATAGTTTCATACTTCTTCAAATAAAAATTCTACCTTAATTTTTTCACTCAAGAGGTAGCATGTGCCTTGATCATACCACCCGCACTAGTCTTCAATAAATTATCAAACAAGAGATCCACAAACTAATTCATGAAAACAATTTGGATATATACAATTGGCAACCCATTACCACTTATCTTGTTTTTGACAACCACGTGTCCAACCATGTTTTGAAAATGTGTGATTAATCTTATTTGAGTGATTAGAAACTGTCTTTGATATTTTACTAAAACTAGTTTATAACCCTCCATATACATGGATGCTATATATATATATATATATATATATATATATATATATATATATAGAACACATTCATACTAATATATAGAAGCATAATATGTTATCAAAAAAAATATAGAAGAATAATAAATACAAATTGAGTCTTTTAATTTAATATTTAAATATATGAATTTACATGTAAATATAATTGAGACATAATTTATATAGAATGGAAATTTGAAGTAAATTTTTGTTAGATTTTGCTTTAAATATTTTGACTTGTTTTGGGTTTGCAATTTGAGACTGCCTCTGGGGATCTATGGAGTTGACAGAGGACTTTTCAACTTGTGAGGCTTGATTGAATTCAAGTCCAGACGAAAATTTGTTAGATGTTGGCTTCAATTTTCAAATTTTCACTGATGCATCCGATTAGGCTTGCTTTTTTGTTTCGTGCCTCCATTCGATGCAACCAATTTGTGGATTACATTTAGTGGATGTGTTTAATTCAAGCTATGCCTGATCATTCCCAAATTGAATTTAAACATTTAGTTGTATTGAATTTAAGTTTCATAGAAAAAAAAAAACATTAATTGTATTTTATTTTTTATTTTTTTGATGGAAATTATTGTATTTTATTGATAAATACAATCAAGTATTTGAATTTAATTGGAGAATTGATGCACTATACCTAGAATCTATATATTAAAAGCTAAAACTCAAAGAAAATTTAATTAGATTTTCAATTTTGCTCTAAATGTCCTATATGATTTTTAATTTTTGTGCTCAATGAATTATTGAGGGTAAAAATCTAAGAGTCTAAATCCAATTAAATTCTAAATTGAATTTTAATTAGAATCCAATTTTGCGCCGCATGCCCAAAGCGAACAAACTCTTTTGTGTGCGAGTCAAGTACCCACAATTATATATTTTAAAAACGTATGGTTCAAAAAAAAATATAAACTAATACTATGTATAATTTGAACTGTATGTAAAATTATGATTGTTAGTTAGTATTTAATCGGAGAATTGATGCACTACACCTAATTGTTTTTTTTTTTTTTTTTTTTTGAAAGCAAACCCAATTTCATTTAATTAGAGATAGAAAGAGAATCCAAATACAAAGCCTCTAAGGTTAGTGGTGATAAATCTTCTAACCATACAATATCCTCACTTTTTTTTTTTTTTTTTTTGAGAAACCAGACTGGGAGCAGCCTGGACTTTTATTAATAAACCTCAATGAGCATCAAAATAAACAAGGGGAGCAATGTCAGCTGGGATGTCCTCCAGCCACACTTGCAGCCCCATACAAAGTTTGGCCTTTTTTGCTAAAGCATCAGCCACAGTGTTACAGATACGAGGAGAATGACAAAATACAGAAAATTGAAAACCAACTGCTTGTGTCCGAATGTCATCAACTATGTTTCCATAAGGTAAAAATTCTGAGTTTCCCTGGGTGATGGCTTGAATGACTGCTGCTGAATCACCTTCAAAGATTACCCTTCTTAATCCAATTTCCCAAGCAAATTGGACAGCCCTTCGACAGGCTAGGGCTTCCAATTCAACAACAGTTTGTGAGAGTGGTATTTGAAGGGCTAGAGCACCGATAACTTCTCCATCACAGTCTCTGATGATCACGCCAATGCCCGCTGTGTTTGACGCTTTAAAAACTGCTGCATCAAAATTGGCTTTATAAAGCTGTGGTTCAGGAGGTTTCCATTGACGCTGAAATGTGTTTGTGGGGGCAGATGGAGCTGAATCCTGAGCAGCAAGGAACTCCTGGAGCATTCTACCTGCAGTTGAGATCACGGTGGACACAGGTTGCACCGATAGACCAAGCCGAGCAGAGTTCCGCCGGTTCCACAAACCCCATGAGCAGAGGATGAATATTTCTCTCCTGTAATCCTCATGAAAATGCAGAAAATTAGCTAACAACTCTGAGAAGCTTGAGGGAGGTGGGGTATCAGAGTAATTAGCCCAATGGAATGATCTCCAGACTGTTTCAACTCCTTTGCATGACCATAAAGCATGGATTTGGTCTTCGGGCTGTTCTGAACAAACCTCACAGATATCAGCTGGGATGATGTGTCGACGATGGAGGTTGACCTTTGTTGGCAGGGCATTGTTGCACGCACGCCAAGCAAAATGCTTTATCTTATTTGGGACTTGCAGGTTCCACACACCTCTCCAAAACTTCTTCTGGGCAATCAGATCAGAGGTACCTGCAGAGTTAGTGGGAACACAAGAAACTAATATTTTGTATGCACTACTAGTTGTGAAGCAGCCATTAGGAGTATGACCCCAAATAATTCGGTCCGGAGGCAATCTTGGGCTCAGAGGGATACTCATAATAATTGAAGCTTCATGAGGTGGAAATAGTTGTTCTACAGCATCAGATTTCCAGATACCAAGGTCTTGGTTTATGAGGGAACTCACCTTGGTTTCATTTTGGATTGAAGGCAGCTGAGGAATGATCTGTCTATTGCACTGTTTTGGAAGCCATCTATCTTCTTTCAGTCGGACTGATTGGCCATTACCTATACGCCACACCATACCCTTGCGAATAACATCCCGAGCGCTCAGGATACTCTTCCAGGCATAAGACCCAATAGTAGACTCTTTTGCATCAAAAATAGTCTCTCCCGGAAAAAACCGTGCTTTAAACACACGAGAGCATAGGGATTCAGGATTATTGATCATGCGCCACACTTGTTTGGCAAGCAACGCATCATTAAATTTCTCTATCTCTTTGAACCCCATACCACCCACTTCCTTTGCTTCACACATCCTTTCCCAACTCACCCAATGAACCTTTCTATTTGTCCCGTTATATCCCCACCCAAACTTTCGAATTAAAATTTCCAGTTCCTTTACTAGACCCTTAGGTAATTTGAAGCAGCTCATGGTGTATGTCGGTATGGCTTGTATGACCGACTTTATAAGGACTTCCCGACCCGCCTGGGACAAATGCTTTTCCTTCCATCCTTGAAGTTTCCTCCAAACCCGCTCCTTGAGATAAATAAAACTCTGCTTCTTTGCCCAGCCCACCAAAGCAGGAAGCCCCAAATATTTTTCGTACTGGCGGATAGCTGGGACACCAAGGAGTTGTTGGATTCTGGCCTGCACACCTTCTTGAGTGTTAGAACTGAAAAAAATGATGGTCTTGTCTCTGTTTATTTTCTGCCCTGAACCTCTTTCATAAACAGCCAATAACTCCAAAATTTTCTGACACTCCCTTTCATTTGCTCGGCAAAATAAGACACTGTCATCTGCAAAAAATAAGTGTGAAACACGAGGACCATTGCGACTAATAGCAACTCCCCTAATATCATCATTCACCTCAGCTTTTTGCAATAAGCCTTGCAGCCCCATCGCACACAAAAGGAACAAATAGGGAGACAAAGGGTCACCTTGTCTAAGTCCCCTACTAGGCTTTATATTTCCTATGGGTTGACCATTGAGCAAAACAGAATAGGACACGGAAGAGAGACAAGACATAATGAGGCTGACAAATACATCTGCAAAGCCTAGATGTTTCATGATTTTTTCCAAAAATACCCATTCGACCCGGTCATATGCTTTACTCATGTCAAGCTTAAGGGCCATAAAACCTAGTTTTCCTTGAGTTTTCCTTTTAAGGTAATGCAAGGTCTCGAAAGCCACAAGTACATTGTCAGATATAAGTCTTCCAGACAGAAAAGCACTTTGGGAATCAGAAACTACATGTGAAAGCACCATTTTCATCCGATTAACCAACACTTTAGCTATGAGTTTGTAGATTACATTACATAGGCTAATTGGCCGGAAATCAGCCACCCTTTTGGGGTTTTTTATCTTGGGAATAAGGGCAATGAAAGTAGAATTGAGGGAGTCATGAACAGTACCTGAGTTGAGGGCATTCAGAACAGTAGAGGTAACATCATTGCCCACTATGTGCCAGAAAGACTTATAGAATATCGGCGACATCCCATCAGGTCCTGGGGCAGTGAGGGGGGCCATTTGTTTCAACGCTTGCTGCACTTCCTCAACTCTAAACTCACAGGTTAGTGCCTCATTCATTTCAGCTGTGACAGTAGGTTGGATCCCATCGAATATAGCATCAAAATCCGATGGGTTTGAAGAGGTGAACATATCCTTGAAATACTTCTCTACCAAGCTTCCCATTTGATCTTCCTCCTTCACCCATTCTCCGGCCTCATTTGTTAACCCCTGGATGTAATTTCTTTTATTCCTTTGATTAGCCTTGCAATGAAAGAACCTGGTGTTACGATCTCCCTCCTTGAGCCAATTATTTCGAGACCTTTGCTTCCACATGCATTCCTCTTTTGTCTTGAGAGCTTCAATCTCAGCCCGAAGTTGGTAGATATGGGAGGGGTTTGTTCTATACTCATCTGATTCCTCTGCCCACTTCTGTTCTTTGACTTTTTTGGCCAGAAGGTTTCGGACATGCCCAAACGAGTTCCGGTTCCAATTCCTCAAATTTTCCTGACACAAGATAATCTTATGATTTAACCCCCACGCCGGGTTTGCTCCCAACTGACCATCCCATGATTCCTGGATTACATCTTCACATGTTGAGTCTTTTAGCCACATCGCTTCAAAGCGAAATGGCCTCCCTTTCCTATAAAAACGCTTAAACTCTGAATCCAGGCATAGTAAAATTGGTTTGTGATCCGAGTGGAAAGCATCAAGATGATGAATCCGTGAAGTAGGAAACCGTAAAATCCACTCCATAGTGGCAACACCTCTATCTAGGCGAACCCAAACATTCTGATTTCCAGGTCTTCTGTTACACCAAGTAAATGGGAAACCATTAAATCCCAGGTCTTTTAACCGACAACAATCTAAAGCATCCCTAAAACCCTGCATTTGTCTTTCCGGACGATCAAGCCAACCCTGTTTTTCTTCAGCTAACAGGATTTCGTTAAAATCCCCCATACAAACCCAAGGCAAATTGAATCGTTGGCTTAACGTTCTAAGTAATGACCAGGAGTTTTCCCGGCTGGCGGTGTCTGGGTCTCCATAGAAACCCGTAAACCTCCAGGCGTCATCAACTCCATGGTCAACAATAGCATCAATGTGGCGATCAGAATATGTCTGCACATCCACAGATAGGTCATCTCTCCATAACAAAGCCAGCCCTCCTGTTCTATTTAACCGTGGTACCACAAAGATGTTGTTAAATAACATTTTTCTGCCAATTCTCTCCATAGTAGGTTTTTCCACCTTTGTTTCCGTTAGAAAAACCATTTTGGGATCTTTGCTGCTTACCAAAGCAACTAATTCATTTTCTGTCTGTGGGTTCCCAAGCCCACGACAGTTCCAGCTTAGACAACTCATAGGCCCCGGTGGTGCTGGCTCCCAGACACCACCTGATTATTGGTACTATCATCCTCTTCACAAATCTCCATACACTGTCTCTTAAGCCCCTGATCAACTGCTATGTCCCTCTCTGAGCGTCTACCCTTTCTCTCCAGGATAATATTCCCAGACTCATTCTTAGTAACTTCCCTTTCTAATTTCTTCCATGTTTTCAAGCTCGGGATGGGGGTGGATGGTATTAACTGATTGGTAATATTACTAAAAGGGGCCCTAGTTGCTCGACAGGATGACTCAACACTATTATTTATACCCAAGCAAGAGCTAGAAATAGTTACCTGCTCCGCTGGCAATGATTTCCCCTCCCTACATGTGTCCCGCCCTGTATTGTCCCTCATCTCTCCTTCATTTGTCTTTTCCATCCCACAATTTTGACCATCAAGCACACCTCCTGAGGGTTTGTTAATCGATATCGTCGGAAACAAATTTTCAATGGTGATATCATCCACCATGTCTTCCTGGGAAGGCTCTGAGTTCTCACCTAAATCTCTGTTACCACTATGTCTTGCTGTGTTAATCTTACCAGACCCCTCCTTTGAACAGTTTCCTGACTTTCTCCACCAAGGTGCCTGACTACGGCCACTGCCCGGCACTACTGAAACTGTCTTTCTATAAGATCGGAACGAGTCCGCTCGCATCCATTCCCCAAAATTCTGATCGGCCTTCTTCAAAGTTCCCTTGCCACGGAGCCACAACTCACAGTCTCGCTCGCCATGGGTAAGCCGTCCACACCAATAGCAAAAATTGGGGAGGCGTTCGTACTTTAGGCCTACCAATCCAGCTTGTTTACCTTTCACCCAAAGCTTACGACACCGCGGCAGAGGTTTTTCAATATCAATAGAGACACGGACTCTCAGGAACTCATTCCCTGCTCCGTCATCTTCTGGGTCTGCCACCTGGACTACCGAGCCTATGGTGCCGCCAATCGATTCACTAGTAGCTTGAGACAAGCAATTTTCAGGCACATTGTGAATTTGGACCCAAAATGTTGCCCTGGAAAATACTAGCTGAGGCACTTCTTCAAGCGTCGTGACCCTCTGAAACACCACTATGCTTTTATCAAAAGTCCACGGCTCAAACTCCAAAACCCTCTCCAGATCGAGACTATCTTCAAACTCAAACAGCAGAACGTTATCACCCGCAGTTCTGATCTTCAGTTCACCGATGGGTTTCCATAGGGGTTTGAAAGTGCGACCCACCGATTCAACATTCAGGGCCCTCTTTGTGAAAAAACGGCCTGCCAAACGATGGATCTGCACTTCAACTTGTCGATCCACTTCAGCCCCTAGTTCTTCCTCTTCGGTCAGTGAGAAACGAGACCATAGACTGTCTAGCTCCGCCATGAAATCGTCAAAACGTGGAAGTGTAAACTAGCAAGAGAAACAAAACACGAATCCGTCCTATCAACCACTGAAAGGATGAAGGGAACAAAGACCTACACTAAGGAAGGGACGAAATTCTACTGGCGGCGTGGGAAAGAAGCCTAACCCTAACTCACCAGAGAAACTTAGGTCGGCCACATCGATTAAAAAAAAAATTTATTTACAATATCCTCACTTAGATGCCTAGCATAGCAAGCTAAAGAATGTGCTACACCATTTGCACCACGTCTGATACTATGAAATTCCACATGCCGCAAATCTCCAGCCATACAACGAATGTCGTCATAGAGATTTGCCAGGCGAGACAAATCTACCCGAGCTGAAGTGATGGAGTTCATTACATTTGTCGCCTTCCACAATCAATTCTGAAAACCCAGCATCTACTGCAAATTCCAGAGCTTTTCTACACGCCAATACCTCTGCCTCTTCGCTATCCATTACTGCATGACCCTCGACAACAATGCTGCCATAACCTGACCCTTTTCATTCCATATTATAACACCAATACCTGAAGCTGTTATGTCCGCAAAAACTGCTGCGTCAAAGTTGAGCTTATACACTGTTCCTTCGGGTGGCTGCCATGCCTGTGAATGACCATTAAAAGGCTGCTGGCTCTCGCATTAAGTCTACCAGGCTCTTGCAGATGTCTTCCATGCAAAAACAGGTTGCGTTGGTTCCAAATTAACCGACCTTGCTCCAGGAAAAACTCAAGTTCCTCCTTGGTTAGCTTGTGCATCAGATTTTCAAGTAACTGCATCACATCGCCTTGATTAGTCAGACCCTTCTGCAATATTCGGTTTGGACATCCAGTCCATCTAAAATTAGAATTATTAATTTCGTGCAATTTTATTATTTACATTATAACGGTTGGTTTGGACATATATAAAAATGTATAACGTTAGATTAAAATAAACTTACAATTCAAATGCTGAGGTTAAGAATGGATTTCGGTTGTTTATTGGATTTGCTTAAGAGCATTGACTGAACTGGTTCAATCTGGATAAGTTATCCATTCACATCTTCTCATCTGGCCATCTCTTTTTGTCCAATCACTAATCAATTACCAACTAACGTTTGTTAAGAGAGAAAAAAAAAAAATCTATAAATAGAGTACTGTTATTCATACGCCCTTGTTTCCTCCCCTTCCGATTCAAAATGAGTAATGTTCTTATATGTTAATGGTTAATATATAAGAATATATATACTAATATATTAACCATTAATTATCATTCAATTATAATGTCCAAAAAAACGTGTACTACTTTTTACGTGTGCTTTTGGTTTTGTTATTAAACATTTGGGTTTAAGTTTTTTTTTTTTTTTTGGTTGCTGTTTTCTTTTTTCAACTTATATATTATAATAAGAAAATTATTAAGTGAAGAATTTGGATTATAATCAAATTATGATTTTTCTCAACTTAGAAATTGTAGGGATGAAAGACTAAGATAAGGATATTGGGCCGTAGGCCGCACTCAAGGACGTCAAAGAGCTTGAGGACAAACAAGTATTAGTAAAAGTAAGTAGATTATTGGGCCGAGGAAGGGGTCTGCTCACAACAAGCAAGTGATGTTGTCTGAGGAGCCACCCTTCCTTGGCCAACTAAGTAAAAGCTTAAAGTCTGATCACCCATCAAGTACTAGGCAGTGATAATCGTGCTTGGGAGGATAAGCTGCAAAGAGAAGTGGGTCAATAGAAAATAAAGAAATATCTGGGAAGAAAGTTGCTACCACCACATTAAATGCTTTACACCCTACCAACTGGCCACATTAATGTAAAGGTAATACCTGAAGATTCTAATGAGACAAGTATCAAGAAGATTAGTTATTTAATCAACAAGTGAAAGGCTAAGATGAAAGGGGGAGAAGGATTATAAAAGGGAAATGATTCTATTATAGAAGAGGGAATTAGAAAAAAGAGAGGAAACCACTTTGTAACCAAGAACTTGAACATTTGTATAAGTCTGAGAGCTAAATTTAAGAACATATCATCCTTAAACTTGACCAAGGAGTGTTTTTCTTTTCAACTTATTCATCTTAGTCATTTCAATACTAAACTAGCCTATGGTGATTCACATTTGACTCGTTGATCCTTCAGTAATAAACTCATTCTCTAACATATTTATTGTTTTGGGCTTATTGGGCCATTGTCCAAACCTTTTGAGCTGTGTATCAATCTGTGCCCTTACAAAAATTATAGGAAAAGAGAAATTATATCTATTTTTTAAAATTTAATAAAATTTCTACAATTATAACTTTTTTTTTTTTAAATCTAAATCTAAAACGTGTAATAATTTTTTGTTGCAATTTTTTTTATTAATATTTTTTTTCAACTTATATATTATAATAAGAAAATAATTAGAAGAAGAATTTGGATTGTAATCAAATTATGATTTTTATTAACTCAAAAATTATAGGAGAAGAAAATTTATATTTATTTTTATTATACAAGTAGACATTAAAACTAATCCCTATATTTTGTACTTGTTAAAATATTGGATTGTACAACCAATTTTGAAGATATCAGCTAATATATATAGATTGAGTTCTAATCATACTTAGTGTAACTTTTGACAATGTAACAACATCACTTGAAAATTTTTATTGGACGTATTTCGAAATAGCAGTGGTTGGATTGCGTTCTATTTGTATACCTTGCAAAGTTTCGTGGTGACCAATGATTGAATTATTACGAAGAGTTTATAACACACAATTAATTAACACAATATTTGGCATGCTTGTTAAGGAAATGAGAATGTATTATTCAATGGTTGAATTTTAATAATATTAATCCCGGAAAAAATTGAAAGGTGTAACATGAACACAAACTTATATTAGGGTTGTAACTTGATCCTAACTATACGTGCATGTAAAATGCATCAGTATTGAAATATTATGTTCCAATGTGCAAATATAAACCGTCATCATAACAAATTTTAACACATTGGGTTGGAACTTAGGAAATTTTTATTGGTTAAAAAGGAAATAAAATAAACTAGTACTTTATGCTACATTATTTCCAATAACACAAATGAGTAATCAAATGTGGGGATAGGTAACAATGAATAAGAAGCCAAAACATAAACACCCATTCCCTCACCAATACTATGGCAATCGATAAACAGCACCTAATCCTTTTTCCTGAGTATTGCCAACTTCTCTTTTTCAAGAAAAGCTATGTTCCATTTTTGTCTCATTTCATCCTCTTCACATTGATTAACGATTTTTGGGTCTATGCTATATTCTTGTGCTTGTTACCTTATTACATTGAGCCTCAATCTTCGTTGTTCCAAATGATCTTCTATATTCTTTAATTACGTATCTATCTCTCTAACTTGTTCGTTTATCTTCTCCATACTATAGCCAATTTTCCCCCTTTCTGATCGCATATAGAGGAAAGAGGCTTTTTATTTATATGCAATGTATCTCTTAACTATTCATTAGTTATGATAGGATCTCGCATGTCTCAACATTTGATGTAAAAAGATTTCTCATGCTATAAAATTAATGATTTATTATAATTGATTATTACTAGTATATTAATGCTTTGCATACAAAACTATCAAATTATAAATTATTCATTAATTTTGTAAAATTAAATTAGAATCATAACTTATTTGATCAAACATGCAAACAATATTTTGTTTCATGTCAATAGAAATAGGATAAATGATTATTATTTTGCCTTTTAGTTCTTTACTTTTAGGGATAGTTTGCTTTTGGCCATTAGAAAAACTTCTTTGAGAATTTGTTGTGTGGTTTGAATAATTTTAAAATTTGCTCTATTCTTTTTTTGAGAATTTGCTCTATTCTAATTAGTAAAGCAAGTAAGCTGTAAGGAATTCTATGTTGTGGTTTATTTGTACTACACAACGTTGATCTAAGTGTAATTAATGAGGATTAGAACTTTGATTAGCATCAAATTTTTTGGAGAATTTCTAAAAAATAAAAATGTGGAGGATCATTAGGCATTGCAATCTATAGCTTTTACAATTTTATTGGGTATATGATTTGAAATCAGAGTTTTCTCTCGCCTACTATTTCTCAAAGGAGAATAGGTCTTTCGAAAAGAGAAAAGTGAGACGGGTGAAGAAAAAAAAAAACCAAAACAAATTAAATTCAAAGAAAAGAGGGAGAAGGGAAAAGCAAGCAGACCAAGAAGATTCAACAATGGTGGAAACTATGGCTTTTGAATCAGGCCCAATCCAAGTCATGATCTGTGCAGATGGGTGGTCAGGATTTTTAGGAATTAGAATGAGAAAGTTAACGGAGACAAGTTTTCTTGATGGCCCATAAGTTGGTCACTCTTGTAGCTTGTTTGGTGGGGAAGACATGGGACTGGAATGGATTTCTTAAAGGATATTACAGTTATTCCCATGTTTTTGTGCGAGGGGGACAATCATTCCTTTAATGAAACACTTATATTTCTTTCATTTCTATTATTTATTTTATAAACTTTCAAACACATTTAAAAAAAAAAAATTACCATATAATTTCAATTCATTAATGTATGATCTACCCAATCTATTATTTTATGAACACCAAAACATAGTATTAAATAAGTAAGTTTAAGATCTTACACAACACTAGTGGAAAACTAAATGTTTATTGGTACAATTTATATTTTTTATACAAGTAGGAATTAAAAATAATCCCTATATTTTGTACCTGTTAAAATATTGGATGTACAACCAATTTTGAAGATATCAGCTAATATATATAGATTGAATTCTAATCATACTTAGTGTAACTTTTGACAATGTAACAACATCACTTGATAATTTTTATTGGATGTATTTTGAAATAGTAGTGGTTGGATGGCGTCCTATTTGCATACCTTGCAAAGTTTCGTGGTGACCAATGATTTAGTTATTGTCAAAGAGTTTATAACATGCAATTAATTAACACGAAATTTGGCATATATGTTAAAAAAATGAGAACGTATTATTCAACGAATGAATTTTAATAATATTAATCTCAGAAAAAATTGAATGGTGTAAGATGAACACAAACTTATATTAGGGATATAACTTGACCCAAACTGTACGTGTACGTAAAATGCATCAGTATTGAAATATTATGTTCCAAGGTGCAAATAGAAACCGTCATTGTAACAAATTCTAAAACATTGGGTTGGAACTTAGGAAATTTTTATTGGTTAAAGAGGAAATAAAATAAACTAGTACTTTATGCTACGTTATTTCTAATAACACAAATGAGTAATCAAATGTGGGGATAGGTAGCAAAGAACAAGAAGCCTAAACATAAATATAAACACCCATTCCGTCACCAATACTATGGCGATTGATTCACAGTACCTAATGCAATGAGAGTCTTCTTTTTCCTGAGTAGTGCCAACTTCTCTTTTTCAAGAAAAACTATGTTCCATTTTTGTCTCTTTTTATCCTCTTCACATTCATTAACGATTTTTGGGTCCGTGCTATATTCTTGTGCTTGTTGCCTTATTTCATTGAGCCTCAATCTTCGTAGTTTCAAATTTTCTTCTATAGTCTTTAATTCCGCATCTATCTCTCTAACTTGTTCGTCCGTCTTCTCCATACTATAGTCAATTTTCCCCATTTCTGATCACATATAGAGGAAAGTGGTTTTTTATTTATATACAATGTATCTCTTAAATATTCATTAGTAATGATAGGATCACGCATGTCTCAACATTTGATGTAAAAATATTTCTCATGCTATAAAATTAATGATTTATATTATTGATTTGTACTGGTAGAATAATGCTTTGCATACGCAACCTTTCTAATTATAAATTATTCATTAATTTTGTAAAAATAGAATCATAACTTATTTGATCAAACATACAAACAATTAATATTTTGTTTCATGTCAATTGAAATTAGATAAATCATTATTATTTTTCCTTTTAGTTCCTTACTTTTAGGGATAGTTTGCTTTTGGTCATTAGAAAAACTTCTATGTCAATTTAATCCATACGCCTTATGTACCTACTTCAGTGTGCTCCTTGTCATCATCTAACTCACCAAAAATGTTGATATTGCTAATAAATTGCTTACATATCACTTAATCACAATTATGAAAATATTTAACTGGTTTTCGAAAAATTCATATCAAAAACTTATGTGGCATTTGTGTTTTATTTTTTATTTTCCTTTTTTCTTTTAACTTTCATGCCAATTTCTTGGTAACCAAACAAACACACACACACACACACACACACACACACACACACACACACA
Organism: Castanopsis chinensis; assembly: GCA_032878915.1. Taxonomy (NCBI): domain Eukaryota; kingdom Viridiplantae; phylum Streptophyta; class Magnoliopsida; order Fagales; family Fagaceae; genus Castanopsis; species Castanopsis chinensis. The sequence continues at coordinate 4,277,991 of JAVQMG010000099.1, read as the reverse complement.
AAATTTTCAAAACACAAAATCAAATGACAAATACCAACTTAAATATCCTCATAATGGAACAATTCAAAAAAAAAAAATACATAAGAAAAATAATTTATATAAAAAAAAAACTTAAATATGCTATGAATTTCTATTTAACATATTTGTTACAAGAAATTGGAAGATGTCAGGAAATGACGTTGTGTGAGGGGTTTGTTTCTTTTATTTGAGTTCTTAATCAATTATAGATGATTTTTGTTATGATTTTTTTATGACGTGTGGTTTGAATAATTTTAAAATCTGCTCTATTCTTTTTTTTGAGAATTTGCTCTATTCTAATTAGTAAAGCAAGTAAGCTGTAAGGAATTCTATGTTGTGGTTTATTTGTACTACACAACGTTGGTCTAAGTGTAATTAATGAGGATTAGAACGTTGATTAGCAATAAATTTTTTGGAGGATTTCAAAAAAAAAAAAAAAAATTGTGGAGGATCATTAGGCATTGCAATCTATAGCTAGTAGAATTTTATTGGGTATATGATTTGAAATCAGAGTTTTCTCCCCCCTACTATTTCTCAAAGGAGAATAGGCCTTTCGAAAAGAGAAAAGTGAGACAGGTGAAGAAAAAAACAAAACCAAAACAAATTAAATTCATAGAAAAGAGAGAGAAGGGAAAAGCAAGCAGACCAAGAAGATTCAACAATGGGGGAAACTATGGCTGTTGAATCAGGCCCAATCAAAGTCATGATCTATGCAGATGGGTGCTCAGGGTTTCTGGGAATTAGAATGAGAAAGTTTACAGAGATAAGTTTTCTTGATGGCCCAGAAGTTGGTGACTCTTGTAGCTTGCTTCGTGGGGAAGACATGGGACTGGAATGGATTTTTTAAAGGATATTACAATTATTCCCATGTTTTTGCGCGGGGGAGACACTCATTCTTTTAATGAAACTTAAATATTTCTTTCATTTCTATTATTTTTTTTATAAACTTTCAAACACATTAAAAAAAATTCACCACATAATTCCAAATCATTAATGTATGATCTTCCCAATCTATTATTTTATGAACACCCAAACATAGTATTAAATAGGTAAGTTTAAGATCTTACCCAATACTAGTGGAAAACAAAATGTTTATTGGTACAATTTATATTTTTTTATACTAGTAGCAATTAAAAATTATCCCTAGCTATATTTTGTGCTTGTTAAAATATTAGATTGTACAACCAATTTTGAAGATATCATCTAATATATATAGATTGAGTTCTCTAATCATACTTAGTGTAACTTTTGACAATGTAACAACATCACTGTTGGATATAACCTTAATCTTATGTAGTCTATAACAAATTAAGTTGGTTGCTCAACAGTCCATGAGTCTAAATTAAATTAGGCTGTAAGGTATGGATATGAAATATTTGGTTCCAAGACAAGCATGGCTGGAAAGGATGTAAAAACAAAGGTGGGAGGAGAGGAGAAAACTGAAGAATACTGTAATGGAAAGCGATGAATTACATCAGAAGGTGCGCCTGTATTATAAAACCAGGGCCACCTTATTATACTCAGATTCTAGGACTACTTATTTTCATTTTCTGAAAAGTCAAATATTTGGAAGTGCATCTTGAACTTCAGAACCTATAAGATAAAATCTTAGTCAGCGCAAGCTCTTATATAGTAAATTCTTAACGTCTTATTAGTCCCATAAGATGCAATTTTTATGTGCATAAGCTCTTATATATATATATATATATATATATATAGTAACTTCTTATCTATATATATATATATAGTAACTTCTTATCAGCTCACTAGTCCTATAAGATTCAAGTCGAGTCTTTGGAAGTACATCTTGAATTTCAGAACCTATAAAATTAATCGTAGTCAGCATAAGCTTTTATATAATAACTTCTTAACATCTTATTAGCCCTATAAGTTGCAATTTTGATGTGCATAAGCTCTTATTTAGTAACTGCTTAACATCAAGCTCTTTCTTGGAGACTTGAGCTCATACTCTTACCCTCACACTCCACAAGTACTTACAATTGTGAAGTGACCATCATGTCAATAGTTTATGGTAGTTACATAAGCTCTTATATATTAACTTTTTAACATCCTAGTAGTCATATTTAATGTATGCAATAATCGATAATGTATTATGCCTTTACCCATTTTTAAAACTAATTATAATTTATCAATCATGAATCATGATATGTCCATCACTTTTTAAAACCATGACTTTACACGGTCTTGAACCTAAATGTAACTTATAATAAAAAATACACATAATACAAACATCTTGGGCAAAGACATCATTTATTTATTTTAAGTTTATCCCAAAAATTATCTCATTCCATCATTGTATTCATATTCATATCCTAATGTAGCTTTCAAGGCCAAGTTAAAGGGTCTAGTTCAGCTCCAACTTAGAGAACTATATGTCATTTAAATTTACTTCAAGAGATAGAGATAATAAAGCTCTTAGCAAAGGAAAATTATTAAGTACCCCCAGAGTACCATAAATACGTACTCCCTCCTCTCACATGAATGGTGGGTCCCACCATGAATTTAATTAGTGGGACCCACCATTCATGTGAGATGAGGAAGTACGCATTTATGGTACTCCGGGAGTACACAATAATTTTCCCTTAGCAAAGGGTTTTTTTTCCCTTTATATTTATTTGTATAAGATATTACAAATAAATAGAGAGATGAAAATTAATTTTATATATATATCAATCAAAAACACCAAAAATGATAAAAATTATATATTTGTAAAAATAGAGAGATGAAAATTAATTTTAGAAATTGTTTAATTTTTAAGGAAAACAAATTATCGACAATAAATTTTGAGATTAAATTATATATTATTGATTATAACACATCTCAAAACAATTATATATTCTCATGCATCGCATAAGTCTACCACTAATTTGTCATAAAATCATTATGTGTTATGTTAATGACTATCATTTTAAGGAAATTTTGATACCATTTTCATGAGAAATATAAAAGCTGTTAAACAAGTTAATTTTTTTCCCCCATAAAGAAGTTTTTAAACCAATGCCCTTCGGGCATTCTTTAACTTTTTCCATATTTTATTCACTCTTTTAGATCTTATTCTTTGTTTGTATTTTGAGTTTTAAATATCATTTATTAGCCATGAATTGAATTTATTATCCATAATTACTCTTAAATTAATACTCCATGTTTAACATTAAAAAAAAAAAAAAAATCAATGCTTAATAATATTTAAAAGTATAAATTAAAAAAAAATATATATATATATATATTTAACGATTAATTAATATGCATATTCCAAGAGGTTTAAAACCTATATTATATATCCAAGAGTTAGACCATTTTTTATATACATCATTGTTAATTTCTCTAATTAAGACATTCTCCCCTTGTACATGTCAAAAATACTTAGTATTCTTAAAAAATAATAATAATAATAATACTTAGTATTCTTAAATAAAAAATAACAAATAAAAAAAAAGGCATATTCCTACCTATCGTCCATGTCCTAAGGGTAACTTCTTAATATCTTACTAACCCTGTAAGTTTACTAGTCCTAATCAATAGTCGCTACTATTTCCTTAGCTTTCATTACCTAAAGAACAACCTCTGTGAAGAGCCAAAATGGGTTTTTACACTCTCACAGTCTTTGCTCTATTTCTGTCAGTGGCTGCCCTTATCATACATCCTTCTTTACAAATTTCTTATGAAATCTTGGGAAAAGTTTGCTCCAAAGTTGAGGACAAAGATTTTTGTTTGAGACTTTTAGAGAGTGATCCACGTACTCGTTCAGCAGACTTACCTAAACTCTCACTAATATCTATTGAGCTAACAAAAAACCGAGCTCAAGCAACTCTGCAGACTTTCATAGAGTTTAGCAGGAATCACACCAATCCTTCTCTAAAAAGATCTCTCGACAGGTGTGTGACAGAATACAAGGATATTCAACTCAAGATTGAAATGGCTTATCAGTTATCACAACAAAAGAAGTACAAGAAAATTACTCAATTGGCCAAGGCATGGGTTCTAGCTAACAACTGTAACAGCATTAACTCAATTTTAATGAATAAAATTTCCCACCCTATGTTCTTAACCTTAGATGCTGCAAACGGTGTAAACAAATATATCACTCAAATGATTAATAGGACATGATTTTGTCTTTGCTAGTTGTTTGATATCACATAGGTGATAAGTGTAATCCATTTCTTAGTAGTGATGGGTAATGGCAATGTAAGTATTAAGAAATAGCAGTAATAAAACCAGTCTAATTATCTGCTTCAATTCATTGCTTTGACTTCATTGAAACATAAATTTGTTTTTTTATTTTTTTATTTCTCGATAGATAGATAGGACAAGAATATATATGGCAGACTCTAACTAATCGATTGAGAATCTATAGCCAACTCCAAAAAATTTGCAGCTAAGTTTTTGTTGTTGTTGTTGTTGTTGTTGTTGTTGTTGTAATATAGATATTCGGGGATTGGGGAGGTGGGGTTCGAAATAAAGCCACCAAATATGGTGTCACTCCAGAGAACTCTCACTTGAACCTCATGAATCATATGTTTTAGATAGGAAACCTTAACATACCAAGTTTAACCTGTTGCATGAGGATATATATTTGCAAATCAACGTTTCGACTGACGAAATGCAAAATCTATCTTCATGAGTGGAAATAACTTTTGGATTTATTTTTCAAATATTTATATTAAGTGACCATAATATATTATCTCTCATGTATATAAGATTTCAAAATACTTAGGAGCTGTTACTATTTTTTCTTCTTTTAATCAAACAATATCAATATCTCTTAGACAATGAGTAGCCTTTCCTCTAGTGGTTCAAACTTTAAACCCAAAAACTCATTTTTCCAGAAGGCGGAGAATTCAATAACACACTTACAAGATCCAGTTGTCACATTTGGGGTTTCGTGAGTGAGAAAAATGAATATGATACCAACCCATTCATGATTATGCCAAGTTTCCAACATGTATTGATGCAGTTATATACTTGATATTCTGCAAACTTTTAATATCATTGTATTTATAACCAGAATACGACACATTTTAAGTTGACATGATAAATGCTAAAGCCCATCAACAATGCATAGAGTCAATCTAAAATTAAAATTAATATAAGTTCCCTCCTCATATCTTCACATCTAAATCAAACAAGAAGATGGCTTACATTCTTGCTTATTCCCAACCCTTGTTAGTGGCCATGTTATTTTTCTGAAAATTCTCTATGCCAACCTGAAAAATACTGATGCAAACATTATTATGCGAATGAACTTTCTATTGACCTGACAACTAGAAATGCAACTGATACACATGCTTAGACTCAAGTTATTTCTTCAGAATGTCCAAAGTATTAAAAGTACTTTGTGAGTGTGAAAAAATTTTATTGTTTAGTGGTGGAATCTTTCAAGGAATTAGCTCTAAGGACCAACACCCAATGGGACTACAAGCTAATGCTTGATCTTGAGTCCTCAACTCCTTAAGCAATATCTAGTTGTGAAAGTGGTTCAACTCTAGACCTCCTTCACCAGTGAACCCATTTCTCATTTCAATTGATAGGAACAAGCCACTCAAGTCTCACTCAATATATTTCGGGACCTAAGGTGACAACTATATAGGAGCTTTTTTATATTTAAATATTAACTAGATAATTTTTTAAAATTTTTTAATATTATTATTAATTAAATACTTATTTTTTTGCATCTTTTGAGATGTAAAATTAATAAATATGTATATGTGATAAATGGAAAAGAGATCTTTTACATTTTACTGTAATCGCACCCGGCCTAGAAGCATATCTAATTTTGCTATAAAGATTATTACACAGGTAAGTAACACAATGTGTAAAAGATAGAAACTTATTAGAAAATTAGCTGACTAAATAGATAAATGAAATTATCTTTTTTTTGCACAATACATGTTGGGGAAGCCAAAAACTAACTAATTATAAGGAACAATTTTTTTTGCTTATATACACATAACGTGTAAAAAGAGCTAAAAGCTAGATATATGAAGATAAGCATTGAATGGATAAACATAGTGGATAACAATAACTTTGTTTTTTTTTTTTTTTTTTTTTTTTTTTTTTTGTGAGAAACAAACACACACACAATGGAAAGAGAAAGAGATTCTAACACAAAAGCATACCACAACTCCACTCAAAAGCCATAATAACTTTTAAGGGATGGTGGAGCAAGTTATACTGCACACAACACACTCCCTTAAAAGTTACCATGGCTTTTGAATGAAGTTTTGGTATGTCTTTGTGTTAGAGCCCATTTTCCTCTCCATTGTGTGTGTGTGTGTGTTTTCTCAAAAAAAAAAAAAAAAAAAAAAGAATGGGTAATTGTCCCACATTGCCTAAGAGAGTGTATTGTGTGTAATACAACTTGTCTCATCCTCCTTTAAAAGTTATCATGGCTTTTGAATAGAGTTGTGGTGTGTTTTTGTGTTAGAATCTCCTTCCCTCTCTCTTGTGTATGTGTGTTTATTTCTAAAAAAACAATAACTTAGTTAGTTTCAAGGAATTGTGATTTTTATCATGTCCTTAGCATTACTCTTAAAAAATAAAATAAAAAAAAAATAAAAATAATTTTTATTGTTTAAAATTTTTGGGACATATCTATTCTGTTTTTGCTAAGTAAAAAGCCCTTAATAGAACCTTCTTTCATTTGTCATAAAATCCTAGTTTTATGCTCCTATGTGCTACCCCACTCTCCTAGAATAACAAGCTGTATACGGCCAAAGCTAAACAATGTCAGCAAAGTGAGAAGCCGTTCAAGCAAGAAAGCATGATATTGCATTTAACGGAGATGAGATATAAGAGTAACGCCTGCTCGACATTGAATGCAAGGGACATTCATATAATGTTGGTGTGAGTATGACATTAAATGCAAGGGTGACATTCATATATATCTTTTTTTTTTTTAATTTTAATCTTAAACATATATCCAGTTTTTTTTTTTTTTTTTTTATGGAAAAATCTTTAAAAAAAAACTTGGTTGTAGCCTAAAAATATAATTCCACTTAATATTTGTTTATTAGATGTAAATTTGACAAATCCATAATTGAATTACAATATCTTCTTATGTTTTTCATATTTGCAGAATTTCTAAAATATCAAAAATCAATAGCTATTTTATCAATCAAATGTTTAAATTTCAAATTTTTGTAGTCTAAAGTATACATAAAAAATAAGTTGAAAGATTAAATTGTAAACAAAATCCAATACACACAGAATTTTACATGTGCGTTAAGAACATAAAAAACGTACAATTCAACGATTATATTTTTAAAAAATGTAGTGATATTAATTTTTTAAGTAGGAGTTGTAGACTTAGGCTACAACCAAATTTGTAGTCAAATTTTGTCCATGTTTTATTCGCTCATTTGGATCTTGTTCTTGATTTGTATTCTAATTTTGAAATATCATTTATTGGTCATTTATTTGCTTTATTATCCATTATAGCTTTTGAATTAATATGTATTTAGTATTGTATCAAAAAACTAAATTCTTAAGTCTAAACAATATATAAAATATAAATAAAAATGTTTTTAATAATTAATTAACATGCATATCCCCACCGATTGTGACCTAATATTTCAAAAATTGTCTTCTTAACAACCTACAGTCCTATATAAACCATTCTTCATAGAATCAACAGTCACTACTATTTCCTTAGCTTTCATTACCTAAAAAACAACCTCTGTGAAGAGCCAAAATGGGTTCCTACACTCTCACAGTCTTTGCTCTATTTCTGTCAGTGGCTGCCATTATCATATATATATCCTTCTCTACAAATTCCCTATGAAATCTTGGAAAGAAGTTGCTACGAAATTGATGAAACAGATTTTTGTTTGAGACTTTTACAGTGCGATCCGCGTACTATTTCTGCAGACCTCCCTCAACTCTCACTAATATCTATTGAGCTATCAAAAAACCTGTCTCAAAGAACTCTGCAGACTTTCATAGAGTTTAACAAAAATAACACCGTCCCTAATCTAATAGTTCCTTTCAAAATGTGTGTGATAGAATTCAAGAAAATTCCACCCAATATTGAAGCGGCTTATCAGTTGTCACAACAAAGGCAGTACAAGAAAATTACTCAATTGGACAATGCTTGGATAGAAGTGAAAACAGAACAACAGAGATTGAGACAAAGAGAACTAACGGCTAGTTCTCCAACGGCTATCTCACAATAAGTAAAATGGCAACGTTTTAGATTAATGAGGCACGGCGTCGTTTTTGATCTAATCTGTTTTACGCGTGCCACATCACAGTTAAAACCAGTTAAAACCAGTTTTTGTTGCATCTAGAGAGGCAGGAATTGGAGTGGTTATCCGGAACTCAAGCGGCAAGGTGGTAGCAGCCCTATCTGAGAAGATTCCGTACCCTGATTCCGTGGAGGTCTTGGAGGCCCTGGCTGCAAGAAGGGCAGCTCAGTTTGCTGTGGAGGTGGGTATATGTCAATCCGTGTTTGAAGGGGACTCGGAAGTCGTGTGCAATGCGCTGATGGCAAGCGATGGTGGTCACCCGTCTATTGGTCAGTTTGTTAAAGACTTTTTGTCTATTGTGAGTTCACTTAGAACTTTCTCTTTTTCTCATACAAGGCGGCAGGGCAATCGTGTTGCTCATGCCTTAGCTAAGAGAGCAAGAGGGTCTTTTCCTTTGTCAGTCTGGATGGAGCATGTTCCTCCGGATATTTATGATTTGGTTGTTTCTGATTCTGCTTTGGCTTAATAAAATGGTTTTGTCTTGATTCTCAAAAAAAAAAAAAAACCAGATGATGTCGTTTTGTTGTGGACCAGAGCATTTTCGTCCAAGACTGAAACTGAACCTCCTTGGATCGTCTTCTCTCTCCAACTCTCTGTTATTTATACAGATGTAATTCTTCTGTTAGTTAGTTAGAAGTTTGTTAAAGTTAGTTAGATAGAATCTCTAGAGGTGGTTACTGATCTTGAATGTATAAATAGAGGATATAGGTATTTTATTCATTTATGCAAAGCTTAATAGAATTCATTGATTTTGCTTCCATTGCTTTCTCTCTGTGACTACCAAAATTCGCCATTGTTAAGTTTGTCATTAAGCTTGCTTTCCTTCAAGAAGCTTACAACTGTACCCTCTTTGACTCGATTTTAATCTATGATATTTGCAAACCTGCGCTCTCAACCCTTGATACTGCAAAAAGTGTAAACAAATATGTTCAATCTTCTGAATCGTAGGACATGATTTTGTCTTTGCTAGTGGTTTGATACCACATATTTGTTATCCATTTCTGTTGGGTAATGGCAATGGGAATATTAAGAAATAGCAGTAATAAAAACCAGTCTTATATATCTGCTTTGATTCATTGCTTTGATTTTGTTGAAACATACATTTATTTTTTGATAGATAGATAGGAAAACAATAAATATGGTTGACTCTGATTAATTTGTTGAAAATCTATAGCCAACCTAAAAAAAATAGGCACTAAGTTTTTGTTTTTGTTGTAGTATAGATAGTTAGGGATTGGGGAGGTGGGCTTCGAATCATAAACATTAAACACTAAGGGCCCGTTTGGTATGTGTGTTTAAAAATTGAAAATTGTTGTTTGAAAATTTTTATGAAAATACGTGTGGGTGAAAAAGTGTATAAAAATGCGTGAAATGCTGTTTAAAAACTGAAAATTATTGTTTGAGAAGAGCCACCAAACACCCCCTAAATAGTGTGTCAATATACCAGAGAAATCGATCTCACTTGAACCTCATGAATCATATGTTCTAGATGGGAAACCTTAACATATATACCAAGTTTAACCTGTTTCAGTTGAGGGATATATGGTTGCAAATCAAAGTTTGAACTGACGAAATGCAAAATCTATCTTCATGAGTGGAAATAACTTTTGGATTTATTTTTCAAATAGTGATATTAAGAAAACATTAAACTGAGTGACCATAATATCTCTTATGTATAACAATATCCATAGCTACTAGAAAATGAGTAGCCTTTCCCTAGTAGTTCAAACTTTAAACCCAGTAACTCCTTTTTCAGAAGGCGGAGAATTCAGTAACACTCTTAGAAGATCCAGTTGTCACATTTGAGGTTTAGTGAGCGAGAACAAATGTATATGATACCAACCCATTCATGATTATGCCAAGTTGCTAACATGCATTGATGCAGTTATCCTCAATTATTGATGATTTAACACATTTGCAACATCTTTTTAAAATATTTTAGGGTTTCAATTGAGTTAAGGTTCTATTGGTCTCGTATTTTGAGAGTCTTAATAGAAATGAAAAAGATGCGCCAATTAAAAGTACTATAAAATGTTTAAAATATAATGTGACATTGTCTCTTATGATAAACTTCATCAATTTAACTAATGAATGTTTATATCACTTTTTTGTGATTAATAACATAGCAATTTGTAAGCTAATATTAAAATTTTTAGTATCTTTAACATCACTAATAAAAAAAAATGTACAACCTTCAAAAAATATATATAATTTTATAAAAATTTGGGCCTTCAAATATGAAAAATAGAGCCTTTTTTCTTAAGCAAAATTTTATTTTTTGATGGGGCCTTAGGCCTAGGCCTAACTTGCCTAGGCCTTGGGCCGGCCCTGCCTCAATATTCTGCAAACTTTTAATATCATTGTATTGATAACCAGAATAAGAAACAATTTAAGCTAACATGATAAATGCTACAGCCCATCAACAATTAATGCATAGAGCCATTGTAATTAATATAAGTAATACCCTCATATCTTCTCATCTAAATCAAACAAGAAGATGGCTTCCATTCTTGTTTATTCCCTACCCTTACTAGTGGCAATGTCAATTTACTGAAAATTCTCTATGCAAATCTGAAAAATACTGAGGAAAACATTTTATACGAACGAACTTGCTATTGACCTGACAACCATGCAACTGACACTCTGGTATATATATATATATATATATATATATATTTTTTCATTTTTCATTCTATTATAAGAATCATACACATAGTAGATATGTGATCATAAACGATTAAAACTAATCAGCACTGAATTATCAGTCCCATAAATGCTAATCTAAAACTCTCTTCACTTCTTCCAACCAAAAGGCAAGATGTCTTCAAATACTTTCTATACTAGTCATCTCCCTTTTCATCTGCCCTACTTTGGGTGGTCCAAGAAGCCAAGAATTAATCAATAAAATATGTAGTCAGGTGGAGGATTACGGATATTGTAACAAAGTTTTAAACTAAAATATGAAGGCCTCAGAAACAGACATTATTGGTCTGCCTCAGATATCACTCGGGCAAGGTATAGATAATGCAACCTACACCTATCTCTTCTTTGGCAACACAACTGACCCAGCATTGAAACTGTATCTTACAGAGGGCATAGATGATTGTTACATGGTCATGGAGCCTTTCATTGAGGCATTTAGGTACTTTGATATTACAGGCCCATATAATGATTAGGTACATAACATTTCCAGTTTCCAGTGGCCTAGTCATACATGTAAACAATTATTTCTGTTTTTTGTCTATCTATTTTTTCAAATACATTTTTCAATAGACTATTTTTTCTTCCTCTATCTTCATTTAAATATGATTTCTTTCACATTTATTTCCCTCTCTTTCCTTTCTCTTTCCTTGTGGCCTCAATTTTATATTTTCAAATATTTAGTTGGAGAAGCTACAGCACTCTCCACGCAAAGAGAGTGATTGTCGCTTCTCCAAATTTTTTGCCTAAGAGAGTCCGTTGGAGCTTGATTTTGGAAGTTATCTATAATGGAGAAGATATTGGGTTTGACAATGTGAAGCTTTTTTCAAGAAACTGCATGTGAACCCTTCAAGTGACATGAATATATAAATGGGGGAATAAATTATGAATAGATTATGTTACGAAAATCATTGTTTTCATGAAATTGATATCTGATATGAACTTAAGCCATTGGAAGTTTATTCAGTGGGTGTGAGCAAAGATTTAGCTGGATGTATGTCCTGCAGTAATATTTGAAGCTTAAAAAATCCAAATTCACTCTTATTAGACTCATTTCAGCAAAACATTAATGTGAAAAGGTTTGAGTTTGACTAACAGAGCACAGTCAATAACCTAACCGAGAAGGCCATGACACATACAGAGTCTACAAGTTTAATAAATTTTAACAGGATGATTTTTGCATACTCCAGTTCAAAGAATTCCCCTCCATTGTTGAATATCTCATACCTCACTTGTTTAGTGGTTTTCAAAAACTAACATCAGAGTGTGACATAACTCACATATAAAGTATCTTCTACAAATTCGAAGATAAGATTGCTCTGAAAATGTACACGCGAAGGTAACAGATCAAAAAAGATCAAATCAGATCCAAGTTCCAGTGTAGATCATCGGCCCAGCAATGCAACACGCTCCTTCTGTACTGTCAGCGATAGGTTGATATCAAAAAGCTCACACCGTATGGGCATCTCCATCTCATAGAAGGGATTCTTCAAGACATAATCTGTATACAATTCGTAGATGACTTTCAAGAGAGCTTCCATGTGCTGTGTCCCAGGCTCACAGACCACAAAGAACTTTGTCCCTGCCAAAAATGCAATTAATCTGTAAGTCTAATTTTTCCAGGAAGAAAATCAATTACAAGCTCATTATTTAAGATAAACTCGTGTTAAATTTCACTTCCAAAGTGTATAGTAGAGTGTAGTAAAACTTTTACTACACTCTTAAAACCCAAGAATACTCCTTTACTCATGAGGGAGAATCTCAACTTAATGGTAATATTACGAAGGTCAAATAACAGATAGAAGGGGCCCATATAAATGCAAGAGCAAAACATACCAAGGGGGGCTAGTTGGGCTACAAGGCTCTTGACAAAAATAAATACCAGCATTGAAACAGATGGTACATCTACAATAGATTACATTTTAGTGTTGGTTAATTTTCAAATAATGTGGATACATGTCTGAGGTATAGATTGTTAAAAGTGGCTCTTAAGACACCAACATTATAAGAGACAATCCCATTAGTGAACAGGAAATTGATGTCACATACCGGCACACTTTTCCAGACCATGGAAGAAATAAACAAAGAGTCACCCTATTGTCATAAATATCTAATATCAACTTGCAATATATACGTTGCTAACTAAAATCATTAGATTTTAGCATGTCACAGAATAAATTTCTCCATACAACTGCGTTTCAATTCATTAAACCACAAAAGTGGCAAAGCTTAACATAACAGCATGACTAAATAAAGTAAAGTACCAGTCTGCATTCCAATGAGGCTTATTAGATATGCAACATCTAGGAGCAAAAAAGTCTCTCTAACTCTTGAATGAACAATTATCAAATATTTTTTCATATCTTGGCACTTGCAAGATTATTTGATAAGTTTTGGCCCCAAGGGATGATTAACAATCTTAAAACTGCAATGCTTGAGACAAAACTGTATAACAAAAACCTAAGAGTGATATGCACTCATCAACAATTGGATGAGGCTCATTAGATTAGCAAGATATGGATTACCAATAACTATGCGTAGCCTCTTATATGCAACAGTCCTCAACTATTTTTCCTATGCCCAAGGGTGATCAGTAAACATTGAAACATACCAGTAAGTGATTGGAAGCAATGGAGATCAAATGTATCAGCTTCAAGAAGCTCAATCCCTGAACAACCTGCAACTGGCGACAACTGCTGAGAGATTGCGTGCATCGAGTGCCATAAACTCGCTACCCTCAAGCTATCATTTGTGTCCATCCGTCCAGCAGACCCATAATCCTGATTGTCAAACACAAACACACAGAGATTTCATCAAACAAGCTCTATTTCCATTGAAAAAAAAATCTAATTTTCTCCATAAAAAATAACACTTCTGCAGGAAATCTCCTCTATAACCACAGACCCAGAATCCTATTTCATTCAAAGTTCAAAATTTTCCAGGAACGCATGATCCAAAATGTCTAAAAGATAATTCAAAAGAAAAATTAAACATACCCAATATGCAAATCACTAACACTATGCTTGTTTCCATGGAAGATTGAAACTTTTACGGGAAAAACATGAAATATACAAAATACCCATCCGTTTTATTTAAGACTCCTACAAGTGAAAAGGTCAAATCTTTCTCAATCCCCAAAATTCCATTTCTCTTGTTTTGCTTTCCCACATTTTCTCAGCCACCAAACATAGCATATAACAGTTATACACCCCATTCAAACAGTTTGCTATCATACACACTTCCAATTTTCTCGAGAAAAATTTATCATAAAAACAAAAAATGAAACTTTCTCGGGAAACAAGCAAAAAAGTATATATAAAAATATATAGATATTTACCTTGTAGAAGATCAAACCACCTGATTTGTTAATGATGTAGAGGCTGTAAATAGCTGCCATTTCAAAGGGCAATTTCGGAATCCGATAAACTTTTGCAATAGATCAAAGATGAGTTATAGGAAAGACTGATGATGAAGCATATAAATAAATCGATTAATTCGCAGAGTCTGCCGTTTATTCTAAAAAAAAGAGTTTGTGGGGTTGAGATCCGAAGATCCGAATCGAATGTTGTTGCAGAGTTTCAATGATGAATTTTAATTGTTTTCAAAATGTATTTTATGTGTTTGAACATATCCGGCCTATTAGCTCAGCTGGTTAGAGCGTCGTGCTAATAACGCGAAGGTCGCAGGTTCGAGACCTGCATGGGCCATTGACTCTCTCTTCCCCATTTTAAAACTATTTTTCCACAAATTGCTTCCAACTTTTTTCTTTTTTCCAATTTTAAATCTTTCTTTGCAAATTATATTTTAAAACTATTTTTCCACAAATTGCTTCCAACTACTTTTTTCACATTATTTTAAAGCATTTTTTCCGATTTTAAATCTGTCCTTACAAATTATATTTTATCCAATTTTAAAACTATTTTTCCACAAATTCCTTCCAACTTTTTACTTTCTTCCAATTTTAAATCTGTCATTGCAAATTATATTTTAAAACTATTTTTCCACAAATTGCTTCCAACTTTCTTCTTTCTTCCAATTTTAAATCTGTCCTTACAAATTATATTTTAAAACTATTTTTCCACAAATTGCTTCCAACTACTTTTTTCACATTTTTTTTAAACATTTTTTTCAATTTTAAACCTGTCCTTAAAAATTATGTTTTAAAACTATTTTTTCACAAATTGCTTCCAACTTTTTCTTCAAAAAATATTAAGGTGATTGGATCTTCAATACTCAAAGTCGGGAAATGGTCCTCTCTCCATTTGAAATGAATCTATTTTTTGATTGAGAATACACAACTTTTAGTATAACTAGTTTTTCACAAATTGCATCCACAACTTTTAGTGTAACTATTTTTTCACAAATTGTGCCCAAATTTTTTCAAAAAATGTTAAGTTGGTTAGTTCTTCCATAATCAAGGAAATGATCATCTCTCCATTCTCTGCATTTCTTGATTGAGAATACACAACTTTTATTGTATATCAACTTTGAGTGCATCTTTCTAGTTGAGTTCACCATTAGCACTATTTTTTTATTGTGCACCGACTATTATGAATTAATATAAATTAAGATAATAAATGATGGGGTGAGAGAGGAGGGGGAAAAAAGAGAAGAGTGTAGGAAGTTTTTTTGACCCAAAGAGTGGAAGAAATGGTGATGATTGAGAACGAATGTGAGATTTAAAAAAAAAACAAAAACAAACTAATAAAAGGAAGAGAATGAGTGTAACTTTCTAGTGAAAGGAAGAGGATCTTATTCCATTGAGTTCATCATTGGCACTATTTTTAGTACACGTCAACTATTATGAAATAAAATAAATTAAGAAAACAATTGATGGGATGAGAGAGAGAGAGAGAGAGTAGGAAGTTGTTTTGAATGAGAGAGCGGAAATGATGGTGATGATTAAGAAAGAACATGAGATTGAAAAAAACAACAACAATAACAAATAAAAGAAAGAGAATGAGAATGATTAGAGAGTGAGTGGGAGTTACTATCTTTACAAATTATATTAAAAAAGATTCCCAAAAATTGTTAAGGTGGCTAATTGTGATTGGGGTTAAATCACTTCCAACTTTTTTCATGAAATGTTAAGGTGATTTGTTCTTCCATGTTCAAAGTCGGGAAATGATTATCTTCATTTGAAATGAATCTATTTCTTAATTAAGAATACACAACTTTTATTGTACACCAACTTTAAGTGTATCATTCTAGTGAAATAGAGGGAATCTTATTCCGTTGAGTTCACCATTAGCACTATTTTTATTGTACACTATAAAATTATGATTTTTAACTATGTTTTGTTGGCATTAATTTCATGTCAAATTTGATTGTATTTTTGTCAATCATTTCCCTATATGATTCTGGGATTTAATGTAATGGTTGAGTGTGAGAGTTTGGCGAAGATTTGTGAAGAACCATGAAATTCACAACTTACTCATGACTAGCTAGCGAGTGGACAACCTGCGAAAGGCCATGTGAGAAGTACCTGCTGGAAGTTGAAGAGTCAAGTGCCAAAACGCATCTCATGACTCATCTTGCAACTAGGCCAACTCGCAAGATGACCCGCAAGATGCACCGCAAGATGCATTACTAGCCTGTTTTAGTGTGCTTTACTTTGATTTCCTCTTCAATAACACATCTCAGTGTTATCTTGAGTTTGCATTTCCCTTCTCTTACTCTTTGTGTTTTACATTTATTGTTTGTTGTTTATGTTCACGCACTAGAGTGTAGTTCCCATTTTTTGCATTTTATTTACTTTTATTTCACACTTAGTTAAGTAGAATAAAAACAATTTACCCTTAATTTTAAAATTGGGGGTCTAAACAAATTATAGTGTTTTGCACTATTAAGCTTTCATATGCCAACTGTTTTAGTGTGCTTTACTTTGGTTTCCTCCTTGATAACACGTCTCAGTATTATTTTATGTTTGCATCTCCTTTCCCTTACTCTTTGTGCTTTATATTTATTGTTTATTGTTTATGTTTATGCACTAAAGTGTAGTTCTGATTTTTTGCAGTTTATTTACTCTTATTTCACACTTAGTTAAGTAGAGCAACAGTAATTTACGTGTAATTTTAAAATTGGGGGTCTAATAAAGTTTCAGTGTTTTGCACTATTGAGCTTTCATACGCCAAGTCGCCAACTATTATGAAATAATATAAATTAAGATAATAAATTATGGGATGAGAAGGAAGGGGAGGGGACGAGAGGAGAGTATAGGTTGTTTTGACCGAGAGAAGGGAATAGTAGTGATGATTGAGAGAGAATGCGATTAAAAAAAACAAACAAACAAGTAAAAGGAAAAGAATGTGAATGACTAGAGAATGGGTGAGAGTAAAAGTGTGCATGTGTTAGGTTGAGTTGAATTAAAAGATGTTTTCAACTCAACATGATCTTATTGGATTGAGAAATTCCCAATGCACCCATTTGTTGTAACAAAACAAAAAAAAAAATTTGTACTCAAGGTTCATTGCGTTGGTAGAATAAATTATTTTATCCTGATTACATATTTAATTAATAAATTAAGTGTCAAATTATATATAATTTGTATAAATAATGTATCTAGTATATTAGAATTATTTAGTGAAAATAAACCTAATTTAATCGGAACAGTGATTGGTTGATGTTTTCAAAAAAAAAAAAAAAAAAAAGGTGTTTTAATTAGTTTAATCAAGTTAGCCAACCTCATTTCATCACAAAGTTTGTTCTTTAACTTATTCCAAGTCTTGTAACTTAATTTGATAATATGTTTTTGGACTCACTTCCACAATTTGGATATGGATCTCATGTTCATGCTAATTAACAAATCCATGATTGTAGATTTTTTTTTTTTTTCACAGTTCGATAGTTACAACAAGGGTACAAAATTTGAACTTTAAATATTTTCATTATTTTCTGTTTGTGTGTTAAAATACTTAGTATTCTTTTAAAATTTTTTAAAAAATAATAAAATAGAAAGGTTTTCATTTTAAGATTAAAATATTAGTATTATCTAAATCTAATAATACAAAGCCTTACTAAAATGGGAAAGGTCTATTTTTCCATTTTAATAAAAAAGAGACATTGCCGGATTGGACTTGGTGAGAGCAGCTCATCAAATTCACTTGTGGTTTCTTATAATTACTCTTCTTTACATGTGACTGTCACTCTGCCACGCCTCACAACTCGGTCTCTCTCTCACCGCCGACTCACCTAACTCACCAACTTGACCTCCATAAAACTCTGTCTCTGCCTCTCTCTCTTTCTGAACCTCTCTGTTTCTGAAACATGGGTTTGAAGCAAAGTGAAAAGTCAGAGCCAATGATAGAGATCAACGGTCTGAAATTCACGTACCCGGGAATCGACGGTCATCCTCCGCCTGGTTCCACTCCTTTAATCGAAGATTTTTCTCTCTCTCTTCACTCCGGTGATCGCTGCCTCCTTGTTGGATCCAATGGCGCTGGTTCGTTCAATTGTTTCTTCTTTCATACTCTGTTTTTTTCGTTAATACTACTCTATGTTTGGTTTCCCAGAAAATGGAGGGAAAGAAAAATCAAATTTGGAAATTGAGATTTTAATGTATTGATTTTTGGGTTCAATTATAATGGGGTTCGGTTCAATTTTTGTTTTTTTTTTCAGAGTTTCTTTGAAGCTCTGTTTACTTAGCGAGAAAATGGAGGAAAGGAAAATATAAAACTGGAAACAGATTTTGATTTTTTTTTTCAAGGTTAAATTATAATGGGGCTCATTCAATTTATATTCCTTTTCACCTTAATAGTTTCCTTGATGCTCTGCTTACTTTAATGCTCTGTTTGGTTCCCGAGAAAATGGAGGGAAAAGAGAGAGTAAACGCGGAACCAGAAATTTTATTGTTTGTAATCAATCTATAGTGATTTCACCTTCAGAATTTTCTTTGATGCTCTGTTCTGTTTAATGCTCCATTTGGCTTCTAAGAAAATGAAAGAAAAGAAAATAGAAAGTTGAAACCAGGGATTTTTGGTGTTGTTTTTGTCGTTAAATTGTATTGACTTTCCTCAATTTATATTATTTCTTCACCTTAAGAATTGTCTTAATTTGTTTTCTGAAAAAATATAGGAAAATGAAAATAAAAGTTGGAAACAGTGATTTTTTAAATAGTTTCTCTACTTAATTTTTGATAGGTTTTCTTTATTATGAAATGGGGATAATTAAAACCCACCATTCTAACAAGTTGAACTCATAGCTCTGGTTGATTGCTGAGAAATTTCATGAAACGAACAAATTTAGACCAGAGATCAGTAACAAATGGAAATGATGGGGAACCCATAGTTCTGGTGTGCTTGATTCTTAGCTGGGAATTTTCTTGGATTTGCTGTTTGGTTGATCAGAAAATGAAGGAAATTTGCATGATATTAGCTCACGTTAAATTTTTATTCAGTTAATCTTTGATAAGTTTTTTGAGATGGGAGTAAATGAAACCCGCTATGTTATGTTTGTTTGTTGAATGATTGTAATGTAACATGGAAAGAATGATTTCATTTAGCATCTGTTTGGTTATTGATAAAGGGAAAAAGAAGAACTAGTGAAGGGGAAAATTTTAGGTACAATCCCTATTTCTCAATTACAAGCAACCATGCAGTTGCATTAAACAATAATTTAATTTAATTTTTCTTAGATGAATATAATAATGGTTATGTGGCATTGGTCTATACAGTCATGTGATTGAATTCAATTGGGGAACTTATGGTACAATACCTAAGGAATTGTATCTAAGTTTTGCCAATAGTGAAGCTCCAAGTTTTTTTTTTTTTTTTTTTTTTAATTGTTTATTTTCCTTTATTTCAATTTCTTAGCAAATCTAACAAACAATTCAGAACAAAAATTCTTATGGTGCGTTAGTGTGCGTATTAATTGATTGTTATTGTAGGGAAAACTACAATTCTGAAGATATTGGGAGGAAAGCACATGGTTGAACCCCATATGGTCCGCATACTTGGAAGATCGGCATTTCATGACACCGCATTGACTTCTTCTGGTGATCTCAGCTATCTTGGTGGCGAGGTTCATGCTTTTCTTTTTTCTTTGACTTGAACAATTTGTATGAGTTATACTGAATAAAATATATGCTTTTGTTTCAAGGATCTGAATAAAATATATGCTTTTTTTTCAAAGAAAGTTACAACTGATTTGATTGTACATGAGAATTTCAATAAAAAAATTTGGCATAAATTTCAACTTTGCTGGCATGTAGGCAATTTATAAATCCAGTTGGGATCAAATATGGCCAAATGATCAACATGTTTTGCCATTTTCTTTTCTTTGGAAAATTTGAATATATGACATACAAAATTTAACATGAAATGTAAGCAAAAATTCGGACACTCTTATAAAATTACAAAATTTTGCAATTCCTTGAATTACATTTTTTCCAATATTTCCTTAGTTTCTGAATATTAACAAGATATATTCCTCTTTCTTTTTTCTTTCAAAATTTTGTTTCAGTACAAATCCATTTAATCCCAAATTTTCTCAGCAATTTCATTTTGCAGTTGCTTGAGTATGTTGTAAAACATGTTCTAATAAAATTTGAAGGCTTTGATAGTTGTAATCAGACTTTTTTTTTGGGGGGGTGGGGGTGTGGGGATTATTTGCTTGCAGTGGAAGCGAGAAGTTGCTTTTGCCGGGTTTGAGGTTGCAATACAAATGGATGTTTCTGCAGAAAAAATGATATATGGAGTTGCGGGTATTGATCCTCAAAGAAGAGATGAGTTAATTAAGGTAAGAACCAGTGTGCTCTTTCCTTGAGATACAATCTTCATTGATGTGAGCTTGAACTAATTGTCCTGCAAGATGTTGTGTCTTTATTTATTTATTGATAATTGCATCCCTATGGGGTTTGAACCTACAACTTAGCCCTCCACATTGCTCTTACAAGGGGATGAGGTTTAGGTGCTCTTTGAACTAGAGCATATTGGCTCATATGTTGTGTCTATGTAAATGGATGTTATGAAAAGGAAGTGTTGAGGTCTAACTCAGAAGTAGGGACTAATTGCCCAAATATTCAAAAAGCTATCTCTTTACAAGCCTCAAGTTTCACAAAGATTTCTACATTATCACACCCTAATAATAGCTAAGAAGGTGGGACAAGATTCATTCTCATATTCTACTGATAGAGCCGAAGCAATTTCTGTGTTTTGATTTTAGTCATTAATGTTTCTTATGTCATTGGCTAGGGTGCAAAAGTCATTAGCTTCAGTCAATTCCATTTTTTGGAAGTAACCTAGATGATTAACTTAGAGAGTAATTTTACATTGCATGATTGTCATATGATTCAATATGCATAAGTAATTATTGAACATTCCTCTTTCATTTATACGAAGAATTTGACTATAAGAGTATGATTGTGAGGCTTCTTATAATATACAGAAGAATAATTAAATTTTGTATGGAAATGGAACAGTGTCTTGGGCATTGGTAATTGCATGTAAATCATAAGCATTTGAGATATCAATGTCATGAAGGATTCGCAAGGTAGCTAATATTAAGAGAAGACAAATCCATAGTCCACAAACCATGTGCAGTTGCACCATTGTTGGGACTGTCATTATGTAAATGGTTTCCTTGGTTATGTAGGTACTGGATATCAATCTATCATGGAGGATGCACAAGGTATCTGACGGTCAGAGAAGACGAGTGCAAATCTGTATGGGTCTTCTCAAGCCATTCAAGGTATTTCCATCTTTAAGCACTCACCATCTCACCAAGTGTAAATTCTTCGGAATCATGTATCTTAAGCTTTTTCCTTTTTCTTTCTTTCCTTTTTTCCCCCATTCTCATATTCTAAAATGTAATTTAGTTTGGCTCCATTGTTTCCTAGGTCCTTCTTCTTGATGAGATAACAGTTGACCTTGATGTTCTAGCAAGGGCTGACCTTCTGAAGTTTCTAAGAAAGGAGTGTGAAGAGCGAGGTGCCACAATCATCTATGCAACACATATATTTGATGGCCTAGAGAACTGGCCATCTCATATAGTATGTCTTGGTTTATTTTTCTGAACTTCTTGTCTAAAATCTTACCCATGAAAAGAAATTTTTGTCTAAAATTTGGGTGAGTTTCTACATTTCCTCAAGGATAAAACTGTTACATATTTTTCAGGTTTATGTGGCTCATGGGAAGTTGCAATTAGCAATGCCTATGGATAAAGTCAAGGAAATCAGCAAACTGTCACTAATGGTAATTTTTTTATTTTAACCTTCACAGTACTTGTAGATATCCAATATGAATTTCTTGCAAATATTAAATTATGAGAGAGAGAGAGAGAGAGTAGTGCTTTTCCTGAGCCCTTGTTTCTGATTGTGCTTCTGGAATTGTATTTGCAGAGAACAGTTGAAAGTTGGCTGAGGAAAGAACGAGATGAGGAAAGGAAGAGAAGGAAAGAGAGAAAAGCATGTGGACTTCCAGAATTTGAGGAACAAATTGAAGGAAGTCGTGTGACTGGTGATCCAGCCCGTGCTGCCACTCGTGCGCTTAACAATGGTTGGGCAGCAGGCCGGTTGCATTCCACCATTGCTGGAGAAGAGAACTTTGTTTTAAGCTCAAATAGAGTTCTGAGATAGATGAATTCAAGTTATTCAACACAAAGGAAAGGCCCCAAGCTTTGTGCCTTGATCATACAACAATTAGTTGGGATAATCTGTGGCAGGTCCTTCTGAATTGGGATGACCGCAGAATTTGTTGCCACTAGTGCATGACATTCAGATTATCATTTACAGTTGTGTAATAATTTCTTGTGTTACTTTTGTGGAGGCATGCCATGGAAATGGCTTGCTTCCCTTTAAAAAATAAAAAATTGTGGGTATATTATTCGATCATGTCAACAGTCAACACTAATTTATGCTCAAGATCCACCATATGCAAGTTCCTCAAAAAAAAAAAAAAAAAAAAAAAAAAAGGAGATCCACAAAATTCAGGATAGATATTTATTAGGTGATCAATCCTCTAAACAATAAACATCATTCTGATCCATCCAGTGGTGTCAATCCATTCAATTTAGATAAAAATATTCATAAACTTACAACAGTATATATGATAACTGTCTCAGATAATTTTAACAATGTGAGCCATCAATGGTATTGATGTCACATTTTCAACAACGTGAGTCATCAATGTCATATGGTCACATGTTCGTTCCTTGGATATTTGTCAAATTAATGTAGCAACTACAAGCTACAATGAAGAGGAATGAAACTCTAGTCATAAGAGACCAAAGTGATACAATTTATCCTATCTGAGCTCTAAATGGATGATCACCCTCGGCACCATTTCCTTTAAGCTTGCATGGTGTTTCACAAGGATATAATGATCCTCCTCTTCAACAAAAACTTTGCTCAACATTGCATCATCAAGGAGAAGGCCAACCAACAGCTAATGCATATGGGGTAATGCATTAGATATGATACATCTGAGAACCATTGAGGGGCTAAAGTCCTAAAACCAAGTGTAAGTATTAGCACGTTGTTGGTGCAATATAAAGCATACTCTCCCGACATTTGGCAAATACTTCTTTTTATCTGAAATTGCATGAAGGTCTCTAACCATTTGAGACATAACCAACTACAGATTAGTCTATTAAGGCTAGCTCGCCAATATCTTGAGCATTCATCAAAATCTTGATAGGTTTAGTACATTAATGATTCAAGTGGAAGAGAAAGAGTAGCTCGCACAAAGCTTTAAAAATTTATTGACTTTATTGAACTTACATGGAAAGCTTTTTATTTATGCATAGAAAGATGATCCAAAATGGAAGAAAAGAGAAGAAATTAGATCAACTGCACCATAATCAAGCACTAAAAAATGATCTACCACTATTACCTTTCCAGCCAAAATTATTGGCTACTTATAAAAGATAAGCACCAATGTATCTTCCAGTACTCATAGCATTCAACACATAATCATGAAAGGAATTAAGGGAAGGGACAAGATATTTCAACCATATGCATTGAAAGTGAGCCAATCAAGGGGATCCTATCAACTGTGATCATGAATTATTTGGAATCTAAGAGGCCAAATGTCAATTTCTATCATATAGTGACAACGATCTAAACAAGCAGATAGATTCTCAGGATAGTATCAAAGTAACGGGCATAACAACCAAATAACAGTAGCATCCCTTTTGACAGAGATTGCATCCCAAAAAGTTACAGAAGATTTACTGATCTCCCAACCCTGCGAGTACCAAGAAATAGAGTATTTAATAACAAGCCCATAATTGTATAGAAGCTTATCAGGTTAGACATCGAACAGAGCCTAACCTAGTTAGCAATCTTGTTGGAAAGCCAATCTAGCCCTCGTACAGCCTTTCCTTGGCATGTGTGCTCTTGATATACCTGAAATAAAACCTACAAAAATGGCCCCAAATAGTGGATACTGAATTAACTATTCAAAGGGTAAAACATGTGATGCTTGGATACTTATTTGAAATAACTGCCACAAACTGACAACGTCTTTTCCTTAGATAGCCTAGTAAAAACTGAATCAGTAAGTAGCTAGTAGATGTAGCTTACAATTTTGTTGAGTGCTAATGTTTCAACATTTAGTAAGCACAAGCACTCACTTAAATCATGCAAACACTTACAAGTAGGTGTGTGTGAGTAACGTATGAACGAAATAAACATAAAAGTGCATAGACAATTTTTTTTTTTTTAAAGGGTCAATAAACAATACTGTCCACAGTACTTACAAAGCATGCACCTGCAACTAAACCATCTAGGTGGGAGGGCACAATATCGAGTTGCTAAACAAGGTTTAAACATTTCCAACAGATTTTGAAAATCTAGTACCTAGAGCTACCATGCTAGTATGATAACAGTACAAAGTAAAATAAAAGAATTTCTCCACTATAGAGATAGCATTATCTAATTGGAGCAATGGAAGAATGAAGTAAACAAAAGTGCCAAATTAATTACTATTTGTTTCAATGTTATGTGCTATAAAATAAAATAAAGTAAATACTACTAATGGAATTCTTGCTTATCAATTGCTATCCTTAAATGAATAAAGGTACACAACTACTCCCTAGTAGAAACCGCAGACAGGGCAAGAATCAGAAATCTGAAGGTAGACACAAAATTCATCCTTGGTTTTGACGGAAGACAACTAGAAGGTTTGAAGGTGAAACAGACAGTAACTTAGACTGCTTGATATTTCAGACGTCTAACAACACAATCTATTCTGGTCTTAAAACAATAGGTTTAACTTTCAAGCATTCATGACGTGCTTTAAAACTAAATTTGATCAGCAAACTACAACAGGATTACTTTTGTAGGAAATGAGGATAGCAAGCATAATGTAGTACAACAAGCTTCGAAACTGAAGCTCATTCAGGATCTAACTTGGTCCAGAACCTAATGGTCATAATCACCAAGGTTTTATGGATTTTGAGGCTGGTTTAGGAAGTAGTGCAGATCTATATAAGGTCAGGTATTTAGGCTGTGTTTGAATTGGAAAACTCAACTTCTATGATTGGTAAACTTTGATTAATTGTTGGAAGTTGGAACCTAGTCTGAGAAAGAAGATATATGAATCTAGTCTCACACTAGGATTCTTTGAGTATCCACCTATGAGGGCTTTATAACACTCCCCAAGGCTAGTGTGGCTATAATTCTTCTCAAAAAATTCATTAGCAGAAATAATAAAAAAGCTAGTAGTCTCTCTTAAATTTTAATATTACCAAATTTCCCATTTGTTACACAAAATAACAAACTAAGATTAGTAAATTTGATTCTATACACAGCCAGTGTATTGGATTGCCCTCTTTTTAAAGGAATTTAGTTGTATATATTAAATATAAAAAAAAAATATGATTCTAACACTAGTCAAGCTCCTCAGCCCTTCTTCCATTCTGTTAGGAATCCTACAGGTATATAGATAATAATTTTTGCAATATTGCAATTAGTTAGTTAGTTGATTAGTTAGTTACAATTCCAAGCATGTTAATCACATTTAATACACGTTAAAATTATTAATGCATACGGAAAATAATAGAATCATTAGAATAAAGTCACGTGGGTCAATAGAATAGTTTTATAGTTCTATAAATACTTACTTATAATCACATTTCTATTTATTGAAAAGTAAAACAATTAATTGCTTAGTGCATTTCTTCTCCCTCCCTCTCTATGGAGGATGACTATCTCGAATTAAGTTAACTTTCCTATAATTCTCAACCATTTCCCCACTATTTCTACTTATATGCCTAACACATTCCATGCCAAATAGAAATCAGTTTTCTTCTTTTATGCACTTCTTAAAGCACCTTAACATCGATAAAAACATTGGAATTTATGATCACCAAAGCATCAGGTTACTTTTGTATCACAATGCAACCAAAGTTGCTTATCTTCTTGTCAATGGACAAAGAAGCAACTTTATTAAGTTAACAAGCGATTCAAACTACACTAATCTAAATTGGTTCTGACTCCCAAGTTCAGTGTGAATACAGTTCAAGAAAGTTTATGATACTAAGGCAAATTCAGCCTAGAAATAACAGTGAGGTATTTACAGCACCTCATGTTTAAGCATAATATATATTTTATTTGAACATTTAACATGCAACTCCAAAAATTAATTTTACGAGTTTAGCCTATTCTTTAATAGTTCATTTGAATTAGCTTTTTTATGTTTTTTTATTAATAGTAAGACACGCTAAATTTTTTAGTACGTATTTTGGTGGAGGCTTTGGACTTTGCATTTTCTACTAATATTCTTAAATTAAAGGGAAAAAAAAAATTTTCCCCCTTTTATGTTTGGGGTAGTTCATAATTTTCCCTTAATCTTAGTAACTAGCTAGCCAATTTCCTTTTCTATGTTCTGAAAATGAGTAAATATCCCCAATCCATTACTTTCTCAGTTAAATTCAATGGAGTCTTTTGAACAAGTTATTAGTTGCACACCACAAGGAAGAGAAAAAAAAAATTGAAGTGCATTGTTGTTTTTCTTGAATTGCATTTGAAATTATTGTGGTTTCATTAGATTTACCTGAAAAAGTAGTGAATTAGTGGTGCTCGATCATTTCCAAAACATAGGTGAATTGGTTGATTTTAAAGACAATGGAGGAATTGAGATATGCTACCCGAAGGATAGAGATGAGAAAGTACTTTTTTTACCTTAAATTAAAAAGAAAAGATTTAAAGGGTTCCTTATGCGCTACTGATAGTGGGAAACAATCAATATTTTTTGAATGAAGAAGTCGTTGTAGGAAAAAAAATAATTGAAAAAACTCTTCCATGTTGCAATTTTATTGCACCTTATATTTGTGGAATCATGCTACTTTGTGAGTCAAATAATGAAGGCATTAATAACCTTTTGGAAATTTTAAATGATGAACATGGGAAGTATTGGCTTGTCAAATGCCGAAAAATGCTTCAACTACTTACTGTAGGAACCGATATGTATAAAATTTCAAACTTTCAAGCATGCCACAAAATTGGAATAGGACATTGGAACCGAGATAAACCTTCTCCTTACGGTTATGAAAAATTTGTAGTGACGTGCAAAAGATGCTCAATCGACCTTGAAATGTTTAAATTGGTGCATAGGCTTCTTTAAGTCTCTTTTATTGTATTTTTTTACTCTAATTATGCATCACTTAAATAATAAAATGCAATATTATGTTCCATTGTTAATTTTTTGTTAAGCTTTGCAAACGTTTTACAAGTATGATTTCCTTAATGGTTTTCCAAAATCAATGATTATAAATTGTGGAAAATTCAAAGTGTAATCAACCTTATCCTTGTCATTATCAAAAATTTGTAGTTAAATACAATATATATTTTGAATGTTTTATCTAATTCTATCTTCTTTGTGATAAACCCCAAAAGACAAAAAAGAAATTGTCTAATAGTATCACTCCAATTAACCATTTCTCGTGCGGTTATCAATAGTATTTAAATTATATATATAAGAATTATACTATGCATCCTAATATGCATTTTCAGTATATCCATGCAATTGTAAAAAAATTACATAATGCAAAGTTTTGTTAATCAAAATTTTCTGGTTAATAATATAATTTTCGACTTAACTAAGCCTTTTAAACATGAATAAATCTACCTAATAACATCCTTACAACATTATTTAAAGACTTAACAAAATATAAGAATGACTATTGATCAATAATATTTACATTATATATATATATATATATATAAGAATTATACTATGCATCTTAATGTGTATTTTTTAAGTATATCAATGCAATTATAAAAAAATTACATAATCCTAAGTTTTGTTAATGAAATTTTATGATTAATAATATGAATTTAGACTAAACTAAGCCTTTTAAACATGAATAAAATCATGATTAATAAATAAATAAATAAAACCAATAATATCACTTAAATAATAAAATACAATTCTTTTCATTATTTTATTAAATTATATCTATTTCCGTGCAGTTGTACGGGGTACATACAAGTTTAAATAAAGTGGGTACTCTAAAATTATACTCTAATATACATTTTTTTATCAAATCATAATTTTAAGAATGTTAAAATTATGATTAAGTATGACATACTTAATCATAGTTTTATAATATTATGAATAGTTTTCATTAGTTCTTAATTCTTATCATATGGGGCTCATTGTTATGATGAGTTTGTTAGTTAAATTGTTATGATGTGCAAGGTTTACCTAACTCATATAGTCATATGTATATTGTTTAGGTATTGATGAAAAGTGGATAATAGTGTGTATAAATTGACCAACAATTTACGATCCCCATATTTCTAATGGGGAAACCCTTATAAATGTTTAGTGGTGTCGCAAAATTTTTTGTACTTTGTACATCTCTTGAAATGACTCTCAAGTATTAAGTGAAAACGTTAGTGTATTTTGCAGGCGAATATGTTAAATTTTTAATAATAAAATAGAAGAGCACATGCCACACTAAAAAGTATTATGCAAAAATGGATGCAACTCATGGACTACTAATCAAGAGGATAATTATGTCCAAGGTATATATAAACTTGGAAAATAGAATACTTTTATTAATTAAAATTGTAATACAAATTTGATTTAAGAATTGAAAATGTTAGTGTGTTTTGTAGACGTATATGTTAAATATATATAGGTGAAATTGAGAGAAATTCAAATTAGAGTTATAATTTTGTGTCATGTGTCCTAAATTATTTATTCTTAAAGAGTTTTATTTTTTAATTTTAAAATCAAATATGGGACCACATCATAAATATTCATCCAAGTGAGTTATTAAATACAAAAACCAAAGAGTCTAGAATAAATAAATTGTAAAAAAAAAAAAAAAAAGTGCTTCATTATAATTTTTTTTTTTAAATGGACAATTTACATGTTATACCGAATAATATACTTACAAATTTTTTAAAGAGTTAACAAAATATAAAAATGAATATTAATTGTATTTAAATTAGATATATAAGAATTATATTATGCATCTTATTGTATATTTTTAAGTGTATCCATATATATGCATAGGGCTACAAACTAGTTTTAATAATAATAAAATAGAATAGCATGTGCCACGTTAAAAAGTATTTCAACATGCAAAAAATGAATGCAACTCATGGACTATTATTTGAGCAGATTATTATGTCCAAGGTTTATACAGTTTGAGAAAAGAGAACACTTTTATTAATTAAAATTGTCATACAAATTAGATTTAATAAACACAACAATAACATAAACATTAATAAGAAAATAGTATTGTACTCATAAACATATTTTTCTTTCTACAAATACAAACCTTAGAAAATAAAAAATAATCATAATTCTATCTATATGTGACTTTATTAGGTTTTCCGTAAATTAATTTATTGAATATATATACACACACATATACATACAACACTTTTATTAATTAAAATTATCATACAAATTGAATTTAATAAATGCAACAATAACATAAACATTAAAATGAAAATACTTTTGTACTGATAAACATATTTTTCTTTTTGCAAATACAAACCTTAGAAAATAAATAATCATAAATATTCTATCTATATCTGAATTTATTTGGATTTTTATAGATTAATTTATTGAATATATATATATACACATACAACACGCTTCTGAAGCTCCCACTGCCTGTGAAATACAATACATAAGTACTCCCACACCAATAGCCTTCCTTTGTTGATGGCTTGATATGAGAGTTTTCCAAAATGATATGAATGGACATTAATCCCTAAAAAATAAAATAGAACACTTTTATTAATTAAAATTGTCATACAAATTGGATTTAATAAACACAGCAATAACATATACATTAACAAGAAAATATTATTGTACTCATAAACATATTTTTCTTTTGACAAATACAAACTTTAGAAAACAAGAACAATAATTATATCTATCAGTGACTTCAACAAGCTTTTTACAAACATAATCCTATTCAAACTCAAACACACGTAACTACAAATTCGCCGACTACGCACAAATTAGCCAACATATAAATCCTCTGTTTCAACCATTGTTTGCCGATCAACCATAGATCCAGCAATCAACCACATATATATATATATATATGGAGCATGGGGAAGCAACATTGCAGATGTAAGTGATTGAATCAATGCCCAAGAACAAATAAAATAATTGTACTTCGGTTTTGCAATCCATACATTCCAAAAGCAACTGCAATGCATATTGGCATTGTTGAAGATTTTAGAGTGATTCATATAATAGGTTGACGAAGTGATCAAGCTTATTCAATATTGAGGAGATTGAATAAGCACTGTCTTTCCTATTCTGCAAAAATCCTTTCAAATATAGTAAAACATCCATTGGAGAGTTGATGAGACCAGAGCGTAGTGTTGAAATATACTAGTGACTTTATATACAGTTGGATTGGGAGGAGGGGGGGAGGGGGGTGATAAGAACTATAATCTAGATAAGTGATTAAACGGTTATATTAAGCATGTGTTGTAACTATAATGCAGTGAATTAGCATATTGGGATTGTAAAATTATTGAAAAAGGTATTGAAGAATTAACCAGACTACAGTTATTATCTTTTCCATTCCTAATCTTCTTCACCCTTCTTAGTAGGCTTGGTTACCCTCGAAATTAACCAAAAATCTATCATTACCTACATAATTAGTAGGAGAATTATATCAGAGACGTTCCATGAAGATCACATTTTCAGTTACATACTTGAGATGTTCGTCATGGCAATATTTCCCATATATAATTAGATTTTAAAATATGCACTTTGTTCTATCTCAATTATCAAAGTTGGGATATCCATTACCCCATTTCTAATTTGTATATTAAGTATTTTTCTTTCCAATGTTTTTCATAAATTCAAATTTGGCCCTATGAAGCAACGTAGCACAAGGGATTAACTCCCAATCTTTGCATTATGTACCATTCCTCATAATAAAAGGCACATGTTCATATATAGAACAGACCAAGCAGATCAACATCATGAAATGAATACCCAATTTATAAACATAAACATAAACAATAAAATATTACTATATTCATAAACATA
Organism: Castanopsis chinensis; assembly: GCA_032878915.1. Classification (NCBI taxonomy): domain Eukaryota; kingdom Viridiplantae; phylum Streptophyta; class Magnoliopsida; order Fagales; family Fagaceae; genus Castanopsis; species Castanopsis chinensis. Next base: position 4,246,532 of record JAVQMG010000099.1, on the reverse strand, counting down.
TTTTTCTTTTTACAAATACAAACATTAGAAAAAATATAATATATATGTATATATAATGGGAAAAATGTTCATACATCTCCTGAACTTTGAACTAGTGGCCAAGACATCTCCTAAACTTTTTTATTGACCAATTTACTTCTTAAACTTTACACATTTGCTACATTAATACTCCAGTTAGTTTCACGTTAAAACTAACATAATACACTAGTATCTCATCAAATATCCAAGTGCTAACTAGTGTGTAACCCGTGCGTATGCACAAATACAATTATAAACAATCACAACTGTACAGTTCAATTTATATATATATATATATATATATATTTTAGAAGATGTTCAAATGATACATACTATTAACTTACACTTTTTTTAAACGATACATTTCTAAAATAAGTAATGATTTCCCATTATAAATACACACACACACACACTTTATAATTTAATTGGTTTTAGACTCTTCGGTTTTTACTTGCCACAAAAATTAAAAACTTTACACATGGCAAAAAATAAGGTTTCAATTATAATCCAATTTAGAATCTAATTTGATTTGGACTCTTCAATTTTTACATTTTTTTTTTTAGAGAGTTTCCACCTATGACGTCTGCTCCTAATAATAGCTTTTTATCATCAAACCAAGACACCAATTGGAGATTTTAACCATTAGACATTTTACCAGTTGAGCTGACTGAAACCCACTTCGATTTTTACACTTAATAATTCACTTAGCACAAAATTAAAAATTAAATGAGAAATATGGTGCGAAATTGAGAATCTAATTAAAATCTAATTGGATTTTCTCTAAATTTTGGCTATTTTCATATATATATTCCCCTGGAAAGGGACGTATAACCACAAAAAAAATGCTAGATTTTAGTACAAAAATATTTAGTATTAACTATACTACTACAACAAAAGTCTTAGTCCCAATTTGTTAATCAAGACACTATAGATCACAATATTGTAGCCCAAGCTTTTGTCTTCCATCTTCTGAAATAATGTCATTGCTTCACTAATATGTTAGTTCTTGCAAAAGCCATCTAACAAGATGGCATAGGTTTGTGGATTTGTAAGTCACAACATTAGGAATTATTCTTTTGTTGGAAATTTCCTGAAAGAGCCTCACTGCCTCATCAATTTTTTTATTTTTGCAATATCTATTGATCAATATGTTATAGCTAAACACATTAGGCAAACAAGCCTCTCTAAGTCTCAACCATTGTATTAAATGTTTTAATAGCATCATCGATTTTGTTTTGCAAATAGTAACCATCAATCAAAGAGCTAGAAGTGACTATGTCAAGCTCAATGCATCTTTGAATGATCACATCAAAAACTTCTTTTGCCTCTCTCAAGTCTCAACATCCCTTCTTTGCATAGGCCTTGAATGATCTTCCTTTGTGTCATCTCATTTGGCATGATCTTCATTGCATAGGCCTTGAATTGAGCAGTTGTAAGTGATAAGGTTTGGTTGAACCCCTTTACTCATCATTTGAGATAAAAGGTTCAAAACCTCAGTTACCAATTTGTCTTTACATAAATGGGTCTACTATAGTCTAGATTGAATATAAAAACAAGAGTTAGCTGATTTAGCAGAAGCCTTAAGTACCCATTTCTTGAAGAAGAAAGCAAATCTGACAGTAGTACCATTTCGGATCAGATTTAGGTTTGCTGGGGCTCCGGAACATCAAAGGAAAGGAGAAGAAGTCGTGGCCCCTTGAGTAAATGAGTTCCTCTGTGAGTGTGACTGTCACACGAGCCGGTTTTTTTTTTTTTTTTTTTAATTTATTTCTTCTACAAATTAAATATACTTATTTAACAAGGTTTTCTTTTCTCTGAAAAATGAACTAAAATTAAACTATTATGTTTTCTCAAAATAAAAATTATTATGAAAATTAGTACTTTTTCTTCTTTTAGTTTTATTTTTTTAATATTTTTTATTATGACAATGAACAGAAAAGAGTTGAGTCTACTAACTTATAAGAAAGCCTCCTTTAAAAAATAAAATAAAATAATTAAGGGGGGAAAAAAACCTTATAGGAAAGTCAAGAGCCTTTTAATTAAACTAATAACTCTTAGTTTTTCAAACAAAGACATTTAAATTTTAAATCTTCTCTCCTCTATTGTAACTAATGAATTATCAAATTAAATAAAGACTGATAATCACATCAAAAAAATAAATAAAGACTGATAAAAAAACACTCAAAAATATGTTAAAAAGCTAATGAAATGATATTTTGGAATAGGATGATATAGATATTTATTTTCTATCTCAAATTTCAGGTTCTCAACCCTTCTGTCTCCAGTTTTAAATACTTTCCACATAGCCTTGGTTATGTAATGTTATGAAATCTTATCACTTTAAGCGTAAGAAAAAAAAATTATTGGACCATGAAAACTATAAAATACCCCTTTTTTTCTATAAAGGAATAGGTTAATTTATTTTTCTATCGCTCATGATATATATATTAACTGGGGCACCTATTTCAAATGTATATCCCATTTTTACATAGCAAGTTTATGAAAATCCATGAGAAGCGGCCATGACATATTAAGAAAAACATATAGTTTAAGAATGTAAAGTATTAGGGCCCTCGCATTAGAGTAACACATTACAGTAGCTAGCCAGTTTTCTACAAGCTATTGTTTTTTATTTAAATTTTTGCAAATTGCATTCTGTTAAAAGTGTATTGAAATATATTTATATTTTGAAAAAGTGAAAAAAATATATATAATTAAGCTCAGATTTAAAATCTTGTCGAATAAGCTGGATGCAAACGGACACTAGTCAAGCCTAGTAAGGCATTACAATTTAAGGTTGTTTTTGGTTATCGCTTATTTTGCTGAAACTGAAAAATTATTACTGAAAGTACTGTAGACAAAGGTAAAAGCTAGTTAAAATAGTACAGCGAAACCTATGAATAGTGTCAAAAAGTGCATTGAGACTTATGAATAGTAGCAAAAATAAGCTGAATAGTGAAATAATTTTAATTTTTAATTCTAATCCAAACACACACCAAATGACAAAAAAAAATAATAATAATTAAAAAAATGATAATTTCTTTGCCGGTTTTCATTGGTCCTTGATAATGAATTAAAGTTTTTGCACAACCAAAATGTACCCTCTTTTATGTATTTTTGAGTTTCGATATTTGTTCATTTTGATTTACTTCAAATTTGTTCCAATTTATTTTGTGATATATATGTTGAATGTCTGTAAAATTTTGGGTGATTGATGATGGAGTTATGTGTGCCTGTCCCCAATGAACCACTCTTCAAATGATGAAATTTAACTTAAATTTCAGTTAGATTGGCTCACATGATAAATAAGTTATTGGAGTTTTGTTCAATTTATCAAAATTTAAATATTGGGAAGGCTATTTTTTCCCTGTTTGAATTAAAGGCCATTTTCCTTTTGGTATAGTATCACCTAAAATATGTATTTAGGGTCCATTTGGTTGGGAAGATGGAAAAGTGGGAGGATAGAAAATTGTGGGAGCTAGATAGAAAAGATTTATTTCCCTCATTTGTGTTTGGTTGGAGGGGTGAAAAAGTGGTGGGATGAAAAAAAATTTTGTTTGGTTGAGATAAAAAAAATGAGAGGATGAAAAATAAATTAATATAAATTTACCTGTGGTACCCATGGGCCCAAATCGCGTATCTGGCCGGCCCAAAGGCCCTCACAATAAAAGAAGCCCAACACTACATCTTGAGATGATCCGAGGACATAATCAGTCCGACCTACAAGATCACGAGAGAGAAAGAAGTATCATGCATGTCCAGACACTAAGAGACATAACGTCCGAGGACAAACCAGTCCTCGGCAAGGCGTCGCCGAGGACCATGTGAATGTTCTTATAGTTGGATAACGCCCATGATGAAGGTTTTTTCTTTTTGATGCTGGAGTTAAGAAAATGAGAATAAAGAATAAAGGGAAAGAATTAACTGTGGCCAAAGGAAAAGCTGCCATCACCGCATTTAATGCTCTACACCTGCTTCTCTGGCCGCATTAATGAAGAAGTGACGCCTGAACGTTAGGTTTCAACCTTATCTTCACCACCAGAGACCTGAGCCAAAAGGGGGGATGGGACAAGTATCTAAAAAGGAAACACCTGGATTGCACCGGGAAAGAAAGGGGGAGGCCTATAAAAGGAAAGGAAGATAATTGAAGAGAAAAAAAAAAGAATTGGGAAGAAAAACAAAAAAAAAAACTATCGTTCTCAGTATCAAGGTATTCAACTTCAGGTTACATGCTCATACTAGTGTAGTGCATGAATAAAAAGCCGAATCAAACCTTTGTATTATCTATCATCTCAAAAACCTAGATTAAACACCCACTCTCTACAAATTCATTGTTGAGTGCTCATTGAGCTGGTTCACTGTCCAAACTTGGATTAGTTTGATTTGTGCTCTTACAATTGGCGCCGTCTGTGGGAATCTTGCGTTTAGGTGACAGATAACGTGATGACAGATTTGAATCCAGCCCATGTAGAGTCGCTAGGATCTCAGCACGAAGATCCACTACAACAGGTAGAGCAAATGGAAGATCGAGAGGGCAGTGTACACTCGGAGCGAACAGCTGATAACCGCTCACGGGGTAGAAACAGGGGCTCTGGGGAAAATAACACCAGGACCATGCAGAGAGAAATTGACCAGCTGAAGAGAAAACTGCGTCGAGCAGAGCGGAAAAGGACTCCCTCCATATCTGGCCCTTCATCAGATGATTCTCAGGACAGTGGCTATAGGCCGAGGTCAAGAACCCCCCCCACAGAAACTTTCTCATACCAAGAAGAAAGTGTTCGCCACAGAAGAAGTAGAGGGACGAGTCACAGGGGCTCGGGTAGCGATGCCATGGGAAAGGCATTGCTCCAGCTCTCCAAATCACCCTTCACACATCGTATTGAAAGGGGAAAACTACCCCGTCGGTTCACGCAGCCAAACTTCACCATTTATAATGGCAAAACAGACCCGGTGGAGCACGTAAGCCATTTCAATCAACGCATGGCGGTTTATTCTCAGAACGAGACCTTGATGTGTAAAGTCTTTCCCTCAAGTCTAGGGCCCGTTGCAATGAGATGGTTCAACGGCTTAAAGGTGAACTCCATTGATTCATACATGGAACTTACGATGGCATTCGGGTCCCGCTTTGTTACGTGCAGTAGAGTACCTCGGCCTCTAGACTCGTTATTGTCCATGTCCATGGGAGAGCGCGAGACGTTGAAAACCTACTCGGACAGATACTGGGAAGCGTTTAACGAAATAGATGGTGATTTCGATGAGGTGGCGGTCAACACCTTTAAGGTTGGTCTCCCAGTTGAGCATGATTTAAGGAAGTCTTTGACCAAGAAGCCGGTAAAAACTGTTCGTCGGCTCATGGACCGTATCGATGAGTATAAGAGGGTTGAGGAGGATCAACAGCAGAGTAAAGGAAAGATAAAAAGTATCCCCCAGGAGAGTAGGGATTTCAAGACGGAGAGACACGGTAGCAAGTGGCCGAGGAGAGATTTTACTAGCCAGACCAGGTCGGCCCCGCCCCAGACAGTGAATGCCGTATTTCGTGAGCCGGTACAGCAGGTGTTGGAAAGGATCTGCCGAGAACCTTATTTTAGATGGCCCAGTAAGATGATCGGAGACCCTACAAAGCGTAACCAGAACCTCTACTGTAATTACCATCAGGATAAAGGCCACACCACAGAGAACTGCAGGAACTTGTGGAATTACTTGGATCAGCTGGTCAAAGAAGGGAAACTAAGACAATTTGTGAATCGACCTGATGAACCAGGTACCCAATCTGGCTCCATGAACCAAGGCAGTAACAATGTAAGACCTCCGTTGGGCACAATTAATGTCATCCTTGCGGCGCCAGGTCGGACGGGGTCTTGCCCTACCAGAATAATGTCAGTACTACGTCCCACTGCCGAGGACCTCAATTCCGAGTCGAAGAGGATCAAGAGGAATCCTCTGCCCATACTGGGATTTTCCGACGAAGACAAGATTGGCACTATTCAACCGCACGACGATGCGCTGGTCATTACGTTGAGGATAGGGGGTTACGATGTGAAGAGAGTGATGGTTGACCAAGGGAGTGGGGCTGACATCATGTACCCAGATTTGTTTAAAGGTCTCAATTTGAGGTTCGAAGATCTCATGGCTTATGACTCCCCATTAATAAGCTTTGAAGGGAAGGCTGTTATTCCAAAGGGGCTAATTAGACTACCTGTACAGTCAGGACCAGTGGTAGTGGACGTGGATTTCATCGTAGTAGATGCTTATTCCCCTTACACAGCCATAATGGCCAGACCATGGCTGCATGCCCTAGGTGCCGTGTCATCAACTCTGCACGTCAAGCTGAAATTCCCGTATGAGGATGGGGTTGAGGAAATACTGGGCAGCCAGTCCATGGCGAGACAATGTATAACAGCAGCTATTACACATCAGGCGAGGCAAGAGTCACAAACCACAGCCGAGAAGGATTTGTAGCAGTTAGTGTCCTCGGCCGAGCCAAGTGAAGCCGAGACTGAAGGACCAGGCTGTGAAGATTTGGAGAAAGTGGTTATCGCAGATGATGCAGAGAGATTCTTCCAAGTAGGAAGTCAATTACCCCTACGAGAGAAAGAAGATCTGGTCGCATTTTTGAAGCGAAACATCGATGTGTTTGCATGGGATGCTTATGAAGCACCAGGAATCAATCCGGAGTTTATTTGTCACCACCTCAATGTTAACCCGGCTGCTGTGCCACGAAGGCAACCACCTCGGCGTTCATCTAAAGAGCACGCCGAGGCCGTTAAAGAAGAGGTGGCAAAACTCAAGAAAGCAGGGGCCATTAAGGAAGTGTTTTATCCAGAGTGGTTAGCCCATACGGTAGTGGTAAAAAGAAGAATGGAAAATGGAGGGTATGCGTGGACTTTACAGACTTGAATAAGGCTTGCCCAAAAGATTCATTCCCAATGCCCCGCATAGATCAGTTGGTGGACGCTACTGTAGGGCATCCTCGGATGAGCTTTCTGGATGCTTTCCAAGGTTATCATCAAATACCCTTAGCTCCAGCAGACCAGAAAAAAGACAGCCTTTGTCACCCATAGGGAACTACCACTATAAGGTGATGCCCTTCGGCTTGAAGAATGCTGGGGCTACCTATCAAAGAATGATGACGCGAATGTTCGAACCACAACTGGGAAAAACGATTGAGGTGTACGTAGATGACATGGTAGTTAAAAGTAAGACTATCTCGGCTCACATACCCGACCTCGACGACACCTTTCAAACGCTGAGGAAGCACAAGTTACGCCTCAACGCATCCAAATGTTCCTTTGGTGTAGGGTCTGGCAAATTCTTGGGTTACATGGTGACGCATAGAGGGATTGAGGTCAACCCCGCTCAGGTCAAGGCCATCAACAACTTACAGCCGCCTCGGAATCCGAAGGAAGTGCAGAGGTTAACTGGGATGACGGCTGCTCTCAACCGATTTATCTCAAGATCTGCTGATCGGTGTAGACCGTTCTTCCAACTATTAAACAAATGGAAGGGGTTTGAATGGACAGAAGAGTGTGCTGTTGCCTTCCAGCAGCTTAAAGAATATCTTGCCCACCCTCCTATCATGTCTCGGCCCGAGGCCGACGAGGTCCTATTCGCATATATCGCGGTGGCAACTCACGCCGTTAGTCTGGTGCTAATAAGGGTTGACGGGGACATACAAAAGCCAGTTTACTATGTGAGCAAGTCTCTGCATGAGGCCGAGGTACGTTACCCACCATTAGAGAAGGCAATCCTTGCCGTGGTGCATGGCACACGTAAGCTCCCCATTACTTCCAGTCCCATACGGTGGTTATTTTGACCCAGCTTCCACTAAGGGCTATACTCCGGAGTGCAGATTATACCAGTAGGATTGCAAAATGGGGAACCATCTTGGGCTCTTTTGATATTAAATACATGCCCCGCACAGCAATAAAGGGTCAGGTGTTGGCTGATCTCGTTGCGGAATTTACTGAACCCATAATAGAAGATAGTGTAATCAACAAGGACATTGATGAAAAATCAGTTGGCGTGGTTGCATGTAAAGGTCTCGCGGTGTGGACTGTCTATGTTGATGGGGCTGCTAATCAAAGAGGATCCGGAGTGGGAGTGGTAATTACGACCCCAGAAGGTCTTACACTGGAAAAATCCTTAAGACTGGGATTCTCGGCTACTAACAATGAGGCCGAGTACGAAGCCTTGCTGAAAGGAATGGATATGGTCCACAAGTTGGGGGAAAAATCGTGCAAATGTTCTCGGACTCTCAGCTAGTTGTGGGTCAAGTAGATGGAAAGGTAGAGGCCAGAGATCCGAGGATGCAGGATTATTTGAATCAAGTCAAAACTACACAACGCAAGTTCGAATCCTTTACTTTGTCCCATGTCCTTAGAAGCGGCAACACGCATGCTGATTCCCTAGCAACTCTTGCCACATCATCAGCACAGGGACTACCTCGGATTGTCTTGGTTGAAGACTTACCTAAACCCTCGAAAATAATGGGAAGCGTTATCCGTGTGCACCAGATTAGAGTGGGGCCTAGCTGGATGGACCCCATTATGTCCTTCTTAAAAGATGATGTCATACCCGAGGATAAAATCGAAGCGAACAAGATACGAAGAAAGGCCTCCCGATTTTGGTTGGCCGGGGATCATAAGCTCTATAGACGATCTTTCTCCGGCCCGTACTTGTTATGCGTGCACCCTGAAGCGACAGAGCTACTTTTGGAAGAGTTACATGAAGGAATCTGTGGAAGCCATACAGGAGGAAGATCTTTGGCTCACAGGGCCCTAACACAGGGGTATTGGTGGCCGAACATGCAGCGAGAAGCTCAAAGTTATGTGCAGAAGTGCGACCAATGTCAAAGATTCGCGCCAAACATCCACCAGCCCGGGGGTGTGCTTAATCCTCTGACGAGTCCCTGGCCTTTTGCACAATGGGGTCTAGACATTGTGGGTCCTTTCCCAAAGGCGCCTGGGAACCGAAGATTTTTGGTTGTCGGTACTGATTATTTTACTAAGTGGGTAGAGGCCGAGCCCCTGGCGAATATCAGGGATGTTGATGTGAAGAAATTTGTATGGAAGAATATCGTTACTCGATTCGGTATCCCTCATACCCTCATCTCCGATAATGGTTTGCAGTTTGACAGCAAGGCGTTCAGACGATATTGTTGTGGCCTCGGCATAATCAATAGATACTCCACTCCGGCTTATCCGCAAGGGAATGGGCAAGCCGAAGCTATTAACAAAGTTATAGTGAATGGACTGAAGAAGAGGTTGGAGGACGCTAAAGGGAGGTGGGTGGAGGAGCTGCCCCACGTTCTGTGGACGTACCGGACCACCCCCCGCCGATCAACGGGAGAGACGCCATTCTCGATGACTTATGGCGCCGAGGCTGTTATTCCTTTGGAGACTGGTTTTCCAACGATGAGGACAAGCTCCTTCACTCCGGAAAGCAATGACAGACTGTTAGAAAAAGGCCTCGACCTAATTGAAGAAAGGAGGGAGGTTGCCATGATTCACTTAGCTTACTACCAACAAAAACTGAAGCAGGGATATGATTCCAGTGTAAAGTCAAGACCTCTTCTTCTCGGGGACTTGGTGCTGAGAAAAGTAGTGGGGAACACCAAAAATCCAGCATGGGGAAAGCTTGGACCTAATTGGGAAGGACCATATCGCATCACGGCAATAGCTGGTATAGGAGCTTACTACTTGACCGACTTAGATGAAAAAGCTGTACCCCATCCCTGGAATGTAAGTAATTTGAGACGATATTATTATTAAGGAAAAGTACTTTTGTCATTCTACTCTTATCATTTTTGCGCCATTAATTCTGTCGTGCCTAAGGTTACGCCGGGTCCTCGGATCCTCTACCTTAGACCAAATTTAATTAAGGTTACGCCGGGTCATCAGATCCTCTATCTTAATTTAAAAGCAAAAAAACTAAGGTTACGCCGGGTCCTCGGATCCTCTACCTTAGTCCAAATTTAATTAAGGTTACGCCGGGTCATCAGATCCTCTATCTTAATTTAAAAGCAAGAAAACTAAGGTTACGCCGGGTCCTCGGATCCTCTACCTTAGTCCAAATTTAATTAAGGTTACGCCGGGTCATCAGATCCTCTATCTTAATTTAAAAGCAAGAAAACTAAGGTTACGCCGGGTCCTCGGATCCTCTACCTTAGTCCAAATTTAATTAAGGTTACGCCGGGTCATCAGATCCTCTATCTTAATTTAAAAGCAAAAAAACTAAGGTTACGCCGGGTCCTCGGATCCTCTACCTTAGTCCAAATTTAATTAAGGTTACGCCGGGTCATCAGATCCTCTATCTTAATTTAAAAGCAAGAAAACTAAGGTTACGCCGGGTCCTCGGATCCTCTACCTTAGTCCAAATTTAATTAAGGTTACGCCGGGTCATCAGATCCTCTATCTTAATCTAAAAGCAAGAAAACTAAGGTTACGCCGGGTCCTCGGATCCTCTACCTTAGTCCAAATTTAATTAAGGTTACGCCGGGTCATCAGATCCTCTATCTTAATCTAAAAGCAAGAAAACTAAGGTTACGCCGGGTCCTCGGATCCTCTACCTTAGTCCAAATTTAATTAAGGTTACGCCGGGTCATCAGATCCTCTATCTTAATTTAAAAGCAAGAAAACTAAGGTGACGCCGGGTCCTCGGATCCTCTACCTTAGTCCGAGTTTAATCGAGGTCAGGTCAGGTCCTCGTATCCTCTACCTTATTTCAATTCTTATTGAGGTTATGTCGGATCAACAGATCCTCTATCTTAATTTAGAATGGAGAAATGAGGTTACCTCGGATCTTTCCCCTTGATATGGAAACAGCAGTGGAGTCATTAAGCGAACGGGTCTTAAACTGATGTTAAGTACTAAGCCCAAAGCTTAAAGTACTGTTAGTCCAAATGCAAATATGTGGTTAAGTTCACTTTTCAATAGGTTATCATGGAAGTAACTTTTAAGCGAGTTCCAAGCACACAGATTCCCCGTTAGTATATTTCCTTTTTTAGTGTGTCGCTTGTCCTTAAGCATAAGCAAAAGGTAACAGTCATTACTTAAAGCATTTGCACATATGTAAGTTGGCTAAAATTTCCTTGCTTAAGGGCAAAGAGGTATAAGTACATGCTATAGAGACAAGCCGATAGTATAGCAATAGTACATGCATAGCAAGGAAACAAGATATCAACACCAAACGTAATATAAAACAGCAATTTAAATTGGGAACCCGTTTTCATTAATTGAAAGATTTGTCAATACATTTATAACTGAACTGTCAAAGTACAAGGGAAATAAAGTAAAAACTGGGACTAAGAAATAAAAATACAAGGCCAAAAGCAACGAAGGAGAAAAGAGAAAAAGAGCAAGCAGCCAAGCCACAGGTGATTATGGTTCGGATTGGGTCTGGTCCTTTGGGTCAGCAGGAGAAACCACCAGGGCCGAGGGCTCGCCAGCTTTCTCTTTGGGCTCTATAGTCCCACCAATCTCGAGGTTGGGCGTAGCCTCCTTGGGGGCAGGAGGAGCAGTATTCTCGACAGCATCCTCGTCTGCTTGAATCCCAGCCGAGGAAGGGTGGGAATCATCCTTGGCTGAGCTAGAGGCAGCCACGCGAATTGCGGGAGGAATGTAGGCGTTCTCCTCCTTCCATAGAGGGGAGGAAGCGTCAACCCCGGCTTGGGAAAGAGCTTCCTTCCACACCTGGAGGCAGTAGTCCCTACAGACCTCCGGCACTTGGGCTTTGAACGTTTCTGTGGTTTCGGCCACGCCCATGTCATACCCACTCTGCTCAGCCTCGTCAACCATTGCCTCGGCTGCTTGTGCCTTGGCGAGAGCCTCTTCCGTGGCCTTGAGTGCTTCCTCCCTTGCCTCCTCAGATGCTGTGAGGTCCTTAGCGAGGCCTTCTGCCAGTGATCTGGCCGAGGCGAGGTCTTCATTAGCTCGTTTGAGTTCTAGCCTCTGATCCTCGGCCTGTCGGGTGGTACTCCTCAGCTCGGCCTCCAGACCTGACCGCTCACTTGCCGCCTTGGTCAGGCTGGCAGTCACCTCTTGGAGCCTCTTCTCTTTAAGCTCCATTATCTTTTTAGTGTGGTCCAACTTAACCACCTCATCCCTTAGTGCTCTGTAGGAGCTGGCAGCAATCTCCTCTGCCCTATGGGCAGATTGGACAGCCTACGTACAAGCATTGTTAGTAAAGTACATACTACATAAAGAAAAAGAAGAGAGGATAAAAAAAAAAAAAAAAAAAGAAGCATAAAGAAAAACATAAGTGCCAAAGATTGGCCAATTTGAATCCTTACCATGGCTAGCTCCTTTTTGAGAGTCATGAAGACATTATGATCTCTCATTCTGCGCAGCTCTCCCATGTCCTCAGGCAATAGCAGTGCCTGCTCCAATGCATCAGCGATGCAGGCAGCCGTACCCTCGTCGGATCCCCTGATTGATGCATCGGCGGTAATCGCCTGATCATCTACTTGCATCTGAGGGGCCCAAATAGGCGCATGGAAGGCTACAGGAGGATCACTTCGTCTCTCCGTCCTCGGGTGGACATGACGAGCATGTTTATTTCCCCTCTCTTGCTCCATCTCCCTACCAGGGACGTCTTTCCCCCCTCGGCTATCTCTTTTCCCTTCTGCTGGTCTCTTTTCCTTTTATGGTCAGCCGAATCTGGATGTTGAGTTCTAGGGGAAGGCGGTAGGATAACCCTCACGGGAGGAAGCTTGTCGACGCCCCTATCCTTGGCCTTCTCCGGAGGCACTTTTGAAGGACCTTGTGCTCCAGTTTGCCCTTCTAGCACATCCTTCAAGCTGGGCTTGGGTCTACGATGGATTCCCATCCTCACCAAAGGTTGGTCGTCGTCGTCCGAGGATGTAAAAGTAGGAGATCTGGCAACGGGAGAGGGATGCCTGGGCGGAAAAGCAGATCTAAAGCTTCGAGCTCTTCCTCGGAATCCGAGAGCTCAACTACTTTCTCGTTTTCTTCTTCTTCTACTTCTTCCTCTTCTACCTCGGCGAGTAGCTGAGAGGTAGAACCTTCGCCAAATCCAGGTTGGGCCGAGGACGTAGCCAAATCAGAAGCTCTCGGAACAACTCTGACAGGCTCAGTAATCAAAACGCCTTGAGGAACTGGAGCGCCAGGTGGTAACAAAAAGCCCTCGACTGCTACACTTATCCTCGGAAGCCTCGGATCTTTCTCTTTGATGACACACTTGGTTTCTTGAAAGGCGTAGGATATGGGTGTGTATCCGAGGATGCGGTGGGCGGCACGAAGTTGACCGTCTGAGTGCACAAACACTTCAGCCTTCAAGATCTTATCGAGACGATCAAAGTTGACGAGATTGGCACGGGGTGCAAGCGCACGACGATCTGCGCATACGTCCAAAAAACGGGTTAGTACAAACAAATTAAGAAAAAAGACCATCAACAAAAGAAACACCGCATTTATCATTGATCAAGTCTGACGCTACGCGAGGACTCACCAGGCTCCCCTTCCGTCGTCGGACAGTGGAGACCGTCATGCCACTCCCCGGACAATATAAGGAAGTCCTTGTCCAAACCCTTGTTGGAGTGGGGAAGGCATTGGATCAATCTGACTTCTGGGTGCCTAGATTTCAAATAGTAGGTATGCCCTCTCAAATGGTGAAGGGTATATACCCAATTCACTTCATGGTGAGTGAGACCTAACCCTAACCTTTCGTTCAGAACGTCTACCGCACCCAAGATCCTAAACATATTGGGAGCGCACTGTGTAGGGGACAACCTAGCAGTCCTAAGATAGTTCATGGTAATAGGCATCATAGGGATTCTCATCCCTCCCTCTATAAACGCTATCATAGGAATCACCACCTCGCCGGTCTCTCTCTTAGTGAGCCACTCCCCCGTCCCACAATACCTAACGGACACTCCGGATGGGATCTCGTATTTGGCTTTAAAGGCTTCTATTTTTTCAGGGGTATCCACAAGGGATGCGAACCTACCCATCTCCTAAAACTAGGGGGTAAACACTATAACGAAATGGGAAGATTTAAACAGCCGAGGACCAAAGAAAGGGGACAATCGAAAGAGTAAAAAACAATAATGAAAGCAGAAGGTTGAAGAACTTACTTTTAAACAATTACGTCACCTCGGCTTAGAGATAAGGGGTATGAAGACGCGTGCAGGTTACAGAAAAGGTTAGGTTCAATGCGCGAAGTCTGAAATGAACAGAAGATCTTTAAAGTGGCGATATTTATTTCATGGAAAAACGTAAAGCGGGAAGTCTCCCGCCTGCCTCATCAAAAGGCGCCTATCCGTTAGATGAGCATCATGCGGTTGGAAACAAGGAACATGGCGCCGTCAATATTTAATTGAAGCGCGTCCAGGAGATCGAAACGTCAGAAGCATATCGCCTTGCGTGCGTGTATATCGAAACCCTCATCCCTCTCCAATAGAATAGAAATAAGGATTTCGAGGGGCTATTGTGGTACCCATGGGCCCAAATCGCGTATCTGGCCGGCCCAAAGGCCCTCACAATAAAAGAAGCCCAACACTACATCTTGAGATGATCCGAGGACATAATCAGTCCGACCTACAAGATCACGAGAGAGAAAGAAGTATCATGCATGTCCAGACACTAAGAGACATAACGTCCGAGGACAAACCAGTCCTCGGCAAGGCGTCGCCGAGGACCATGTGAATGTTCTTATAGTTGGATAACGCCCATGATGAAGGTTTTTTCTTTTTGATGCTGGAGTTAAGAAAATGAGAATAAAGAATAAAGGGAAAGAATTAACTGTGGCCAAAGGAAAAGCTGCCATCACCGCATTTAATGCTCTACACCTGCTTCTCTGGCCGCATTAATGAAGAAGTGACGCCTGAACGTTAGGTTTCAACCTTATCTTCACCACCAGAGACCTGAGCCAAAAGGGGGGATGGGACAAGTATCTAAAAAGGAAATACCTGGATTGCACCGGGGAAGAAAGGGGGAGGCCTATAAAAGGAAAGGAAGATAATTGAAGAGAAAAAAAAAAAGAATTGGGAAGAAAAACAAAAAAAAAACTATCGTTCTCAGTATCAAGGTATTCAACTTCAGGTTACATGCTCATACTAGTGTAGTGCATGAATAAAAAGCCGAATCAAACCTTTGTATTATCTATCATCTCAAAAACCTAGATTAAACACCCACTCTCTACAAATTCATTGTTAAGTGCTCATTGAGCTGGTTCACTGTCCAAACTTGGATTAGTTTGATTTGTGCTCTTACATTACCATTATGTCCTTACTAAATATATAAACAAAAAGTAACACATTTATTATTAAAAAAATTTTGTATGGAAACTTTAATTTTTTTTTTTTAAATAAGCAAATGCTAAAAGGATATTGAAAATAAAAATAAAAACAAAACAAAAAGAACCAAGGTGCATTGTGCAAAATTTTATCCAAAAAAAAACAAAAAAAACAAAAAAAAAAAAACAAAACAAAACCAAAACCAAACCAACGTGAACATACTATGCAAACAAGAAGAAATTTTATCCGGGCAAAAAGAAAAAAAAAAGGGAAAGAAAAAAAGTAGAAATTAGAAAAAAACAAAAACAAAACAAAACAAAAAGTTGGCTATTGGATGGAGAAGGACAATTTTGTCGAGCACACATCTTCCTTATTTTCTATCCAATTTTCTCTCTATTTTGGAGAGATTGAATTTTGGTGGGTCCAGAGAGAAAACAGTTGAGTCCCACCAATTTTCTCTCCCCCTCCCCCTCTCAACCAAACTCTATTCCCACTCATTTTCTCTCTTATTTGCCACTTTTTTTTTTTTTCCATCGTTCCTAAAATCCACCCAACCAAAACATACCCTTAATGTTTTATTGGAGAGAACAGAATGGGAGAATTAATATATTTTATTTTTCCTCAACAACAAAAAAAGTTTTTTATTAGAACAAAGTGAAAGTATAATTAGATTGTAAGGTCATTTGTACTATTTTTGCCTATGGTACTAATCCAATTCTTGCCTGAACTTGCATAGAAAATTAGGAACAAAAATAAAATTTTCTTAAATGTGTTCCAGTAATTGCAACACCTCCTGTGGTGTTTGAGTACTTGGCTCATATATGTGTGTCACTACAAAAAACTAGGGCTCTCCCGGCATTTTTAAACCGTCGGGATAGCCCCAAAAAGGGCTGCTATAATTCTCCTAAAAAATGCTGTTGTAGAACAAGATTTTTTTGTAGTGTGTCAATCTATTTTTTGGTTGGAAATTTTTTGGTGTAATCAGGTTTATTGTTTTGTAACTTGACTTGTAATTGAAAGAGAGAGACAGGTTGTATCATTAGGAATTCTCCCGTTCATGCATACGAGAGTTTTATATCATCTCAGCTGTGCATGTATACCAAAGTTTCAACAGATCATCGTGTTCTTTTCATGTTGTACCAACCAATGTCTTACATGTATACCTGTGCTTCCTTCTTGGTGATTTTAGACATGAGTATTTCACATGTAGTCCTATTAAATAGGATTATCCACCCCATTCACCTTCTTTAAGGGGAATATTTCTAGGGAATTTTGCTGAAAAGCCTTTTAAGTTATAAAGTATGCAAGCAAAGATTGTCAACTTTAAATTTTAAGCCATTGTGGACTGCATATCCAGGATCTCCATCTGGGATGCACGGACGCGGCGCCGGAGGTGCCGCACCCGCATCCGACGCGGCGCGACGCGGCGCGACGCGGCGACGCGGGTGCGACACCGCTGCTCGCGCGTCGGTGCCGCGTCGGGCCGCGTCGGCCACGTGTCATCTTCAGTTTTCAAGCCGACTCGTGCCGACTCACGCCGACGCGGCTCCGACGCGGCGCGATTAGGGCTGAACTGGGATGAATCGCGCTGAGTCGGGCCGTATCGGCCGTATCGGGTGATCGGCCGTATCGGGTGATATCGCCGATTCAGGCCGAAACGGCCGATTTAGGCCGAAATTAAAAAAAAAAAAAAAAAAAAAGGCGCAACGCACCGTTTGAATTAAAACGAACCCTAAAACTAAATGCCCTGTTCCTGGAACTCTCTCAGTCTCTCACGCACACATTTCTCACATCAAAGTTCATCTTCATCTCTCTCACGGCGTCACTCCCAGTCCCTCGTCTCTGTGCTCTCTGCCTCTCTGGGTCGCTGCGGTCTCTCTGCCTCTCCGCCTCTCCGTGCCTCTCTTCACTTAAGGCAAGCACTCTTCAGCCCTTCACTCTCTGCCTCTCTTCACTTAGTTTGATTTTTGATTTGTGATTTGTGAATCTGTGAATGTGATAAATTATCACATTCACAGATTCACAAATGTGATTTGTGAATTTGTGAATGTGATAAGCCTTGTGATAATGTGATTTGTGATTTGTGATCTGTGAATGTGATAATGTGATTAGTTTCTTTTCAATCTTAGTTTTATTTAGTTAATAGTTATTAAACTTATTATTTGTGAATCTGTGAACTTGGTTTGAATTTATTGAATTTATTGGATAGTTATTATTTGTAGGTTAAATTGAATCCATTAATATATTAAAAATATAAATAAAAATATTTTTAATAATTTTTTAATTGCCGAGTCCTGCCGCACCCGCACCCACTTTTTTCAAAAATTGCCGAGTCCCGCACCCGCACTCGCACCCGAGTCCCGAAACGCACCCATACTTCATAGATCTCCATTGTGGACTGCATTTCTGTTATTCCAGAGGCTCCAAGCTGTGACAGCCAATACTTCAATGTCCATTGCATTAAGTTTTTCCAATCCAGAAGCAACTTTCAAATTTGCTAGTATACTACTACAATCTCCCCTTTTTTTTTAATAATATTTGCAGTCAAGAGTACAACAACAGTAAACAAAAAACAAAATATAATAGTGGTTGTACACAAAAATCCCAACTAAGAAACGTAATAGTTTTTAGCAGTTGCAGCAAGATTATCAGCTTTCTGAAGCCCTTTTCTGTCAGCCATTCTTTATTTGAATAAACTATTTTTTTATTATTATATCCCCCACCCAATACATTAAATCATTACATCATTTAAGTTTTTGGCTTCAGTTGTTAGCCTCTATGCTGGTCGGTTTGAACAAGTAAAGCTATGAGTAAATGATATGTGGCCATAATCATCCACCAAGCCTTTAATCTCGTACTCCAGTACTAAATCCTGAAGCCCCAGCTCCACTGCAAATTGCATTGCACTGCATAATCCTAGAGCCTGTTCTTCAATCCAATCATTGTCTGCTTCTATTCTTGCACACGTAGTCCCAATACAATGACGCCCACTATCACAGATAACCACACCCAAAGCATGCCTGACTATCTAGTAGTTTTTGAACATTCTAACTTCTAAACCATATTCCTTCCATTTGAAGGCCTATGTTTCATACATCCTTCATGACTGCTGGCATTTGCCATCTAGGAAGCCTTGAATTCTAACGTAAGGCCACTGCTTCAACATTAGCTGGAAGAGTAAAAATCTATGACAGCTAGACAGATGATCGCCACCTTGGTAGCTAAGCTAAGATCCTTTTGTCTTCTTGATCTCAGCAATCAAAACCTAACCGTGCTTATCTTTTACTCTTTGATCTACAATCTGACACTAACAGAATACCTTGTCAGCTCATACATTCCACAAATGACAAAGCCTTCATTTAGCTTCCCATATATAGATTATTGTGAAGAAACTTGTTGCCTATCAAAGGTTTCCCACCAAGTGCAAAAAAAATTTATGCAGAAGATGGGATAAACTCAACATTGATGAGCATTCACTAAAAAAAAACAGATTTGTTACTGAAATACCACAGGTTTGACAACTTACTTTGCAAAAATTAATGAAAAATCAAGATATTTCTTAAGATTATCATTACCCCCATTAATCAGTTTTATCCTCCACTGCTGTAAGTATCGCCAATTAATTACATACAAACTAATCTTTCATTTCATAAATACATCAAACTAATTCCATTTTAAGCTACATTCACATAATAGCTGTTCAGGGATTTTTTTATTTTTGTGCCACATGGCAATTTCCCATTTAACAAACAAATATCGGGTCTTTAGCATAGAAGGACCAAGCTAAATAGTCACATGTGGATTGGGCCCTATGCCCAATTATTAACAAACAATTGTGGCCTATGAATGGTCACATTTGAATTGGTAAACTAGCTTTCTGTGACAGCTAAGCTTTGAATAAGGATTAGAACATAATAAAGGTAACAAGAGAGAGAAATAAGAAGATATACGAACCTGGTACAAACTAGGATTATTGAGTATGAAACCCACAAGGACTGTATAAACTATAAACACACCTTAAGGCTAGTCTGCCTGTAATTCTTCTAAAAAATTCCATAACCATAAATATTAAGCTATAGACAATCATAGGAGGTTACATAAAAGGCTAAGTAACCTGCTCCAGTAATAAGCTACTGGCTAAGCGACTACTCTTCCTTGAATTTTAACATCACTAAATGCCTCATTTGTTCCTCAAAAATAACTTTTTTTTTTCTTGATAAGTTATAGACTCATTAACTAAAGGAGGAAGAAGTGCCATTTAAGCTAAAACTCATAAACTCCTCAAAATAACGAACTTAGCTTATTGAATATTCCTCAACCATAGTGAAGCTCCTATGTCAGCATTGTTGGGTCCCAAATAATGTTATAAAAAAAGCTATCAATTCAAAATAGCAATCACACGCAAAAACACAAATATTTACATAAAAAACCGTTTCTCTTTGAAGGGAAAAACCACATGACAAATTTCGAATAATTTCATTATTATCAAATTAATTATAATAATTCTTGTATATGTCTCACGGCTAAAGAAAAATCTCTCTTGTTTTTCTTTGCTTTCACACATGCACTAATTATTTCTTTCAAAAGCAGCAATACTTTACTCTCCACCTTGGCTATCTTCTTGAAGGCGATAACCATTTGCTTTCTCCTCCTTGGCTATCTTCTTGAAGGCGGCAATATCTTGCTCTCTCTCCTTCCTCTTGCGTTTCTCCCAAGCAAAAATCCATTTTCTTTCTCTTGGTTTCACGCTTTATTGTC
This sequence comes from Castanopsis chinensis, assembly GCA_032878915.1. Taxonomy (NCBI): domain Eukaryota; kingdom Viridiplantae; phylum Streptophyta; class Magnoliopsida; order Fagales; family Fagaceae; genus Castanopsis; species Castanopsis chinensis. The sequence continues at coordinate 4,226,503 of JAVQMG010000099.1, read as the reverse complement.
TCTCTCCCCTTAGGGAGGACCCTTTGGGCCAAAACTATCAAATTCTTTGTAGCATTGTCTATTTATAAGGAATAGTCTTTCTTTCTATAATAAGGAAACCCAAATTAATTTTTCCTTCCTCAACTAAGAAACCTAATTGATTTTCCAAGTCACAATTGGAATTTGAGGCAATTTCCCAACAAGCACTTCTATTCCTTTCCAAGTAGAAACCAGATTTATTTTATTTATCAAAAAAAGAAACTAGTTTTATTTGATTCTCTTTTTTTCTTTTTCTTTTTTTTTTTTTTTTAAGAATAAACTTATAGGTGTCTCTCTTCTGTCCTATTTAAGCATCTTAACACACACAAATGACATTGACATTGGATGTCATGACCAACAAACCATCTTGTTACTTTTGTACCAAAATGCAATCTAAGTTTCCAATCTTTAATGGGCAAAGAAGCAACTTCCTTAAGTTGATAAGCTATTCAAGCTACATAGTCTAAATTACTAGACCAAAGTCAATATAGTTTAAGAAAGCTTATGATATATACTAGGGCATTTTCAGCTTAGAAACATTGAAAAACGTCTTCACTACAACTTATCATAGGTGAAAATATATAATGTTTGGGCATAATATATAGTTTAATTGAATTACATTTAACATGCAACGATTAGACTTAATTTCATTAGAGGGAACACTTAAAATTAAAAACTTTAATTCGGCCAAGCCAATGGACATATAACCACACAAAAAATGCTAGACTTTACAAAACTAATATTTAGCATTAACATTACATCAACCAAACTTTGAAATGAATACTGACAAAAATAAGTTTAAAGCAACCAAAATAAGCGCACAATGAAATTGCAACAAAAGATAAAACTGTTAAAGGAACAAAAAGTCTTGTCACTAAAAAAGAAAATAAATATCATCTTATAAGAAGCGTAAAATTAACTTGAAGACAATATTCGTCACTTACAAATTGAATTCTTAAAGGTTAGAATACGAAAGGTGTTCTTGACATTGAGAAACTAAAACGCCTTCACACTAACTTCTGAAGCAATTCTTGAATGTTTCTATTAGCTTGACTAGATGCTAGCAAGTCAACCGGCATGGCTGCGGTGGTCACATCTGCTGAGAAACCCTTGTCAACCATTATTTGGAGATATTTCATTGCCTTTAATACCTCATTGTATTGTATATATATATATATATATATATATATGTATATACATGATAGGTTGTAATATATATACCAAAAGTTGTCTATTAAAAGGTTATAACCTTTCAAATTGAATATATTAAAAAATGTGTCTATTGAAAGGTCATAACCCTTGATATTGAACATATCAAAAGATGTCTATTGAAATGTCATAACCATTCATATTGGATATATAACAATATCTATTGAAAGAAAATGTGTCTATTGACCGAAAATGTGTCTATTGAATGAAAATGTATCTATTAACTGAAAAAATGCATTTTGAATGAAAATATGTCTATTGCAGGGTCATAATCCTTTGGGTATAAATAGTAATTTATATTCATTTAGTAACTTCTTTTCTCTCGTCTTTCTTAGAAACACAAAAAACCTATATGGGCTTTACCAATGCTTTTCTTCTCAATAATAGTTTTTAATTTATTCTAATATATATATTTTATGTGAAACAGGGAGTAAATACTGAAACTTAAGTTCCAAATAAAAAAGGCACAACATGGTCCAAACCCATTGAACTAACACTTTACTGTTAACACTTTTAGATTCAACACATCGCAACATCTGTCTTCACAAAACAGGTGCTGAACCATTAAAGCAAATTGGACAATGCTTGAAATCTATCCTCAATTCCTCATCAATGCCTTTATTTCTTTTTTCTTTTATTTCTTTCTTCTTCTTTTAAAGAAACTAACTAAGAACTCCAAAAAGAAACCACACCCTTTCATTCCCCTTTTTTTTCTTTGAATCTTTACAAATAACGTTGGTTCCCAAGGCCCAGAACCCAGTCTCAAAAGCTCTAAATTAAATCACACCAAAAATGAAGAAGAAGAAGAAGAAAAGAAAAGTATTGGATTCTAACTTTTCCGTTTATGCTATCTCCTGGATTCAATAGAAAACGTAATACGGCCATCGAGAGACATACATTAGAGAGACTTTAATCTAAAATGGAATAATTGTAGTTTTTGTGAAAACTCTGTTATGTTTCGATCAATAAATATTTTGAGTTTCTTTGAAGGAGGAAGAAAAGATGTTGACGAAGAGAGATCTAAGGTGTTGTAATGTGCAATTTCCTTCACCCCTCATTTGTTGCGGAGGAGAGATGCTTATCTTGAGAAACTATCAATTTCTCTTGAAAGAAAATAACAAATAACGCAGCCTTATATTTTAATCTCAACCTCGTTAAGTTAGTAGATGATGGGGCTGCATTTTACTAAAAGAAAAGGAGGTGTCCTGTCTGTTAACTCTGAACTGGATGTAAGGTTTTTCAAGATCTACAAACACAAATCTCAACCTATCCATCACCAAGATCTACCGTGAGAGAGAGAGAGAGAGAGCTTAAATCATACACAGCCAAAACCCAAACCGGATCTGAATCGGGACCCAAGAATTGTGACAAAAAAAAAAAAAAAAAAAAAAAAAAAAACCTAAATCCGACCTAACCACCATCACCCACTACCATCCGCAACCCAGCCACTGTACCACCTTCCATCTCCACCGATCTGTGCATGCAAGAGGCCCAAAACACCAAGTCACGGGTGAGTAGGACTACTTGCGACTAGACTGTGTAAAAGACCTGAGGGACTGCTGAGTTTGGACTTGGAAGAGGGCATTTTGGTCTTTTGGCTTGGTGTTACTTAAGTAATAGTCATGTGCTAGTCACGTGATTGAGTTTTTCATCCAATATAACAGAAAATTTAACTTTAGAGTGCGAAGTGTAATAAACGTTATAATTTAATGTGTAAAATGTGCGTTTGAAAAGTTTATGGTACAAAGTGTAATATGGAATATAGTTTAGGGTGGTAAAGTGTAATTTTTCCAAAATAATAATAATAATAATTGAATATAAGCCAAACCCTCTTTTTCTGCAAAACTAAAAGACAAAACTGTTTGGTTTTTAAATTTAAGAGTGTGACATAAATTTTTGTAGTCATGTGATGCAATGAGGAATGGTTAACAAAAAGTCAAACGTTTCTATTATTAGTTATTTTATATATATATATATATATTTATTTATTTATTTATGATAAGAATACTGTAACTTTATTAAGAAGAAGATAAATTTAATACATCTTGAGCCAGAACAGACTCAATCATAATGAGATTTTCCTCTATCCATATTACATAATCATCAATATTCTTGGCATATTGTACCAAGATGTGTGATGGGTGATTGCTTTGCCTTTTAACGTGGGAAATAATTGTATGTCTAAACTCCAGTAGCTTAAGCCGTGTCCCCTCAATGATATTTGCAATACACATTGGTGCTATAACATTGCCTTTAAAGCATTGATAACAACCTGTTAATCACTCTCCAGTCTCCACCACCAAATCTCTAATGCCGACATTTGAAGCAAAATTAACTCCTTCCTATAAAATATATATATATATATATATATATATATATATATATATTAATTAGGTACCGAATGAACTGTGATAATGGTATGCATAAGTTTTTTTTTTTTTTTTTAAGAAAGAAATGGTATGCATAAGTTGAACCAGCAAATCATGGTCTCCCTAATTTTAGGGGGGTGCCTCAAAAAGGTAAAGAGGTGTTGAAAAAGTTTTTGTTCGTTAAACCACTCTTAAATCGACTCAAGTATCAAGTGAAGGGTTTTGGCCTACGTCCAATACATTTTTAACTGGAATCTCTTTTTGTTTTAATGAGAAATTGCCACATCACTCATTAACTAAATAAAATTGGAGATTAAAACTCATTACCACTTATCATTGTATATTTAAAACAAAATGAAACCTCTAATTAAAAAAGTATTGGAAGTAAGTCAATCCTCAAATGAAAATTGTGGGGGGTAAAGGCGTCAAAACACCATATGGGCTTGAGGCGTAGTCCGAGGATGCGAGTCCCACTAAAGGGGTCGCGTGTCGGGAGCAGGGTCACCTAACACTAGGTTCCAAGGGCAGCCGACCAGAATGCCAGCCTGTCGGAGATGAGCCGAGGCGAGAGTCTCCTCGGACGTATGATGGGGAGAGAACCTGGTGGCAAAACGCCCTGGTAAGGGCCCCTGAGGCTCAGTCAGCCATCTTTCCCCCCAAACGTGATGCCGAGGTGGGAGACAAGAGAGATGTGCATTGCATACCGTTACTGTCACTTCATTAAATGCCTTCCACCTACCCACCTGGCCGCATTAATGGGGAAATGACCTCTGAAAGGACGGGGGATGGCCCTGGGGGCATGGGGGAGCGTTTTCAGGGAAAAGACAGGTGGGAACCAGGGACAGGGAGTATAAGAGGAAATGGGGGAAAAACTGGAATGGGGATCCGGACTCTTTTTCTTGGCAGAAAGAAAGGAAGAAGAAGGCACGCCCTCTCCCTCTCCCTTGGAGAACAAGACGTTAACTTGCCCAGTCGCTCCTCGGCGTAGATCTGAGGAGGTAATCAGACCACAACACCAGCCCTTCAACTCCTTGTAGTGTACTTGGACCTTACATAGCATCCCTCCATAGCGTCAGGAGGTCTAGGCTTGGAACCCATTCTCTACAAATTCTATTGTAAGGGCCACTTGGGCCGGCCCAATCACCCATTTGGGCCCAAGGCTACTTTGTGGCCTTACAAAAATGTTAGTGTATTTTATAGATGAAAGCAAGGGCCACACTAATAGTTATTTAAACATGCAAAAAATGAATGCAACTTATAATAATCGAGTGGATTATTATGTTCAAGATTTATATAACCTGGGAAAACAGAACACTTTTATTAATTAAGATTGTCATACAAATTGGATTAATAAATGTAAGAATAACATAAACATTAACAAGAAAATATTATTGTACTTAAAATCAAAATTTTCTTTCTACAAATACAAACCCTAGAAAAAATAATAGTTTTTTTCTCAATATATGACTTTATTAAGCTTTGTTCAAACATAACCCACGTCAAAGCCGAACACACAACCACAAATTTACCGACCACAGATTATCCAACGCATAGACTCTCCACTTTAACCATCATTTTCCGATCAATCATAGATCCTCTATTTCAACGCATGTGAAACCTATGATACAAATCATACAATGGCAATGCAACAATAAAAAATCAACCCGTTGTCAAAAAAATAACAAACAAACTACAACTATAGCAAACTATCTCTTAAAAGAAAATTGTGCAAGACTTAACTTACTTGTATGTATATTGATTAGGTACTAAAGAAAATGGGCTAATGGTATGCATAAGTTGAATCAGCAAATCATGACCCCTCTAATTTTAGATGGGATGCTTCATAAAGGTAAAAAGGTGTTGAAAAAGATTCTGTTCTTTAAGCTACTCTTAAATGACTCTCAAGTATCAAGTGAAAATGTTAGTGCATTTTGCAAATAAATATGTTAAATTTTGGTAGTAAAATAGAAGAGCATTTGCCACACTAACAAGTATTTAACTCATGGACTATTAATCGAGCAGATTACTATGACCAAGGTTTATATAATCTGGAAAATAGAACAATTTTGTTAATTAAAATTTTCTTATAGATTGGATTTAACAAACAAAACAGTGACATAATCATTAACAAGAAAATATTATTGTACTCATAAACATATTTTTCTTTCCACAAAATACAAACCTTAGAAAAATAATAATAATAATAACTTTATCTATACGTGATTTTATTAAGATTTTTACAAATATAATCCACGTCAAACCAAACACGTCAGTTCATCATACTATCTTCGCCTAAACATGGAAATAAAATTAAGAATAAAAATAAAAATAACAATAACATTTGCAGTAAATTGCAACAAGACTCTAAAGAGATGGAAATCAATGTTGAAGTTGAAATTGAACAAACAACATATAAAAACTATAAGGTAGAAGCAAAGAATATGAAGGACGAAGCGACTTATTTCCAATTTCAAGCAAAGGATATGGACAACAAAGCAACTTTTTTCCAAGTTCACATTGCATTTCAAAGAAAGATTCTAATACCTACATCAACTTTTCAAGATATTGATTTTGTCAAAATGAAAAGTTTATTGAATCAATTGGGTTAATAGGTGTATCATTATCATCACTGCTACCTCTAATGAAAAAGTGAAAGGAAATTCAAATTCAAAGTGTTCATTCAATGTCAAGGATGAACTTCAAGAAACCAGGATTCTTCTTACTTCAACACTTAAAAACTCAAGGATGAGTTTTCTCTAACCAGGGGAGAATGATGCAAGAAGCAATGCAAAGACAGATTTATTAAATTTTATTTGATTTTATGTATCAAGGTCAATTTTATAATTTCTTAATATTCTAGAATGGGTTGTGCTAATAGTCCACTAGGTCTTACTTAGTTTTATTTTAGTTTAGTTATTTAGTAGGGCTTAGTAATAAAAGCCCAAGAGTTAAGGTTTTAAAAAATCCTAGTTTTATTAGAGAGAGAGAGAGAGAGAGAGAGAGAGAGAGAGAGAGAGCAACATTGAAAGCGCTTCCATCTTCAAAACTAGCTATTATTATTGCTCTTTAGTTTTACAATCCATTAGTTCCAACATCTACTACAATGCATGTTCACAACGCTGAAAATTTTAAAGTGATTCATCTAATGGGTTGACGAAGTGACAAAGCTTTTTGAATATTAAGGAGACTTCTCAATCATCGCTATTCCAATTCTCCAGATCTTTTGAGTCGCAATAGTTTAACATCCACTACAGAGTTCATTGGATGTTCTATAAAGATCACATTTTTAGTGCTAACATGAAATAAGTATCATGGCAATATTGCTCATATGTAATTAGATTTTGAATGGTTCACTTTGTTCGATTAATTTCAATTGTCAAAGTTGGAATTTCCATTACCCCATTTTTGAACTGTATATCAAGTATTTTTCTTTTCAATGTTTTCAAAAATTTGAATTTGGCTCTAAGAAGTAGCGTGTGGCACAAGACATTAACTCCTTGTTCTTTGAATCATGTACCATTCCCCAGAATAAAAGGCACATGTTCATATGGAACAAACCATGTAGATGCTCAACAGCATGGACTGAATTCCCACATACACATAAACATAAACAAATATTTATTATTGTCCTCATAAATAGTTTTTTTTACAACTATAAACATTAGAAAATATTATAAAAAAAAAAATTATCTATCAATATGTGATTTTAACAAATTATTTTATTGATTATATAATCATTTTAATATTTTTACACTAAACATCTATGATTTAATTTAGAAGGGGAATTACAATTAAACATGTGGGAATTGAATATGTTAAATTTTTAGTAATAATAAAATAGAAGAGCACTTGCCACATTACAAAGTATTTTAACATGCAAAAAATGAATGCAACTCATGGACTATTAATCGAGTGGATTATTATGTCTTATATAATTTGGGAAAATATAACACTTTTATTAATTAAAATTGTCAAACAAATTGGATTTAGTAAACGCAACAACAACATAAACATTAACATGAAGATATTATTGTACTCATAAAAATATATTTTTTAAACATATAGAAACCTTAGAAATAAATTCTACCTATAAGCTTCTTACAACATAACCCACATCAAACTTAAATACACGTAACAACAAATTCGCCAGCAACGCACAGATTAGCCAAATTCACACAAACTCTTGAAGAAATTCTTGAATGTTCTTGTCTACTTGATTAGATGACAACAAGTCAACCAACATGTTTACGGTGGTTGCATTTGAATTGAATCCCTTGTCAACAATTATACGGAAATATTTCATTGCCTTTAATGTTGCATTAGGTTGCAATAACCCTTGAATGATTGTATTATACGTGCGATCATTTGGTGCAAAACTATTAATCAAGACACTATAAACTACAATATTGTAGCCCAACCTTTTGTCTTCCATCTCTTGAAATAATGTCTTTGCTTCACCAATTTGTTTGTTCTTGCAAAGGCCATCTAACAAGATGGCATAGCTTTGTGGATTTGTAAGTTAAGGTATAGAGTAGTGGAAAGATAAAAAGGTAAAAATGAGAGGAAAATATCCAAGGAAGTGTGATTGTAAGGTGAGAAATTAATAAAGTGAAAATGTTAGAAATAGTGGATGATGTGGTTGATGAAGTAGCTCAACTAGAGCGTAACAATAACAAATAGTAGGCATTAATTTTTAGATATATATAGATTGGAGGGAACATCTATAATTATAAATGTTTTTTTTTTTTTTTTTTTTTTTTTTTTTTTTTTTTTGAGAACCCAGAATCAAAATTTTTATTCATACTCTACAAAATTGCAGACAATCAGTACAAGAGGATCGACCTCAATAGGAGTATCCTCCACGCAAACATGTGGGCTATCAAACCTTGTTGCTAACTTGGCTAACCTATCAGCCACAGCATTTCCCATCCTACGTACATGGGTGAAAGAAACAGAGTCAAGTTGCGATGCCAAGGAGAGTGAATTTGCAATAACAATCCCAAAGGAAGCCATACATGGTGTGTCTGCTTGAAGGTATTTTATGATAGTTGCCGAGTCCCCTTCAAATACCACATGGTGTAGTCCCTGTTCAATTGCAAAAGCTATTGCTCTCTTGCCGGCCAAAGCTTCAACGTCCTCCACTGTTGGTGGTAGGTTTATCCTTTCAGATAGCGCCCCAACTACTTGATGGAATTACACAGCGCAGCGAAAGAAAAATAACGAACGGATCTATTTCATACATAAAAGTTAACATGCATTGTTTAAGTTTCAGAATATAAGAACAAGAGAGTGTACCTTGGAGTGGTGAATTTCAAAACTTGAAGATGAGAATCACTTGGGAATACTTCCAATCTTCACTCCAATTCCACTAACGCCCAAGATGTGTGGTCTCTCAATCAGTTCCAAAGGGAGAATGTCAAAAAGTGTCTAACACTTTTTACACCACTTTACAAGAGTGTTCTTTCAAACTCTCTCTATCAATTCTCTCTCAAAAATCTTTCTCATACATCAAAATTCTGTATGTTTCTTCCTTTGTATCTAACTGATTATCTAATTGGGCTGGCCTTTTGGGCCTTTCCAATTGGGCTTAAGTGTGTGGCTTAGAGTGGGACCAAAAGGGAACAATAAGACACTAGCTCCAATGGGCCTTGGGCTTTTCTGTCAACTCTTGACAAGTCCAAAGTTACCATTAACTATATTTAATACCACTATATAAATATAGTTGCACTCTAGGCCTTATTAATAAATTATATCCCAAGATTTTATTATACATGCAACCCCTTCATAAAATATTCATAGCAACACAAAGTCATGAAAGCAGACTGCCACTTTGTTTATTACTACATCTTAATTCCTTGAGTACCCGGTTTAATTCTTTAAGTTATTCATCATATATTTATAAAATCCAATTCCATAAATATATACTTTAGTAATTCCTTACTAAAGTGGTTAGGCCCAACTCTCTGAATAACAAACCCATTAAACTTATCTCAAGGGAATATTTTGTATCTTCGTTAAGAGACTATGAATTCCATCTTGAGAATATATGTTCCATCAACACTAAATGTGGCTGCCCAACATACTGAGATTTTGACCATTACTATAGATCTCACTCCTGATATATCAAAGCAACCTACACTTCATGATCAGGTTCATTATCCTCTCAGGATTAAGAGTTCATGCAAATATAAGTCGTGAATTTATTATTCATTTGACAGTCGTTAGGAGAATAATAAATCTCACACCGGTCCAGTTCAATATGTCTTAACTCTTAAAACATATCAACATATCAACTAGAAATCTCCATTTCCATGATCAAGACAAATCATCTTAGTTGATATGTTATAGTCTTCGCAGATGAAATGCCCAATTTCATCACCGACTACGAACTATAATTCTGAGTTTATAAAGAACTTGTGATTTATATCTTCTGTGACTAAATCACATAAATCACATACTATGCATCTCATAGACTATATGATAATGTCCCAATATTCATGTTACCAATATTTTCAAATAATAATACAACTTTATTAACCAAAACATTTAGTCATACATAATAAAATACATAACATCATACAATAAGATTTAAGGACACATATCCCAACACTACTTTTCCTGCGGCGTCCCTAAGGACCACTCCAATGCCAGCGCAAGACAAGTCGTGGAACAGAGCTCTATTGAAATTCGCTTTAAGGAAAGGATCTGGAGGTATCGACCAACGGGTAGGACCGAGCAGTGGTATGTCAGTTTGGCTGTCTGTGCTGCTTGATATTCTTGCAATCTGTCCTTTGCATCGGCAAAAATTCCTGAGTAGGGAATGGAACAATTCCCTAACTGTGCTGCATTCATCTTTGTCCATAACCACGTGATAAACGCGAAGAGCTCAGCCAGGTTTGGTTCATGGTACTGAAAAATTCCAATTAGTAAGTCTGAAAAACAGGTGAATCGAGTAGACAGATTATTTCGGCATTGCTCAACCTCCCACCAAATTTCTCTAATCACCTAGCACTCCCAAAGGACGTGGATGGAGTCTTCCACTTCCTCAGCATAGAACTCATAAACAGAATTGCGAATCACCTTTCGTTAATGCAGATTTTTCTTGGTAGGTAGAGCTTCACAGCAAGCTCGCCGCAGAAAATGCTTGATCTTGTTTGGGACGTTGATGCCCCAAATTTTCTTCCAAAAACCAATGTGTGCTGTCGGAGTTGACTGACCCGGTTCAGACAGAGACTTGGCCTCATCAAGCATCCGATAGGCTGATTTGGTCGAGTAGACTCCAGTTTTTGTCCTTTGCCAAAGCAAGGAATCAGCAAGGTGGCAATGGCTAAGGGGAATGCTGAGGACAGGCTTGGCTTCATGTGGCAACAACTCGTCTCAAACTCTTTCTTCAATCCAGTGGGTGGCCTCTTCATCAATTAAAGCGCAAACATGAGTATTATTAGGGAAATTTTTTTGAGGAGATATGACTTTCCTTGAATACGAATCTGGAAACCAATTATCCCCTCTGATGAGGACTCTTTCTTCGTTGCCAATCCGCCAAGAAGCTCCTTGACGAGCTATACTTCTTGCTTTCAAAATGCTTTGCAAAGCATACGAGCCATTTGTCTTTACCTCCCCATCCAAAATGGAGCAATTTGGGAAGTAGTTGGCTTTGAAAACCTTGTTAAAGAAGGAGTCAGTGTTGTGGATGAGCCTCCAAACTTGAATTGTTCCAAGTCCTTAATTCCCAAACCACCATGTGTCTTTGGTAAACACAACTTCTTCCATCTCACCCAATGAATTTTGCGAACATTGTCCCTATATCCCCACCAAAATTTCTGGATTAAGGATTCAATGTCCTTGCAAAGGCACTTTGGGAGCTTGAAACAATTCATTATGAAGGTTGGCATGGCTTGGATCACTGCCTTAATCAAGATTTCCCTTCCAGCTTGGGACGACAATTTTTCCTTCCACTCTTGATTTTTTTCCCATATTCATTCCCGAATATAGATGAAGCTTTGTTTTTTTTGCTCGCTCAACAAAAGAAGGGAAGTCCCAAGTATTTTTCATAATGTGTTATAGCCGAAACCCCTAGCAATTCTGTGACGTGTTCTTGCATTAGCCTTACCATGTTAGAGCTAAAAAAAAAATCTAAGTTTTTTCTCGATTAATTTGTTGCCCTGACGCTTGTTCATATCTATAATTTGTTGCCCTAACGCCTATTCATATCTATCAAGAACTTCCAGTACAGCTTACAATCATGGTCATTTGCTCAGCAAAATAGGAGGCTGTCATATGCAAAGAATAAATGAGAGACCTTTGGACCATCTTTGCAAACTCTATTAATGTTAATTCCACTAGAAATGGACGTATAACCACAAAAAATGCTAGATTTTAGTACAAAATATTTAGTATTAACTTTACTACAACAACAAAAGACTTCGCCCCAATTTATTAATCAAGACACTATAGATCACAATATTGTTACCCAAGCTTTTGTCTTCCGTCTCCTGAAATAATGTCATTGTTTCACCAATATGTTAGTTCTTGCAAAAGCCATCTAACAAGATGACATAGGTTTGTGGATTTGTAAGTCACAACATTAGGAATTATTCTTTTGTTGGACATTTCATGAAAGAGCCTCATTGCCTCATCATTTTTTTTTTTTTTTTTTGTTTGCAAAATGCATTGATCAATATGTCAAAGCTAAACACATTGGGTGAACAACCTCACTCAAGTCTCAACCATTGTATTAAATGTTTTGATAGCATCATCCATTTTATTTTGCAAATAGTACCCATCAATCAAAGAGCTACAAGTGACTATGTCAAGCTCAATGCATCTTTGAATGATCACATCAAAATCTTCTTTTGCCTCTCACATCCCTTCTTTGCAAAATGTGTCCACCAAACTGTTGAAGGTATACGCATTTGGTATGATTGTCCTTTGTGTCATCTCATTTGGCATAATCTTCATGGCAATTGCATAGGCCTTGAATTAAGCAGGTGTAAGTGACAAGGTTTGGTTGAATGCATTTACTCATTATTTCAAATAAAAGGTTCAAAGCCTCAATTACCAATACGTTCTTACATAAACTATCTATTATAGTCTAGATTGAATATAAAAACCAATTCGGGTCAGATTCAGATTTCTGGAGCTTAGGAACTTCAAAGGAAAGGAGAAGAAGTCGTGGTCTCTTGAGGAAACTCGTTCAATTTTAACAAGATATTGTTTAGTTAGCCCAATCAATTTTTTTTTTTTTTTTTTTTTTTTTTGAGAAGAAACCAAACATAAATGGTTTTAGTCTTTTAGGTATATTTTTAATTTATTTTTAATTGTTACATTGTTAATTAAAAAAACACACACACACACACTAAATTAGTATAAAATATATTATACAAGATATTAATTATTTGGGGGTACCTTTGTAGTTTGTAGTTTTATTTTATCTCTCTCTTTTTTTAATTACAAATATACTAAGTTGTTCCTAATTTTAATTTATGAGATTTAGGTGGTCACTTTTTAGTCGCTAATGTGTCTAAGAGTATTAGCATCAAGATTAATGCAATTTTAGCTATATTTATCCAAAAAAATAAAACACCACTTTTGTTATTTTAGCTAATCTACTAATTACAACAACTATATCAGACACGATATTCTATCTCTATTTCCATTTAAAAATTATTTTTCTCTCCAAATATATATAGAACATGGAGAAGCAACATTGTAGATGCAAAAAATCAAATCAATGCCAAGGGAAAACTGAAATAATTGCACTTTAGTTTTGCAATTCATATGTTCCGACATCTACTGCAATGCATACTCACATTATTGAAAATTTTAGAGTGATTCATTTGATGAGCTAATTAAGTGACCAAGCTTATTGAATATCAAGGAGGCTAAATCATCGCCAATCCAAGTTTCTAGAATTCCTCTAAGACACAGCAACTCAACGTTGGACCTATAAAGTAGTGTGGCGTAAGACATTGACTCCCTGTTTTTTGAATTATATACCATTCCCCAGAATAAAGGGCACTTGTTCATAAGGAATAGGCAGATGCTCAACATCATGGATTGAATTACCAGATTAGAAACATAAACTTAAAAAAGAAAAATACTATTGCATTTGTAAACATATTTTTCTTTTTAAACATACAAACATTAGAAAATTTATTAAAACAAATTTATTCTATCAATATGTGACTTTATTAGGATTTTTACAAATTAATTTATTGATTATATAATCATTTTAATATATTTTTAACTAAACATCTATGATTTAATTTAGAAATAGAATTACATCCAAATATATGAGCGTTAAAGATAATTATGGTTAATCTTAAAGTTATCCTTTTAGTCAATTAATCTTTGCTAAAAATTAATCTATTTAAATAAAGTGGATACTCTAAAATTATGATTAAATATGACATACTTAATCATAATTTTATAATTTTATGAATAGGTTTCCTTAGTTCTTTTCCTATATATGGAGCCTATTTTTATGATGAGTTTGTTAGTTAAATTGTTATGATGTGCAAGGTTTACCTTTCTCATATATATATATATATATATATATATATATTGATTAGGTACTAACGAAAAGGGGATAACAGTATGCATAAGTTGAACCAATAAACTACAAGTTTATGATACATGGTGTACGAGGAACCAATAATTTGGGATACTATTAAAGAAAAATCCCAGAGGCAAGTTTTTAGAGAAAGTAGGGATGATAACTGACACTTGAACACTATTTCTTAAGAAACCTCTCTCAATATAGACTGTAACTGTGATTTAACTTGGTCAACATCATATATTCACTCCTTCCCTTGCTTCATTAATATGAGCGAGTAAAAAACCAAGACGTAATTAAGGAGTAGAAGTGAGGGGTTGCTACCCCAACCACAACAGCATATTAAGAACATTTGATTCAACTTTTGAAGTATAATGAATATTAAATATTACCTTTTTTCAAAATAAAATGTACTGTCCCGCTTAGGAAGAACAACATTATAGAATGAACTATAATGCATATCAATGCGAATAAAGATACAGTAGTCTACAATTTAAAAATTGTTTGGATAATTGACTTAAAATTCCCAAATTATAAACATAAACATAAATGAGAAAAATGTTATTATACTCATAAAAAATTTACAAATACAAACATTGGAAAATATTAATAATAAAAAAATTATTCTATCAATATGCTACTTTATTAGGATTTTTACAAATTAATTTATTGATTATATAATCATTTTAATGTTTTTCGAGTAAACATATATGATTTAATTTGGAAATGGAATTAGAATCAAACATATAGAAATTAAAGATAATTACGGTTAATCTTGTAGTTAATCCCACTATGCAAATAAAATGGGTACTCTAAAATTATACTCTAATATACATTTTTATCAAATCATAATTTCAAGAATGTTAAAATTATAATTTACAATGTTATAATTAGGTTTCCTTATTTCTAATTAGACGAAACCCATTGTTATGATGAGTGGTCGGCCAAATTGAAGATGCTTGGAATGCAGTTGGAAATACGCATCCTTAGTATAAAGTTGCACAAGTGTTCACGAATACGAAAATATTCTACTCGCATACATATTGATAGGTTATCAAAGAAAATTTTGATAATGTTACGAATAAATTGAACCAGCAAATCATCTCCCCCACCCCCCTGATTTCAGCTTGGGGGGTGCCTCAGAAAGGTAAAGAGTTGTTGAAAAGTTTGTATTCTTTAAACTAACCTTAAATTGATTCTCAGCAATAACATAAACATTAACATGAAAATATTATTGTACTCATAAAAATATTTTTCTTTATACAGATACAAACCTTAGAAAAAAATTCTATCTATATATATGTGACTCTATTAAGCTTTTTACAAACATAACTCATGTCAAACCTAAATACATGTATCAACAAATTCACCGAAAATGCACAAATTAGCCAACACATAGAATATCCTCTATTTCAACCTTTGTTTGTTGATCAACCATAGATCCATCAATTAACCAGATCAACCTTCATTGACCATCATTTGTTGGCGACCGTATTCTATCTCCACTAATTTTTCTAGATCAATGCGTGAGAGAGAGAGAGAGAGAGAGTAAAACTGAAAATCATTAGTATAGATGATGAGTCCAAGAGTATTTTATTGTAGAATGCAGAATACGTTTGCTCTAGAGCACCAAAAATTATATAGTAGTGCATTGGTTTGTCACTACATGATAGATTGATAATGCTGCTTCCTTTAGCATTTCCTGCTATTCATTGCCTTAATAAATGGATTTGAATGACCAAAGGTCATTGCTATTCGAGAGAGGAATTGTGCTGCTTCTTGTGTTCCCTTTCTATTTTAACAAAATACTAAAGTAGATTTTCAGGTAGAATATTGCAAAAGAGCACAATTGAATGTCAGAAAGTGCTAGATATTCTGGGTGTATATGAGAGGTGTTCGGGGCAGCAAATAAATAGATCCAAAACCACTATTTTTTTTAGCAAATCCACCCCCGAGGACCGAAGACTAGCCATCAAGGAGTTGCTTGGTGTTCCCGAAATTCGTGAATACGAGAGGTACCTTGGGTTACCTTCCTTGGTGGGAAAGAAGAAGAAAGCTCGCTTTGAGTATATTAAGGAAAGGGTTTGGAGAAAACTCCAAGGTTGGGAGCAAAAACTACTCTCTCAAGCGGGTAGGGAAGTTCTAATTAAGGCCGTGGTTCAAGCCATCCCCACTTTTACCATGAATTGCTTCAAACTTCCTTTGGGCTTGTGTGACGAAATTGAGAGTATGATTAGGAAAATTTGGTGGGGCCAACGTGGTGATCGCTGAAAAATTCATTGGGCCCATTGGGAGGTTCTTTACAAATCAAAGGAAGAGGGTGGTATGGGTTTCAAAAATTTGGCCTTGTTCAAAGATGCTCTTTTAGCCAAACAAGCTTGGTGTCTTCTTCATAATAAAGAATCTCTATTCTACCGGATTTTCAAATCCAAGTTCTTTCCTCACTGTTCAATCATGGATGCTCCGGCTTGCTCATAATGGTCCTATGCTTGAAAGAGCATATTGAAGGGGAGAGATGTCTTAAGGAAAGGTCTCAAATGGCGTATTGGCACTAGGGATGCTGTCAACCTCTGGACTAACCCGTGGATTCCCTCTACCACTCACCCACAAATTCAATCTCCAGTGGTCCATGAGTTTGCACATGCCAAGGTTTGTTCCATCATCAACCCAATCTCCAAATGCTAGGATGCTAATCTATTGAATATGCTTTTTCTGCCTCATGAGGTGCTCCTTATTCAGTCAATCCCTTTGAGTCAAAGACCAGTTGAAGATAAGCTTGTGTGGTCTTTCAATCCGTCTGGGGTCTACTTTGTCAAATCTGACTACAAATTACTATCTCATGAGGTGGTGGTTTCGGATTTCAAAGCACATGGAGTGGACAATGAAGTTTGGAAGATGGTTTGGGGTTTAAAAGTCCAAAACAAGGTTAGAAATTTCATATGGAGAGCCATCCGTAACTCCTTACCTATGAAAACTAATTTGGTGAAGCGGAAAGTCCTAATTGACGATTCATGCGATCATTGCCATCATGATCCTGAAAATGTCCTCCATGCTCTTTGGCAATGCCATCTTTTGGATCCCATTTGGAACTCAAATCCCTGCTGGAATTTTCGGGCTTCATCTCAGTTTTCAAGTTTTGGAGACCTTGTAAACTATCTGACCAAGGAAGGCCTGAACATTGAGCTGTTTGCACAAATCTCTTGGACCATTTGGTACTGCAGAAACCAATTGAGGACTTATTCCAAACCTTTCCCCGTAGATCATGTTATACCTGATGCGTGTGCTGCCTTGACTGCCTTCATTTCTGCAATCCCCCCAAAGCCCCCAGATTGTGAGACACGGCCTCCCCTGCACACCAAATGGAAGCCCCCTGAACCTCACTGCCTCAAAGTGAACTTTGATGGGGCTGTTTTTAGAAAGGATAATGTGGCTGGTGTAGGGGTGATTATTCGCGATGAGAAGGGTCAGATTATCGCTTCTATGGCTGAAAAAGTTCCACTGCCCACCTCCGTTGCTACTCTTGAAGCTGTTGCTGCAGTCAAGGCCCTCAATTTTGCTGCTAAATTAGGCATCTCATCTGTTGTGGTGGAGGGTGATTCAGAGATTGTGATTAAGGCTTTGCTCAGCGAGGACATCTCATTTGCAGCTCACGGACACTTAGTGGAAGAAGCAAAATTCCTATCTACTTTATTTTCCTTTTGTAGGTTCTCTCATGTTAGAAGGCAAGGTAATTTTGTCGCTCATCATTTAGCTAGACATGCCAGACATATTAGCTCTCAGTTGGTGTGGATGGAGGATGTTCCTCCCCAACTTTCAGCTGTAATTTTAGCCGACATGGCTGACACTTATTAAATATTACAGCCCCTTTCTCAAAAAAAAAAAGTTTTAAGCATTTTTTAAATTCATGATTCCTTATTAAATGAGTGCTAAACTTAGAGAGCATACTCTTTTGATTTCTAGGACTTATTTAGTGAATATTCTACGGTTCAAAATTTTATATTACCTACTCTTATTGGTAATCTTAAATAGCATTATCTAGAATGCATTCTAATGAGTAAGCATATATCTAGAAGTTCACCTTAACATTCATGAACAACTTCTTATATTCCACAAACAAATTGAATATTTGTGCAATATTGTAAAAGTGAAATAATTCTTCTATTTCAACCTCACCTTTTCTTTCACATATTCCTCTCTTTCAGATATACATTTATGTTTCTAATTTTGAGATATGGTTAGACTTGCTTCAAGTTGATTAGAATATTGTTGCTTAGTTGCAAACAGTAGTATCAATATGATGAACAGGAGCACCAGCTCTCACATAACATGTCATACAACAGACTTTTTTTTTTTTTTTTTTTTAATATAAGATAGAAATTCTACTCTGGCCTAATCTAAGTGTATATGTGTATGAAACCCCATCCTGAAAACCTGAACTCTAGCTCTTGCCCCCCAACATTTCACAAACTCTATACTTATGAAGTGACCATTGCACCGAAAATGTGCGGTGATGTCATACAATAGACTTACATACAATAAATTGTGAGTACTTAAGATAACCATTATTTGAATTAAAATAGAAGGGCCAGCTTGCCGGCTTTTTAAAATTTGTTTGGGGGGGTGGGTTGGTGGGGATAGGGGCTGGGGCTTAGAACTCGTCGTATAACTTTACTTTATAAATTTATTTGTTTTAGCAGTACAACACTTCAATGTGAAAAACTAAATTTATTTTTTCTCAATCACGAAAATTATGAATTTACCCATAAACAACTTTTTCAATAATATAATTCATACTTGACTACGCCAAAGCTACCTAAATATATATACCTATTTTTTAACACAATTTATCCAGAAATATAAGTAAATGCTTAGGTAGAAAAATTATTAATAAGATGAAAAGTCACTAATAATATGATGTATGTTAAAGAATTATTAAAGATTAAAGAAAAATAATAAATTTGACATAATATACATCTCTGATAACTACAAATTATTTTATATTTCTCATCACAAATTAATTAGAAAACATCAAATTGCCAATATATGAGAAAAGAGTACTGATTCATACTTTAAATTTATAATACCATAAATAAATAAAAATCATATATACACAACATTTAACTATTAGATAAAAAGAATTTGATTCTAAAAATAACAAAAAAGATAAAAAGAACTTTTTTAACAAGAGAGATAAATTTTATACTGTGTGTTTTATTATATATAATTTATATTTATTTAGGTAAACTTATGGTGGAGTATTATTATTATTATTATGATTATTATTATTATTATTATTATTATTATTATTATGGACTGATTATAAATAAAATAAAATAAAATAAAAAGGCGTAGTGGCTTTTCGTTTTTATTTTTCAGATCAACATAGCACACTAAGCTTCATAAAATAAAATAAAATGGTGGCTAACTTAGAAATCAAAACTGTCACTTACCTCCATTGTCTTTTTCTCCTCATCAGTTTTAACTTTTAACTCTGACTTTCTCTTCTGCAAATACAAAAGACTGAAGCATCAATGGAGATGCTGAGGTTCTAAGTCAAAAATATTACCCTTTGATTTGGAGAGTGCCAAGTTTTATTTTCCTCAAATCCATATTTGAAACAAGCCCAATATATATTCAAAATTTTTTTTTTTTTTTTTAAATGTGGCTCCATCCCTAGGTGGGGACATATCTATTCAAGTTACGTTTTCAAACATATATTGCATTTTCTAAACTAATAGCTTCATATGGGTTATAAGATACAAGGGCCGATGACTAATTTTCCTATCAGATGGGTTATAAGATACAAGGGCCGATGACTAATTTTTCTATCAAACTAATAATGCATCCCAATAATACACCGCATGCACCCTAGCAAGGGTGTATGATATACTATGTTGCATGTTGGCTTTGCCATGTTCATTGTATTCATATACTTTATTTATTTGCATCCTTAGTATAGATCATAACCTATTTGGAGAGGATTTTAATATTTTTTTATTTTTTGAAATAATGAGAACATGGTAGTCATTTTGATTGTGACAAAATTTGTTTCTCAACTTTAATTTTTAAAAATTCATTTTTGGAGAATAACTTCTTTTAGAAAAATGCAAACATAATCCATTTTTGGATAATAACTTCTTTTAGAAAAACGCAAACATTACTTCACCTCGTGATACCCTTTAAGAAATGCATTTTAAAATGGGGGGGCTGGGGGAGCAAGAAAGTCAAGGATCCAACATGGACTTTCCAAATTGCCAACACGCTAAGTTTCATATTGTAAACAGACCACCAAAATCTAAAATCAATCATATTTTGTCTTGTTATAATTTTTAGTTTTTTGGTCAGGGTTTTTAACAAGCATCCAAAAAGGATTGCCATTGTTGTAAGCTTCATGTTTGAGAACTATATTCATGTGTCTAGCATTCTCGCTTAAGCTTGACAGATCTTAGCCACTGATTCTGCATTTGCTAAGGTACACACCATTAGCCCCCACATGCCATACCCATCTTCATTTTGCATAAAGCAGAAACGACCTGGGCCACATTATCCAAGAGATCCAGAAAGCTCAAGACACATTTCAGAACTGCGCTTTCAAGCACCTGAACAGAGACCATGATAAAGTTGCACATGAGCCTTGCTCACTTTGCCCGTAGAAATGAAAACACCTTTATTTGGAAAGGGATTACACCCCCAGTTGTGTCATCTTTAATCCAATCTGATCTGCTGTGATGGTCCCAGGCTGCTTGCTGGCTCCCTTCTGATGTACTCCTTTCTATTTGGTTTAATGCCATAAGTTCCATTTCAAAAAAAAAAAAAAAAAAAAGCGGGAGATCTTCACTGGAGTAGATACACAGTGTTTGACCACTGCGATCAAAGGAAAATGGAAAGTATTCTTTACTTCACACCCATAATAGGTGCAGCTGGTATCTAAATCAAGCAATTCACCTATCTGGACTTCATTAGTGAGAGGACTTTCAGTCTTTAACTGCTTGCCAACTGAAAATTTTATAATCCTCATGGATCTACAGTAATCCATATAGCATCCTGGTTGGAAATGAATCAAATTATGAGTACGTAGAATTCATGAAAACTTCATATTCTGCCTTTCAGAATTCCTCTAAAGCAAAGTTAAAATGAGAAAAATACATTTTTATACTTTCAACAAAATTATTATATGCCATTCAGTTACAAGAATGATACAAATCATGAAAAATATTTATTCACGAGTCCAATTAACATGTGACCTTCGGACATTTATTAATGAACCATTAAAGGAAATTTTTAATATCACTTTCATGGAAAATATAAAAAAGCTATTAAAAAAAAAATCAGTTACTTTAAAGACCTTTTAGCCAAAAAACAAAATTTTCAGATCTTTCAATAAGGCCATCTGACATTCTAAAAGATCATTATGGTCACATCCCAGGACTATGTTTCTTTACAACATCGGAACAAGAGATATCCCAACACACAAAGCATAAAACCGTTATGGCTACATGCTATAAAATTGCGGTTTAATCCGCAGCCAAGCAACAAAAATTACCTGGATTGTTACAGCATCTCTGCAGGGTTGGAATTCTGCAACTAAGTACCATGAGTACAGAATTTCAATAGCAAAGGAAACAGCTGCTGCTATTGACCAGTAAAGGAAGCTCAACTGCACACCACTGCCACCAATTAATTTATGGAACATATTTTCAGTTGGTGCTGAGAATCCTTGGTGTCTTTTCCAGAAACACATAAAAAGCATATTGCCATCTTCTTAATCCATACGCTTCAAGTCACATGTCGGAGTCAGACCAAAGATATGATTCCTTTTCTGTAGCTCGTTTCTAATTCATCCTTTTGAACAATCCCTTCTCAAATCCTACAAGAGGTAAAACAACAGAAATTAATCACTTCTGATAGCTAAACATACTTTTCAAAATAATTTTTTTGCTTCTTTAGTGCATAAGAATCTTTATGTGGCCAATGATCTCTCTCTCTCTCTCTCTCTCTCTCTCTCTCATATAAGTTCACTATAATGGGAAATGACCAAATGATTGGGATCACCACATCATGGCACACAGGAAGATGCTAAGGCAAGATCCATAGCTTATTGAGAAAAATAAAGAAACATCTGACTAAAGGATGATGGAAATGAACCAACCAATACTATGGTCAACTCCATCCCAATGTCTTCCTGGTCTTATACCATATCTATTTGGAGCAGCTTCTAATCTTCGTTTTAACCAGCTGTGATCAGGAATGTCCCAAGGAACAACAAAACCTGATTCCTTCATTTTCTCATTATCCCGTAGGTTTGGGACAACTAGTTCAGAGCGCTTTTTCTGCACTGTGTCAAAGAGATATGTCAAATTAGTATTAATTCTTTGATTTCAACGACTAAAAATAAGCAAGTCAATTACTTGCCTTCACCAAATGTGCCATGGGATCACCATCTCTTAGTCTCTCCCTCAGCATTTTGTCCAATTCAGGATCATCTCCGCAAATAGAGAACACAGATGTTATTTATTTTTATTTTTTGATATGTAGAGAACGCAGATGTTATTTATTACAAGGCACTAGGTGTACACATAGTAAGACCGGAAAATGAGGTATTATGCTGTCCCTGCCAAACAGAAGACGGGTAGCTCTGTAGTGACACACAGTTAATGTATTTGTTGCTTGGTTGTTGTAAAGGAAGTAAAATCTTAGTGACAACAAGGAATAGCTATGTTGCTACTATTATGGACACAACTAGTACTAATACATACAATTTAAAATGTCTACCCAAAGAGGACTGTAAAGGTTTGTGAAATTGGCATTTAAGGTAAGACAAGAAAATCAATATCCAAACCTCTTAAAAATTGGAAGAGAATTTGTCAAAAAATGTAGAGGAGTTCCATTGGCAATGAGCACTTTAGCTGACCTACTTTATTCAAGTTGATGAACATAAGAGGATATCTATTAGAGATAACAAGATATGGCATTTAAATCAAAAGGAAGGTGACATCCTACCCGCGTTGAAGCTCAGTTACAACCAATTTCCATTTCACTTGAAGCAATGTTTTGCATATTGTTCTATTTTCCCAAAGGATTTTCAATTCGATAATGATCTGTAGATTCGATTTAGGTTGGCACATGGAATTCTTCAATCCCTTGCCAATGAAAGTCAAGAGTTGGAAGATGTTGTTGACTTGTGTATCAAGAGCTGTTTGGAATTTACTAGACTATTACCCCATACCTGTTTCAATTATCATTTTCAAATTTTTGAACCATGGTCTGTTTCAATAACTAATAAGTGGCCTCTATCACCACAATCAAACCGTTCATTAATTAAAACTGAAATTAATCCAGTAGCCAGCACCTATAATGCATTTAAAATAAAAACCAACCTTTGTTCAAAGTGTTATTATTCTCATTTGTAAAACCCTAATACCCAAACAACCTTCACAAATCACAAATATATCAGTAACCCAATTACAACTGAGTAATAATTTAAAAGAGAGACCACATACTTGGTAAGTGTTTGGAATAGGGCCTACCCAAACAAATCTTCATGGAGCCTTTCTTTTTTCTCACTATAATCAGAAACCCTGCTTCATTTCCCTAGAGTCAAGAATGCAAGTTTCACATAATGTAATCACTTATAAATGGATAGGGAGGTGAATGAAAGCTTCCAAGGATATCAAATCTTGATGTTTCATGCTATTGATCAAGTAGGAAAATGAATAAGAAAACATTGAATGATTACCATTTTAGAAGTCCAAGCATAACAACTAAAAACAAAAGGCAATATGTGAAGTGCCTTACAGAAAGAACGTTAAAGGAATTTCCAAGTTTCAAGTTATATTCTCTGTCTGCATCATCACAAAAAAATTTGAGGACTTATTGTCTTATTCCCTGAAGCCTTCCAACAGTATTTAGATAAAGAATAGAAAACTACGAAATCTAAAACACAACCAGCAGCAGAATTACTTGACAATGAAAGAGTTCAAAATCCATAAATAGCAACTATTCAAAGCTGCAAAATCAACCGGCCACCCTTTCTAGAAAACAAATATAACAGCAACACAGATTGATGAATGAGAATTTAGATTTACATCAAAAACAGGATCCTTTAACTGTGGACAGCAAACACTACACTGTTACAACACGTAAGTTTGAAGGGTATTATTCACCAATGAGGAATTGGGGGCAAGGAAGGGTAGAAAGCATCTATGTTTAACAAAGAACGATATAGGTTGAATGTATAACCTAACTATTTCTTACAAATTTAGGAGAAAAGGAAAGCTCTACGTATGAAGCTAGTAATAGTAACAAGGGAATTGCAGGTATGCCAAATCCATCAAAGATCAGAATATTAGTTGAAGTAGAAAGAAGATAATCTCTAATATTAACTAATAAGTAAGGAAAATCTACTAGTATCAATGGTCTTTGATTGAAATTCAGTTGACCTATCACAAGCACCCAAATTGCCACATGAGCATCACCAACTGCAAACAAACTATTCTGTCATTTCATAAATAAAAAAACTAATTCCATGTTTGCTAAGTTGCATTAACTGAAGCTCAAGATAATTATCCCAAAATTAACAACACTAGTGCTCAACATATTTTCAAGGAAAGATAAAAAAAAATAATAATAATAAAAAAATGGAATAGAAAAAAACAACCTAGTGCCAATACAAGAAAAGAAATATCACCAATAAAAGAAAAACTTGAAACAAATATACCCGGTCCTTAATCATTATCAATATGTCAATATGATTACAGTACAAAGTAAAACAATAAACTTACTCCATTATAGAGATGGCTTTATCTATTGGAAGGGAGGGAGGGTGAAAAAATTCTTGAATGCTCTTATCTACTTGATTAGATAACAGCATGTCAAATAACATGCTTGCAGTGGTTGCATCTACTGAAAATCCCTCGTCAACCATTATTTGGAGATATTTCGTTGCCTTTGATGCCTCATTATGTTGCAGTAACCCTTGGATAATTCTGTTATATGTGCGATCGTTGGGTGAGCAACCATTCCCATCCATTTTCTCAAGCAACTCACATGCTTCATCTATTAGTCCCTCTTGGCACAGCCCCTTGATCATAATAGTGTAAGTTGGAACATCAGGCTGCAATCCTTTGGTAGGGAGACTATAAAAGAGTTCTCTTGCAGTTGTCAGCTTCCTAACATTAAAAAAACCGTCAATCAAGATGTTGTAATAAATCAAAGCATTATGGCTCAGCCTTTTGTCATCAATCTCCTAAAACAATGCCATTGCCTCGGCCATTTTTTTATTCTTAAGAAGGCCATCTAACAAGATGGCATAGGCCTGGAAATCTAGATGTTGGCCAAAAGCTTGCATGTTATGGAATTGCTCAAGTGCAGCTTGGGGTCTCTTTACTTGGCAAAGGCCACCAATAAGAGTGTTGTAAGTCACAACATTAGGAATCATTCCTTTGTTGGACATTTCATGAAAGAGACGCATTGCCTCGTCAATTTTATTACTTTTGCATAGGGGTGGCAAAGTAAACCCAAACTCATTTGCCCGCCCAAACCCGCCCACTCTAATTGAACCCAAACCCACCCAATTATTAGTTGGGTTAAATGGACATCAACCCAATTAGACCCAGTGATTATTGGGTTTTAACTAAAAACCCAATAAGGCCCATTTAACCCAAAAACAATTTACCCAAATTCAACCCAGCCTTTTCATAAAAAAATAAAAAAAAAAAACTCAGACGTTTCAGTGGGTTTTCGTTTTCCTTCATTTTCTCGCCCAACAAACACTTCTCTCTCTCTCTTGCTTGCTCTCTCCTTCTCTGATCTTTCATTATTCTTTTCTACACAAAACCTCATCAGTCGGTTTCTATTCTCTAATCTTTTGAACCTGTTTCATTTCAGTAACTTAGAACTAGTTTCTAAGATTTTCTTTTCCCTGTTTGTTTCTCGGGAAACTTTCAGACAAATGGAGAATGACGCATCTCTTCCATCAACCACCAGCACGACCACCGCGACTTCAACTCCACCGCGTGAAGGTGTCAACATCACCATTACCGACCACCACCACCACTCGATCTCCCTCACGAGCAACCCATCCACGTATTCCTCCTCCATCGACGACGCCGTTTCGTCCACTCAGAACCGCCTCAACCAAGCTCGATTGATCCTCCATTACCAAGAACTCAACGACCACTATGATCTCTACCGAGCTCGCCTCATCGATCTTCACTCTGAGGCCGAGTCTCTCCGCCACGAGAACGCTGAGCTCCGCCTCGCTAACGCCGAGCTTCTCAAGCTTCTCTCATCCCAAGCCTCATTCCACAATCTCCTCCTCTCTTCTTCTTATCCAGCTGAGGCCATTGTAAAGAAAAGTTTTTTCTTTGGTTTTGTTTTTTCTTTGGTTTTTCTTTTTCCCGGTGAGCTTGAAATGACAATTCTTTGTATTTGTTGTACTGTTTGGTTGCCAAGAAAGTGAGAGAAAATAGAAAAAAAAAAAAAAAAAAAAAATATTTGTTTTATTTGGATTTTTAATATAATTGCTGATGTGGAATTTTTTTAATCCCAAAAATAGAGATTAAAGAAAGTGGAAAAGGAAATCCAAAAAAGCGTTTGTGTTTTTACTTTAATGGCATTTTAGTAATTTAGATAATTGGGTAATTGGGTGAGTTGGGGTTTACCCATTATAAATGAGTTGAGTTGGATTTGGGTTAAAAACAATTAATTAAATGGGTTTTAATGGGTAAATGGGTTTTATAGATCCAACCCAATTATGTCCAACCCAAACCTACCCAAACCCACCCATTTGACACCCCTACTTTTGCAATATCCATTTATCAATATGTTATAGCTAATCACATTGGGCAAACAACCCCTCTCAACCATCGTATTACATGCTTTGATCACATCATCCATTTTGTTTTGCAAACAATAACCATCAATCAAAGAGTTATAAGTGACGGAGTTAAGCTCAATGCCTCTTTGAACCATTTCAGTAAAAACTTCTTTTGCTTCTGTCAACATCCCTTCCTTGCAAAGTGTGTCCACCAAAATGTTAAAGGTGTACACATCTGGCATGATCTTCCTTTGTGTCATCTCATTCAACAAAGTAGCAACCTCCCTCCACCGGCCAAAATTGCATAGTCCTTGAATTAAGCAATTGTAAGTGACAACGGCTGGCTGAATGCCTTTACTCATCATTTTAGATAAAAGGTCCAAAGCCTCAGTTACCAATTTGTCCTTACATAAACTGTCAATGATTGTGTTATAGAGCACCACATCAGGTTCAAAATTCCCTTTTTCTACCGTCCTTAGCAACCTAATAGCTGCACTAGTCTCCCCAATTTTACACAGACCGTTTACTATTGTCCCAACAGTAATCACATTAGGTTGATACCCTTTGTTCTCCATTTCTTCTACAAACCTCACAGCTCCAGAAACATTACCTCGAAGACAGAGACCTTTAAGAAGAGTGTTTAGAGTAGATTGGGTAGGCTGATAACCAAGTTTCAAAATTGTTGCTAAGACAGAGAACCCAAAACCAACCCGCTTCGAATGGCAGTAGCAATTAATCAAAACATTAAGAGTATAAACATCGGGAGTAATTCCAAAGGATTCCATATCTCTAATTAGAGTAATGACTAAGGGGTAATGCTTCATTCTTGCAATGGAACCAAACATGTGATTAAAATCCACAATGGAAGGCAAAGGGTGCATGTGAAGCATTTTATCAAACAGGTCTAAGGCATGAGCAAGATTCTTAAAGGTTCCACATTTGCAGTGATCTCTCACAGATTTCAACAACTGATTCCGATTCTGATTTGGGATTTTTGCATTTTCTCTTCTACTGCTATTGTTGTTAGTAGAATAAGTAAAAGCAATAATCAAACGACTGTATATAAAAACAGGAGAGGATGTTGATTTACCCATTTCCTCGAGAAGAAGAAGCAGAAGCAAAGCTAGTTTGGTGTTCACAATGACTGACTCAGGCAGCTACCAATTCGGGTCGGGCCTGGTTTGGTTTCGGCTGAGCTCCGGAACTTGAAAAAAGGGAAATCGTGGCGATGGAGTTCGCAAATCAGAGAGCGAAACTGGAAGCTGAGCTGTGAGAGTGTATTTACTATTTGCTAATGGAAAACTCCCTCAAGTAAAATTAGGGGTGTAAAATGGGTAGGTTTGGGTTGGACATAATTGGGTTGGATTTATAAAATCTATTTACCCATTAAAACTCATTTAATTAATTATTTTTAACCCAAATTCAACTCAACCCATTTATAATGGATAAACCCCAACTCACCCAATTACCCAATTATCTAAATTACTAAAATGCCATTAAAGTAAAAACACAAACACTTTTTTGGATTTCCTTTTCCACTTTCTTTAATCTCTATTTTTGGGATTAAAAAAATTCCACATCAGCAATTATATTAAAAATCCAAATAAAACAACTATTTTCTTTTTTTTTTTTCTATTTTCTCTCACTTTCTTGGCAACCAAACAGTACAACAAATACAAAGAATTGTCATTTCAAGCTCACCGGGAAAAAGAAAAACCAAAGAAAAAACAAAACCAAAGAAAAAACTTTTCTTTACAATGGCCTCAGCTGGATAAGAAGAAGAGAGGAGGAGATTGTGGAATGAGGCTTGGGATGAGAGAAGCTTGAGAAGCTCGGCGTTAGCGAGGCGGAGCTCAGCGTTCTCGTGGCGGAGAGACTCGGCCTCAGAGTGAAGATCGATGAGGCGAGCTCGGTAGAGATCATAGTGGTCGTTGAGTTCTTGGTAATGGAGGATCAATCGAGCTTGGTTGAGGCGGTTCTGAGTGGACGAAACGGCGTCGTCGATGGAGGAGGAATACGTGGATGGGTTGCTCGTGAGGGAGATCGAGTGGTGGTGGTGGTCGGTAATGGTGATGTTGACACCTTCACGCGGTGGAGTTGAAGTCGCGGTGGTCGTGCTGGTGGTTGATGGAAGAGATGCGTCATTCTCCATTTGTCTGAAAGTTTCCCGAGAAACAAACAGGGAAAAGAAAATCTTAGAAACTAGTTCTAAGTTACTGAAATGAAACAGGTTCAAAAGATTAGAGAATAGAAACCGACTGATGAGGTTTTGTGTAGAAAAGAATAATGAAAGATCAGAGAAGGAGAGAGCAAGCAAGAGAGAGAGAGAAGTGTTTGTTGGGCGAGAAAATGAAGGAAAACGAAAACCCACTGAAACGTCTGAGTTTTTTTTTTTTTTTTTTTTTTTTTTTTTTATGAAAAGGCTGGGCTGAATTTGGGTAAATTGTTTTTGGGTTAAATGGGCCTTATTGGGTTTTTAGTTAAAACCCAATAATCACTAGGTCTAATTGGGTTGATGTCCATTTAACCCAACTAATAATTGGGTGGGTTTGGGTTCAATTAGAGTGGGTGAGTTTGGGCGGGCAAATGGGTTTGGGTTTACTTTGCCACCCCTAAGTAAAATATTGTTTAGCTAAAAGAACCCAAACAAAACAAAATAAATTATTGTTGTTATATTTATATTTTTTTTATTTATTATGATATATTTTATAGTATTATTTCCTAATTTTTTTAAAATTACTAAAATGCATTTTTGGTCCAAATTTTAATTTATGGGATTTTTTTTTTTGAAAAATAATTTTATTTATGAGATTTAAGTGGTCACTTTTATTTTTTAATGTATCTAAGAGTACTAGTATTGGACTCAATGCAACTTTAGCTATAAATTATTTTTCACTATTTAAATATCTTTTTTTCCCCTCAATTCTATATCAAACAAACACTACTCACATCAAACCCACATCAACTATAGATTCGCCATAGATTTGTCAACAATGCTCAAATCGGCCAGCTCAACGATCCTCCATTTCAACCATCATTTGCCGATCAACCTCCATTAACCATCATTTATCACACTACATCTCTGCCAATTCATTTTGGATCAGTGAGTGAGAGAGAAGAGAAACTGTGTGATGGAGAGAGAGAATAAAAAGAAAAATTGTTTGTTGATGAAGAGTATCTCAATAAACATCATAAGGTACTATTCATTTGTTATTTTTACGCATTAAAATGTTGAGCTTGTAGCACTATGTTTTAAAGTGGGTTTAGCTATATTTTTTACTAAATGCTATTTTGTCAAGCCCATTAAGAATGCTCCAATGGAGTGATTAAGTGTTAGTTTTAAATTGGTCATGTCATCTAAGAGACTAAAAATGATTACTTTAAACTTCAAGGACTAAAGTCATTCATGAGCTAAAGTTTAGGGATTAACGGGACAATTTGACCAAAATATCAATGTTTGTGTGGGGGCAGAGCCGTCGGGATGGCTGTATAGGCCTTGGGTCTGGTCCGAGGACACTGCTCGGCCCAAGAGGCCACGAGAAGGGAGGAGATTATCAAAAACCCAAAGGCCCATAGGCCCACCGGTCAGATCACTGCGTGCGTGGCAGTGTCCGAGAATAACATGACCTCGGACGGCAAGAGCTACAGCCGAGGAACGAGACTCAGTGCCAACGGGAAAGCTTCCGAAGCCCAGTAAGTCATACGGGGCCTCAAGGGGGACGCCGAGGAAGGGGGACAAGCGGGACGTGCCCTGCACGAGGTTACTGCCTCCACATTAAAGGCTTCCACCTACCCGCCTGGCCGCATTAATAGGGAGATGACTTCTGAAGGGACGGCAGTCAGCTTTATAGTCTTGGGGAGCGTTTTCAGGGACAAGACGGGTGGTAACCAGAGAGGGGGAGTATAAATAGAATAGGAGATGCCACAAGAAGAGGGACCGGATCTTCTCCAAAGAAGAAAAGAAGACTCTCACCCTCTCCACCTCGAAGGCAGCAGAAGAAAGGCCTAGAGATAGGCTCTCGGCCCACGTCCGAGGAGAAGTGGAGGCGTGTTCTCAATCCCAAGCATGCCAACAATGGGCTCCATCCCTACTCCATAGCATTTCAGAACCCCAAGAAGTCAAGGCTTTAAGCCCATTCTCTACAAATTCTATTGTAAAGGCTACTTAGGCCGGCCCAATCACGCATTAGGGCCCAAGGCCAACTTTGTGCCCATACAGTTTGTATTCTATGGGGTACCCTTGTCTCATATTCACACCCATTCTTGTGCTTCCCTATAGATGATTTTAGCCATGAATTTATGCGCTTAGTTTATAAAATAGGATTGGTGTTACCCACATCACTAGTCTACTTCAAGAAAGAGCAATTTTAAGGGCAAGGGGGTGGAAGGTGATTTCATAAAGCCTCGTGCACCAAAAATTTGTTTGTTGATGAAGCATCTCAATAAACATCATAAGGTACTATTCATTTGTTAGTTTTATGCATTAAAATGTCGAGCTTGAAGCACTGTGTTTTAAAGTGGGTTTAGCTATATTTTTATTTTGTCAAGCCTATTAAGAATGCTCAAATGGAGTGATTAAGTGTTAGTTTTAATTTGATCGTGTCATCTAAAAGACTCAAAATGATTACTTTAAACTTCAAGGACTAAAGACATTCATGAGCTAAAGTTTAGAGATTAACAGGATAATTTGACCAAAATATCAATGTTTGTATTATATGGGGTACCCTTGTCTCATATTCACACCCATTCTTGCGCTTCCCTATAGATGATTTTAGCCATGAATTTCTACACTTAGTTTATAAAATTAGATTGGTGTTACCCACATCACTAGTCTACTTCAAGAAAAAGCAATTTTAAGAGAGGGTGGGGGTGGAAGGTGATTTCATAAAGCCTGGTGCACCAAAAACCTGTTTGTTGATGAAGAGTATCTCAATAGGCATCATGAAGTACTATTCATTTGTTAGCTTTACGTATTAAAATGTCAAGCTTGTAGCACTGTGTTTTAAAATGGGTTTAGCTATATTTTTTACTAAATACTATTTTGTCAAGCCTATTAAGACTGCTCAAATGGAGTGATTATGTGTTAGTTTTAATTTGATCATGTCATCTAAGAGGCTAAAAATGATTACTTTAAACTTCAAGGACTGAAGTCATTCATGAGCTAAAGTTTAGGGATTAACCCTTGTCTCATATTCACAACGATCTTGTGCTTCCCTATAGATGATTTTAGCCATGAATTTCTGCACTTAGTTTATAAAATAGGATTGGTGTTACCCACATCACTAGTGTACTTCAAGAAAGACCAATTTTTAGGTTTTTTGTTTGGGGGGGGGGGGGGGGGGGGGGGTTTGTGGAAGGTGATTTCATAAAGCCTTGTACCCCATTTGAGAGCTTAAGGCCCCCATTCAATGTACAATTTATAACCATAAACAAAATAAAATAAAAGGTGTAATTATGTTATGTGGTCATTGGAACAAGATTTTGCCTCCTATAACTTCAACTCACCGTTCTGTTATTCTCGCCTAAACGTATAAATAAAATTAAGTATAAAAATAAGTGCAAAAGCTAATACATGACCTCCAAGTATTCTAGAAAGCCTTGTATTCTTAAACAGTGACACAGCTTCAGGTTTACTAGAAGAATAACAACCTTTAAAATCCTTTCTTTCTTGCTGCCTCCAGAGCTTCTTCAACAGCCAAATAGATGACTGTCACCTTGTCCTGAGTTTCCAACTACAGCAACTAAATAGATCCTTTCGCCATCTCAATCTATGGCAAAATTCCAGGACAGCTTCAACATTGATGCTCATTCCCCCAAAAATAGCCTTGTCCCTGAAATGCCATAGGTTCCTTGAGTTTCCTGTATAGATAAATGATAAGCAATGACACAACTAGGTAAGACTAATCATAAAACTATGCTATGCATAAGAAATCCAAACACTATAATCATAATATCTTCATCATTCCACTCTAATTTTGTTTCCACAACAAAACCACTGTTAAGACATGTTTCTTTTCACAGAGTGACATATAAAGTAAGGAAAAACCCATTTTGTTGGGACAGAAGTTGAACTATCTTGGAGATCATTTAGGAATTTACTAGCGTATGACCCTACCTGTTTCAATTAACTTTTTGGAATTTTGGAACCATGGTCTGTGTCAATAACTCATAAGTGGTTTCTATTGCTACAATCAAATTGTTTAATAATGAAAACTTAAATGAATCCAGTAGCCGCCAATAATGAATTTAAAATAACACCACCCACTGTTCAAAGTATTACTATTCTCAATTGTTAAAGCCTAATACTCAAACATCCCTCACATATACATTTGTAACCCAGTTAGAACTTAGAACAGAATCATAATTCAAACAATGACCACATACTTGCTAAGTGTTTTGAATAGGGCATACCCAAACTACCTTTAAGGAGCCATTCCTTTTTCTCGTAATTATAGGCAACCCTGCTTTCACTAAAGTCATAAATCCAAGTTTGACATTATCTAATCACTTATAAATGGATAAGGAGGTGAATGAAAACATCCAAGGCCTATCAAATTTTGATGCTTCATTTTTCAAAAGAGCTGAACATCCAGTATGCATAAGAGAACATTCAATGATTCCTATATTAAAACTCCAAGCATAACAACTAAAAATAAAAGGCAATATGTGAATTGCCTTGCCAAAAGAACATAAAAAGGAATTTCCAAGTTTCAAGTGACAGACTCTCTGTCGTAAAGCCTTCTGACTTCAACCAGAAACTTTAACTGCATGAAAAATACAATTCCCCTTACTAGTAAATGCAAGATTCCAATGCCTAGCAAGAATAAATTCTCTTCAAACCGCATGGGCAAAATAACAATAATTTATATTTTTCTCAATCTATTTATTCAAATGTGGTTGCTATTCTAACAAAGTAGAATACTCCTACTTCCAATCAACATTCAACAATCATTTCATAAGCGTTAATAAAAAATAAAAAATAAAAAAAGATGAAGAAGAAAAGAAAAGCAAAACACCATCATAATTCGTATTGCAAATTCACAAATCCTATAGGTAGCATAATGCTGAACAAATGAAGAAAAAAAATTACCATCATCGAGTTGAGAGTTCTGGATTTCAGGCTTCAGTGATGGTTCTTAGAGTGTCATTTGAGCTAAAACTCATTAACTTCTCAAAATAACAACCTTAGCTAATTAAGCTAAAACTCAATAAGCAATGGAAAATAATTTAAACTACTATTACTATTTTACTTCTCAAAAAAAAAAAAAATACTTTAATTTCCTATTGATCTTAACCTCCCGCCTGTTTTTTTTTTATGAATAAAAAAATGGTTTAATATCTTAAACTACTATTTCTATTTTACTTTAATTTCCTGTTGGCCATAAAATATATAATTCAATGACTATCAATTCTTTTTTATTGCATTTACAATGGAAAATATGCTATTTAAAACTAATTAAACTTATGGCATTTGTTCCTCAAAAATAACTTCTTTTTAAAACTAATGTGCTACTGGCAAAGTGACTACTCTTCCTTGAATTTTAACATCACTAAATGCCTCATTTGTTCCTCAAAAATAACTTCTTCTTTTTCTTGATAAGTTCTAGACTCATTAACTAAAGGAGGAGGAGAAGGAAGTGTCATTTAAGCTAAAACTCATGAACTCCTCAAAATAACGAACTTAGCTTATTGAATATTCTTCAACTATAGTCAAGCTCCTATGTCAGCATTGTTGGGTCCCAAATAATGTTATAAAAAAAAGCTATCAATTTAAAATAGAAATTACACACAAGAACACAAATATTAACGTGAAAAACCTTTTCTCTTTGAAAGGAAAAACCACATGACAAACTTCGAATAATTTCATTATTATCAAATCGATAATAATAATTTTTGTGTATGTTTCACGGTTAAAGAAAAATCTATTTTGTTTTTCTTTACTTTCACACACGCACTAATTATCTCTTTCAAATGCAGCAATACTTTACTATCCTCCTTGGCTATCTTCTTGAAGGCGGTAACCCTTTGCTCTTTCCTTCCTCTTGCGTTCCTCCAAAATGAAAATCCATTTTCTCTCTCTTGGTTTCACGCTTTATTGTCCCTCTCCCCATAGGTAGGACCCTTTGGGCGAAAACCATCAAATTCTTTGTAGCATTGTCTATTTATAAGGAATAGTCTTTCCTTGTATAATAAGGAAACCCAAATTAATTTTTCCTTCTTCAACTAGAAAACCTAATTGACTTTCCAAGTCACAATTGGAATTTGAGGCAATTTCCCAACAAGCACTTCTATTCCTTAGCAAATAGAAACCAGCTTTATTTTATTTATCAAAAAAAGAAACTAGTTTTATTTGATTCTCTTTATTTCTTTTGTTTTTTTTTTTTTTTTAAGAATGAACTTGTAGGTGTCTCTCTTCTGTCCTATTAAAGCATATTAACACACACATAAATGACATTGACATTGGATGTCATGACCAACAAACCATCTTGTTTCTTTTGTACCAAAATGCAATCTAAGTTTCCAATCTTTAATGGGCAAAGAAGCAACTTCCTTAAGTTGATAAGCTATTCAAGCTACATAGTCTAAATTACTAGACCAATGTCAATATAGTAAGAAAGCTTATGATACTAGGGCATGTTCAGCTTAGAAACTTTGAAAAGCTTCACTACAACTTATCATAGGAGAAAATATATAATGTTTGGGCATAATATATAGTTTAATTGAATTACATTTAACATGCAACGACTAGACTTAATTTCATTATAGGGAACACTTAAAATTAAAAACTTTAATTCGGCCAAGCCAATGGACATATATATAACCACACAAAAAATGCTAGACTTTACAAAACTAATATTTAGCATTAACATTACATCAACCAAACTTTGAATGAATACTAACAAAAATAAGTTTAAAGCAACCAAAATAAGCGCACAATAAAATTGCAACAAAAGATAAAACTGTTAATGGAACAAAAAGTCTTGTCACAAAAAAATAAAATAAATATCATCTTATAATAAGTGTAAAATTAAGGCATTGAAGGCATTGATAACCTTTTGGAAATTTTAAATGATGAACATGGGAAGTGGCTTGTCAAATGCTGAAAAATGCTTCAACTACTTACTGCAGGAACCGATATGTATAAAATTCCAAACTTGCAAGCATGCCACAAAATTGAAATGGGACATTGGAACTGAGATGAACCTTATCCTTACAGTTATGAAAAATTTGTAGTGACGTGCAAAAGATGCTCAATCGACCTTGAAATGTTTAAGTTGGTGCATAGGCTTCTTTAAATCTCTTTTATTGTATTTTTTTACTCTGATTATAGCATCACTTAAATAATAAGATGCAATATTCTATTCCATTGTTAATTGTTTGTTAAGCTTTGCAAACGTTTTACAATTATGATTTCCTTAATGGTCCAAAATCAATGATTATAAATTGTGGAAAATTCAAAGTGTAATCAATCTTATTCTTGTCATTATCAAAATTTTGTAGTTAAATGCAATATATATTTTGAATGGTTTATCTAATTCTATCCTCTTCACGATAAACCCAAAAAGACAAAAAAGAAATTGCCTAATAGTATCACTACAATTAACCATTTCCCGTTCGGTTATCAATAGTATTTAAATTATATGTATAAGAATTATACTATGCATCTTAATGTGTATTTTTAATATATCCATGCAATTGTAAAAAAATTACATAATGCAAAGTTTTGTTAATCAAAATTTTCTAGTTAATAATATAAATTTAGCCTTAACTAAGCCTTTTAAACATGAATAAATCTACCTAATAATATCCTTACAACATTATTTAAAGACTTAACAAAATATAAGAATGACTATTTATCAATAGTACTTACATTATATATATAAGAATTATACTATGCATCTTAATGTGTATTTTTTTAAGTATATCCATGCAATTGTAAAAAAATTACATAATACTAAGTTTTGTTAATGAAATTTTTTGGTTAATAATATGAATTTAGACTTAACTAAGCCTTTTAAACATGAATGAACTCATGATTAATAAATAAATATAAAAAAAAAAAAAAAACAAAACAAAACCAATGGTATCACTTAAATAATAAAATGCAATATTTTTTTTCATTGTTTTATTAAATGATATCCATTCCCATTTAATATTTAAACATGAATTTAGACTTAAATAAGTCTATTAAACATGAATAAACTCATGATTAATAATAAAATAAAACAAAATAAAACAAAACAAAACCAATAGTATCACTTAAATAATAAAATGCAATTTTTTTCATTATTTTATTAAATTATATCTATTCCCATGCGGATGCACGGGGTACATACTAGTTTAAATAAAGTGGATACTCTAAAATTATACTCTAATATACATTTTTTTTTTATCAAATCATAATTTTAAGAATGTTAAAATTATGATTAAGTATGACATACTTAATCATAGTTTTATAATATTATGAATAGGTTTCATTAGTTCTTAATTCTTATCGTATGGGGCTCATTGTTATGATGAGTTTGTTAGTTAAATTGTTATGATGTGCAAGGTTACCTAACTCATATAGTCATATGTATATTGTTTAGGTATTGATAAAAAGTGGATAACAGTGTGAATAAATTGACCAACAATTTACAATCCCCATATTTCTCATGGTCCCTCATAAATGTTTAGTGGTGTCGAAAAATTTTTTGTACTTTGTACATCTCTTGAATTGACTCTCAAGTATTAAGTGAAAATGTTAGTGTATTTTGCAGGCGAATATGTTAAATTTTTAATAATAAAATAGAAGAGCACATGCCACACTAAAAAGTATTATGCAAAAATGGATGCAACTCATGGACTACTAATCGAGTGGATAATTATGTCCAAGGTATATATAAACTCGGAAAATAGAATACTTTTATTAATTAAAATTGTAATCCAAATTTGATTTAAGAAGTGAAAACGTTAGTGTGTTTTGTAGACGCATAAGTTAAAATATATATAGGTGAAGCTAAGAAAAACTCAAATTAGAATTTCAAATTAAAGTTCTAATTTTGTGTCCTGTGTCATAGATTATTTATTCTTAAAGAGTTTTATTTCTTAATTTTAAAATTAAATATAGGACCACATCATAAATATTCATCCAAGTGAGTTATTAAATACAAAAACCAAAGAGTCTAGAATAAATGAATCGTAAAAAAAAAAAAAAAAAAAAACAAAGTGCTTCACTATAATTTTTTTTTTTTTAAATGGACAATTTACATGTTATATCTAATAATATACTTACAAATTTTTGTAAAGAGTTAACAAAATATAAAAATGACTATTAATAGTTTTTAAATTATATATATAAGAATTATATTATGCATCTTATTGTATATCTTTTAGTGTATCCATGTATATGCACAGAGTTACAAGCTAGTTTTAATAATAATAAAATAGAATAGCATGTGCCACATTAAAAAGCATTTCAACATGCAAAAAATGAATGCAACTCATGGACTATTATTCGAGCGGATTATTATGTCCAAGGTTTATACAATTTGAGAAAAGAGAACACTTTTATTAATTAAAATTGCCATACAAATTAGATTTAATAAACACAAAAATAACATAAACATTAATAAGAAAATATTATTGTACTCATAAACATATTTTTCTTTCTACAAATACAAACCTTAGAAAAAAAAATCATAATTCTATCTATATGTGACTTTATTAGGTATTCTATAAATTAATTTATTGAATATATATACACACACACATATACATACAACACTTTTATTAATTAAAATTATCATACAAATTGAATTTAATAAATGCAACAATAACATAAACATTAAAATGAAAATATTTTTGTACTCATAAACATATTTTTCTTTCTGCAAATACAAACCTTAGAAAATAAATAATAATAAATATTCTATCTATATGTGGATTTTTTGGATTTTTATAGATTAATTTATTGAATATATATACACATACAACACGCTACTAAAGCTCCCACTGCCTGTGAAATACAATACATAAGTACTACCACAGCAATAGCCTTCCTTTGTTGATGACTTGATATGAGAGTTTTCCAAAATGATATGAATGGACATTAATCCCTAAAAAATAAATTAGGACACTTTTATTAATTAAAATTGTCATTCAAATTGGATTTAATAAACACAACAATAACATATACATTAACAAGAAAATATTATTGTACTCATATAAACATATTTTTCTTTCTACAAATACAAACTTTAGAAAACAATAACAATAATTATATCTATCAGTGAATTTAACAAGCTTTTTACAAACATAATCCTCTTCAAACTCAAACACACACGACTACAAATTCGCCGACTACGCACAGATTAGCCAACATATAAATCCTCTGTTTCAACCATTGTTTGCCGATCAACCATAGATCCATCAATCAACCATATATGTATATATATGGAGCATGGGGAAGCAACATTGCAGATGTAAGTAATTAAATCAATGCCCAGGAACAAATGAAATAATTGTACTTTTGTTTTGCAATCCATACATTCCAAAAGTAACTGCAATGCATATTGACATTGTTGAAGATTTTAGAGTGATTCATCTAATAGGTTGACGAAGTGATCAAGCTTATTCAATATTGAGGAGAATGAATAAGTACTGTCTTTCCAATTCTGCAGAAATCCTTTCAAATGTAAAAATACAATATTCATTGGAGAGTTGATGAGATTAGAGTGAAGTGTTGCGCTGTACTAGTGACTTCATATACAGTTGGATTGGGAGGAGGGGGGAGGGGGGTGATAAGAACTGTAATCTAGATAAGTGATAAAACGGTTGTATTAAGCATGTGTTGTAACTATAATGCAGTGAATTAGCATATTGGGATTGTAAAATTATTGAAAAAGGTATTGAAGAATTAACCAAAGACTACAGTTATTATCTTTTCCATTCCTAATCTTCTTCACCCCTCTTAGTAGGCTTGGTTACCCTCAAAATTAACCAAAAATCTATCATTACCTGCATAATTAGTAGGAGAATTTTATCAAAGATGTTCCATGAAGATCACATTTTCAGTGAGATACTTGAGATGTTCATCATGGCAATATTTCCCATATATAATTAGATTTTGAAATATGCACTTTGTTCTATCTCAATTATCAAAGTTGGGATATCCATTACCCCATTTCTAAATTGTATATTAAGTATTTTTCTTTCCAATGTTTTTCATAAATTCAAATTTGGCCCTATGAAGCAACGTAGCACAAGGCATTAACTCCCGATTCTTTGCAGTATGTACCATTCCTCATAATAAAGGGCACATGTTCATATATAGAACAGACCAAGCGATGCTCAACATCATGAAATGAATACTCAATTTATAAACATAAACATAAACAATAAAATATTATTATACTCATAAACATATTTTTCTTTTTACAAATACAAACATTAGAAAAAATATATATATATAATGGGAAAAATGTCCATACGTCTCCTGAACTTTGAACTAGTGGCCAAGACATCTCCTAAATTTTTTTATTAACCAATTTACTTCTTAAACTTTACACATTTGCTACATTAATACTCCAGTTAGTTTCACGTTAAAACTAACATAATACACTAGTATCTCATGAAATATCCACGTGCTAACTAGTATGTAGCCCGTGCGTATGCACAGATACAATTATAAACAATCACAACTGTACAGTTCAAATTATATATTTTTTTTTAAAAGATGTTCAAATGATACATACTATTAACTTACACTTTTTTAAACCATACATTTCTAAAATAAGTAATGATTTCTCATTATAAATACACACACACACACACACACTTTATAATTTAATTGGTTTTAGGCTCTTCGGTTTTTACTTGCCACAAAAATTAAAAACTTTACATATGGCAAAAA
Organism: Castanopsis chinensis; assembly: GCA_032878915.1. Lineage (NCBI taxonomy): Eukaryota > Viridiplantae > Streptophyta > Magnoliopsida > Fagales > Fagaceae > Castanopsis > Castanopsis chinensis. The sequence continues at coordinate 4,185,641 of JAVQMG010000099.1, read as the reverse complement.
ATTAGGTTTCAATTATAATCCAATTTAGAATCTTATTTGATTTGAACTTTTCAATTTTTACACTTTTTTTTTTAGAGAGTTTTAACCTATAACATCTGCTCCTAATAATAGTTTTTTATCATCAGACCAAGACACCAATTGGAGATTTTACCAGTTGAGCTGACTGAAATCCACTTCGATTTTTACACTTAATAATTCATTTGGCACAAAATTAAAAATTAAATGAGAAATATGGTGCGAAATTGAGAATCTAATTAAAATCTAATTAGATTTTCTCTAAATTTTGGCTATTTTCATATATATATATTCCGCTGGAAATGGACGTATAACCACAAAAAAAATGCTAGATTTTAGTACAAAAATATTTAGTATTAACTTTACTACTACAACAAAAGTCTTAGTCCCAATTTGTTAATCAAAACACTATAGATCACAATATTGTAGCCCGAGCTTATGTTTTCCATCTCCTGAAATAATGTCATTGCTTCACTAATATGTTAGTTCTTGCAAAAGCCATCTAACAAGATGGCACAGGTTTGTGGATTTGGAAGTCACAACATTAGGAATTATTCTTTTGTTGGAAATTTCATGAAAGAGCCTCAATGCCTCATCAATTTTTTTATTTTTTTTATTTTTTTATTTTTTTGCAATATCTATTGATCAATATGTTATAGCTAAACACATTAGGCGAACAAGCCTCTCTCAAGTCTCAACCTGTATTAAATGTTTTAATAGCAGCATCGATTTTGTTTTGCAAATAGTAACCATCATTCAAAGAGCTAGAAGTGACTATGTCAAGCTCAATGCATCTTTGAATGATCACATCAAAAACTTCTTTTGCCTCTATCAAGTCTCGATCTTCCTTGGTGTCATCTCATTTGGCATGATCTTCATTGCATAGGCCTTGAATTAAGCAGTTGTAAGTGACAAAGTTTGGTTGAATGCCTTAACTCATCATTTGAGATAAAAGGTTCAAAACCTCAGTTACCAATTTGTCATTACATAAATGGGTCTATTATAGTCTAGATTGAATATAAAAACAAGAGTTAGTTGATTTAGCAGAAGCCTTAAGTACCCATTTCTTGAAGAAGAAAGCAAATCTGATAGTAGTACCATTTCGGATCAGATTTAGGTTTGCTGGGGCTCTGGAACATCAAAGGAAAGGAGAAGAAGTCGTGGCCCCTTGAGTAAATGAGTTCCTCTGTGAGTGTGACTGTCACACAAGCTGGTTTTTTTTTTTTTTTTAATTTATTTCTTCTACAAATTAAATATACTTATTTATCAAGGTTTTTTTTTCTCTGAAAAATGAACTAAAATTAAATTATTATGTTTTCTCAAAATAAAAATTATTATGAAAATTAGTACTTTTTCTTCTTTTAGTTTTATTTTTTTAATATTTTTTATTATGACAATGAAGAGAAAATGAGTCGAGTCTACTAACTTATAAGAAAGCCTCCTTTAAAAAATAAAATAAAATAATTAAGGGGGGAAAAAAACCTTATAGGAAAGCCAAGAGCCTTTTAATTAAACTAATAACTCTTAGTTTTTCAAACAGAGACATTTAAATTTTAAATCTTAATTCTCTCCTCTATTGTAACTAATGAATTATCAAATTAAATAAAGATTGATAAAAAAAACACTCAAAAAATTTAATTATGATAAAAAGCTAATGAAATGATATTTTGGAATAGGATGATATAGATATTTATTTTCTATCTCAAATTTCAAGTTCTCAACCCTTCTGTCTCCAGTTTTAAATACTTTCCACATAACCTTGGTTATGTAATGTTATGAAATCTTATCACTTTAAGCGTAAGAAAAAAAAATTGTTGGACCATGAAAACTATAAAATACCCCTTTTTTTCTATAAAGGAATAGGTTAATTTATTTTTCTATCGCTCATGATATATATATATATATATATATATATTAACTGGGGCACCTATTTCAAATGTATATCCCATTTTTACATAGCAAGTTTATGAAAATCCATGAGAAGCGGCCATGACATATTAAGAAAAACATATAGTTTAAGAATGTAAAGTATTAGGGCCCTCGCATTAGAGTAACACATTACAGTAGCTAGCCAGTTTTCTACAAGCTATTGTTTTTTATTTAGATTTTTGCAAATTGCATTATGTTAAAAGTGTGTTGAAATATATTTATATTTTGAAAAAGTGAAAAAAATAAATAAATTTAAAAAAAGCTAAGATTTAAAATCTTGTCGAATAAGCTGGATGCAAATAGACACTAGTCAAGCCTAGTAAGGCATTATAATTTAAGGTTGTGTATGGTTATCGCTTATTTTGTTGAAATTGAAAAATTATTACTGAAAGTACTGTAGATAAAGGTAAAAGCTAGTTGAAATAATACAGCAGAACTCATGAATAGTACCAAAAAGTGCATTGAGACTTATGAATAGTAGCAAAAATAAACTGAATAGTGAAATAATTTTAATTTTTAATTCTAACCCAAACACACACCAAGTGACAAAAAAAAATGATAATTTCTTTGCCGGTTTTCGTTGGTCCTTGATAATGAATTAAAGTTTTTGCACAACCAAAATGTACCCTCTTTTATGTATTTCTGAGTTTCGATATTTGTTCATCTTGGTTTACTTCAAATTTGTTGCAATTTATTTTGTGATATATATGTTGAATGTTTGTAAAATTTTGGGTGATTGATGATGGAGTTATGTGTGCTTGTCCCCAATGAACCACTCTTCAAATGATGAAATTTAACTTAAATTTCAGTTAGATTGGCTCACATGATAAATAAGTTATTGGAGTCTTGTTCAATTTATCAAAATTTAAATATTGGGAAGGCTATTTTTTCCCTGTTTGAATTAAAGGCCATTTTTCTTTTAGTATAGTATCACCTAAAATATGTATTTAGGGTCCGTTTGGTTGGGAAGATGGAAAAGTGAGAGGATAGAAAATTGTGGGAGCTGGATAGAAAAGATTTATTTCCCTCATTTGTGTTTGGTACGTTGGAAGGGTGGAAAAGTGGTGGGATGAAAAACTTTTTTGTTTGGTTGAGATAAAAAAATGAGAGGATGAAAAATAAAGTTGATATAAATTTACCATTATGTCCTTACTAAATATATAAACAAAAAGTAACACATTTATTATTAAAAAAATTTTGTATGGAAATTTTATTTATTTTTTTAATAAAATAAGCAAATGCTAAAAGGATATTAAATATAAAAATAAAAACAAACAAAAAGAACCAAGGTGCATTGTGCAAAATTTTATCCACAAAAAAAAAAAAAAAAAAAAAAAAAAAAAAAAAAAACCAAAACCAAAACCAAACCAAAGTGAACATACTATGCAAACAAGAAGAAATTTTATCTAGGCAAAAAAAAAAAAAGGAAAAGACAAAAAGTAGAAATTAGAAAAATACAAAAAGTTGGCTATTGGATGGAGAAGGACAATTTTGTCAAGCACACATCTTCCTTATTTTCTATCCAATTAATTTTCTCTCCATTTTGGAGAGATTGAATTTTGGTAGGCACAGAGAGAAAACAGCTGAGTCCCACCTCTTTTTTCTCCTCCTCCCCCTCTCAACCAAAATCTCTTCCCACTCATTTTCTCTCTTATTTTCCACTTTTTTTTTTCCTTCGTTCCTAAAATCCACCCAACCAAAACATACCCTTAATGTTTTATTGGAGAGAACAGAATGGGACAATTAATATATTTTATTTTTCCCCAATAACAAAAAAAGTGTTTTATTGGAGAGACGAAGGAATCATTAAATTTACTATCATAAATAGAACAAAGTGAAGGTATAATTAGATTGTAAGGTCATTTGTACTATTTTTGCCTATGGTACTAATCCAATTCTTGCCTGAACTTGCATAGAAAATTAGGAACAAAAATAAAATTTTCTTAAATGTGTTCCAGTAATTGCAACACCTCCAGCGGTGTTTGAGTATTGGCTCATATATGTGTCACTACAAAAAACTAGGGCTCTCCTGGCATTTTTAAACCGTCGGGATAGCCCCAAAAAGGACTGCTATAAGTCTCCCAAAAAATGCTGTCGTAGAGCAAGTTTTTTTGTAGTGTGTCAATCTATTTTTTGGTTGGAAATTTTTTGGTGTAATCAGGTTTATTGTTTTGTAACTTGACTTGTAATTGAGAGAGAGAGACAGGTTGTATCAATAGGAATTCTCCCGTTCGTGCATACGAGAGTTTTATATCATCTCAGCTGTGCATGTATACCAAAGTTTCAACAGATCAATTGTAAAACCCTAATACCCAAACAACCTTCACAAATCACACATACATCTGTAACCCGGTTACAACAGAGTAATAATTTAAAACAAAGACCACATACTTGGTAAGTGTTTAGAATAGGGCCTACCCAAACAATCTTCAAGGAGCCTTTCTTTTTTTTCACAATAATCAGAGATTCAGAAACCCTGCTTCATTTCCCTTTTTTTTTTTTTTTTTGATAGGTAATTAAACATTTATTCAAAAATACTGAGCATCATGTTCGCGATGGTGAACATTCTGATCAGGAAAAAATACAGCAGTTTCAAAAAACTTAATCTAATAGCGTAAGAAATCAGAAATAGAAATACAACTTAATCAAGAATGCAAGTTTCACATAATGTAATAACTTATAAATGGATAAGAAGGTGAATGAATGCTTCCAAGGATATCAAATCTTGATGTTTCATGCTATTGATCAAGTAGGAAAATGAATAAGAAAACATTGAATGATTACTATTTTAGAAGTCCAAGCATAACAACTAAAAAAAAAAGGCAAAATGTGAGGTGCCTTACTGAAAGAATGTTAAAGGAATTTCCTAGTTTCAAGTTATATTCTCTGTCTGCATCATTACAAAAATATTTGAGGATTTATTGTCTTATTCCCTGAATCCATCTGACAGTATTTAGATAAAGAAGAGCAAACTCTGAAATCTAAAACACAACTAACAGCAGAATTACCTAACAATGAATGAATCCAAAATCCATAAATAGCAACTGTTCAAAGCTGCAAAATCAACCGGCCACTCTTTCTAGAAAACAAATATAACAGCAACAGAGATTGATGAATGAGAATTTAGATTTACATCAAAAACAGGATCCTTTAAATGTAGACAACAAGCACTACTCTGTTACAACACGTGAGTTTGAAGGGTATTACTCCCCAATGAGGAATTGGGGGCAAGGAACGGTAGAAAGCATCTATGTTTAACAAAGAACGATAGAGGTTGAATGTATAACCTAACTATTTCTTACAAATTTAGGAGAAAAGGAAAGCTCTACATATGATGCTACTAATAGTAACAAGGGGATTGCAAGTATGCCAAATCCATCAAAGATCAGAATATTAGTTGAAGTAGAAAGAAGATAATCTCTAACATTAACTACTAAGGAAAATCTACTGGTATCAATGGTCTTTGGTTGATATTCAATTGACCTATCACAAGCAGCCAAATTGCCACATGAGCATAACCAACTGCAAACAAACTATTCTGTCATTTCATAAATAAATAAAACTAATTCCATGTTTGCTATGTTGCATCAACTGAAGCTCAAGATAATTATCCCAAAATTAACAACACTAGTGCTCAACATATTTTCAAGGAAAGCTAAAAAAAAATAATTAATAAAAAAAATGGAATAGAAAAAAACAACCTAGCACCAATACAAGAAAAGAAATATCACCAATAAAAGAAAAACTTGAAACAAATATACCCAGTCCTTAATCATTATCAATATGTCAATATGCTTATGGTACAGAGTAAAACAATAAACTAACTCCATTATAGAGATGGCTTTATCTATTAGGAGGGAGGGAGGCATGAAGAAATTCTTGAATGTTCTTATCTACTTTATTAGATGATAGCATGTCAAATAACATGCTTGCAGTGGTCGCATCTGCTGAAAATCCCTTGTCAACCATTATTTGGAGATATTTCATAGCCTTTGATGTCTCATTATGTTGCAGTAACCCTTGGATAATTCTGTTATATGTGCGATTGTTGGGTGAGCAACCGTTCCCATCCATTTTCTCAAGCAACTCACATGCTTCATCTATTAGTCCCTCTTGGCACAGCCCCTTGATCATAATATTGTAAGTTGGAACATCAGGCTGCAATCCTTTGGTAGGGAGACTATAAAAGAGTTCTCTTGCAATTGTAAGCTTCCTGACATTAACAAAACCGTCAATCAAGATGTTGTAATAAATCAAAGTATTATGCTCCAACCTTTTGTCTTCCATCTCTTGAAACAATGCCATTGCCTCAGCGATTTGTTTGTTCTTAAGAAGGCCATCTAACAAGATGGCAAAGGTCTGGGGATTTGGATGTTGGCCAAAAGCTTGCATGTTATTGAATAGCTCAAGTGCAGCTTGGGGTCTCTTTACTTGGCAAAAGCCACCTATAAGAGTGTTGTAAGTCACAACATTAGGAATCATTCCTTTGTTGGACATTTCATGAAAGAGACGCATTGCCTCGTCAATTTTTTTACTTTTGCAATATCCATTTATCAATATGTTATAGCTAACCACATTGGGCGAACAACCCCTCTCAACCATTGCATTAAATGCTTTGATAGCACCATCCATTTTGTTTTGCAAACAGTAACCGTCAATCAAAGAGTTATAAGTGACGGAATTAGGCTCAATACCTCTTTGAACCATTTCAGTAAAAACTTCTTTTGCCTCTGTCAACATCCCTTCCTTGCAAAGTGTGTCCACCAAAATGTTAAAGGTGTACACATCTGGCATGATCTTCCTTTGCATCATCTCATTCAAGAAAGTAGCAGCTTCCCTCCACCGGCCAAAATTGCACAGTCCTTGAATTAGGCAATTATAAGTGACAACGCTTGGCTGAATTGCCTTTACTCATCATTTCAGATAAAAGGTTCAAAGCCTCAGTTACCAATTTGTCCTTACATAAACTGTCAATGATTGTGTTATATAGCACCACATCAGGTTCAAAATTCCCTTTTTCTACCGTCCTTAGCAACCTAATAGCTGCACTAGTCTCCCCAATCTTACACAGACCGTTTACTATTGTCTGAACAGTAATCACATTAGGTTGATACCCTTTGTTCTCCATTTCTTCTACAAACCTCACAGCTCCAGAAACATTACCTTGAAGACAGAGACCTTTAAGAAGAGTGTTTAGAGTAGATTGGGTAGGCTGATAACCACGTTTCAAAATTGTTGCTAAGACAGAGAACCCAAAATCTACCCGGTTCAAATGGCAGTAGCAATTAATCAGAACATTGAGAGTATAAACATCGGGAGTAATTCCAAAGGATCCCATATCTCTAACTAGAGTAATGACTATGGAGTAATGCTTCATTTTTGCAATGGCACCCAACAATTGAGTATATTCCACAATGGAAGGCAAAGGGTACATGTGAAGCATTTTATCAAACAGGCTTAAGGCATGATCAAGATTCTTAAAGGTTCCACATTTGCAGTGATCTCTCACAGATTTCAACAACTGATTCCGATTCTGATTTGGGATTTTTGCATTTTCTCTTCTCCTGTTATTATTATTAGTAGAATAAGCAAAAGCATGAAATGGAAGGCTTCGTCTAATAATCAAACGACTGTATATAAAAACAAGAGAGGATGTTGATTTACCCATTTCCCCGAGAAGAAGATGCAGAAGCAAAGCTAGTTTGGTGTTCACAATGACTGACTCAGCTACCAATTCGGGTCTGGTTTGGTTTCGGCTGAGCACCGGAGCTTGAAAAAGGAGAAATCGTAGTGATGGAGTTGGCAAATCAGAGAGCCAAACTGGAAGCTGTGAGCTGTAAGCTGTGAGTGGGGACTGTACGAGGTACTGAGAGTGAGAGTGTATTTGCTCAGTGAACGAATTATATATAAATTTTAAATTATATTTTTTTGATAATACAATTAAATTTAATAACAAATAAATAGTAAAAATATTTAGTTGAGCAAAGGTTCTCTTTGTGTTCTCTTTGATTCGAGAGCTTCAGAGCCATTAAGGGGTTTTGGTGAATGGTGATGGAGTGAGCAGTGTCTGTGAATTTGAGATTTTTTTTTCAAGAGAAGAAGTTAGTTGAGTTTTAGATAATGGCAAATTTTAAATTTCTAATAGCTCTCTGTAGTAATTTTATTTGAAAAACACTAATTAATGATTGGGGAGAAATACTACATCTGGTTGAATTAAGACATAACTTTTACTTGTTTAAATAACAATTAAGGCGAAGTAAGGTGAGGAACAACAAATAATAAGTATAACATAACGACATGATAATATTTATATTTAATTATAATGACTCGCTTGCATCTCAAAGTGTCAAATTAAATCAACACTAAACATGCTAGGATGTTTATGTTAATTAATGTAAATAAGCAAAAAATTAATATGAACATCTAACACCCTACTATTGCATGAACTATGATTAAAATTAACCAAATATTTATTTTAACCCCAAGAAATTATCCTGAATTTATAAATTTCTAAACATTAAATTTCTAAACACACATAAATTTCACTACAACACACACATAAATTTCTAAACATTAAAAAAAATATGGAATTAGAGTTAAAGTAAAGACACTTAAAAATTTTGGATTTAGAGTTTAAGTAAAAACACTCACGTGAAAGTCGAATTAACTTTGACAGAACGAGAAAGTCATGTAAATTTCACATGAAAGTTGAATATATTTTTTTTTAACACTAATTTTCCTATCAGACTAATAATGCATCCCAATAATTCACTGCATGCACCCTAGCAAGGGTGGAAGATGAACAATGTTGCGTGCTGTTAACTTGGCTTTCCCATATTCATTGTATTCAAATCCTTTATTTATTTGCATCCTTAGTATGGAACATAACCTATTTGGAGAGGAATATTTTTTTATTATTATTAAATAATGAGAACATGGTAGTCATTTTTGGATGTGACGAAATTTGTTTCTCAACTTTAATTTTTAAAAATCCATTTTTTGGAGAATAACTTTTTTTAGAAAAATGCAAACATTACTTCTCCTCGTGCCATCAAGAAATGCATTTAAAAAAAGAGGGGGGGGGGGGGGGGACCTTTCTTGGACAATGACTTTCTTGCATAATAAGTCAAGGATCCGACATGGGCTTTCCAAATTTCCAATACGCCAAGTTTCATAGTGTAAGCTGGCGATCAAGACAGACCACCAAAATCTGAAATCAATCCTATTTTGTCTTGTTATAATTTTCAGTTATTTGGTCGGGGTTTTCAACAAGCATACAAAAAGTATTGCCATTGTTGTAAGCTTCAAGTTTGAGAACTATATTCAAGGAAATTAGTGTCTGGTATTCTCGCTTAAGCTTGACAGAGATCTTAGCCACTGATCTTGCATTTGCTAAGGTGTACACCATTAGCCCCCACATGCCATACCCATCTTCATTTTGCATAAAGCAGAAGCGACCTGGGCCACATTATCCAAGAGATCCAGCAAGCTCGAGACACATTTGAGAACTGCACTTTCAAGCACCTGAACAGAGACCATAATAAAGTTTCAAATGAGCTTGCTCACTTTGCCCGTGGAAATGAAAACAACTTTATTTGGAAAGGGGTTACACCCCCAGTTGTCATCTTTAATCCAATCTGATCTGCTGTAATGGTCCCAGCTGCTTGCTGGCTACCTTCTGATGTACTCCTTTCTATTTGGTTTAATGCCATAAGTTCCATTTCAAAAAAAAAAAGCAGGAGATCATCACTGGAGTAGATACACAGTGTCTGACCACTGCGATCAAAGGAAAATGGAAAGTATTCTTTACTTCACACCCATAATAGTTTCAGCTGGTATCTACATCAAGCAATTCACCAATCTAGACTTCAATAGTGAGAGGACTTGTCAATCTTTAACTGCCTGCCGACCGAAAATTTTGTAATCCTCATGGATTTACAGTAATCCATATAGCATCCTGGTTGGAAATAAATCAAATTATGAGCACGTAGAATTCATGACAACTTCATATTCTGCCTCTCAGAATTCCTCCAAAGCAAAGTTAAAATGAGAAAATACATTTTTATACCTTCGGCTAAATTGTTATATGCCATTCAGTTACAAGAATGATACAAATCATGAAAAATATTTGTTCAAGAGTTCAATTAACATGTGTCCTTAGGACATTTATTAATGAACCATTTAAGGAAAGTTTTAATACCACTTTCATGTAAAATATAAAAAAGCTATTAAAAAAAAGTCAGTTCAAAGACCTTTTAGCCAAAAAAAAGTTTTCAGATCTTTCAATAAGGCCATATGACATTCTAAAAGATCACTATGGCCACATGCCAGGACTAAGTTTCTTTACAACAACATAGAGTTGAAATCCGCAGCCAAGCAACAAAAACTACCTGGATTGTTACAGCATCTCTACAGAGTTGGAATTCTACAACTAAGCATCATGAGTACAGAATTTCAATTGCAAAGGAAACAGCTGCTGCTATTGAGCAGTAAAGGAAGCTCAACTGTACACCACTGCCACCAATTAATTTATGGAACATATTTTTAGTTGGTGCTGAGAATCCTTGGTGTCTATTCCAGAAACACAGAAAAAGCATATTGCCATCATCTTAATCCATACACTTCCAAGTCACATATCGGAGACAGACCAAAGATATGCTTCTGTTTCTGTAGCTCGTTTCTCATTCATCCTTTTGAACAATCCCTTCTCAAATCCTACAAGAGGTAAAACAACAGAAATTAATCACTTCTGATAGCAAACATACTTTTCAAAATAATTTTTTTGCTTCTTTAGCGCATAAGAATCTTCCTCTGGCCAATGATCTCTCTCTCTCTCACTCACAAGTTCACTATAAAGGGAAATGACTAAATGATTGGGATCACCACATCATGGCATACAGGAAGATGCTAAGGCAAGATCCATAGCTTCTCAAGAAAAATAAAGAAACATCTGACTAAAGGATGATGGAAATGAACCAACCATTACTACGGTCAACTCCATCCCAATGTCTTCCTGGTCTTATACCATATCTATTTGGAGCAGCATCTAATCTTCGTTTTAACCAGCTGTGATCAGGAATGTCCTGAGGAACAACAAACCCTGATTCCTTCATTTTCTCATTATCCCCTAGGTTTGGGAGAAGTAGTTCAGGACGCTTTTTCTGCACTATGTCAAAGAGATATGTCAAATTAGTATTAAATTCTTTGATTTCAACAACAAAAAATAAGCAAGTCAATTACTTGCCTTCACCAAATGTGCCATGGGATCACCATCTCTTATTCTCTCCCTTAGCATTTTGTCGAGTTCAGGATCATCTCTGCAAACAGAGAACACAGATGTTATTTATTTTTATTTTTTGATAAGTAGAGAACACAGATGTTATTTATAACAAGGCACTGGGTGTACACATAGTAAGACTGGAAAATGAAAGTATTATGCTGTCTCTGCCAAACAGAAGATGGGTAGATCTGTAGCGAAACACAGTTAATGCATTATTCATCAAATGGACGATCTAGATTTTTTTTTTTTTTTCCTTTTTTTGGTCACATTAGTAATCTATAATCAGTAAAAACCTTAAACCCAGAGAAAAATTCAGACACCATGCATGTCAGGTGCTTCATAAATGAACTCAAAGCCTTAATCCCAAAATTTTCGGGTGAGCTATGGATCCTCGACAAATTAATTATGGTCAATCATATGCTTTCCTTTCTTCTTCTTTATCTAAAGTCATACTCTCTATTACTCCATTAATTGACATGTCATTTTTTTTTTACTTCAACTAATGTGCTTTTTGGTCTTCCTCTACCTATTTTCATTCCCTCAACTTGGCCCAACTCACTCTTTCTTACTAGTGCATTAGTCGCTCTCCTCTAAACATGACCGAATTATCTTAAGCAATCCTCCCTCATCTTTTCGTCAAGAGGCACTACACCTATTTTTAAGTGATTTTCCTCATTTTGAATCCTATCTTTCCATGTATTTCCACTTATCTGTCTTAATATTCTCATTTCAACTATACTCATTTTACAAATATGTCGCTTCATAATAGCTCAACATTTAGCTAATTGTATAGCAGTTTTATAAAATTTTCTCTTTAGCTTAATAAGTATTATACGACCGCACAACATTCTTGATGCGCTTCTACGCTTCATCCACCCTACTCTAATGAGTCTTATCCTACGACTCACATCCTCTGCAATCTCTCAATCTTTATGAATTATTGATCCAAGATATCAAAGACTATCACCATTTAGTATCTATTGGCCATCAAGTCTTACCACCCCTTTGTTTTTGTTTCTACTTTTACCAAACTTATATTCCATGTACTCTATTTTAGTCCTACTCAATCAAAAGCCTTTAGATTCTAGAGCGTCTCATCAAATTTCTAACTTGGCATTAATTCCACTTCTAATTTCATCCACTAAAATTATATCATTTGCAAAAAGCTTACACCAAGGGACTTCCTCTTTAATTGAGTTAATGAGTTCATCCATCACTAGTGCAAAGAGATATAGACTTAATGTCAATCCTTATCCTTTCTGCATACCTATAATGGTGGGAAACCTGATTGCGATTCCTACAATTGTTCTCACACTAATCAACTTAACACTTAGTAAACTACCATTAAACAAAAGATGAATTTCTAAAGCCAGAGGAAGACAGTTCCACTACAAAGAGGTCTACCAATTATAACAGCAAGCCCCGCCCCACCCCACCCCACCCCACCCCAACAACAACAACAACAACAAAAAAACCCTCAACTAATTGAAACGATGCAAGGGGAAATTAGGATGTGGTTAAACCAGCACTAACATTCTTGCATCTGCAGCTACCATCAAGTGACATTCCTTTTATGAGTAATCATTAATAAAATATCATATGTAAGACAGAAGGTGCCAAAACCCCTACTAGAAATCATAATAATAATAACAACGAAAAGTTCTAAGGTTAATTTCATAGGCAGGTGGATTTCCACAATACCCTATGATTACAGCATCATATGGAAATCAAAACCATAAAGATAGCACAACCCAATTGACTATCACCATGCCATTGTAAATCTCAAATTTGGTGAGGCACAATAGAGGAACAGACCTACCGCAGGTCAGCACCTATATGCTTACCCACTTATTATGCTGGATTATATTACACAGTGAGAAAATCCATTTATCACAACTACTCGAGCAAAAAAAAAAAAAAAAAAAATTCTAAACATATTGTCAACCAAGATGCCCAAATGTCTGTGGCACAATAAAATGTATAGGAATTGGAAAAAAAAAAAATAACATGAAAGATACTAGAAAAAGAAACCTACAGCTACATCTTTCAGAATATAGAACACATGTAAATATTTAAAATATGTATTAATATATTACAATATGATATCTTGTATCATTAGTTTTACCTGGTCCGCGCAAATGGTTTGTCCTTCTCAGATTCCAATTCCTGCAGCCTAGCTTCGGCTTCCCGCTTTTGAGCCAAGCCCTTGCCCCACTCCAACTTAATCTCCTGACAAAAACATGCAGCAAATGCATAATAACTATCTACTAAATCCAGGAAAGAAGCCTTATAAAAAAATTTCTAAAAGCCTTTGAAAACTTTACTTATCAATGAAAGAAGCTTTAAATACAATCTAAAACATTTCAGAAAGAAAATAAATTAAAATTGCTCACTATTATCCCTAAAATTCTCAACCATGATGCAATCAATATATCTAAAAGCCTTTACTTCTCAAATTTATGCAAGTTTTATCTCCTCCTCTACAATATCACATTTTAAGCCTTTGAAAACAACTCCAGCACCTCTGACAAGCTTTGTAATAGTTTTTTTTTTTTTTGGGCAGTCAGTAGTATTAGTAACCACCAACTATTTTTTGACAACTTACAAACAACTATTACAATATTAATAAAATCTCACAAGAGATGAAAAAGGGATGACATAAAGTAAAACTTTCACACCATCAACAAACATCATCAGCTTGCAATCAGTACAAGACTGGCTCTCTCCATAAACAATTTAGTTCTTACAAGAGATGAGAAATGTAAAGGGGGGGAAAAGAGGAAGAGAGAAGGGAAAACTATCATAGCTAGATGGCATCATTACTTTTTTTTCTTTTTTAACCAATCTCTCTACCATTTTAACTAAACATTAGTCAAAACCACAGATCTTTTGATTTTTCAGAAAAAAAATTAATAGATTATTCAGCCAAAGCCTAAATAGACATCACTTAAGTGAGCCAAAGCTAAAATAGGCATCACATAACTGAAGAAAACCTAGGAGCATGAATTACATTTCCCAAATTTTTGTGCAGACAACCACTCAACAGAAATAAATAGCCGGTAAACTTTCTGCAAAGTCACATCTATAGCATTTAATTTGTGAATGAATGCAAAATGTTTTATTTAGGAAATAAACATTAACATTATGATGCAAAAAATATAATATAAAACCTAATGAATTCAGAAGGGAAGCTTCCTACGGTCCTCTGAAATAGATCACTCCAATGACACAACAAAAGAGTGACGGTGAAATATAACCAAGGCAGAAAATTTGGGTAAGAAGGAAATTTAAAGTCGAATAGATTGTAGCTGATACTCATTGGCACTAATACTTTATCCTAAACAATTTAAAGCATGGAAACTTTGCGATTGCTATCAGAACAATATTATGCGACATTTCTTGCTTGACCACCAAAATATGGGGAAAAAAGATACAGAAATTTTCATCAGCCACAGGGATGAACCTTAATAAACACATAAATGAGCTCTTGGACTCCTACATTATCAGTTGGAAACACAAATTTCATTTGCTCACAAGAATCTAATTATTTTACTAAAACGGAATTCTTTTGACTATTTAGTACAGCAAACACCGCAGCCAAAAGGTATCTTATGAGACCACCCTCCCACATGTGAGTCCCATATGCTATGAGAGGGTGATAGTACCACAGTGCTGGCATATCATCAAGCAGGCTTAAGATCAATAAACACTTGTTTTCATCTGTAGCTTTTCAATGAAATTTGACACCTCCCTCACCAAAAAAAAATCCAGAAATAATAACACCCCCCACTCCCCGCAGCAAGCAAAGGAAGAAATTGTGACCCTAATAGATAATAATAATTATTATTATTATGATAATTATAATAGGAGCAATAGTACTAGAAACAATAATAAATGATGACAATGACACCAATGAGCTCTAGCTCAAATGGCACTTCCTACACCCTCAGTAACGGGAAGAAGGGTAAGGTCACGTTTCAACTTTCAAGACAAACAAGACGCATGTAACTTACAAATCAAGTGTGTGTGTGTGTGTGTGTGTAGGTATAACAAATTCAAGGTTTTTTCCAAAGTACCTTGGGCTTCTCTTCTACTTTTACTTTCTTTCGCAGTTTTAAGAATTCCTCCTTCGATATACGTTCTCCTGCAGCATTAAGGAGTGAGACCCAATCAAGCATGTAAACATTATTAAGGAAGACATAACCTTAGAATATTAAGAAATTTGTTTTTCTTCACCTTTCTTATCCCGATATGTAGGCTCCGCACCCCGACCACTTATAGAAGGATCCATCTCATTAAACCTACACAGGAATAATTATTGTTCAATAGGCACATAGGAATAAATATCAGACAATACACATCCTTGAACCAAAATTAAACAAAAGCAGAATTATATAGCCTGAAACCTACATCTTATTTGTCCACCAAAACACCAAAATGATAAAAACTGATCATCGCCTATACTAATATAAATCGGTGATTCTATCACCTTGGACCCACCAAAAGAAAGACACATTATAAACAAAAAATAATAATCATGGACCAAAATACCAATAAGGAAATAGATCTTCCAAAGAGCAAGTTTTTTTTCCTAATAAGTTGATACATTTGGGCTTCTACAGATTCACCTTTTTTCCTATCAAAGATCAGCCCTTTGTATTTGTGTAATTCAAATCACATACACGTGGAATGAGATGGGCCTTACATACTGTGAATATTGTAAATCATGAGTATTTCACTTAATGCCTATGCACATATACACTCAGACAAAAGTAGACACTATACAAAATCATTTGTATGCTGTAACAGTTCCCTGGGTTAGAGAAACCAAAAGAGATAGAGAAAAATATCCCTAATTTTCAATTATAAAAGGAGAAGCCAATGTTTGGCAATTGCAGACTACATAGCCAACCCATGCATGCACAAGCTTAATACCGAGAATTCCATCTATCACACAAGATCATATGTGCAACCTCATGGAAGCCTGAATTAGGATACCGTACAGCTGACCAAGCTTCCTAGTTTGAGAACAGCAAACTGAGTCCCTGTTACTAAGCTTGATAAATGGGAACTTGACCTGAGGTGTACACAGCCATGTTCATCGAGAATAACTCAATGACTCCCCACTGGAGTATAGTATGGCCAAACACTTGAACCATAATATCATCAAAAGCACAATATCATTTTTGGCTACAATAGAGCAGAAAAGGTCCCGTATAAAACGCAACTAATCAAAGTAAGCAACTACGTTCACAATTGATCAGTTGTGAATGTGCATATAATAAAGATGGCAAACACAATTCATCAACCTTAAAAGTGGAAAAAAGAGGGTGTGGGGCAGTATTTTAACAGCGTAACGTAATTTTTACCTCAACAAATCATTCTTCTTAGTTCTAGCAATCTCTTCCCTCATATCTTTGCCAGAAATCAGACCTGTTTTTCGCTGTTCTTCCACAGCAGCTTCCTTTCGGCTTTTCCTTGGTGGAGAAAGGTCAGGAAGTGAAGATGCATGTGAAGCATTGGTTTCAGTTGAGCGTCTACGTGGAGGGGAAAGGTCAGGTGACCCAGGTCTCCCAAGATCCTTCCTGTTTTTCCTTGGGGGTGAAAGGTCTGACCCTAGGGGAGCATGGAAGTCATTTTTATATGGAGAACCACGACGACCCCGTCGTGGAGGAGAAATGTCAGGGTTACTCCTATCATTGTCTGCCAATACTTGACGTCGACGAGGTGGAGACATATCAGAATTCAGCAAATCAGTTGAAAGCTTCACTCCAGGTTCTGGTGAAGGGCTATCATTTCGAACCCTCCGTTTCCGAGGTGGAGACATATCATTGTTCAGGTTCGGTCGTGGAGGAGACAAATCAATGTTATCTCTGCCAGAATCCTGTTCAGGTTCTGGTGAAGGTGTGTCATTTCGAATCCTCTGCTTACGAGGTGGAGACATATCAGAATTTGGGTCGTTAGAATCCAAGCATTTAGGAGAGAGCGAAACCCAACCACTTCCATCCTCTGATATGGCATTATATGCACGTCTGGCCCTCAACTGTTCAAGCCTCCTCATCCGCTTAACCTCAATGTCTTCATTAACTTGTGGCTTCTCTTCATCTACATGTTCAATAACATAAAAAAAGAACACTTAACCCAATGTGGAAAAGGAAACCATCAACTAGGAAAAAATTAAAAATCAAAATTTCAAAATTTTATTGATTTACCAGCTGAATCGCCGCTGTTTTCCTCTTCGAGATTGACTGTTTTCTGCCAAACTGGATCTTCATCCACAACTAAAAGACCCGTTGCATCTGGCTTACTTTGGACCTTCTTCTTCTTCTTCTTTTTCTTTTTATCCTCTTCATCATTGATTCCATATCTTTTCAGATATTCTTTAAGAGAGTTGGATCCCGAAGATGCAGCTGCCGCCATTATTCAATATCAATACCTCCCTAAAACAAAATTTAAACAAAATTCTTATTACCCCCAATTTGCTTTTATCAAACTCAACCCAAATACAAAAATTACTCCCTCATTAGATTCTAATTCTAGTAATTCTAGCAACATCAAAAGGGTTTTAGAGTTATGGCTCCATCACAATTACCAGCACAATAGCAAGTCTAATACTGCTAAAATCAACTGTAACTAAATTTTTACAGCTTCCAAGTTTCCTAAGCAAAAAAAATCAAACACAAACCAGGCAATAATGGTTCTAAGCTCAACCCCAATAAAACGTTACTCCAATAGATTCTACTTCTAACAACATCAAGAGGGTTTTAAAATTTTAGCTCCAGCACAACAACAGCAAAGTTTAATACTGAGTGTAACTCAAATTCAACAGTCTCCTAGGCAAAAAATCAAACACAAACCGGGCAATAACAGGTTCAAGTTGCACCCATGTTGATTCGAAGATTGAAATTTCATGGGTCTTGAAAAATCAGCAAAACCCTAAGTAACCACCCAAAATTGAGCCTTTTAGAACAATCTAATTGCAATATGAATAGAGCATATCACTCATATTTCAACAACAAAAAAAAATTCGTTGTTTCCCTAAATGTTAATGCAATTGAGTTAATCCACACACATATATCTATAATAGAGAGAAGAGAGAAGAGTGAGGATGAGAGAAAGATCGTACCTGATATAGAGCTCTACGGTTTTGGACTCGGCGTAGTCTCTTCGAAGAATGTTATCCTCTGCTCTACTCGCTAACTTTCTTTTTCTCGCCGACTTTCAAGATTTGAATTGGTACCAATGGGTCGGGTTAAGGAGGTTCCTTGGGTGGGTTTTTTTTTTTTTTATATTTAAATTTTTTTATAAGTAAAAAGTATCTGATTTTTAAATAAAAAATAAAAATAAAAATAAAAAATTTATATTTTCTGTGAAAATAGAATAAAAATTTTCTTAAAATTGTCCATTAGTTTAACTATCATTTTATTTTCTTATATAAGATGTGGAAACTTTAAGTAGAAATTATTGTTTAAAAAAATTATAAAGTAAATATGTAGTATTTTTATTTATTTTTAAAATTATTAATTAAATTATTTATGATATTATCGGTTCAACTATTAGTCTAACCAAAAAACTGATTCACTTTTCAGATCTTTGTTCCATCCGGTCTTTGTGCTTTGAAAAAATGGTGGTTATGTTTGCATTTTTTATTTTGATTCCTTTTTTGATAAGTTAAGTATGTTCTTTGTGGCACAACCATCTTGTAATGAGTGTGAATATTTCACTATTTTAAATTGTTCATTTGCTAAGAAACTTTGTGCTCAAACTTTGGTAATGAAAAAAAGGAATGAAGGTAATAGAATGGTGGAAGTAGATTTTTTTAAAGAAAGTTGTAGTTCTCAATCTTTATATTTGAGACCTATTATATATTAAATTATGTAGCAAGAATACAGGTTGTTTTGATTCGTCTT
This sequence comes from Castanopsis chinensis, assembly GCA_032878915.1. Taxonomy (NCBI): domain Eukaryota; kingdom Viridiplantae; phylum Streptophyta; class Magnoliopsida; order Fagales; family Fagaceae; genus Castanopsis; species Castanopsis chinensis. The sequence goes on along the minus strand of JAVQMG010000099.1, from coordinate 4,166,507 downwards.
AATTTAGTTATTGAGTTTTCAAAACGATGGAACAACTATGCGCAGAGAATATCTTTCTTAAGTGATCTACTAAGAAAGCACGGATATTGATTTATCATATGTAGTTACTTTATGTTGGTTTCTTGCTATTCAGCTCATATTGCTAATTTTATGTTATGTTTGAACTGTGCAACCCTAGGCTAGACTTGGAGGCTTAATGTGGTTCTTTAGATTTTAGTAAGAGTTAAAACTACAAAGTTAAGCACCAATTGAGTTCTTATGTTGGATTTTATGTTTGCGCTTGGTTTGTTAAATGAGAAATGTCTAGTCCATGAGTATGTATGTAGAGGGAATGAAATACTTGCATCTTTTTATGGTTCGAAGAGATTTGCGGTTGACCTTAAGTATTTATTTGTGTGTTCTTTATTTAAATGGTATATAATGATTAGGGAAGGGTTATCTTTTAATTCTTTTGTTAAGTTCATGGATAGCATGAATCTTTGATTGTAATTGTTAGGAAGCTTTTCTTTTAAGCATATTTTATTTCAATAAAATCTCTCATTACTTTTTTTTTAATGGTGATTACCATGTTTTATGATGTACAATTGAAAATTTGTGAAATACTTCATCATTTTTGTTTTGGAAATTGATCTCGTCATACTTTTTACTTTTGCATTTTAAAAGGAGTTAGAGGCTATTTCTTAAAAAATTTATATTCTTGAAGATATGTACAAATTAGAAAATTTGTCTATATGTGTGCCTATGATGAGGTTCAAGAAATATAAATTAAAAGATAAACATCTGGACTACTACGTTCAAATTTGAAGCAAGCACCTTCACAGATACGGGCAAGGGTACAAATACAAATACAGTATGACAACACAATAATTTTTGAAAAATTAGAACACTGTTACAATAGGATATGTATTATTTTATTTATATATATTTTTTCAAAAATTACAAAACTTGTTTTATAACAAAAATGTTATTGTAAGGACCAGATTTGGCTCTCAATCTTAAAGGGAAAAGAATTCAGGCCCAAAGAACGTAATACAATAAATTTGTAGAGAGTGGGCTAAACAAAACCAGGCTTTAATGAATCCGAAAATAATTGTAGTGAGCCCAGCTCAAAAGAAAACAAGGATAAAACTATTTTATACAAAATGAATCGTCTTTAGCACAGTTTGAGGAGACGAAATCTTATAGATGCTTCTTTTGAATTTGGTTACATGTCCTCTTCTCAATGCTACCATGGTTTTTCTTCCACGTCTCCTTCGATCCCCCTAATGTAAGGGGACTTTCTCTCTCTTATATATCCCTCTTTCTTTCATCTTCACCATACACGTGTAGGTCAAGTTGTTGGTTTTGATCACTGTCCCATCAACACCATCCTGAAGTCTCTAGGAGTAGCTGTAAGGCTGCTTACCATTGTTCAGGCATCACTTCCACATTCATGCGGCTAGAGGGTTAATTGCAGAGCATTCAATGTGGTGGTAGCAACTTTCCATTAAATATTTCTTAGCTTCCCTATGTCCTACGTTTCCCTGATATTTATACTAATTAAGAGAATCCTTAGAAGTGTTGCTCTTAATGGCAAAACTAACCTTCTAACCTCTGTCTTGCTTAGTCGAGGAGGCATTCCTCCTCGAACTAATTCCCCAAGCCTTCCCAGTCAAAGTTGGTATGTGGCGCTTTGATTCATACTTATTCCCTATTATATCCTGGTTCTTGGACTACTGGACCAATGTACACTATTGGGCTCTTTATCCCTACAATTATTATTTTAAAATAATTGTTAAAATTATTTTTAAAGCATATTAAAGCCTAGCCATTATATATGTGCCTATTGTCTACCTAAATATTGAAAAAAGAATTGTAAACGGATATAATACTTGGTTTGATGGATTGGGTTTAAACTCATAAAAGACAAAAACTCATAAAAGAAAATTTTGAAAAAAAGCTAAACAGGGGAGCTTGCAAATCGACATAATTTTTGTATATGAGTCTTACACGAGTTTTGTATATGAAAAGTATCCTAGGGCACTCTTAGAGCATTCACATCCAGGGATCTAAAAAAATAAATATTTTACACTATAAAAAACTATTTTATCTATTTTACCAACTCACTTAACAATACATCCAACATCTGAGTTCTTATTTTTTCTTACAACCCAATAAAATAATATAAACTACAAAAAAATATATAAAAAGACCACTCATCTCTCTCTCTCTCTCTCTCTCTCTCTCTCTCTCTCTCTCTCTCTCTCTCTCTCTCTCTCTCTCTCTCTCTCTCTCTCTCTCCACAGTAACCAAAATTACCAACTACCATTGAAATACAACAGATCAACCAGCCAAACCCAAACCCAAATCACACACCCACCAAATAAATCACACCTAAAGAACTAAGCCAACTGCCAATCCGCTGCCACCGCTATAACCTCTTTGATCCACCGCCACCACAGCTTCGTCAAACCACCACAGCCTTGCCAATCCATTGCCACCCAAAATCGAGAGAGAGAGAGAGAGAGAGAGAGAGAGAGAGAGAGAGAGATGAGAGAAAGAAAGCTAAGAGAAAAGAGAGAGTTAGAGAGTGAAAGGGAGAGAGAAGAAAGAGTCCAAAAGTGAGGGAGAGAGAAGATAGGAGAGAGAAAATTTGAAAGTGTTTATAAGAAAAGAGAAATAGAAGAGAGAAAGAAAATAAAATATTGTTTTTTTAGTTTTACATCCTTGCTTCTGTGATTCCTATATATAGGACTTTACTGTTTATATTTGCTAAAAGATTTACCCACTCAAGTAAAGCTCTTTTTTAGTGTGTTTGTTACTAAAATAGCAATTTTGGGGGTTTTACATCCCCATTGCTAATGCTTTTAGTAAGTTCTTTTACATCCCCATTGCTTTTAGTAAGTGCTTTTAGATAGCCGTTTAGGAAAGAAAAAAAAAATTGTCACATAATTTTTTTTTTTGGATAAGTAGTTAAAAGTGGATGGCAAGGCAATGTTAACTACAAAGTAAAGAAAATCTACTAGTATCAATGGCATTTGGTTGATATTCAGTTGACCTATCACAAGAACCCAAATTGCCACATGAGCATCACCAAGTGCAAACAAACTATTCTATCATTTCATAAATAAATAAAACTAATTCCATGTTTGCTATGTTGCATCAACTGAAGCTCAAGATAATTATCCAAAATTAACAACACTAGTGCTCAACATATTTTCAAGGAAAGATAAACAAATAAATAATAATAAAAATGGAATAGAAAAAAACAACCTAGTGCTAATACAAGAAAAGAAATATCACCAATAAAAGAGAAAACTTGAAACAAATATACCCAGTCCATAATCTTTATCAATATGTCAATACAATTACAGTACAAAGTAAAACAATAAACTTACTCCATTATAGAGATGGCTTTATCTATTAGGAGGGAGGGAGGCATGAAGAATTCTTGAATGTTCTTATCTACTTGATTAGATGACAGCATGTCAACTAACATGCTTGCAGTGGTCGCATTTGCTGAAAATCCCTTGTCAACCATTATTTGGATATATTTCATTGCCTTTGATATCTCATTATGTTGCAATAACCCTTGAATAATTATGTTATATGTGCGATCGTTGGGTAAACAACCATTCCCATCCATTTTCTCAAGCAACTCACATGCTTCATCCATTAGTCCCTCTTGGCACAGCCCCTTGATCATAATATTGTAAGTTGGAACATCAGGCTACAATCCTTTGGTAGGGAGACTATAAAAGAGTTCTCTTGCAGTTGTAAGCTTCCTGACATTACAAAGACCATCAATCAAGATGCTATAATAAATCAAAGTATTATGCTTCAGCCTTTTGTCTTCAATCTCTTGAAACAATGCCATTGCCTCAGAGATTTATTTATTCTTAAGGAGGCCATCTAACAAGATGGCATAGGTCTAGGAATCTGAATGTTGGCTAAAAGCTTGCATGTTATGGAATAGCTTAAGTGTAGCTTGGGGTCTCTCCACTCGGCAAAAGCCACCTATGAGAGTGTTGTAAGTCACAACATCAGAAATAATTCCTTTGTAGGACATTTCATGAAAGAGACGAATTGCCTCGTCAATTTTTTTACTTTTGCAATATCCATTTATCAATATGTTATAGGTAAACTCATTGGGTGAACAACCCCTCTCAACCATCGTATTAAATGCTTTGATAGCATCATCCATTTTGTTTTGCAAACAGTAACCGTCAATCAATGAGTTGAAAGTGACTGGCTTAGGCTCAATGCCTCTTTGAACCATTTCAGTAAAAACTTCTTTTGCCCCTGTCAAAATCCTTTCCTTACAAAAACTGTTAATGATCGTGCTATACAGCACCACATTAGGTTCAAAATTCCCTTTTTCTACCGTCCTTAGCAACCTAATAGCTGCACTAGTCTCCCCAATCTTACACAGACCGTTTACTATTGTCCCAACAGTTTTCATATTAGGTTGATACCCTTTGTTCTCCATTTCCTCTACCAACCTCACAGCTCCAGAAATATTACCTTTAAGACAGAGACCTTTAAGAAGAGTGTTTAGAGTAGATTGGGTAGGCAGATAACCAAGTTTCAAAATTGTTGCTAAGACAAAGAACCCAAAATCAACCCGGTTCAAATGGCAGTAGCAATTAATATAAACATTGAAAGTATAAACATCAGGAGTAATTAGAGTAATGACCACGACGTAATGCTTCATTCTTGCAATGGAACCAAACATATGATTAAAATCCACAATGGAAGGTAAAGGGTGCATGTGAAGCATTTTATCAAACAGGTCTAAGGCATGATCAAGATTCTTAAAGGTTCGACATTTGCAGTGATCTCTCACAGACTTCAACAACTGATTCTGATTCTGATTTGGGATTTTTGCAGTTTCTCTTCTACTGCTATTATTATTAGTAGAATAAGCAAAAGCATGAAATGGAAGGCTCCCTCTAATAATCAAGTGACTGTATATAAAAACAAGAGAGGATGTTGATTTACCCATTTCCTCAAGAAGAAGAAGCAGAAGCAAAGCTAGTTTGGTGTTCACAATGACTGACTCAAGCAGTTAGGGATGGCCTTACCCATTGGATAATGGATATCCAACTCGACCCGATCCAAATATTCCGAATAATACCCGGTTTTTCATAGGTAGAGTTTAACTGGGTAGGGTATGGATATTATCCAAACCCGACCCGTAAAAAATAAAAAAAAAATAAAAAACCTATCTCACTCACCTATGTTGTGCATAGCATTAGAAACGCTGAAGAAGCAAAAAGAGGTTATGTAAATAAATAATACAAAAAAATTCAGGTCGAGTCGAGTCAGGTCGGGTCGGGTCAGGCAGGCAGGCAGCTACCAATTCGAGTCGGGTCGAGTCAGGTCTAGTTTGGTTTGGTTTCGGCTGAGCCCCGGAGCTAGAAAAAGGAGTAATCGTGGTGATTGAGTTGGCAAATCAAAGAGCCAAATTGGAAGCTGTGAGTTGTGGGTGGGGACTGTACAAGGGAGTGAGGGTGAGAGTGAGTGTATTTGCTAATGGAAAATTCATAGTAAAAGATTGTTTAAAACAAAATAAATTATTGTTGATATATATTTATTTTTATTATTTATTATGATAAATTTTACAGTATTACTTCCTAATTTTTTTAAATTACTAAAATACATTTTTTGTCCAAATTTTAATTTATGAGATTTTTTTTTTTTGAAAAACAATTCTTATTTATGAGATTTAAATTGTCACTTTCATTTGTTAACTAGTTTTATGCCCGTGCGATGCACGGCTTAGTGAAAGAATTATATATAAATTTTAAAAAATATTTTTTTTGATAATATAATTAAATTTAATAAAAAATAAATAGAAAAAATATTTTATAGATAATGGCAAGTTTTTAATTTCTAATCGCTCTTTGTAGTAATTTTATTTGAGAAACACTAATTAATGATTGAGAGAAATGCTATCTGATTGGACTAAGACATAACTTTTAGTTGTTCAAATAACAATTAAGGCGAAGTAAGGTGAGGAACAAAAAATAATAATTATAACATACCGACATAATAACATTTATATTTAATTATAATGACTTGCTTTCATCTCAAAGTGTGAAATTAATATCAACACTAAACATGCTAGGATGTTTATCTTAATTAATGTAAATAAGCAAAACAAATTATTATCAACATCAAACACCCTACTATTGCATGAATTATGATTAAAATCAACCTAATATTTTTACTTTAACCCCAAGAAATCATCCTGAATTTACAAATTAAAAACTACCCAAATTTATAAATAAATAAAAATTGAAAGCAAAATTCACTACAACACACACATAAATATATACACACAAAGAAATTCTGAAATCATTAACTACAAACAATATAAATTTCTAAACATTAAAATAAATGTGGAATTAGAGTTAAAGTAAAGACACTTACATAAAAAATTTGGAATTAGAGTTAAAGTAAAGACACTCACATGAAAGTTGAATTAACTTTGACAGAACGGGGAAGTCATGTAGATTTCACATGAAAGTTGAATATATATTTTTTTTTTAGCCCAAGTTATCCAAAAATATAAGTAAATGCTTAGGTAGAAAAATTATTAATAAGATGAAAAGTCACTAATAATATGATGTATGCTAAAGAGTCATTAAAATTATTAAAGATTAAAGAAAAATAGTAAATTTGACATAATATACATCTCTAATAACTACAAATTATTTTATATTTCTCATCACAAATTAATTAGAATATACCAAATCACCAATATATGAGAAAAGAGTAACGATTCATACTTTAAATTTATAATAACATAAATAAATAAAAATCATATATACACAACCTTTAACTGTAAGATAAAAAGAATTTGATTCTCAAAAAAAAAAAAAGATAAAAAGTTTTTTTTTTTTTTTTGAATAAGAGAGAAAAAATTTAACTGTGGACTTATTATCAATAAAAAAAAAAAAAAAAAAAAAAAAAGGTGAAGCGGCTTTTTGTTTTTGTTTTTCAGATGAATGTGACACTCTAAGCTTCATAAAATAAAATAAAATAGTGGCTAACTTAGAAACCAAAATTGTCACTTGCCTCCATTCTCTTTTTCTCCTCTTCAATTTTAACTTTTACCTCAAACTCTCTTTTCTGCAAACATAAAAGACTAAAGCATCAATGGAGATGCTGAGGTTCTAACTCAAAAATATTACCCTCTGATTTGGAGAGTGTCATGTTCTATTTTCCTCAAATCCACATTTGAAACAAACCAAATATAAGAGTGATGGATTAGTGAAGGGAGTTGAGCGGCTGGTGGATGAGTGAGCAGCTTGGTGGGAAACCGAGGATGAGGTGGTGGACAGACCGGCAGCAGCAAGGGAAGTGAGGTAGAGGGAGGGGTGGTTGAGAGTGATGGAGAAGAGGCGGCTGAGGGTAAAAGAATAGTGTTTTTTTTCGGGTTTTTTATTTTAAATCCATACCCGACCCTATTTGTAAAAATGTGGCTCCATCCCTAGTTGGGGACATAGCTGTCATGTTCTATTTTCCTCAAATCCACATTTGAAACAAACCAAATATATATTCAAAATTTAGTGTTTTTTTAAAAATGTGGCTCCATCCCTAGTTGGGGACATAGCTATTCAAGTTAAGTTGTCAATCACATATTGCATTTTCTAAACCAATAGCTTCATATGGGTTATAAGATATAAGGACCGATGACTAATTTTCCTATCAGACTAATAATGCATCCCAATAATACACCACATGCACCCTAGCAAGGGTGGATAATGAACAATGTTGCATGTTGTTAACTTGGCTTTGCCATAGACATTGTACACAAATCCTTTATTTATTTACATCCTTAGTATGGAACATAATCTAATTGGAGAGGAATTTATTATTATTATTATTATTTTGAAATAATGAGAACATGGTAGTCATTTTTGGATGTGACGAAATTTGTTTTTCAACTTTAATTTTTAAAATTCCATTTTTGGAGAATAACTTCTTTTAGAAAAATGCAAATATTACTTCTCCTCACGATACCCTTCAAGAAATGCATTTAAAAAAAAAAAAAAAAAAAAAAGAGGAGGGGGGGACCTTTCTTGGACAATGACTTTCTTGAAAAATAAGTCCAGGATTCAACATGGGCTTTCCAAATTGCCAATATGCCGAGTTTTATAGTGTAAGCTGGCGATCAAGACAGACCACCAGAATCTAAAATCAATCATGTTTTGTCTAGTTATAATTTTTAGTTATTTGGTTGGGGGTTTTTAACAAGCATACAAAAAGGATTGCCATTGTTGTAAGCTTCATGTTTGAGAACTATATTCAAGGAAATTAGTGTCTGGCCTTCTCGCTTAAGCTCGACAAAGATCTTAGCCACTGATCTTGCATTTGCTAAGGTACACACCATTAGCCCCCCACATGCCATACCCATCTTCATTTTGCATAAAGCATAAGCGACCTGAGCCACATTATCCAAGAGATCCAGCAAGCTCGAGACACATTTAAGAACTACACTTTCAAGCACCTGAACAAAGACCATAATAAAGTTGCACATGAGCTTGCTCACTTTGCCCGTGGAAATGAAAACACCTTTATTTGGAAAGGGGTTACACCCCCAGTTGTCATCTTTAATCCAATCTGATCTGCTGTAATGGTCCCAGCTGCTTGATGGCTCCCTTCTGATGTACTCCTTTCTATTTGGTTTAATGCCATAAGTTCCATTTCAAAAAAAAAAAAAAAAAAAAGCAGGAGATCATCACTGGAATAGATACACAGTGTCTGACCACTGCGATCAAAGGAAAATGGAAAGTATTCTTTACTTGACACACATAATAGTTTCAGCTGGTATCTACATCAAGCAATTCCCCTATCTGGACTTCATTAGTGAGAGGACTTGTCAGTCTTTAACAGTTTGTTGACTGAAAATTTTATAATCCTTATGGATCTACAGTAATCCATATAGCATCCTGGTTGGAAATGAATCAAATTATGAGTATGTAGAATTCATGACAACATCATCATATTCTGCTTTCAAAATTCCTCCAAAGCAAAGTTGAAATGAGAAAATACTTTTTTATACCTTCGACTAAATTGTTATATGTCATTCAGTTACAAGAATGAGACAAATCATGAAAACTATTTGTTCAAGAGTCCAATTAACATGTGTCCTTATGACATTTATTAATGAACTATTTAAGGAAAGTTTTAATACTACTTTCATAGAAAATATAAAAAAGCTATTAAAAAAAATCAGTAACTTAAAAGTCCTTTTAGCCAAAAAAAAGTTTTCAAATCTTTCAATAAGGCCAGACTATGTTTCTTTACAACAACATAACAAAAGATATCCCAACACACAAAGCATAAAACCGTTATGGCTACATGCTATAAAATTGCGGTTTAGTCCGCAGCCAAGCAACAAAAATTACCTGGATTGTTACAGCATCTCTGCAGAGTTGGAATTCTACAACTAAGCACCATGAGTACAGAATTTCAATTGCAAAGGAAACAGTTGCAAGGGCAAAATAACAATAATTTATATTTTTCTCAATCTTTTATTCAAATGTGGTTGCTATTCTAACAAAGTTGAATACTCGGACTTCCAATTAATATTCAACAACCAATTCATAAGCATTAATAAAAAATAAAAAATAAAAAGAAGAAGAAGAAAAGCAAAACACCATCATAATTCTTATTGCAAATTCACAAATCCTATAGGTACCATAACGCTGTACAAATGAAACAAAAAAGCAATTATCACCATCGAGTTGAGAGTTCTGGATTTCAGGCTTCAGTGATGGTTCTTCGAGAGCTGTGGACCATCAATTCCACAGAGCAGTGTATAGAAGTTCATCCAAAGAGAGGAATAAATGAGAGAAAAAGATAAACTCACCAGAAATAATGGCAGAGACACAGTCTTGATTAAAGCTTGGCTGAGAGAGAAATCAGAGGATTGAGACTGGGGAAGTTAGGGTGAGGGAGAGAGAGAGAATTGTTACACACATCCCGTGGATCTTGAACCCAAGAACTTACCCTCCATCACATAATTAAAGGAGGAAGTGTCATTTGACACTCATTAACTTCTCAGAATAGCAAGCTTAGCTTATTGAATATTATCCAACTACTACTCAACCTCCTATGTCAGCACTTTTTCTGTTACATGCCAAATAGAAGATTGTTTTCATGATTCATTTTCTATATCAACACTAAAATTGTTGCTGCTCCATTAAAGCATCTACCACCTTCACAAAAGACATTGACACTAGATTTCATGATCAACAAACTATCGCGTTACTTTTGTACCAGAATGCAATCTAAGTTTCCTATCTTCTAGTTGATGGACAAAGAAGCAACTTCCTTAAGTTGATAAGCTATTCAAGCTACACTGGTCTAAATTGGTTCCTAGTTCAATGTCTATAACAAAGCTTATGATAGTAGGGCAAGTTCAGCTTAGAAATATGAGTAAGGCATTCACTGCACCTTATCCTAGAGAATAATATATAACATTTGAACACAATATATAGTTTTATTGAAAAATTTTAACAAGACGGAAAATTTTTATTGAAAATAAAAGGACTACTTCATGCAAGAAGGACACGAAGCAGCAAAAAAAAGTACAAAGAAAACTCAATACTATGTACATAAGAGAAGAGAATCTATAAACATTAGAAAGGAATCACTAGATTTGAGTCCCAAAAACATTAATTTGACTAGCCAATGGACATATAACTACAAAAATGCCACACTTTACAAGAATAACACTTAGCAACTGCCAATCAACCAAAATTTGGAAAAAAAAATATTGATGAAATTAGGTTTAAAGCAACAAAATGAGTTTAAGGCGAAATTGCAACAAAAGATGAAACTGTTGAAGTAACAACAACTCTTATGGACATAAATGACAAGAAATATCAGCTTGTAAAAATTATAGAATTTATATGAAGCCAATACACATCACTTACATATTGTGTTGTGATGAGTAAAAATATGAAAGTTTTCCTCAATCTTGATCTTGATAAACTAAAAAACCTTCCCACAAACTTCTAAAGCAATTCTTGAATGTTTTTATCAACATTTTTTTTTACTTAAAAAAAATATTGTTTAGTTAAAGAGCCCAAACAAAAAAAAAATTACTTTAGATTTATTTTTAATTTATCTTGTTTTATATTACGTAGTTATTTTTTCAAACAAAAAATTAGTATAAAATACTAGTCTATGAGTACGCATGTCTATTGTTTTTGTAAAAGTTAATAATTTTCTATCATTATAATTTGAGGTTGTGATTGTCAGATTGTTGAGGTCCCAACACAATCCAGAGGACATAAATCTTAACCAAAAAATTCATCTACATAAAGCATAAAAATAAATAAATAACAACATAATGCATGAACAACAAACTTAAAATCATACATATGCCTTTAAAAAAACATTAATGATTAAAAACACAAAATAAAAATACCTTAAACCCCTTGGATTCAAGACTTCATACTTGTAGTGACAAAATTATGAACAAAGAAGGATTTGATATTGTCGATGTACGTTAAGTGAGTGAGTAGTTCAATAATTCTTTGCCATAAATGAGGGTTATACTTCAATTGTTTCTGCTTAAACTTATGATATAGGGGTATTTTTGAACCAATTAATTGTTCATCCCACATTAGGGAAGCCCTTTAATTCTTAAATAGTAAGATAGCTATTATACAAATATTAATTAATTGGTGTGTCTTTGTAGTATATTTTTATTTGCTTTTATTTTTAAATCACCAAAATACATAAATCCTCCTAATTTATATTTACCATCTCATTTTAAATTACCAAAATACAACCTAATTTTAATACATGCTATATACAACAACCACATCTATCTTAATATTTTATTTCTATTCCATTTAAATATTATTTTTTTGTCTTTCTTAATATCTTTTTTTTTCAATTCAATATTGAACAAACACAAACCCTTGTCATACCTAAACACGTCAATCATAGAACAGCCATAAAGTGGGTTTATTTTGATTTGTTGATGAACAATAACTCAAAAAGGTATTGAGTTTCTATTCATTTATTAGTTTTACACATTAAAATGTTGAGCACGTTGCATTGGACTTTAAAGTGGGTTTGGCTATATTTTTTACTAAACGTTATTTTGTCCAGGTTGCTAGGAATGCTTTTATGGATAAGAAAATGAAGGATTACTATTTTAGAAGTCCAAGCATAACAACTAAAAACAAAAGGCAATATCTGAAGTGCCTTACTGAAAGAATGTTAAAGGAATTTCCAAGTTTCAAGTTATATTCTCTGTCTGCATCATCACAAAAAAATTTGAGGGCTTATTGCCTTATACCCTGAAGCCTTCCGACAGTACTCAGATAAAGAATAGCAAACTCCGAAATCTAAAACACTAACAGCAGAATTACTTGACAATGCAAGAATCCAAAATCCATAAATAGCAACTGTTCAAAGCTGCAAAATCAACCGGCCACTATTTCTAGAAAACAAATATAACAGCAACAGAGATTGATGAATGAGAATTTAGATTTACATCAAAAACAGGATCCTTTAAATGTAGACAACAAGCACTCCACTGTTACAACCCGTAAGTTTGAAGGGTATTATTCACCAATGAGGAATTGGGGGCAAGGAAGGGTAGAAAGCATCGATGTTTAACAAAGAACAATATAGGTTGAATGTATAACCTAACTATTTCTCACAAATTTAGGAGAAAAGGAACGCTCTGCATATGAGGTTAGTTATAGTAACAAGGGGATTGCAGGTATGCCAAATCCATGAAAGATCAGAATATTAGTCGAAGTAGAAAGAAGATAATCTCTAATATTAACTACTAAATAAGGAAAATATACTAGTATAAATGGTCTTTGGTTGATATTCAATTGACCTATCACAAGCACCCAAATTGCCACACGAGCATCACCAACTACAAACAAACTATTCTGTCATTTCATAAATAACTAAAACCAATTCCATGTTTTGCTATGTTGCATCAACTGAAGCTTAAGATAATTATCCCAAAATTAACAACAGAGTGCTCAACATATTTTCAAGGAAAGATAAAAAAAAATAATAATAATAATAACAAAAGTGGAATAGAAGAAAACAACCTAGCACTAATACAAGAAAAGAAATATCACCAATAAAAGAAAAACTTAAAACAAATATACCCAGTCCTTCATCATTATCAATATGTCAATATGATTACAGTACAAAGTAAAACAATAAACTTACTCGATTATAGAGATGGCTTTATCTATTGGGAGGGAGGGAGGCATGAAGAAATTCTTGAATGTTCTTATCTACTTGATTAGATGACAGCATGTCAACTAACATGCTTGCAGTGGTCGCATCTGCTGAAAATCCCTTGTCAACCATTATTTGGAGATATTTCGTCGCCTTCGATGTCTCATTATGTTGCAGTAACCCTTGGATAATTCTGTTATATGTGCGATCGTTGGGTGAGCAACCATTCACATCCATTTTCTCAAGCAACTCACATGCTTCATCTATTAGTCCCTCTTGGCACAGCCCCTTGATCATAATAGTGTAAGTTGGAACATCAGGCTGCAATCCTTTGGTAGGGAGACTATAAAAGAGTTCTCTCGCAGTTGTCAACATCCTGACGTTACAAAAACCGTCAATCAAGATGCTGTAATAAATCAAAGCATTATGGCTCAGCCTTTTGTCATCAATCTCTTGAAACAATGCCATTGCCTCAGCGATTTGTTTATTCTTAAGAAGGCCATCTAACAAGATGGCATAAGTCTGGGGATTTGGATGTTGGCCAAAAGCTTGCATGTTATGGAATAGCTCAAGTGCAGCTTGGGGTCTCTCCACTCGGCAAAAGCCACCTATAAGAGTGTTGTAAGTCACAACATTAGGAATCATTCCTTTGTTGGACATTTCATGAAAGAGACACATTGCCTCGTCAATTTTTTTACTTTTGCAATATCCATTTATCAATATGTTATAGCTCATCACATCAAGCGAACAACCCCTCTCCACCATCGTATTAAATGCATTGATAGCATCATCCATTTTGTTTTGCAAACAATAACCGTCAATCAAAGAGTTATAAGTGACAGTGTTAGGCTCAATGCCTCTTTGAACCATTTCAGTAAAAACTTCATTTGCCTCTGTCAACATCCCTTCCTTGCAAAGAGTGTCCACCAAAATGTTAAAGGTGTACACATCTGGAATGATCTTCCTTTGCGTCATCTCATTCAACAAAGTAGCAGCCTCCCTCCACTGGCCAAAATTGCATAGTCCTTGAATTAAACAACTGTAAGTGACAACGTCTGGCTGAATGCCTTTACTCATCATTTCAGACAAAAGGTTCAAAGCCTCAGTTACCAATTTGTCCTTACATAAACTGTCAATGATCGTGCTATACAGCACCACATCAGGTTCAAAATTCCCTTTTTCTACTGTCCTTAGCAACCTAATAGCTGCACTAGTCTCCCCAATCTTACACAGACCGTTTACTATTGTCCCAACAGTAATCATATTAGGTTCATACCCTTTGTTCTCCATTTCCTCTACCAACCTCACAGCTCCAGAAATATTACCTTTAAGACAGAGACCTTTAAGAAGAGTGTTTAGAGTAGATTGGGTAGGCTGATAACCAAGTTTCAAGATTGTTGCTAAGACAGAGAACCCAAAATCGACCCGATTCAAATGGCAATAGCAATTAATCAAAACATTGAGAGTATAAACATTGGGAGTGGGAGTAATTCCAAAGGATCCCATATCTCTAATTAGAGTAACGACTACGGGGTAATGCTTCATTCTTGCAATGGCACCCAACAATTGAGTAAAATCCACAATGGAAGGCAAAGGGTGCAGGTGAAGCATTTTATCAAACAGGTCTAAGGCATGATCAATATTCTTAAAGGTTCCACACTTGCAGTGATCTCTCACAGATTTCAACAACTGATTCCGATTCTGATTTGGGATTTTTGCATTTTCTCTTCTACTGTTATTATTATTAGTAGAATAAGCAAAAGCATGAAATGGAAGGCTTCCTCTAATAATCAAACGACTGTATATAAAAACAAGAGAGGATGTTGATTTACCCATTTCCTCGAGAAGAAGAAGCAGAAGCAAAGCTAGTTTGGTTTCGGCTGAGCCCCAGAGCTTGAAAAAGGAGAAATCGTGGTGATCGAATTGGCAAATCAGAGAGCCAAACTGGAAGCTGTGAGCTGTGAGCTGTGAGCTGTGAGTGGGGACCGTACGAGGGCGTGAGAGTGTGAGTGTATTTGCTAATGGAAAACTCATTCAAGTAAAATATTTAGTTAAGAGAGCCCAAACAAAACAAAATAAATTATTATTGATATAATTTTATTTTTATTATTTATTACGATATATTTTACAGTATTACTTCCAAATTTTTTTAAATTACTAAAATACATTTTTGGTCCAAAATTTAATTTATCAGATTTTTTTTTTGAAAAATAATTCTTATTTATGAGATTTAAGTGGTCACTTTTATTTGTTAGAATTATATATAAATTTAAAAAAAATATTTTTTTGATAATATAATTAAATTTAATAACAAAAAAAATAGTAAAAATATTTTATAGATAATGACAAGTTTTAAATTCCTAAAAGCTCTTAGTAGTAATTTTATTTGAGAAACACTAATTGATGATTGAAGAGAAATGTTATATCTGGTTAGACTAAGACATAACTTTTACTTATTTAAATAACAATTAAAGCGAAGTAAGGTGAGGAACAAAAAATAATAATTATAACATACCTACATAATAATATTTATATTTAATTATAATGACTTGCTTGCATTTCAAAGTGTCAAATTAATATCAACACTAAACATTCTAGGATATTTATGTTAATTAATGTAAATAAGCAAAAAATTAATATCAACATCTAACATCCTACTATTGTACGAATTATGGTTAAAATTAACCTAATATTTTTACTTTAACCTCAAGAAACCATCCTGAATTTTCAAATTAAAAACTACCCAAATTTATAAATAAATAAAAATTGAAAGCAAAATTCACTACAACACACACATAAATATATACACACAAAGAAATTCTGAATTCATTAATTACAAACAATATAAATTTCTAAATGTAGGGGCACAAATCGTGCTGGCCCGGAGTTAGATTTTCTGATCAGACTAATGAGGCCTCGACAATAGATTTATAGAGAGTGGGATGCTAATCTAGATTGTTTAGATGGTAGATAATACAAAGGTAGGATTAAACCATATAACTCATGCATTAATCTTGTATAAAGATGTAATATTGAGTTGTGTACATTGATGCCGAGGATAATCCTTGATATTTCTTACAAATATTCTCCCCCCTCTCTCTATATCCCCTCCTCCTTTTATAGGCCTGCCTCTCTCCTTCTTCCTTCTTCCACGTGTAGTCCAGGTGTTTCCTTTTTGGATACTTGTCCCATCATTCCCCCTTACTCAAATCTCTGGCGGTGAAGGTAGGGCTGAATTTCAATGTTCAGATGTCACTTCTTCATTAATGCGGCCAGAGAGGTAGGTATAATGCCTTCAATGCGGTGGCAGCAGCCTTTTCTCTGATATTTGTCCATCAACTTCCTTTATCCCTTATCCTCACTCTCTTAGTCATTTGTACATAAGGTCCTTAATACGGGAGTCTTTGAACCACCAGGCCACTAATACTGTCCTCGGCAACCAGCTGCCGAGGACAATATCATCCTCGGACGTCATGTCCTGTGGTGCTACGTAGGGATGGCAATTTTTCTCCGCCCCGCTTAACCTGCCCCTCCCCGCTTCGCCCCGTGTGGGTTTTCCCCGCCCCGCAAAAGTGATGGGGCGGGGATGGGGCGAGATTTTAGACCTGCATCATGGGGCGGGGCGGGGATGGGTTTACACTTTTTAAACCCACCCCGCCCCATACCCACCCGCCCCGAAGTTGTAATTTTTTCATACTCTAAAACCCTACTATTTAAACAAAAATATCATCTTATTTTATTCTACCTAATGTATCTCTTTTTTCTCTCTAGCAAAGCTGGAAGTAAGATACCAATATCATCATCTTATTAAGAGTTTGAATTATTTTATTGTGTCATACTATGAGATTTTTTTTGTGACATTGTCTTGTTAAACATTTATATAATATTATTTAGTTTTTGCTAAAAATTAGTTTGATTTAATAGGATAAATTTATTTATAATTTCAAGTATATTTCTAATATTGAAACATGTCATTTTGTTTGAAAAAATTGTAATAGTTATAAGGAAAATTAACAAGAAATAAAGTTTTACTGTGTAGGGCGGGGCTTCGCGGGTCTTCACAGGGCCTTAAGGGGCAAGAAATTTTTCCCGTCATGTGGGGCGGGGCGGGGACGGAGCAAGAAAAATCTGTACGGGGTGGGGGTGAAGATCCCATCCTTCGACCCCGCCCCGCCCCATTGCCATCCCTAGTGCTACGCTCATGCAAAAACCACACTAAACATTAAAAAAAATATGGAATTAGAGTTAAAGTAAAGACAAAAAAAAAAAATTGGAATTAGAGTTAAAGTAAAGACACTCACATGAAAGTTGAATTAACTTTGACAGAAAGGGGAAGTCATGTAGATTTCACATGAAAGTTGAATATATTTTTTTTTAACACAAGTTATCCAAAAATATAAGTAAATGCTTTGGTAGAAAAATTATTAATAAGATGAAAAGTCACTATTAATATGATGTATGTTAAGGAGTCATTAAAATTATTAAAGATTAAAGAAAAATAATAAATTTGACATAATATACATCTCTAATAACTACAAATTATTTTATATTTCTCATCACAAATTAATCAGAAAATACCAAATTACCAATATATGAGAAAAGAGTAACGATTCATACTTTAAATTTATAATACCATAAATAAATAAAAATCATATATACACAACCTTTAACTATAAGATAAAAAAAACTTTGATTCTCAAAAAAAAAAAAAAAAAGATAAAATGTTTTTTTTTTTTTTGAATAAGAGAGAAAAATTTTAACTATGGACTTATTACCAATAGAATAAAAAAAATTAAAAAAAAAAAAAAAGGTGAAGTGGCTTTGTGTTTTTCAGATCAATGTGGCACTCTAAGCTGGGCTTCGTAAAATAAAACAAAATAAAATAAAATAGTGGCTAACTTAGAAACCAAAATTGTCCCTTGCCTCCATTTTCTTTTTCTCCTCTTCAATTTTAACTTTTACCTCTGACTCTCTCTTCTACAAATATAAAAGACTAAGCATCAATGGAGATGCTGAGGTTCTAACTCAAAAATATTACCATTGATTTGGAGAGTGTCATGCCAAATATATATTCAAAAATTATTTTTTTTTTCCAAAATGTGGCTCCATCCCAAGGTGGGGACATAGCTATTCAAGTTAAGTTTTCAATCATATTTCGCATTTTCTAAACCAATAGCTTCATATGGGTTATAAGATATAAGGGCCGATGACTAATTTTCCTATCAAACTAATAATGCATCCCAATAATACACCGCATGCACCCTAGCAAGAGTGGATGATGAACAATGTTGCATGTTGTTAACTTGGCTTTGCCATATTCATTGTATTCAAATCCTTTATTTATTTGCATCCTTAGAATGGAACATAGCCTATTTGGAGAGGAATTTATTATTATTTTGAAATAATGACAACATGGTAGTCATTTTTGGATGTGACAAAATTTTGTTTCTCAACTTTAATTTTTAAAAATCCATTTTTGGAGAATAACTTCTTTTAGAAAAATGCAAACATTACTTCTCCTTGTGATACCCTTCAAGAAATGCATTTAAAAAAAAAAGAAAAAAAAAAAGAGGAGGGTAGAGGGTGACCTTTCTTGGACAATGACTTTCTTGCATAATAAGTCACGGATCCAACATGAACTTTCCAAATTGTCAATACACCGAGTTTCATAGTGTAAGCTGACAATCAAGACAGACCACCAGAATCTGAAATCAATATTGTTTTGTCTTGTTACAATTTTCAGTTATTTAGTCGGGGTTTTCAACAAGCATACAAAAAGGATTGCCATTGTTGTAAGCTTCATGTTTGAGTACTATATTCAAGGAAATTAGTGTCTGGCCTTCTCGCTTAAGTTTGACAGATCTTAGCCACTGATCTTGCATTTGCTAAGGTACACGCCATTAGCCCCCACATGCCATACCCATCTTCATTTTGCATAAAGTAGAAGCGACTTGGGCCACATTATCCAAGAGATCCAGCAAGCTCGAGACACATTTGAGAACTGCACTTTCAAGCACCTGAACAGAGACCATAATAAAGTTGCACATGAGCTTGCTCACTTTGCCCATGGAAATGAAAACACCTTTATTTGGAAAGGGATCACACCCCCAGTTGTGTCATCTTCAATCCAATCTGATCTGCTGTAATGGTCCCAGCTGCTTGCTGGTCCCTTATGATGTACTCCTTTCTATTTGGTTTAATGACATAAGTTCCATTTCAAAAAAAAAAAAAAAGCAGGAGATCATCACTGGAGTAGATACTAGATACACAGTGTTTGACTACTGCGATCAAAGGAAAACGGAAAGTATTCGTTACTTTACACCCATAATAGTTTCAGCTGGTATCTACATCAAGCAATTCACCTATCTGGACTTCATTAGTGAGAGGACTTGTCAGTCTTTAACTGCCTGCCGACTGAAAAATTTATAATCCTTGTGGATCTACAGTAATCCATATAGCATCCTGGTTGGAAATGAATCAAATTATGAGTACGTAGAATTCATGACAACTTCATATTCTGCCTTTCAAAATTCCTCCAACGCAAAGTTAAAATGAGAAAATACTTTTATATACCTTTGACTAAATTGTTATATGCCGTTCAGTTACAAGAATGATGCAAATCATGAAAAATATTTGTTCAATAGTCCAATTGACGTGTGTTGGACATTTATTAATGAACTATTTAGGAAAGTTTTAATACCACTTTCATGTAAAATATAAAAAAGTTTTTAAAAAAAAGTCAGTTTAAAGACCTTTTAGCCAAAAAAAAGTTTTCAGATCTTTCAATGAGGCCATATGACATTCTAAAAGATCACTATGGTCACATGCCAGGACTATGTTTCTTTACAACAACATAGAGTTGAAATCCGCAGCCAAGCAACAAAAAATTACCTGGATTGTTACAGCATCTCTGCAGAGTTGGAATTCTACAACTAAGCATCATGAGTACAGAATTTCAATTGCAAAGGAAACGGCTGCTGCTATTGAGCAATAAAGGATGCTCAACTGCACACCACTGCCACCAATTAATTTATGCAACGTATTTTCAATTGGTGCTGAGAATCCTTGGTGTCTTTTCCAGAAACACATAAAAAGCATATTGCCATCATCTTAATCCATACACTTCCAAGTCACATATCGGAGACAGACCAAAGATATGCTTCTGTTTCTGTAGCTTTCTCATTCATCCTTTTGAACAATCCCTTCTCAAATCCTACAAGAAGTAAAACAACAGAAATTAATCACTTCTGATAGCAAACATACTTTTCAAAATAATTTTTTTGCTTCTTTAGTGCATAAGAATCTTCCTGCGGCCAATGATCTCTCTCTCTCTCTCTCTCTCTCTCTCTCTCTCACACACACACACACACACACACAAGTTCACTATAAAGGGAAATGACTAAATGATTGGGATCACCACATCATGGCACACAGGAAGATGCTAAGGCAAAATCCATAGCTTCTCGAGAAAAATAAAGAAACATCTGACTAAAGGATGATGGAAATGAACCAACCATTACTACGGTCAACTCCATCCCAATGTCTTCCTGGTCTTATACCATATCTATTTGGAGCAGCATCTAATCTTCGTTTTAACCAGCTATGATCAGGAATGTCCTGAGGAACAACAAACCCCGATTCCTTCATTTTCTCATTATCCCCTAGGTTTGGGAGAACTAGTTCAGGACGCAAGTCAATTACTTGCCTTCACCAAATGTGCCATGGGATCACCATCTCTTATTCTCTCCCTCAGCATTTTGTCGAGTTCAGGATCATCTCCGCAAACAGAGAACACAGATGTTATTTATTTTTATTTTTTGATAAAGAACGCAGATGTTATTTATTACAAGGCACTGGGTGTACACATGGTAAGACCGGAAAATGAAAGTGTTATGCTGTCTCTGCCAAACAAAAGATGGGTAGATCTGTAGTGATACACAGTTAATGTATTATTCATCAAATAGACAATTTAGATTTATTTTTTTTCCTTTTTTTGGTCACATGAGTAATCTATAATCCGTAAAAAACCTTAAACCCAGAGACAAATTCAAACACCATGCATGTCAGGTGCTTCATAAATGAACACAAACCCTTAATCCCAAAATTTTCAGGTCTGCTATGGATCCTCAACAAATTAATTATGGTCAATCATATGCTTTCCTTTCTTCTTCTTTATCTAAAGTCATACTCTCTATTACTCCATTAATTGACATGTCATTTTTTTATTACTTCAACTAATGTGCTTTTTGGTCTTCCTCTACCTATTTTCGTTCCCTCAACTTAGCCCAACTCACTCTTTCTTACTAGTACATTAATCGCTCTCCTCTAAACATGACCAAACCATCTTAAGCAATCCTCCCTCATCTTTTCATCAATAGGCACTACACCTATTTTTAAGTGAATTTCCTCATTTTCAATCCTATCTTTCCATGTATTTCCACTTATCTATCTTAACATTCTCATTTCAACTATACTCATTTTACAAATATGTCGCTTCATAATAGCTCAACATTTAGCTAATCATATAGCAGTTTTATAAAATTTTCTCTTTAGCTTAATAAGTATTATACGATCACACAACACTATTGATGCGCTTCTCCGCTTCATCCACCCTACTCTAATGAGTCTTATCCTACGACTCACATCCTCTACAATCTCTCAATCTTTATGAATTATTGATCCAAGATATCAAAGACTATCACTCTTTAGTATCTCTTGGCCATCAAGTCTTATCACCCCTTTGTTTTTGTTTCTACTTTTACTTAACTTATATTCCATGTACTCTACTTTAGTCCTACTTAATCAAAAGCCTTTAGATTCTAGAGTGTCTCGTCAAATTTCTAACTTGGCATTAATTCCACTTCTAATTTCATCCACTAAAATTATATCATTTGCAACCATCACTAGTGCAAAGAGATATAGACTTAATGCCAATCCTTATTTTTTCTGCATACCTATAATGATGGGAAACCCGATTGCAATTCCTCCAATTGTTCTCACACTAATCAACTTAACACAGTAAACTACCATTAAACAAAAAATGTATTTCTAAAGCCAGACAGTTCCACTACAGGTCTACCAATTATAGCAGCAAGCCCCGCCCCACCCCACCTAAAAAAAAAAAATAATAAAGAAGAAGAAGTTTGAAACGATGCAAGGGGAAATTAGGATGCGGTTAAACCAGCACTAACATTCTTGCATCTGCAGCTACCATCAAGTGACATTCCTTTTATGAGTAATCATTAATAAAATATCATATGTAAGACAGAAGGTGCCAAAACCCCTACTAGAAATCATAATAATAATAACAACAAAAAGTTCTATGGTCAATTTCATAGGCAATTGGATTTCCACAATACCCTATGATTACAGCATCATATGGAAATCAAAACCATAAAGATAGCACAACCCAATTGACTATCACCATGCCATTGTAAATCTCAAATTTGGTGAGGCACAATAGAGGAACAGACCTACTGCAGGTCAGCACCTATATGCTTACCCACTTATTGAGCTGGATTATATTACACAGTGAGAAAATCCACTTATCAAAACTACTCAAGCCAAAAAAACAAAAATAAAAAAGAATCCTCTAAACATATTGTCAACCAAGATGCCCAAATGTCTGTGGCACAATAAAATGTATAGGAATAAGAAAAAAAATTAACATGAAAGATGCTAGAAAAAGAAACCTACAGCTACATCTTTCAGAATATAGAACACATGTAAATATTTAAAATATATATTAATATATTACAATATGATATCTTGTATCGTTTGTCCTTCTCAGATTCCAATTCCTGCAGCCTAGCTTCGGCTTCCCGCTTTTGAGCCAAGCCCTTGCCCCACTCCAACTTAATCTCCTGACAAAAACATGCAGCAAATGCATATTAACTATCCACTAAATCCAGGAAAGAAGCCTTAGAAAAAAAATTATAAAAGCCTTTGAAAACTTTACTTATCAATGAAAGAGGGTTTAAATACAAGCTAAAACATTTCAGAAAGAAAATAAATTAAAATTGCTCACTATTATCCCTAAGATCCTAAACCATGATGCAATCAATATATCTAAAAGCCTTTACTTCTCAAATTTATGCAAGTTTTTTATCTCCTCCTCTACAATATCACAATTTAAGCCTTTGAAAACAGAACTCCAGCACCTCTGCCAAGCTTTGTAATAGTTTTTTTTTTTTTTTGGGCAGTCAGTAGTATTTGTAACCACCAACTTTTTTTTGACAACTTACAAACAACTACTACAACATTGATAAAATCTCACAAGAGATGAAAAAGGGATGACATAAAGCAAAAATACTTTATTTAGGGAATAAACATTAGCATTATGATGCAAAAATATAATATAAAACCTAATGAATTCAGAAAGGAAGCTTCCTACGGTGCTCTGAATTAGATCAGAATTAGATCACTCCAATGACACAACAAAAGAGTGGCGGTGAAATATAACCAAGGCAGAAAATTTGGGTAAGAAGGAAATTAAAGTTGAATAGATTGTAGCTGATACTCATTCGCACTAATACTTTATCGTAAACAATTTAAAGCATGGAAACTTTGCGATTGCTATCAGAACAAGATTATGCAACATTTCTTGCTTGACCACGAAAATATGGGGAAAAAAGATACAGAAATTTTCATCAGCCACAGGGATGAACCTTAATAAACACATATGTAGAATTTTATTTTTAAATAAAATTAAATATAAAAAAATCTAGTAAGT
Source organism: Castanopsis chinensis (assembly GCA_032878915.1). Classification (NCBI taxonomy): domain Eukaryota; kingdom Viridiplantae; phylum Streptophyta; class Magnoliopsida; order Fagales; family Fagaceae; genus Castanopsis; species Castanopsis chinensis. The sequence continues at coordinate 4,142,554 of JAVQMG010000099.1, read as the reverse complement.
TGTCACGTTTCAAAATAATTTTGGAAACTAGCATTTCGAGTTTTAAAAACTCGAGTTCAAATTAAAACTCGAGTTTTTTAAACTCGAGACCCAAGTAGTGGAAGTTGACATGGAAAAAATTCCACGTGGAACTCGAGTTTTAGAAACTCGAGTTCTATCATTTATTTCTTTCACGTGAAACTCGAGTTTTAGAAACTCGAGTTCTACTATTTCTTCCTCTTCCCTTCTTCCTCTGTTCTTCCTGTTCTTCCCTTCTTCCTCTGTTCTTCCCTTTCAGATCGTCTTCCTCGCGTCAGATCGTTCTTCATCGTCAGATCGCTTGACACGGTTTCGATCGGTTCGTCTCCTTCGTTCTTTCAGATCGTCCTTCGTCTTCCTCGCGTTCCCTTCCTCTGTTCTTCCTCTTTTCTTCCCTCGGTTCTTCATCGTCAGATCGTTTTGGGTTCCTTCATCATCTTTGTTCTGGGTTTTGATCGGTTCGTCTTCTTCGTTCTGGGTTTCGATCGGTCGTTCTGGGTTTCGGGCTTCTTCGTTCTGAGGGTTTCGATCGGTTCGTCTCCTTCGTTTTGGGTTTCGATCGGTCGTTCTGGGTTTTGGGTTCTGGGTTTCGGGCTTCTTCGTTCTGAGTTTTTCTGCATTTTGGTCGCGGATTTCCGTTTGGTAGAACTCGAGTCTAAGAGACTCGAGATCTATGTGTCATTTCTTCCCATTCCTATCCAAGTCATCGTTACAAAGCGAGTCTTGGAGAGTCGAGTTTAGATATAGATCTCGAGTTTCTAAAACTCGAGATGCTATTTTCCATTTTTCTTTCAAACGTTGCCTAACTTACTATATAAAATCCCCTCATGTGGTTAGTCTGCACATTCCCCCCACATATGTATGTATGTATGCAGAGGGAACGAAATACTTGCATTTTTTTATGGTCCGGAGAGACCTGTGATTGACCTTAAGTATTTGTTTGTGTGTTCTTTATTTATATGGTATATAAAGATTAGGGAAGGGTTATCTTTTAATTATTTTGTTAAGTTCATGGATAGCATGAATCTTTGATTGTAATTGTTAGGATGCTTTTCTTTTAAGCACACTTTATCTATACTACTATTTAAAGAGCTTTCCTGTTTGGATTCCTATTTTTTTAGTTCAAAAATACCCTTACAGTCCTATATTTAAGTAGAGACAAAATTAAAGGACAATCCGGTAAAAACTCATTGTTTACTTCAAAAATGCCCATACTGTCCTATATTTAAGTAGAGACAAAACTAAAGGACAATTCGGTAAAAATGCAACTCTAACTCCTACTAAAATATTGCCTAAAAAATAGGACCACTCACCTATTAATTTTTAAATTGATTTATTCACTTATAAATTAGATTTTTTAAAATAAAAATCATATATATATATATAAAATAATTAAATACAATTTTTTTTTCTACAAAATAAGACCACTAAAAAAAAAAAAGTCTCATCGCATACGCGAAGCGCGTGTGATGAGACTAGTTTCAATAAAATCTCTCATTACTTTTTTTTTTTAAAAATGGTGATTACCATGTTTTATGATGTACAATTGAAAATTTGTGAAATACTTTATGATTTTTGTTTTTGGAAATTTATCTCCTCATACTTTTTACTTTTGCCTTCCAAAAGGAGTTAGAGGCTATTTCTTAAAAAAATTATATTCTTGAAGACATGTACAAATTGGAAAATTTGTCTATATGTGTGCCTATGATGAGGTTCAAGAAATATAAATTAAAAGATAAACTTCTAGACTAATATGTTCAAATTTGAAGTAAGCACCTTCACAGACGAGCAAGGGTGCAAATACATATACAAATACGGTATGACAACACAACAATTTTTGAAAAATTAGGACACTGTTATAGCAGGGATACGTATTGATGGTACGAAGAAAATCAGTAGGCTAGATGCTTCGGGTTCGATAGGGCTAACGATTGCCTTAGTAGCCTGAAAAAGAAAGAGAAGTGATCAAAGGTGACCGAGGTTGCCGGCCAATAACCCTCCGATGACAAAGTCAGTTTTTCTCCCAAGTATTTTTCAAGTTCCAATTTTTTAGGAATGATTCCACGTACCTTTTCTTGGTCTGAACCAACGTTTATATAGTGTCTTAAGAGCGGTTATTAGATTCGTAACTTCCCCTTGATTTGAGGAGATTTGTATCTGAATATAACTTCCTCAAACGTTTAGGAGTTATCCTTTTTTTTGCGCAACGGTCATTGGGGGTTACTCGTATAATGAGGAGATATTTTAGACTTTCATAAAATTTCTCTAAGTGTTCACGTGTCGTCCATAACTTCTCGTCCTAAGGCCTTCAAGGCAGCTCTTCTCGTCTTGATCAGGCCGAGACAGCTTACCTCGTCTTGATCATGCCAAGACAGCTTACCTCGTCTTGAGCAGGCCGAGACAGCTTACCTCGTCTTGATCATGCCGAGACAGCTTACCTCGTCTTGAGCACCTTGACCGTCCTGGGCGATCTTTATGGATAATTGGAGTTGTATTTTATCATGCCACATCACGTATAATTTTGTTTTTATATATTTTTTCAAAAATTACAAAATTTGTTTTATAACAAAATATTATTATTTTTAAAAGATTGTTAAAAAAATATTGTTAAAGCATATTAAAGCCTAGCCATTATATATGTGCATGTTGTCTACCTAAATAGTGAAAAAAGAATTGTATACAGATATAATTACTTGGTTTGATGGGTTGGGTTTAAACTCATAAAAGAAAATTTTGAAAAGAAGCTAAAATGGGGAGCTTGCAAATTGACAGAATTTTTGTATATATTCTTACTCGAGTATTGTATATGAAAAGTATCCCAGGGCACTCTTAGAGCATTCACATCCAGGGATCTAAAAAAATAAATATTTTACACTTTAAAAAGCTATTCTATCTATTTTACAAACTTACTTAACAATACATCCAACATCCGAGGTCTTATTTATTCATACAACCCAATAAAATAATATAAATTACAAAAATATATATTTATATTTATATATATATATAAAAGACCACTCTCTCTCTCTCTCTCTCTCCACAGTAACCAAAATTACCAACCACCACCAAACCACTCATCTCTCTCTCTCCCCCCCCCCCCCCCCCTTTCCTTCACTCTCTCCATAGCAACCAAAATCACCAACCACCATTGAAATACCACAGATCAACTAGCCAAACCCAAACCCAAATCACACACCCACCAAACAAATCACACCTAAAGAACTAAGCCAAATGCCAATCCTCCACCACCACCATAACCTCTTTGATCCATCGCCACCACAGCTTCGTCAAGCCATCATAGCCTTGCCGATCCACTGCCACCCAAAATCGAGAGAGAGAGAGAGAGAGAGAGAGAGAGAGAGAGAGTCAAAAATGAGAGAAGGAAAGTTGAGAGAAAAGAGAGAGTCAAAGAGTGAGAGGGAGAGAGGAGAGAGTCCAAAAGTGAGGGAAAGAGAAGATAGGAGAGAGAAAATTTGAAAGTGTTTATAAGAAAGAAGAAATAGAAGAGAGAAAGAAAATAAAATATTATTTTTTTAGTTTTACATCCCTGCTATAGTAATTCCTATACATAGGACTTTACAATTTATAATTGCTAAAAGATTTACCCACCTGAGCAAAACTCATTTTTAGTCTGTTTGTTACTAAAATAGCAATTTCGGGGGTTTTACAACCCCGTTGCTAACGCTTTTAGTAAGTTCTTTTGTCTATTTTGTTTAATAAAATTTCGGACAAAGTTTAGATACAAAGTTACAACTTTCTTTATAAAAATTAACATTATTACATATTTTGAAAATCTAATTGTTGGATTGCATTACGCTTTTAATACATATATTAAATTTTATGCCAATTAGATATTATATATGCTTATATTTTATGCATATTTTTTTTAGGGAAAACATAATACATTTCATTAAGAAAAACTAGCAATGTCAATTTGGACAACAAAAATAAAAGGTGGTAGAACATTTTATACATAATTTTAAATTACAAAAACTTATAATTTTAAATTACAAAAACTTAAAATTTAAACAATTTATTAATGACATAACTATTAATCTTTAATTTTCTAAAGAATTTGCAAGCATGGAGGGTTATTAGAAAAGAAAAAAAAGTAGTCTAATGGTAAATTTGTTAAAATTAACCTTCAATAAAAAAAAATACCTAGCAATCTTGAGTGATGCACAAGATGCACTAAGTGTGAGGTCCAAGGTTCGGGTCCAAATTTGGACTCTTTTAGGTTACCTCCCTTAGCAGCTTAAACTTTACTAGTATCCTCAGTGAGACTAAGAAGCTATGACTCACTGTGATCCCCTACACCTTAGCAAAACTCCTGATCCAGCAAATAGAAAACTATTATAGTCATGTCCAAATAGATTTGTCAAGTTAGTCGCACTACTCTTTTTATTTTTAAGCACAAAAAATAATTAAACTTAAAATTTCCTCTTTTATTAAAGCTGTCCATAAAATCTTCCCTTTGTACTAAAAAAAATAATAACGATAAAGCACATAAACGGCGAAAATAGCAATTTAAGCATAAGATTCTAACTATATAGCTAGTTGTTCAGGTTTACAAACTATATTCTATACTAGCATCTCGAGTCTAAGAAACTCGATTTTCGGCCTAAAAATCGAGTATTTGATGCTCGATTTTTATAGTGTGATCTATATGATGTGGCATTTTCATCCAGGTGGAGTCTACTTGGAAATCGAATCTTAAAGACTCGATTTACAAGCCCAAAAAAAAAAATAATAAGACAGGTCGCAGAAATGCTTCTTTCATCAGGCAACTTCTCATCAGAGAAGAAATACAGAGAAAAAAAAAAAACCCAGATCGCAGAAAGAGAGAAAAAAAAAAAAAAAAAAACCCAGATCGCAGAACCAGGTCGCGCGGCCTCGCGCTGCCTGGGTCGCGCCTCGCGCGACCCAGGTGTGCGTGCCTAGGTCGCACGCCTCGCGCGACCTGGGTCTGCGATCTGGGTTTTTTTATTTTTTATTTTTTTCTCTCTCTCTTTCTGCGATCTGGTTTTTTTTTTTCTTTATATTTCTTCTCTGATGAGATGAGAAGTTGCCTGATGAAAGAAGTATTTCTGCGACCTGTCTTATTTTTTTTTTTTTTTTGGCTTGTAAATCAAGTCTTTAAGACTCGATTTCCAAGCAGATTCCACCTGGATGAAAATGCCACATCAGATAAATCACACTATAAAAATCGAGCATCAAATACTCAATTTTTAGGAAAATATCTTGGATGCTAATAGAATATAGTTTGTAAACCTGAACAACTAACTATATAGTTAGAATCTTATGCTTAAATTGCTATTTTCGCCTACATAAACGGACAAAACAAAACAAGGGGAAAGGGCAAAATGGGAAAACAAAAAGATCTGGCCTGAGCGATATAAGAAAGAAGACAAGGGAGGAGCTCGATCGGCGTGGGAAGAAGAAGAAGAAGAAGAAGAGAGGGACGAAATCGATCGGCGTGAGAGGTGCGTTTCAGGTTTTCAGCTCTTATTTTGTTTTTGAAATTCATACACAAGTAAAGATTTGTTAGAGTCGCAGCAAAGAGATAGTGTTTGTTATTTTTGGGATATTTGGAAAAAAAAAAATTTCGTTTCATTATGTTTTGGGAGTCCGCTGGTTATGGATTTCAATTGCATTGTCAAATTGGTTGAGACTTCAAAAAAGATACACTTTTTTTTAACTTACTTTGTGTAATGGAGACAATTTGTGACCATCATGTGACTTCTATTACTTTGCATTGTCAAATTGGTTTTGAATTGTTGGTTTTGTCATGTGCTTGAGTTCATAATAAGGCTATGGATTTTGGGTCACGAGAGTTTTGTTGAGATTTTTATTATGCTTATTTGATAGGAAAAAATACTTGGGGTTTTAGGGATTGATAGTTAAGAGTAGTAAGAGTTTAACTTAAGGTTGTAAGGAAGAAGGAAATTATAGTGTTTAGGATGTGAATGATCTGCACTCGTGAACAGTAGCACAAGAAAGAGGAAGAAGAAAATAAAAGAAGAGAAATGAAGAAAAGAACATATCTTTGCCTCCTGAGGATAAACTGCTTAGCCCATCAAGGGTGAAAAGCCGCTGGATTACCTGATAACTACTTCTGGCGGGTGGGGTCAGTTGCCCGTAGGAGTTTGATTAATAGTGAGGATTGTTGTGCAACTAATCTGAGTGAAGTTCTCCTACATCATCCCAAAAAAAAAATAAAAAAATTTATAGGTAATAGAACTTTTATCCAAGAAATTGAAAATTTTCACGATGGTGAACATTCTGAAGAAGAAACAAATACAAGAAGTTCAAGAACTTAAGCTAACACAGTGTAAGAATTCAGAAATTGAAATACAATTATTAAGACCCCCAAATACGAGCCCACTGAAAAAAAGCACTGAAGAGAAGAGATTTTAAGAGGAAATGAAGAAAAGAACATAACAAGACATAAGGAATGTTTCTTGTACTAGTGATATTACTAGTTAAGTAAAAAATTCTATTAAGGTAATGACTAATAAAGACTTAACTCGGACTCAATAAAAAAGAAAAAGCTAGGATACTTAGGATTTCCTATAAAATTTTAAACTCTATAAAATTACGTAAGATACCCTATAAGTCCTGCATTCCCCTTCAAATGAAGGAATTTGGGCCTTGACAGACCAAGCAGCTTAGATGGCGGAATTGGTTTGGTAAGCATTCTTTGGACATTTGGAATTTTAGTACTACCATGTTTGATGTGGTTAATGTGGAAGGAACACAACTCTCAAACGCTTAAAGACACTAAGAGAGATCCCTAGATCAATTAAAATGCTTATTGATTCATTCCTTGTTTAGTTGGTCTCGGGTTTGGGGTTTCACATGCTGTACTTCTATTTTTTACTTTCAAAATTCTCTTAAAAGTTTCGGTTTGGTTCTGCTTTGTGTTCCATCTTCATGAACTTGAAGTAATTTCTCTTTTTCAATAGAACTTCTTTATTTACTTATCAAAAATAAGTAAAAACCTGAATTAGAAATTGTTTTAACCTTGGAGAGACTTATAACTAGACTTTAAACCACATGACTTTTACTTCAATTGGACTTCGCACGTGGATCCCATAAAATAAACCTTGAATAGATGCATTTGTGTAATAACAAATTAATCTTCCTTCCATGGTTGTATCACTATGAATTACTAATAAATGCATTTTATTCACTTTAATAGATTTTCTGCTCTGAACTGTAGATTGTTTTGTTGGGGAAGACTATTGGTGCAATATCCTAGCTCTGTGATTCATGAGACATAGGATACCCTCTACACGCATGCACATTTTAACTGCCATTATATGTCAATGGCAGTGCAACATTGCCAGTTAACATCCATTTACCTCATGTAAAGTTTTGGTATGATATAATGTTCTGATTTAAAAGTTTAGGTCTGATGGGATTGCCAATGATTTACCTTTCTTTTGTGCATTTAGAGACACCTGGATTATTTGACATTAATGATCAAAATGTACATTTGAGCATAGGGAATCATCAATGTTGGCCTCCTTTTGCCGAACTTAGTGAAGTCTTTTTCCCAATTTTCTGCGGTTTATATTTGATTGGATGTGTGCCCTAGGCAGCATCCCTTTGATGTCTTTTGTAGATTTTATTGATTTCCTTTCTTTCTGATTTGTATTCTTTGAAAAGGGTCTGTTCATATCTATTTATTTGACATTCCCTTTTCCTTTTCTAATAAGTTTTTTTACTTATAAAAAAAGGGTCGATCTCTTTCCCAATTACTTCTTGTAATAGTCACTACTCATTGTGAAGTTGCCTATGCATTTTGTAGGCTGGACTCTTGAGTCTCGAGCGCAGCTGTTAAATGTTCATTTTTCACTCTCTATATTGTATGAGCTAGATACCTAATGAAAGAACTCATAGCTGACAACAACATTAAAAAAAGATTGCCTAATACAACGCAATCACTTTCTTGAATGTTTTTAGGTGCCTTTTGTGGGAGTTGCTCTGTTATGGGTGAGTTTTCAATTCAGATTAGCAGCGACCTTCTTAATCGGCTTTCTGATGACACCGAAAAGTTGAAGAAGAAAACTAAAAAATCTAAAAAAGCTAAAAAGGCTAAGGTACCCCGAGAGCCTAGACAGCCGTCAGCTAAGGTAAATCAGAAGCAGTTTTCTGATGAATCTGAAACATTTAAGGGCGCTGCTACTACAGGATGGCCACTGCAGACTCCATTGTTTGTACCTGTAAACACTCCTGCACAATCTGCCTACACAGAGTTGGATGCAATTCGATCTGTCCTTCAAGATGGCGAGAGGGTTCTGGACAGGTTGCAGAAGCAGGAGGAAAATATGGTGCAGGAAGTAACACAAAGAGCCAAGGATCTCCGAGAAAAGGAGTTCAAGCTCCCATACCAGAGGCCTATGCCTTGCTTGGCTGAGAATAATGCTTGGTTGGAGTGCTACAAGGAACATGCAAAAGATATCCTGAAATGTTCTCCTCTAGTTAAAAGCTTCGAAGATTGTATTCGCCGAGCTAGGCAGAACGTGAGTCCAGAAATGAAGTAGACATTCCTAGAAGAAACTTTTTCTGGTCACATACATGAGTGCAAAGCTAATGGCCGGTTTAAGTGACACCTAGATTTTTGTGGTACAAATAATTGCACACTCATCGATATCTCCATTAATGGATTGCATGGTTTTTTTTTTTTTTTTTTTTTATAATATTAAAGAGTCATTAACAATTTTGTTAAATCTATTACTCCTCATTTCTAAACTGTATTATTGCTCATAAGCATAAGGTGACATGTTCACTGGAGTTGACCTTTATTTCGACCAAGATGATGTGAAAAATGTGTCATTAGAGGTCTATCTATTTTAACTTAAGCCATCCATGATATAACTGTCATTAAATCTTTATCAGCAGTTGTTTATTTCAGTATATGCTATGATTCTCTAATCAGATATACCTTATTTCTTTGAATCTAATAGACAATTATTCGTCTGCCATTATCTTCATGAAAAGATTTCATCTGAACTCAAATTTATCTTCTTCTTTTTTTATGTTTTATTATGTGTCAGATTATTCTTGTGATTCAACATCTCATGTATTGAACTGCTATGCCTTCTTCTTCTTTTCAATTTTTTTGGAATCAGTGTGGGGATGGGTCTTAAAGCGACAGCCCGGGTGCTTCTTTTTTGGTAGCAAGTAAAAAATGTGTTGTTATAGAGGGATCATTTGCTAAGAATTTAATTCCTCTGGAATTTTGTCAAAATGTCAGTTAAAGTTTCTATATTCAGCTATCTTAGCGCAGTCTTTTTAAATTCTAATTAATTTCTGTCATTATTTGCTTCATGATGAGAAGAGGGCTGAAATATGGGCCAAGAAAGGAACAAATACTAGGTTAAGTCAAAGGTAGGTTTACAATTTCTTGAAAGTATGGTTTGCATCACCGAATGCATAATGCCATATGATACTAGATAGTATTACTAATATTGAAGCATTAACCTTTTTCATAATGTCAAACGAGACTGTGAGGTTAGATTGATTTAGTGGAGTTCTTAGAGCATTTTCATCAGCTGTTTCATAAAAAATGTCATTTTGACACATCAAAAGCCTATTTTATTATTTTATCACGTCATTTTACGATATCTCATTTATCATATGTTTTATCCTTCAATTTTATACATTAAAATAATATTTACTACACATTAAAATAATATATTTACTTAAAACCCAGCAATATATATACAATCACATAGTTCAGTGGCAGTCACCACCAACCAAGAACCAACAACCACCGCCATAACAACAATCACCGTTACAACTACCGTGACAAACTACAACCACAATTACCAGATCCTTCAATAAATTCCAAATCCAAAAACCACAACAAAAGAGGGAGAAAAAAAAAAAAAAAAAAAAAAAAAAAAAAACTCAAAATCTTCAACAAAACCCCACCATACATAGCATAGCTCACCACCACCATACCCAAGCACAACCCATAATCGAAATCACATGGAATCCACAACTGAAGGAAAAAAAAAAAAAAAAAACAGAGGGAGATCAAAATGGATCACTCCACGGCGATGGCCTCAGTGGTGAGGTTGAACTCCACGGCGGAGAGCTGTGAGAGTGATATGGAGGCCGGAAAAAAAAAAATTCAGAAAGGGAGAGTGACAGGGAAAAAAAAAGAGAGATAGAAAAGGCTTAGGGAAAAAGTGACAGAAAAGAAAAAAGGGGGAAAAAAAGAAAGAAAAAGGGAGAGGTAGGAGTTCTGGAGAAAGAAAGAAGAAAAAAAAGGAAGAGAGGTGAGAACTGAGAAGATGAAGTGAGGCAGAGAAAGAAAGAAGAAAAAGAAAGAGAGAAGAAAGATTCATAATTGAGGAGAGAGAAATGGAATAATTTTTTTGGGGATAATTACAATAAACCCACCTGTGGTTAGGCCCGTTTTCACTTTGCCTACCCGTGGTTTAATCATTTACACTTTGTCCACCTGAGGTACCTTCCGTCAAGGATCTGTTATCCACCTCTCCCTTTGCCATTAGAAAAACACATTTTTAAGCAAAAACAAACATAACAAGAATCAAAAAGTTAAAATTTTTGAATGCTTAAGAACTTCTATGAGAACAAAATGAAGGCACAAACAACCTAGAAAAGTCAATGGTGTCTGATCAATCTTAATGGCTAGTTTTCTGCAATACCCAGATCGAGATTTGGGATTTTCTTTCATGGGTTGGTGCCTATTTGTCGAAATCTTCATGTTTTGAGTTTAGGTTTTAATCTGTTATGTAATGGATTTTGTGTATCTTTAGGGTTATAAAAAACAAAAATAAACCCAACCGGTTTTAAAAACTACCAAATAAAAATCAATTTCATTTTCAAACCATCAAAAAATTCTAGAGAGAGAAGAAGCAAATCCACCACAAGAGAGAAGACTCCGCAAAAACCCACAACCTCCATAACCAACCACCACAAGCTTGCATAAACCCACAGCTTCAACCCACGGCACACGGTGGCTCCTCTTCTCCTTCTCATCTTCTCTCGGCCTCAAACCACGAAATAACTAACCATTGAACCCACAAATCAAATCGCAACCCAAGCAAAAAAAAACCCAACACCACTGAACCACTGACACCAAACCACCATTGCTACTCAGCAACCCAAGCAAAAAAATACCCAGCACCACTGAACCACTGAACCATTGACACCAAACCACCATTGCTACTCAGCAACCCAAGCAAAAAAAACCCAGCACCACAACCACGACTCACGGTCCATGGCCAATCCAACAGCGACACCCATAACCCACGGCCAAACCCAAAAATTTCACCACCACAACCAACAAAAACCCACCAGAGCACAACCAACAAAAACTCATATCACAACTGAAGCACAAACCCACAATCTCACAAACGCACGAACCGAAGCGTATCAATCACGGTCTCTGACGAGGAAGAGTGCGACGAGCTGGTGTCTAGTGGTTGTTCCTGGTCTTTGTCCCAGCTACTGTGTTGCTTCTATATGAGGCCTTGAGGATTGGGAGGAAGACGAGTCCGGAAATCGAATCGAAGCACAGCTCAGAGAAGTGAGACAGGAGGAGGGAGGAAGGACTAAAAAATTAAGAGAGTAGGAATAAAAGAAATGTTTTTTTTATGATTACCTTCCAGTTACAATGAGCTTGTTATATTTGTTTTTTCCTTCCTGCTATAGTGGCCTTTTTTATTCTTGTTATGTTTGTTTTTGCTTAAAAATGTGTTTTTCTAACGGCAAAGGGAGAGGTGGGTAACAAATCCTTGACGGAAGGTACCTCAGGTGGGCAAAATGTAAATGATTGAACCACGGGTAGGCAAAGTGAAAACCGGCCTAACCACAGGGGTGTTTATTGTAATTATCCCCCTTTTTTTTTTAGCATAGTTGTCCGTACCGTTCCATCTTTGGAACGGTACCATTTATATGTGCTAAAAATTATGAGATTTGGAACATCTCATGAGAGGGATTTTTTAGTGTTTGGTGTGTCAAATGTCAAATGTCAAATATCCGTTTATTGTGTCAAATGCCAAATATTTGGCATTTGACACACTTGATGAGAATGCTCTTAGGAAGTGGGTTCTTATGAATTATTGTGCTTATGAACCCCAACCATTAGTTAGAAAAATTAAAATAGGAGATGGGTGTGAGTGAGTGAGTGATACCTTGAGAGTCGAGTATACTTTCAAGATCCTTTATTTATTTATTTTTATAAAAAAGAGTATACATTTTATTTTTTTATTTTATTTAAAAAGAGTATACTTTCTAGTTTGAAATTATGCTTATAATCTCACCGCCGGCTTCCTTCTTTCTTACTAAGCAAAAAACAAATAGAAAGTTGAAAATGTGGGGCAAAGTGATTGTCACATACACAAGTTGAACCAAGTATTAAAAGTTTAGGTTATTCATTCAATTTTTTCTTTTTAGGTACAATTAGAATTTTATTCATTTTATTTGTTAAACTTAATAAAATTTTTTTTAGAGAAAATAAACTTAATAAACTCTTCCTAACAAGTAATGAGTGTTAAATAAAGTAATGGATCAACAAAATTGTCAAAGAAAAAAAAAAGAATATCATGAAGGTGTTTGTTTGGGAATTGCTTATTTCTTGTAACTTGTTTGTATAATGTGAGACAAAAAGCTAAAAACTAGCTTGTTTTAAAAAGCTAAAAGTTAGCTTGATTCAAAGAGCTAAAAGTTAGATTATTTGAAGGAATCTTGAAACAAAAAGTAGAAGTAGTGTGGAATCCATAAATAATAGATAATTTAAGCAAAATATCAACTTATAATCAGTTTTTGAGTCCACATTGTACTCATTATATCATCTATATAATGCACGTTTGGTTTAGCTTTTTGGTTCAGCTTTTTGAACATGATCAAGTTTTTCAACTCCTATTATTTATTTATTTATTTTATTATTATTATTATTATTATTATTATTATTATTATTATTATTATTATTATTATTATTATTATTATTATTATTATTATTATTGCATTTCATAAGCATTTGAAATGGTGTGTTTTGGGCATAATTTAATTCCGTAGTTCAAAATTTCGATAATTCAAAATTTTAGACAAATTGTGTGGAAATCACATTATTTCGAATGGCTAATTATTTAATTAATTTATTTATCTGAAAAAAAAACACTCCAAGTGGTTGATGACTTGATGTGAGAACATAAAGCCCACGCATGGATCAGGTCACATTAGGGGTGTTCACCAAACCACATAAACCGCACAAATCGCAAAAACCGCACCAAAACCGCCCGCAAAATGGTATAACCGCACCGCACTGCAAGTAATTTTGCATCGCACCGCATGCTGTAGTGCGGTTTGCGGTTTTATAATAAGAAAACCGCACAAACTGCACCGCACCATCTATATATATATATATATATTAATATATTTAATTATTTTTAATATTAAATATATTATTAATAGTTTAATAACCCTAGTTAAAAAAAATGGTTTGATAATCCTAGCAATTGTTGATTAGGAAAGTCAGCCCAAAATAAAGAAAAACTAGCTTAATAGTTTAAAATTTGGACCAAAACAAAGGGAAAAATTAATTTTGGACTGGGTGGAAAAAGCCCAAAATTTGAAAAATATACTAATTTCAAATCATTCAAACCGCATCTTATACACCGCACCGCATATGTGACCACAAAAATGAGGTGCGGTGCGGTTATGGTTTTGACTAAACTTTAAACCGCACTGCACCGCACATGTGACCGCAAAAATAAGGTGCGGTGTAGTTATGATTTTAGATAAACCGCACCGCAAAGTGCGATGCTAAAAATGGCCCAAAACCGCACCGCACCGCATCACGAACACCCCTAGGTCACATGAAATAGAACAGCAGATGATCTCGATGCCTCCAAGGCTCGACCTAGTCCTCGGGCAGGCTGATGAGGACCACAAATTTATCGCCATGTTTTTCCATTTCCTCAGCTCCTTTCCTTCATCCACAACATTGGCCTCAAAATTTGCCCAGATTTCGACAACTCCAACCTTTTCTCTCTCCATTCTCAGAGCAACTACATCAGCCCATCTATAATCTTCTAAAATAGAAAAAAAAAGTACAAATTTTACACATTTTGAACAAAAAAACACCCACTGAAAATGTGTAAAGATTTCTATGAGCTACAGTAATCATGTATATTTATACAATTACTGTAGCTCGTCTATCTATTAATTTGTTATTTGTTTCTCTCTCCTTTTCAGCTTCTACTCTCACCTTTTTAGCTTCTACTCTCACCTCTCTCTCCATTCTCTCAATTCCTTAGTCTAGCCTCCTCCATTCCCTGAGAGCGAAGCCTTCCTCAGGCTCCATCTCCATCAAAGGGGGCGAAATTGAACCATCTAATCTAGGAAACTCTCCATCGAAGTTCTCACCGATCGCTTCATCGGCGTAGATCTCTGAGAAAGAGGTGTCTTTGTTATTGTGATTGTTGTTGTGGAAGATCAGTGAATCAGTGGCCGAGTCCTTGAGTGGGTCAAAGTTAGTGAAATGAGTTGCGACAATCACCTCATCTCATTTCTCTTGATCGCCGATCTGTCCTCTTGATCGCCAATCACCTCATCTCATTTTTCTTGATTGCTGATTGTGGGTGTGGGTCGGTGAGTTGCCGATATATATATATATATATATATATATATATATATATATATCAAGACTCATGGTCCTCATAATAAACTCTGTATATCAAGACTCAAGGATATAAAGAACCTTATTCCCACTACTGTGAAAGGATATAAAGAACACATGAAAGGATTTCCTAGGATAATCCTGTCAGATATGTTTTTGACCAGAACAAAGGTTGTCTTGAAACATATGGTATCTTGGCAAACATGTACTTTGGGAAGCTTGAACTCTATTTGCATGCTTCCTCCACTTGCTGATGTCAACTTTTCTTTAGTTTTGACATAATATTTGGATGGAACAATCCCTTCTTGGATGCAGTTTAGATCTGCTCCAGAATCTATTAAGGCTACAGTTTCGAGCTCAAATTCCTTATTGATGACAATTCGGACTTTGGAATGCCATCTCTGGATGTTAATATTGTCAAAGAGCTCCTTGTGAGGTCTAAGACTTGAAGTCTTGATTGTATTATCTATTGTTCTCATGCACTTGTAATAAACTCTGTATATCAAGGCTATCTGGCTGGTTCCTTGCTTCATGAGGGTACCATGAGTCTTGATATTGAGTGTGAGAGC
This sequence comes from Castanopsis chinensis, assembly GCA_032878915.1. Taxonomy (NCBI): domain Eukaryota; kingdom Viridiplantae; phylum Streptophyta; class Magnoliopsida; order Fagales; family Fagaceae; genus Castanopsis; species Castanopsis chinensis. The sequence goes on along the minus strand of JAVQMG010000099.1, from coordinate 4,127,305 downwards.
TTCTATGACATTATGGTCATGGATATGGACTGAGAAGTTAGGGAAACAGTTGAAATGAACTGGTCCACTACTAAGACTGGTTTCTATGGTTCCTAAGAGGCTGTCATCAAATCTTATGTGACGAGTATCTCTGAGGGCCATAAGGATTGAGTTGTTCAACCCTTCTCTGACAAGAGGTTTAACTCCGATTTGGACTAAACCTATGTGTATGAAGTTGTGTCCTTTGTTCTTATGGTCTTGAATGGTTGCTGGGTTTAACAGGTAGCACGTTTCGTACTCCTTGTTAATTCCGTAGACTTGTTCTATAGTCTTAACATGGTAGTCTGTTTTGAAGGCTTTCTTCAAGGACCATGAGGACTTATAGATTTGATCAGTTGGTACCTTGGGGATGTTCCAATCTCCTATGTCTAAGTCTAGGTCTGATAACTCTAAGGACTCTGAGTTAATGTTTCCAACATCCTGTGGTATCTCTGGAAGTGTAGAAGGTTGGGGACACCTAGAGCTGGTAGAAGAGAAACTTCTAATCAACCTATTCATTGTTCTGGGTAAAAAAGGTCAATTTAACAATCACAGCCTAATTACCTTTAACTTCAAAATTTGGATCCAACCTATAGATCTGGAACAGGGTACACTCTCGAGACCTACAAACTGTCTGAAATAAGCTAATCTTGATTCTTCCAAAACACCCTAAACGCCTATCCTCGGCTTACACGGGCTAAACCAGGAAGACCTACAAGAACCGCCACATAACAGACCAGTTTTAACAAGGTACAAGAATAAACTGCTGAAACAGATTTTCTGGGTTAAACACAAATATGAAGAAGCAGATAACTGGGAAGCAAGAGTTAATCTGAACAGATAAACACAGAATAATAAACAGATGGATAAAGAAGGAGGCTCAGCCTACCATTCATGAATGTTCCAACGGATAAAAGTGAGATACACAAAGATGATGAAAAAATAACTGATGTATAAGCAAATGAATGGTAAATCAAGAGTTATCAAGAAATAAATGTAGAACAATATGTATGGAGTGGATGATAATCCCATGAAAAAATCAAAATACTGATAATGCTTAAAATAATTTGATAATTATGGCGGCAGTGCCGTCCAACTTGATTTATAAAAGGGATGGAGGACCAGGAGTCTTGATATATATATATATATATATATATATATATATATTATATCTATATACAATAGATAAACTGCTGTTTTGCAGTCAATCCTGATTAAAAACTTTTGATTTAGAAGATCACTTTGGAATTTTGAGATACATAATACAATAGATAAAATTTCCTTTTTTATAGTACTATAATTAAGCTGAGTGGGAGTCCAAATTCCTGAATGGGAACAAACTATTTGTTCAGGAGAATTGGGACTGACTTGTTGGAGAAGGATGCCACCATAACCTATGTTAGAGGCATCAGTCTGGACAATTTTGAAGGAATTTGCTGAGGGAATTCCTAAACAAGGAAGTGTCTTGACATACTCTTTGATTTTTTGGACTACTGCTGTATGGATTGGAGTCCAAGGAGATGGGTTTGTGCGAAGCCTATCAAATAAGGGTTTGCACTGCTGTCTGAGATTTTGATAGAAATCTGAAATATAGTTGAGAGATCCTAGAAATCTTTGAAGCTGAGTTTTGTCAAGGATCTCGTCTGGGAACTTATCAGCAAACTGAATGGCTCTTTCAATGGGCTTGATGATACCTCGGTGAATATCAAAACCTAAGAATCGAACTTTTGTTTGGAAGAGCCTAATCTTTGGGGCAGAAACTACCAAACCATTTTTTCTAATGGTATTTAGGAAGGTTCTAAGATGCTTCTGGTGTTGGTCGAGGGATTCTGAAAAAATAAGTACATCATCGATGTATACAATGGTATGGTTAGAGAATGGATTGAAAATCTCATTCATGATGTTCTGGAATTCTGAAGGTGCATTCTTCAGACCAAAAGGCATCACATTCCATTCGTAATGACCAAAGGGTGTGGTGAAAGCTGTCTTATACCTATCAGACTCCTTGATTTGGATTTGCCAAAATCCACTCTTCATATCAAACTTGCTGAAAACAACTGCTTGGCTAAGCCTATTGACAAGGTCTCTCTTGTTGGGGATAGGATATCTAATCCACTCAAGGACTTTGTTGAGGGGTTTATAATTAATAACTAACCTAGGGACACCTCTTTCTATCTCAGCATTCTTCTGGACATAGAAGGCTGAAAAGGACCATGGTGACTTAGATTTTCTGATGATTCCTTTGCTAAGGAGATCCTGAATTTCAGTTTTACAGGTGTTCATCAGGTCTTGATTCATCTGGATAGGTCTGGCTTTGGTTGGTATGTTCTTTTCATTGAATTCTTTGACATATGGGAGAGCTACCTCGTGTCTCCTTCTATGCCAAAAGGCTGTGGGTAGGTCAGAACAGACTTCTTGTCTGAACTGGTCTTCTAGTCTTTTGATCTTTTCTTGGAAGTTTTCGCAACTTAGTTGTTTCTCAACTTTCTGGTGCTTAACTTCTTCTTTTAAGAACTTAAGATGCTGACTTTTAGCATTAATAAGCTTTAAGGTTTCTAAGTCATGGAGACTGCTAATGTTTTTGGGTTCAGGTTTCTTGATGAATCCAAATCTGACTGTTTGCCCAAAAGCTTTGGTAGTGATTCCTTCCTGGTTTTTTGGTTTTTTTATTGGTTTTTTTTTTTTTGTTGGATGCTGGTGTCAATCTTGTTGCTTAGTGGGAGGTTGGAGGCTGTTTTGATGATGGTGGTTGCTTGATAATGGTGGCTGTGGGGGTTGTGTTGAAAGATGTCAGTGTTAAAAGAAATGATTATTTTATTGAATAAATGTGTATAATAGATAAACTGATGTGGAAATTTTGTAAAAGTGAGTGTGTAAAATAGAAAAAGTAAGTTTTTTCTTGCAAAATAGATAGAAATTTTACACTAACTGATGTGGTAGCTCTCAGCTCTTAACTTTCTTTTTCTTTAATTTAATGAGCTTTTATGTTTGAGCTTATTAATTGTAAAACTATCTCATTTTTTATTTGTTTAAGCTTTGATGATTTATATATTTGGCTACGAATGTATTAATGCTAACATGTTAGTGATAGTTTAACTTTTTTTTTTAGAAAGAGTTTTAATTTATAGAGTTCGCTCTTGATGATAAGTCTATCATTAGACCAAGACACCAATCGGTTTTTGGTGTAGGCGGGGATTGAACCCTAGATCTCCTATTTAACTATCAGGGATTTTACTAGTTGAGCTAATTGGAACACACAACGATAGTTTGACTTAAATGTGTACACTAGTATGCCAATCAAGTACTCACTAGTTACAATGTGGATTCTCAAAATAAATAAATAAATAAATAAATTTGACAAAAAAATGTAGTAACGTACAATTGAGAATTGTAGTTAAGAGTCATGTAACTTAGTTGGTTGACATCTTTAGAGTTTTCAACAAAACCATATAGGGTTCAAATCCTGACTCCCATTGTAACTATCGAATTATAAAGAAAAATTTAAAGAAAGAAGACAATGAGGAACCTGATTTAAGGGGTGGAACCTCTTGCTAGTTGCTAGCTAAGACCATATAGTATGGTAAGTTGGCAGGGCATTAAAATGTTTGAGTACAAGATAATGTATCTATTGTGATGGGATTATTCAGTATTTGCAATAATATATGGGAGTTTCTTTTCTTTTCCTTGATCTTATTTCCATAGTTATGTTATGGCTCCTTGTTTCAATTATAGAAGTGTGCAAGTTTCTTAAGCATTATAATTGAAATTCTCTTCTTCAAACATATGTTTCTGTGTGGTAGTCTTTGTGCTTTGTGAGCATTCACGGGCAAATAGAGAATCTTAATTGAATTTCTTACTTTCAAAGACAATGGTTCGAGGAAGAGATGCATGTTGGGAACATTGCGTTCTTGTTGATGCAACCAGACAGAAGGTTAGGTGTAATTATTGTCTCCGGGAGTTCAGTGGGAGTGTATATATACGGGATGAAGTTTCACTTGGCTCAAATATAGAACAGAGATATAGTCTCCTGTACTAAAACATAAGGTCAAGAAAATAGCTCTTCCATGGATATTTAGTGGACAGAATGGAAGCACCTATCCATCTTTGTTATTGCTTTTTTTTTCTTCCACTACACTATTCCTTTCAGTGTTGCTAAATCCGTGTATTATCAGGATATGGCAAATGCCATATCAGAGTGTGGGGTTGGCTACAATGCCCCTAGTTAGGACACAAATGATGTAATTTATTTCTTATATTGTACCTAGGACCAAAGCATTGTAAATTATTGTTACATATGATTGTAGTAAATTGATGCACATATCAAATATCAATACAATAAAGTACTTTTTTATGAAAAAATAGGTTTTCTTATTTTTCCTTGTACTTAAACAAGTGACGACTCCACATGAAACCCTCGATTTAGGGGCAAATACATTTTTACAGTGAACTTGATATTTTGAGCATCACGATCCTACCAGTTTGTACAGGTTAGGCGCAATTTGAGAAAAATTAGCAAGCCGGGTTGCAGTTACACACAATATGTGCATATTTTTACCCAATATATATATATATATATATATATATATATATATAGGTGAAGCAGAGAAAAATTCCAATTGCAATTCTAAATTAGAATTCTAATCTATATTGTGCCACGTGTCAATATAAGTATGAAATTGAAGTCTAATTTCCCTCCATCTGTTGTAATTCCGATGGGCTTTTTTTTTTTTTTTTTTCTCACACTCACGTACTTTGAGGTTCACCTCTCTTTTCCATACCCACGTATTTTTAGGTTCACTTCCCTTTTCCACACTGATTCATACACCTTAATATACAGCCCCCCTCTTCTTCAATCAATACTATGGAATTTCAAAAGAATCTCTTGGTATCAATGATGCATATATTTGGGTATTTCTGTATCTTATATAAAAAGAGATTCTCCAGATATTCCGATTGTACTTGTTTTTATAATTTTCATGGTCCTGGTTTATGCTCTGCAAAATGAATTCCAAACATTCCTAAAGTTTGATTAGTGCCTTCTTTCATCTGCCTATACTATCGTTCCTTTTTGTGTAAACTTTTTATTGTTTAATTATATAATTTTGTGAATTGATGTTGCATGTTTATTTTCTTTCATCTGCCTATACTTTCTTTCCTTTTTGTCAATAATTTTTATTGTTTAATTATAAAATTGTTTTATTATCCTATCATTGATGTTGTATGTTTCTTTTTTTTTTCATAACACGTTATCAGCACGAGTCTTTACCCAATTTCGAAAGGAAGCTGTAATCCCATTATTCTTCAAACATCAAAGATTATTTGTGCAATTTTCTCAACTCACTGTAAATTTTCTTTTAAAGAATTAACACTTATCCTATTTGTTTGTCTTTACGTTTGATGCTCATAATTTTAGTGATTTTTAATTGATTCAATTTTTTTTATGAGATTTACGTTATTCTATTGTTATATATTATTATGAAATGCACGTTATGAGATCCACATTTAATTGATTATAATATTTTGCTAAAAATGGTCTGTGATAAAGCAATTTAATCATAGCTATATATACCGTGTATGAATCAACCTTGAATATATATGTCTATGTAGCATTCTTTCATTAGAATTTTATATGATAAAAATATTTGTTAAAAAATTACATAATGCTAAGTTTTATTAAACATGAATAAACTAAGTCTTTTAAACATGATTAAACTCATGATTAATAAATAAATAAAAAACCAATAGTATCACTTAAATAAATGCAATATATTTATTTCCATTGTTTTATTAAATTATATCCATTCCCGTGCGGTAGTACGGGTTACGTACTAGTTTCCATAACGCGTCAAGATTATAAAACCTTAATCCTTGACGGTAATAAATATGATAAGTTCAATTTTACTTTTTAATGAATCAATTTCTATGAATCTGTTCCTTGTTTATGAATCAATGATGTGAGCCCGAGCTCTTAGTTTAATTTGACCATCACAACTAATTTGTAATGAATGGAAAGTAAATAATTCACTAGGAGATCTGAATAGAGAATAAATTGAATAATATGGGTTTGTTGTTGACAAAATATGTAGCTCTATTCTTGTTGAGGATACATGCATCCAAAGGCAAACACAAATTCTCTAGACTCCTTTACTCTAATATTTTCACATGCTCCCTTTAAGTGTGTGTGAAGGCTCTATTTATACCTAAGAGTCTTCTTCTTAGTAAAGAGTGGTCACGATAAGGGTCAGAAGATACTTGTCCTATCAAATGTCTCATCTCCCATTTTTATCATCAAAATGAATTTTTGGGGTGTGAAGTACTATTTAGGCCCGTCATTAAGTAGTAAATGCAGTTTGTGTAAGATGAAAATACCTAATTAATGTGGAGATGATTATTGTTTGGTTTAGGAGTTACCTTCCCAAGTTCTTTGGACATCTTTCATGAGTTTGGGTTTCGAGGGGTTAAACTTATATCTTAGGTGTCAATCAGAGGACGTGGGGTTACTTCCTTGGCTGGGCCCTTGGTCCATTTTCCAGGTCTAGGACCTTTCTTCTAGTGAATATGGATTTGACCTGTTCTCTCGAATCACCTTATCTCTCAATGGGCTCCTAGACCATGGCCCGTGGAGTCCAACTAGAAGACCACCCCCTACAAATGACTATGGATTATAATATTATAATGGACCACAATATTTGAGGGTTTTGCAAAATACTAGAATGTCCACCTTAATATTATAGAATATGATTTTAGAGTGTTTTCGGGTGGGGGGATTGCTGTTAAATACTTATTTGAATTTGGCCTTGGCCCTTGGGAGTTGAGAGTACTTGGAAGCGAGAAATTATGCTTAGGCATGACAATTGGCAATCATGCTCGAGCTGAGTTATGTGTAAATAGTTTAGTTTAACATGTGTGTACTAGTTCTCTCTATATAAAAAAAAGTATTTACTAGTCAATTTAGTGTCAGTTGGGGAATAATTAATCTAGTTTTTTATTAAAATTTTTTTCTAAAAATTTGCTAAGTATACTTATATGGTTATATTATAAAAAACGTGAGAAAACAAGGATAAAAAGTGAAAATTTTAAAAGCTAGACATAAAAGTTAAAAGTTAAAACTTAATGCTAAAAATAGATGCCAAATGGCGTTAAATTTGATGGAGTAACCTAAGTAAAAAACACTTATATTATCTTTTAGGTTGTGTTAACTGGCACTGTAAAGTGTCTATTAACAACAACTTTTGACTTTTTTTTAGTACAGTTTTTTATCTTTTTATGTTGCTTTATGTCATTTTTTTTAGTGTGAAGTCAACTTTGTAGAGAGAAAAAATATTAAAATAATCAAAATGATTAGTTTTATGTCATTTTCTTTTATTTATTTAATTTTTTTTATTAACAGCAACTTTTTTTTTTTTTTTTCCTTTTTTAAGGAACAAAAACATATATTATCTAAATAGCAGAAAGATTACAAGTCGGTCTAGAGGCCCAATTCATCAGTGCGCCAAGGGCCCAATGAAGCTCACCTCCGTCTTTTTGAGTTATCCATCAAAACAAAACCCAACAAAGCTAAAACCCTAAAAAAACGTTCTCTGCTCTCCCATTGAGAAAGACTGCGGCCACTGAAATCTCTAGCTTCTAGGTACTCTCGCTCTCTCTGTCTCTCTAGCTATCTAATAGTATTCAGAGAATTTGGATCATATATATATGTGTGTGTAAAGTGATTTTTTTTGTTTTGTTGAGTATGTTTATAGAACCGTTGGTTTGAAACGATTTATGGATTGTTGATATACGTGTTGGTTGCAAAATTGGATTGAATATTTTAGTGTTTTGGGTTAAATTTGGATCTGGGTTTGGCTTGTTTAGTGTAGATTCGATGTAAAAATTAAAAATTTGTGTTTTTTTTTTTGGGGTTGGACAGTAGGGATAGATTTGTGTGTGTGGTGGCGAGTGAGGAACTGTTTGATTTGGCAAGTTAAGTGTATTTGGTTTTTTTTTTTTTTTTCCTGGTGAAAGATCGGGGCTGACCCGGAATTGGGTTAATTGGTAATTTGGATGGTATTGTTGTATTGGATGTGAATTGTATGAGATAGTGTAGGAAATATGTTGATGGTTTTGGATGAAAGTTGTGATTTTTGAAAGGGGAAAAGACACCCATTTGGCCGAAAAATTTGGTGTGTGCGTGCATGTGTGTAGTTTGTAAACTTTGAAGAAGAAAAAGGACAATGATGTATGAAAAATTCGGATGCTTCAGGTTGAAATTTGTAATTTTTGAAGAACAAAAACGAATTGGATTTAGGTATGTAATGTGGTGTGTGTGCTGTGAGGATATTTGAAAAATTCTGATGCTTAAGTTATTATTAAAAAAAAAACCGTATGCATGCTTTAGGTCTATTTTATTTATTTGAAAAGAAAGAGCCATTCACCCATCCCTTTTGCTATAGGTTAGAAATAACTCAATAGCTACACGCATACACAAACATATAGGTTAGAAATAAGAGAAATATACTTATGTCATCGTGAGTCATGACTCTTTGGTTGGTACGGAAGGTCGTTTAGATTAAGTGCAGGCTTTTAGCTTTTGGTCATTTCTTATTACAATTGTAGAAATGATGAAAATCTTCACTCCGTGTTTTGGAGCTTTGATATTTATTTTATGATATGATACTGTGCTTCTATGCACTTGCTTTTGAGTTTGGGTCTGCTGGTAGATAAATAAATCTAGATTTTACTTCCCTTTTTATTCTTTTTTTTTTTAGCTCCCTGGGAAAACTTGATTTATATTCATCCTTCTTTCAGGTGATTGCTGATTTGATATTGTGATGATATGACGACTTTTGCCAAACCAGAGAATGCTTTAAAGCGAGCTGAAGGTGACTTGAAATCTATTACCTCTTTTTTTAAGTGTTGATCTCATTTTTTTTCTTTCAAAAATGGATGCTATCATGATGTGCAAGTGTTGCATGTGTCTTCCTGGAACTTGGATTGAGTAAAATATTTCTCTTCATCTTTCTTTGCATTACTCTCTTTAAAAAGTTGAGTTTAACATTCAACCAAAAATAAATCCCCTTAGCTGGTTTCAGCTTAAGCTGTCTGAAAAATAACATTGAATGCTGATCATGTATCAGACATTTTTTTTTTTGGTGGTGGGTGGGAGGAGGGTGTGAAATTTTTGTTGCTAAACACTGTGGGTTGATCAATTTCAAATGCTATATCGCTGATGAATGTTATACAACTGGGAAGGATATCATGTAAAGTAGGAGAATGCATATTGGCTTTATGCTTTCAGCATTTTGAATTTTTTATCAAATGTATTGTTGTCAATACTTTAAAAAATACTTTCATTCTTATGTGGCTTCTGTCTTGATCCTGTGTGAGATATTTGGACTGACTTCTGTTATTCATGGATGCAGAGCTGATAAATGTTGGGCAGAAACAAAATGCCTTGCAAGCCCTTCATGACCTTATAACATCAAGGAGGTATCGAGCATGGCAAAAGACACTTGAAAGGATTATGTTTAAATATGTAGAGCTCTGTGTTGACATGCGGAGGGGTAGGTTTGCCAAGGATGGTCTGATTCAATACCGCATTGTGTGTCAGCAAGTGAATGTTAATTCTTTGGAGGAGGTGATAAAACACTTCATGCATCTGTCCACTGAGAAAGCTGAGCAGGCTCGTAGTCAGGCACAAGCCCTAGAAGAAGCTCTAGATGTAGATGACCTAGAAGCAGATAAAAGGCCAGAAGATTTGATGCTAAGTTATGTCAGTGGAGAGAAGGGAAAGGATAGGTCTGATCGCGAACTTGTTACCCCTTGGTTCAAGTTTTTGTGGGAGACCTATAGAACAGTTCTTGAAATCTTACGTAACAACTCAAAGTTGGAAGCACTTTATGCGGTAGTTCCTGCCTTGAACAGAATTTCTCTTAAATCTTTATTTCACTCATATAAATATTCATGTGTGAATTTTGGCGTGGTATTATCATTGAATTTAATAATTCGATAATATGATAGATGTCCTTTAGAATTATGTTAATTTTTGGGATTCTATAGCATTTTACTTCTGGCTTAGAAGATTTGAGTTTCTTGTCCACGGGGACCTTGTCTTAATGACTGAGCAAGAGGGAGTAGTCTAGACTCTAGTAGGTCCTGCCTCAAACAGAATTTCTTTTGGCATGGTTTTGTCAACGAATTTAAGAAATTCAATAGTATGATAGATTTTATTTAGATTTGTGATAATTATTTTTTTGGGGGGGGGGGGGGGGAGATTCTTTAGCATTTATATATGGTTTAGAAGATTTTTGTTTCTTGTAGTTTATCCATGGGTAACTTTGTCTGATTGACTGATCAAGAGGGAGTAGTCTAGATGTATTTGAAAGCCTTTTCTTGTGGGGAATTTGCCAAAATTAACACTGCAGATGGTAGTATATTATTTTAGAAATTTTCCCCCTCAGTTCTCTCTTTTCTTTCTTGAATGCTGCCAGACAATAATATATTTGTTATGCTTAAATATTAAATAATTTGAGGGTTTCTTTGCTTCCCGTTGATCAATGTATTCAGGTACGTTATGGACTTACGTTTGTGCTATTGCAAATCAATATTTTTATTTTTTAAAAATTTCCTTCTTGTTGCATCTTTCTCTTGGAAACAATTTATACATTGCTTTTCAAAAATGCTTGCTTTAACTTGATCTTGCATGCCTGGGCTTTTTACCTAGGTTCCATGAGGCCTCTGCCCCAAAGTTCACCTATAAGCTTTTAGGTCTTTATTTTGCCACTCTACTAGATTTCTTAGGCATGATATTTTTGTTTGTAATTTGTTGGCAGATGAAAAGTATTGGGTGAAAAAAAATGTGATGTTGACTTCCTATTCCTCTCAATATATTTTATTCTTATACCAGGTCTACTCTCATATTCTCATTGGACGGTGGGTTGTCCATCATCACTAAACTACTGCCATATTGATTACTATGAATGAGCATTACATACATTCATTTTTGAGCGTGTGATTTTATGGTTTGTGTCGTGACTATTGCATGCCATATTGATGTAAAAGCAAAATACGCATCTTATTGATGGAAAAAGAGATGTTATCTTAGAGTTTTCAAATGTGGTGTGTAGATGACAGCACACCGGGCTTTCCAGTTTTGCAAGCAATACAAACGGACAACAGAGTTTCGTAGGTTGTGTGAAATTATCAGGAATCATCTATCTAATCTTAACAAATATAGAGACCAAAGGGACCGACCTGACTTGTCTGCACCTGAGAGCTTGCAGCTGTATCTTGATACAAGATTTGAACAGCTAAAGATTGCTACTGAACTTGAACTGTGGCAGGTATCTGTTATTTTTCTGTTTTTATTTCTGTATTTTTAGAGGGGAGACAATAATTCATGCACAAAATTGTCAATTTGTATTTTGTGATGGGCACATCTTATCTCTCTCACAATATTGTCATTTTGTTTGCTGCAGGAAGCTTTTCGTTCTGTGGAAGATATCCATGGATTGATGTGCATGGTTAAGAAAACCCCCAAGTCATCTTTGATGGTGGTTTATTATGCCAAGCTAACAGAAATTTTCTGGATCTCATCTAGCCATCTATATCATGCTTATGCGTGGTTGAAGCTTTTTACCCTTCAGAAAAGCTTCAATAAGAATTTAAGTCAGAAGGATTTGCAATTGATAGCATCATCTGTTGTATTGGCTGCACTCTCAGTGCCGCCCTATACTCACAGACGTGGTTCGTCGCATTTGGAACTTCAAAATGAGAAGGAACGCAACTTGAGGATGGCTAATCTTATAGGATTCAATCTTGATCCTAAAGTTGATGGTGGAGAAGTGGTAATCTGATTTGTTCTGTTGGATTTGCTTTCATTTGATATCTATTATCAACATTTTCTCATCCTGACAATGTACTCTTTGCAGCTATCACGGTCAAACATTCTCTCAGAACTGGTAAGCTCGAAATGATTGCTTTATTGAGGTGTATCTTTGCTTGGTGTATTTTATTGTTTCTCTAGATTATGGTCTTCTTATGATAAATGTTCAAAATACTTAATTGTCCAAGACCTTGGATTTCTCTAGTTTGTGGAATCAGCTTCTTTAGTTATGTAATTTATTAGGTGATACATTTTTATTTTCTAAATTGCCAGCTGAACGTGTAGATTATCTTTTTATTCCATATTCTACTCACTTACATCCTGATTATTTTTTTGTGCTATAATCTCCTTAGCTAATCATTATAAATTCCTTGATATTTTAATTTTCTTTTAGGGAAAAAACAATGGCTATATATGTTGTCATTATTGTTTGAAGAATAGGTATGGATAATTTATTTTTCATGGTTACAATCATAAGTATCTAGACAGATCTGTCACTATTGACATGAAATTTTGGAATATCTTGTTTGAGTTATTGAAATGTGTCCATTGTGCATGTGTTGGTACATTTTATAAGATATGTTGGATGAATATTCTGTGCATGATGGTTTGTTTTCAATATATCTGATTTTGCTGATGATTTCAGGTGTTGAAAGGTGTATTGAGCTGTGCTACTCAGGAAGTAAAAGATCTTTACCATCTACTGGAGCATGAGTTTCTTCCTCTGGATCTTGCATCAAAGATACAGCCCTTGTTGGTTAAAATTTCAAAGCTTGGGGGTAAGCTTTCTTCAGCTTCCTCTGTTCATGAAGTTCAACTGTCTCAATATGCTCCTGCCCTGGAAAAGCTTGCTACCTTGAGGTTGCTTCAGCAGGTGCGCTCTTGTGTTTAGTGCCTTTTTGTTTTTATGTGCATTATACCCTTCTTTTTGTTGATGTCATCATACCCAACCTTGTGCCCAAAATTTTAGTTTTCCTTTTACTAATTTTTTTCTATGTTTTTTCCCCAGGTGTCTCGGGTGTATCAAACACTGAAAATTGAGAGTTTATCTCAGATGATCCCCTTTTTTGATTTTCCCGTTGTTGAGAAGATCTCTGTAGATGCTGTTAAACATAATTTCATAGCTATGAAAGTTGACCATATTAAGGGTGTTGTATTGTTTGGTAATTTGGTAAGTTAATACTTAACAACCAAACTCTGTCTCTGCTTATTTCTTTTCCTGACAACGATATACATTTGCTAATTAACTATATATCGTTAGAACTTAGAAATATATTTTGGAAAACTCAGATTTTGACGGACCCAAGTATTAGAATCTGATTCTGATGTAATATCTTTTAATATTGATAATTGGGATATTCATTGAGGAGTTTAAAACAGGTGACAGAATTCTTTCAGCTAAACAGTTCTCCAATCAGTTTGTTTCTTAAGTTTCTGCCATTTGGTTGGGTTTTCATAAACATATTTTAATTCTAATATTGGTAATTGGCACATGAAATAATTCTTTTAGTGTTACCACGCTCCATCTGATTGCTTTTTGGGTGATATTTCTTTCATTCTTGCTAAAAAAGGTAGTGTAATAGTTCTGGTGAGAATTTGATTGATCTCATTGGATTTAATCTTGCAGGGCCTTGAATCTGATGGTTTCCAGGATCACTTGACAGTCTTTGCTGGTTCATTAGATAATGCAAGGACCATGATTTATCCACCTGTAAAGAAGGCATCAAAGCTAGGAGAAATGTTGCCTGGTTTGGCGGATCTTGTGGATAAGGAACACAAGAGACTTCTTGCTCGAAAATCAATCATTGAGAAAAGGAAGGAAGAGCAAGAACTTCTACTTTTGGAAATGGTACGTCAAAACTGCTATCTGAGATGGCGTATTTAATTTGTATCATTTTCCAAATCTGAAAATGAGTTAAATTTTTGTTAAAATTTGTTTGCTTCCCAGGAACGAAATGCAGAGTTGAAAAGGAAAAAGCAACAGCAGATTGCTGAAGAGGAAGAGAAGAAGAGGCTTGCATCTGAGGTTGAAAAGAGGAAGAATCAAATGATCCTTGAGGAAATCAGAGATAAGGAGCTTGAGCAAGCAAAAGCTCTACTTGAGGATGTTGGAAAGCAGCGCAAGAGGAAGATAAAGAAGTCGTTTTTAGACGGAGTGAGTTTAAATTTGGTCTTATGTTATCTGTATGTGGCTGGTATGAGCATATGTTAATGATTGTATGTGTACACAGGAAAATGTTACAAAGCAAGCTATAATGGAGATGGCCCTGAGTGAACAGCTGAGGGAGAGACAGGAAACAGAGAAGAAATTACAAAAACTAGGTAAAACCATGGATCATTTAGAAAGAGCAAAAAGAGAAGAGGCAGCTCCCTTGATTGAAGCTGCATTTCAGCAGCGTTTGGTGGAAGAGAAGGTGCTTCATGAACGTGAGCAGCAGGTACTTAATTCTCTCTCTCTCTCTCTCTCTCTCTCTCTCTCTCTCTATATATATATATATATGTATGTATGTATGTATGTATGTATAGGATGGGAATAAAAAATTTCCTCTCCCAAACCCCACAGAAGGGGAGCCTTGTGCATTGTATATAACTTTTATATGTATGTATGTACATATGTATGCTTGCACACAATTGTAAATGGTGTAGCCTTTAATTCAAAGTTTAGTCATTCCTTCACGTCCCAGTCCTTTTGCCCATGCTGCTTGTAGATATGTACTCTATATGAAGAAGCTGTCTTTTCATTTGAAGTGATATTTTACGTTCCAAGTTGCAATATAAATGATTGTTGTCACTTATCAAAAAAAAAAAAAGATTGTTGTCCAATATACTCACTTTAATTTTCTGTGCTGCTTTGCAGCTAGAGGTTGAGCTTAAAACATTAATTGTTTTTTTTTTCTTTTGCCATAAAAACTTTCTTTAAATAGATATGTACTTAAATTCTCTCTCTCTCTCTCTCTCTCTCTCTCTCTCTCTCTCTATATATATATATATATATATGTATGTATGTATAGTATGGGAATAAAAAATTTCCTCTCCCAAACCCCACAGAAGGGGAGCCTTGTGCATTGTATATAACTTTTATATGTATGTATGTACATATGTATGCTTGCACACAATTGTAAATGGTGTAGCCTTTAATTCAATAGTTTAGTCATTCCTTCACGTCCCAGTCCTTTTGCCCATGCTGCTTGTAAATATGTACCCTATATGAAGAAGCTGTCTTTTCATTTGAAGTGATATTTTATGTTCCAAGTTGCAATATGAATGATTGTTGTCAGTTATCCAAAAAAAAAAAAGATTGTTGTCCAATATACTCACTTTAATTCTCTGTGCTGCTTTGCAGCTAGAGGTTGAGCTTAGCAGACAGCACCATGATGGGGACCTCAAAGAGAAGAATAGGTTGGCAAGGATGTTGGAGAATAAGGTGAGTTTTAACTGATTTGTCTAGTCGTGATATCAGTGGAAATTTGCTTTTAGTCTGCTTGCGTGCATGTTCATATCTGGCCTTTGTGTTGGAATGCCATCTTTCTGCTTTCAGCGTGAATGACTTTGACGGTCTGTCAAATTCAATATCTATCCTTTCTTGCACAGACAATATTCCAGGAAAATGTGGTGCAACGTCGGCAATCAGAGTTTGACCGACTTAGGGAGGAGAGAGACAGGCAAATCCAGCAAATGCTTCAGGCCCGTCGGCAGGAGAGGGATGCTATTAGAAAGAAAATATTTTATGTGCGGACTGAGGAGGAAAAACAGAGAAAGCTGCAGGAAGAGGAGGAAGCTCGCAAGCGGGAAGGTAGAATTTTGTACAAAATAATATATGTTGATGAAAACTTTCTGAGAAGAATTCGAAACTTCTCATGGGAGTGATTTTACTTCAGAGAAGTCTTAGCAGTTACTTTTTATTAATTCAATTGTTGCATTCCCTAATTATTTTCAGGGAATGCTTTCCCTTAAAAAATCCTGAGATTTTGCAAGTAAATAGTGCGTTAGATTATTTGGTGCAGAATGATTCTCTAAGATTTGAACTGTTCATAGGATTCTCACACTGCCTAGGATTATTTTCTGCGTTTTGAATGTATTTTTAACTGGCATCATCAAACATGCAGAGGCTGAGATGCAAAGGAAGATAGAAGAGGAACGCAGGGCAAAATTGGACGAGATTGCTGAGAAGCAAAGGCAAAGAGAGCGGGAATTAGAGGAAAAAGAAAGGCAGAGGAGAGAAGCTCTCTTGGGTAGATCAACCGACGGGCCTTCTAGGCCTTCTGAGCCTGTTGGTTCCCGCCCATCTGAGCCAGTAGCTACAGCTCCCGCTGCTGCTGCGGCTGCTGCAGCTGCAACTGGTGCTGGTGCTCCACCAGCTGCTGGAAAATATGTGCCTAGGTTCCGGAGACCTGAAGTCTCTGCGCAGGCACCTCCTCCAGAACCAGATCGATGGGCCAGCAGCCGGCAGGATGATCGCACGTCCCAACCCAGTGATAGGTGGCGGAGTGATGACCGAAAGCCCTCTTTTAGTGCTGGTGGTGGCTCGAAGTCCACTTGGTCCTCATCTAGAGTCCCTCCACGTGGTGGTGGGTCAGCACGCTGATCATAGAGGATCTTATTTGATTTGCATGAACAAAGGTCAATTTTGATTTGTCAACACATAGACGGTTTATTGCAAGCCTGAGAAAATAATCCCTGTGCTTTATTTTGAGCACCTCCAGACCTGGTTGAGTTGTTTCATCTCTTTGCTTTTTCAATGTAGTTATCTTTCCCTTGCTGTTTTCATGTCAAGGCAACCTAATGAAATATTTATTGTAATCTTGAAGCTTCAGACTTGATAGAGTTATCTATTTTAATTATTATTTTCATCCTTATTTTCTTCACTTTCTTATTGGGTTCATATATTTCTGTATTATTCCATTTTATGTGCCATTGGAAAAAGAGTGAACTTCTTGCCAGCCGTTTCTTGTAATTTTATGAATATATATTTTTTTGATAATTCAATTATTACAAATGGGGGAGGGAGATTTTTTTTTTTTTGGTTAAAGGGATATACTGTTAAGAGCTAAACCAGCAACACAGGATTGGCACTGCTATGGCAGTGTCTTGAGTACACAAAATTCTAAGCATCTTGATACAAAAGCATTAAAACATAAGCAGGAGAGTTAAACACAATAAAATCATCATCCATGGTACCACCGAATCTGGCAAGAGCATCAGCCACTGCACTTGCTTCCCTGTAACAGTGCTTCACCTGGTGTCGAGGAATTCTATTGAATCGTGGTTCTCCTCATAGAGGAAGGAGACTAGATAATCAAGTGCCTTTTACTACCAGCATTAATCTGCTACATGCTTTTGAACCTTGCGCTTTATAATTCAACCTCTAAATCACATAATCCTAATCAATAAGCAAGTTAATAGCACAAATTATAGATCCTTGAGGATCATTGTTCCCTCACAATGAGTGGAGATGATAAACTTCTAATTAATGATTCTTCTATCTCTAAGCACATAAAAAACATTTTTCTTTCCATTTGAGGATCATTTTGTTTCCAACTAGTATAAAAAAATGAAAAGAAAGAGAGATGGTTCTTTTTCTATCGATGGTCCATTTCGCCTATAGGCTGCTATACAATGGGAGCTGAGCTTTTTTCCTTTTCCTAAAGCCTCCATTATTGAATGATGTAAAGTTGTAAACCCATCATATGTCAAGGATGCAAAGGATGCAAAATTGTGGAAAACCAAAGTATCTTTCTTATATGACTTTTTTTGGAGTATTTGACTACAATGTCCACGGAAAATATGTCAATAACTAGGGGTGTGCATGGGTCGGGTTGAAAGAATTTTTTGACCCAACCCACAATGGTGGGTCAAAAAAAATTCGACCCAACCCGACCCATCACATCTGTCCAACCCAACCCAATCCAACCGAACCCAACCCACATGGGTCGGGTTGAACCATGGGTTAGACTTTTTTTTTTTAATTTTATTTTATTAAATTGAACCTATATTTTTTTATTAATTATATAATATATTTAAATATATATTAAAGAAAGTAATAGGATTTTATATTATATATGTTTGTAGGATTTTATTTTATATTATATAATATATTTTATATTATATATTACTAGGTTTTAACTTTTAAAAAAATATTTATTAAATATATAAAATATTTTAAATATATATTAAAATATGGGTGGGTCGGGTTGGGTCGGGTTTGGCGGGTTTGTAATTTTATGACCCAAACCCAACCCGACCCGCTACAAAACAAAAAATTTATAACCCAATTCAACCCACCAAGCCCTAAAAACCGACCCAACCCGGCGGATTGGGTCGGGTTGGGTCGGGTTTGGAGGGTCGGTGGGTTTTCTGCACATCCCTATCAATAACTACAAACGTATTGGAATAATTAAAAACAATTCGAAGTGCTTGAAAAAGACAATTACAGTAAAGTATTTTTTTTAGGGATATATTATAGTTTTGTTGGATGAACAAGATTCGATTTTATTTGACCCACTCTTTTAAGTTGAGAGAGCATATTTTCATTAATTTATTGGGCTTAAAAAATTACGCTTAGCAAAAATATAATTGTACTTATACAAAAGAGTAGAGCATAAAGAGTTATATATAAGTTCAATAAACTAACTTTTTAGCCCTTTTTTTTTTTAATATAAATAAAGTTGTTTTTAGTATTTTATCACCCATTTAGCATTAAACACAGTAAAATATTCTTTTTTTTTTTTATCTCATATTTAACAAATAAGCATATAAGTTTAATAAATTATTTTTTATTAAATAAATTTGCTCTTAGTATTTTGTCACACATTAGTATTAAACACGATAAAAAATTATATCCTATATCTCAAATTTAATAAATAAGCTACTGGAAATTATAAGATACCAAAATGACCTACTAATTAAAAATAAGATTTCAAGAGATGCTTGCAATCTATATTGGTATTGTACTCGGCCCAATTTAAATTGAAAATTGGGTCCATATAAGAGGCCTAATAATGATCCAAATTTCACTAGAGCCCTGGCTGATTCTTAAAACTTAAAGTTAAAAACTCAAAATCCGAGTAAGAACAAACCCATACCCAATACAAAACGGGCCATCCACGACCCGAAACTCTCCGCCCAAAACCCTCCTTCAACCCTTCGCTCTTTTTTGCACTGTCACTGAGCTGAGTTCTTTGCTGAAAAAATGAGTTCACTCGCTGTTCGATTCTCAAAGCTTCTCAGACCCTCTAATTCTACCACACCCACTTCTTCTCTTGGTTCTTTCTCTCTCTCTCTCTCTCTCTCTCTCTCTCTCATACATTTGTATATACATGTTTGTTTGTATGTTAAATATATATGAAAACATATGGGTAGCTTTTGTTTTGATCATTTAGGTGATATAGACTTGATTATGGTACTTTTTGTGCAAATGGGTGTCTTTTATTTTACATTGAAAGCACCATTTTACGTGAAAATTTCAACTCAAACACACACAGTTCATGTATGTAGAAGTGGATGACTTTATTTGTTAATTAAGTGATGAAAATTGAAATTCGTGTACCTTTCTTCATGGAGTTTTTTGGGTTTAGCTCAAATTTATTTTTTAAGTTAAGCCTTTCGTAGTGTTGGACAGAATCATCATGTTGGTACTTTGAGGACTTTTATCAAGTACTTGATAGGCATAAAAAAAGGTTGAGGTTTTCTTTTAAAGTTTGTTAATGTACTGGAATTTGAGAAGTGTTGGAAATGAGTGTGTTGGGTTGACATTGTATGTTGTTTTTGTCTTATGGCTTTAGTGGTTAGCATGCAAAGAAGCTCAAAGTCCTGGTATTCGACTATGTCATTTGATGGCAATAATGATGGTGGGAAGAAGGATGAACTGGAAGAAGATTTTGATGACTTGATTGGTGACAAGACAGAGTTACAACCCCAAGGTGTGGATCCTAGAAGGGGTTGGGGCTTCCGCGGCGTGCACAAGGTATTTGATATTAATTTTCAGTTAAGAGTTAGAAATGGTTTATCTAGAAATTGAATGGCTCTATTGCAATTTACTTAACCTTTGAGAGTGTAAAATAAAAGCCTTGTGTTGGCAACTGTTGAAAAATATGATTTGTGGAAACTAAGGATGGTAGGAGATAATAATTAGGTTGCCATGGGGTGATCAAAATGCTGTGCGTGTGTGTGTGTGTGTGTACGTATTTGCCATTGTGTTCATGTTTTGTGACAAAGACACCTGTTTTCTGTGATTGGCCTACTCTTAGATCTCATCTGTACAAAAGTGATACATAAAGCATGAAGAAAAATTCCATTTTTATGGGTCATAGGAATATGTACGTATCCCTTTTGCTGGTTGCTAAGAAAATTGTGGAAAAGATAAGCATTGAATATTGTGAAATTTCCTTCGCTTTAGAAGTTAGAACCTTAGCAAAGAGAATTACACTAAATCAAGCCTAAGAAATGTTTTTTTTTTTTTTGGCCATTTGAGTTGTTAGGATACCAAAACCACATAAGACATGATAGTTGATATTTACTCTTTTTTCCCTCATGTTTGACAATGGGTTAGACATTTTGCTCACATGTGTTCTATCCAGTGAATAATTTGACCCACTATGTAGTGTTTGTGTACAGGCAATTATATGTGGAAAAGTTGGGCAAGCCCCTGTGCAGAAGATCTTGAGAAATGGTCGAATGGTAACTATCTTTACGGTTGGGACGGGGGGCATGTTTGACCAAAGAATTGTAGGAACAAAAGACTTGCCTAAACCAGCACAGTGGCATCGAATTGCTGTGCATAATGAACCACTTGGGGCTTATGCAGTACAACAACTTGTTAAAAAGTACGCATCCATTCTTTTGAGGAAAACTGAATTCATCATTTAATGTGTCTATCTAATGCTTGAATCTTTAATGCAGCTCTTCAGTTTATGTTGAGGGGGATATTGAGACTAGAGTTTACAATGATAGCATCAATGGTGAGGTTAAAAACATCCCAGAGATATGTATTCGTCGTGATGGTATGTAAACCTGTATGCATTTGTTTTCTTCTATCTATTCTATTTATTGGTAACTTAACTCACACCCCACGGATACAAACCTTTGAACTCTAACCCACTGTCTCATACCTAATGGGGGCAGAAGTGCCATTCAGGCTAAAGCCCATAGGCTTCTCTGTTACTCCTTTATAGGAGACAAATTTTAATTGTTCAGTTTTCTATGGTCTAATTTGATGTCTCTGGTGTCCCTTTCATATATGATATACCCATTTGTCCGTTATCTTATTGGGAGGGCAAAAAAACACATATACGTCCATTATGCTTATGTTTATCTAATTGTTATTCTCACCAAAGAAACTGGGGATGAAGAGTTTATTAATTTACTTTAAATATTGTGTATCTTTGAAGTGTGTCGATACTAAACATGTTTGACAAATACATATTGAAGGACACAAAATTGAATTTCAGTTTCCCTCATGGGTGTCAAATGTTGATGCGGCAATACCAAAATAGTTGATACAACATAATTGTGGAAACAACCTTAGGTTTCAATGTTAAATTAAGTTTAAAAGGCAAACACATGAACACATACTCAAAAAAGAAAAAAAGAAAAAAAAGGAAAAGGAAGACAAAGTTTAAGAGTGTCCTTCCTTGGGTTGTAGATGGAACTCATTCATTATTCTCCTTGATATTAGAAAGTAAAATGGAAGTCCTTAGTATGTGGTTTTACCCTACAGGGAAGATTCGCCTTATAAAGACCGGAGAAAGTCTCAGCAGTATATCCTTGGACGATCTTCGTAAGTTTTCTTGTTTTACCTAATGTTCACTTTGTGAAATGCTCCTCTGTGGAACTTACAATTATGATATTTATATTGGGAAATAAAAATTCTGCAGAAGACTTTATTAGTTTTTATTCAATTATTGTTATCGTGTGGCATAACATCCTGTTTATATATATAATCAACGTCTCCATTCATTACCAACAGGAGAAGGATTGCTTTAGTTTAGAGCCAATATGCATGTTCTGGAAACGACATTCTTGGAAAAGCGAGCAGTTGAAGCCTCTAACTTCTGTAAGAAGCATTCTGTAACCAGGGTCTCTGACCTGGTTTTTAAGCTGGTCCTTTTTTTTTTCCTGACTATTTAATGAACGCCTTGTTTAAGTTAATAGAAACCTCAAGAACTTGAAAGAACATTGGATTTCTGGCTATGAGATTACCAGTTTGACCCCCGTTTTACACCTCTATGTAATGCTTTGATTCTCTGTAAATTATACCTTATACTATTTCCTTACACAGTTCTGCATTTTTATGTGTAATGCCTTAAATACTAAATAGTGTGAATTGAATTGTATGAATGTTTGTTGCGTTGAACGTGTGTTGAGTCCTAGGAGTCCTAATTTGACTTTTCCTTTTTTTGAGGTACAACATAGATGTGACTAGAGTCGTGACAAATAGAGTATAGAGCTAACATGGTAAAACCGTGTGGCTCAGGGACACTAAGTAAGGGGGATTGTGATACCTTGACTGGATTTTTCGCATTTTGTAACTGTGACCCTTTGTGTTCAGCGGCGTGAACTCAAAGCTCTTTTCTTTCTAATTAATAAAAGTGCAGTACTTACCTAAAAAAAAAAAAAATACTAGACTGTGTGGATTGGATTGGGTTGTATGAGTGTGTGTTGCACAAGTGTGTATACAGTCACACATTGGACATGTACTAGATTAATTTGAGCTTAAAAAACGATTATTAGGACCCCTACGTTGACTAGCTAGTCCTAGGGTATAGGCTATAGTGTAGATGAGGCTATGCTTTCTTCAGGTCATAAAAATATGCTTTTTAGTCAGTTTAACGTGGAATCAACCTTTTTTTAGTATAATATAGTTGAGATGTATGCAGTTTGAATTGAACAAGAATGAAAAAAAAAAAAAAAAAAAAAAAATCATTTGATCCTTTAGTATATTGTATGAGATATCTTTAATCCTTTAAGCATTTTCTTGTTCCTTTTGTCTCTCTTGACGAATGTCTTAATGCAAGTTCTAATACTTAATGGCCAATTATTGGATTGATTTTCTTGGTACAAGAGGGGAAGAAATGGAAATGCTTGAAATTGGGGTGCATATATATATATATATATATATATATGTATGTATGTATATATAGAGGTTCAAGTTATACCTGGTGTAACTTCATAAGAGTTACACCTTTTTATAGCCATTAATTTTCATAAATCTAATAGCTAAAAAGACACCACTTAAACATGTCATTAATATGGAGGAATTAAATGCCAAATTAGCTAATTTTCCTTAAAAACCTATCCATATTCATTGTTGGGAAATGTCATTAATATTTAAAGAAAGCTTTTAGGAAATAAAGTAATTATGCCTTTTTTCAAATTAGCTAAAACTTTCCTAGAAAAAACCTATCCCTATAGCAGTCATTGTTTACAACACTTGATACTTTTCCTTTTTATTTTTAGAGAAGAACTTAATCCTTTTCCTTTAAAGTCTCCACCAGTACACCATCTTCTTTAAACAAATTCCATGGTTTTGTTACTACAATCAAATTAGTGATATAGTGGTTTCTAACTTCTAATTCAAGAATCATAGCAAAGGAAGGAACATCTTGGTAATTTTTCAAAGTTCCTATTCTCTACCCTCTTCTTAAACAATGGAATTCCTAGGTTTTTGGTGGTCGTCACATCGGTGGGCAAATGCAAAGAGAGAGAGAGAGAGAATAACACAAATTGACCTCCATTGATGCACCTGACCGTGTAGTGACAACTAAATTTTAAATCATAATAACTCACAAAATTTCTTATTGTCTTAA
Source organism: Castanopsis chinensis (assembly GCA_032878915.1). NCBI lineage: Eukaryota > Viridiplantae > Streptophyta > Magnoliopsida > Fagales > Fagaceae > Castanopsis > Castanopsis chinensis. Next base: position 4,103,620 of record JAVQMG010000099.1, on the reverse strand, counting down.
AAACAAAGAGATATCCACCTATTCTTTAGATGAGTAAATCTCATCAATCCAAATAAAGTTAGGATACTTGTAAATGTAATTAATAAGGAGAGAGATAATGAAGATGCTATTAATTAGGTAAGTATTTAATAATGATGTAGATAATACTGTTTTCTTTTTAACAGTTAGATCTTATGAAAATCAATGGCTATAAAAAGGTGCAACTTTTATGGAGTTATACTAGGTGTAACTTTTTTTTTTTTTTTTGATTACAAGATCTCTCTAGCCTAATCTATATATATATATATATATATATATATATACTTATGGAGTGACCATCGCACCAAGGGTATGCGGTGGTTATACTAGGTGTAACTTGAATCCATCTCATATATGTGTGTGTGTGTGTGTATAGCTGAAATGTATCATTTATTGTGGCTATGCTCATATTGTATTGTCTCATTTGCCACGTCATTAGCCATATAGTCACTATTTTTGTTATTGATTTTTTATTCCTAAGTTTTGTTGAGAATATTAAACATGTAAATATATTAAATTTACACATTCATTTTAAGTGGTTTTAGCTTTACATATAATTTTGTCTTTACATATTCATCTACTTTGATTTAGATATTTATAACTAAAAAATAAAATCAATGAATAATCAAAAGCCAAAAACAATGTCTATACATATATATCTATACCATTTATAGAATAGAAGCTTTACAATAAATTTATAAATCTATTTTTATACCACATCATTAGCATCCTTTTTTTGTTATTTAACTTTTCATCTTTTTCAACCATTGTCTTCTTAGTTCAATCTTTCATCTCCTCCAATCATTGTCTTTTTAAAATTTTCATTTGATTCTTTTATAAATTTATAAATTTTCTTTGTCTTCTTAAATTCTAGCATTCTTAAATTTTCTCAATCGTTGTCCTTTTAATTTTCAACCATTCATTTACTTCAACCATTCCTCTTCCGTCTTAATGTTCTTATAAATTTCTTTTTACTTCATTTCCACCTCTCTCCCCTATTCCTTCCAAGTTGTTCATGGCAATAAAGGTCAATACTCTCTCTCTCTCTCTCCAATTTTGTTTCTCTTTTGGTGGATTCTTTTATTGTTTCAACCATTTTTTTCCCATTAATGGTGCTTTCTCTTATTCTTGATTTAATTTTCACATCACATTTGTTTCTCTTCTTGACAAATTTGTATTGACTTTTATGCATATTTATGTATTTAGGTATTCAAATTCCTGATCACAATTTTGCTTTCTTTATCCCATTGGTTTGATTTGATTTGTGTTAGAAATTAGTTCTTTTGCAAGTTAGAATTTGATTTTCTTTAGTAATCCATTTAGATGTTACACTATGAGAATTTACTAAATTTTGTTTATTTTTTAATCCTTTTGGGTGGTCAAATTTGTAGTATTTGTAAGAAAGTACTCTTAATAGTTTTATTTGAAGTACCCTATATTGCCACTTATTTAGACAAATGTAAAGGTTAGCCAAACAAAGTTAATTGGATGAGTGACGTATTTTAGCTTTTGCAATTGTATTATTATTATTATTATAAAAGGATGCATAAAAAAACTTAATTAGGAGATTTTGCTAATAATTGTTTATTTGTAATCTTTTTGGGTGGGCAATTTTGCAGTTTTTGCAAAGAATATAATCGCAATAGATTATCAACAACAAATTGTTTTCTTAATTGGTCAAATTAATCATTGTTAAGCGACGATTGATATGACATTTTGTTTGCTTGCAAAGCATCTTCATATAGGTATATTTGATTTGGTATATATTTATGAAAGTATTGAGATAAGCACTGGATTCAAGAAGAAAGATCACGATCCTACTTTGTATACTTCAAAAGAGATAAATTGGTTTGGGATTAAAGATAAGTTGATTTTTTTTTTTAATGGTGAGAAAAATCTATTTTTATCAACCATTTCTAATTATCATTATTGGAAAAACTTAAATCCCCCCTTTGTATTCTATCACTAGCAAATTCGCTCATAATACGAGAAGATGAAAATTTTAATATAAAAAGAAAAGTAGATAATATATATATATTATTTTTTGATTTATAAAATTTATTGTTTTAAAAAAGAAAGCAATATGACATTGTTTATTTTAGAAAAAAAATTATTGCCCTTTGTTAGCTTGGTAAAGGGTTATTTATATATATATATATATATATATATATATATAGACACACACACATAACATTCTTAATTAATAGTTTACTACATCTAAAATTAAATTCTCTTATGAGAAAAATGTTTTATTATAAATTACTAATCCTAATACATGATTTTACAAATATTTTAGAAAATAAATTATATATTATAATTTATTACAAAACGATCATATATTTTTGCACATCGCACGGGGATGCGACTAGTTGTAATCATTCTTGAACAATTTAAGTCATTTTCCCCTCTTCTACTTTCCAAGAATCAAAAGGTTAGATTGAGACAATGAGCTCTAACTCAAATGCCTTGTCCTCCCCCTTGTAAGAGCAAGGTAAAAGATAAGGTCGTGAGTTCAATATCGGTGCATTTGTAACAATTAAACAAAAAAAAAGTTCGAAAATAGGAAGTTTATCCGAAACCTTTTTAGAAGAAGTTTATCCGAAACCTTTTTAGATTTTTAAAAATTTATTGCAAAATGTAGTAAGATCAACATAGTATACTTTGCAGTAAGTGACAGGCCACAAATGCGTTGACCCCTTGTGATAACTTAGATTAATTAATTAGCCCAGTTATTAATTAATCAAATTAACATGCAATATTACGTGGCAGCACAAACAAATCACCGAAACTAAGTTATGCAGCGGAAAATAAATAACACGGTGATTTGTTCACGAATGGGGAAAACCTTACGGCAAAAACCCCATCGGGTGATTTAAGGTCACCACTCCCGAAACTCCACTATTATCACAACAAGCAGTTACAAGCAAGGAATCCCAGTACCTTACTAACCTACAGTTGAACTCTTACCCAAATACTCAATTGGACTTGTTCTGTAGTGACAGTTTCTCCTTTCAATGCACGGCTCTCAAGTACGTGACTAACCAGATGCGCGGATCCCAGTACGCGACTTCAAACACCAACTAGAGAGAGAATTGTTGGTTGCAAAGTTCTTCAAATCATCAGAGATGAACTAGGGCACGAACTTTGTCTTTCAGATCACAAATTGCATTAGCAAGAAGTTCTGAATGAATGTGTAACTTGCATCTTCTTGACGGCCCTTAAAATAATCCTTTTATATGTCTACGGTTAGGAGAAAAGAAGTCCCAAAGACACATTCACGGATTGGACTTGAAACAGAACTGAAAATTTGTTTTCTTTAATTCTCGACAGATAGAGGTGTCGAGGATCTGTCGAGAAGCTGGCGAGACTCGGGGCAAAACAGCTTCTTAAAGCTCGATAGATGCATGTGTCGAGGTAGGTGTCGAGCTTTAATAACTTGCACTTCCTTGCTTGTTTCTTGGATAGACTTTGATGGCTTCAACACTAAATCTTGAAACACTGTTTCTTGAGGTGTTAGACACATCCTAGATTTACCCAATTACAAGTAAAGTGCGTTTTGTCTAAGGATAAACCAATTACATAAAATAGCGACATATGGTAACAACCACTTGAACTACATATGTCCTAACAGTAAGATATATTGAGATTTATCTTTATTTTCAAATCGTAGGTATGCAGTATTGGAAACAAAATAAACTAGAGATTTCACTGCATGCAGGGTGATAGATATGATTGAGAATGATATGTGGGATACACACGTCGATATTTTGATATCTTACAAAAAATAATCATGTTTCAATCTTTTCTTGTTCCCCCTATAAATTTCTAAAAAATTAATTCAAAGAAGTCCTCTATTTCCATTATTTTCCAATAAAAGGTTTTTTTTTGCAAATCTAGGCCATTTCTTTGATCTTTGATTTGAACTTTCACTTCCATGGTAATTCCATTTACTTTCATCTTTATTCAAACAATGGCAGACAATGACCATTTTTATTTTATCTGCATAAGCAATGTAAGACAATGACACTTACGGCTTGTAAAGAAGTACTCACTAAGCTAGGCTGAATGCAATGTACATGTGAGTCTTAGTCATTTAATGATAGATATGAAGGACTGATTCTCTTAGGATTTTATTTTTTATGGTGTTAATAATCGATTATGTACTCGTTTCCAAATCTAATTGATTTTAAGATAGGAACTTTCACTTCCCTGTATTTGGCCGGATTTGAAGCTTCAGAGATTCAACTCAAATGACCTAGAATGGTCACCCACTTGCACTCATTGTTATTATATAGCACAGTTTCCCTCCAGGTTTAAATTATTTATATAACTGTCATTGTAGTGTTGCTCAATTTTTCTTCTTTCAAATTAATAATATTTTGCCAACTTCTTGTCTAGACTCTTCTCTAGTATCTCTGCTCTTGCCCATGATTTGATAACCTTCCTGTGTACTTGGCTGGATTCGAATCTTCAGAGACTCAACTTGAAGGACCTATAATAGTTACTCACTTCCATTCAGGTTTACTTTAACATATTTATAACAACTATCATTGTAGTGTTCTCACTTTAACATAGTTTAGCACTATTTGTAATACTTAAAATCAAATTAGAACATATATAATAAAAAATGGTGTGGAAAATTGTGGCCTTTTAAAATTTTGAGAAATACCACCGCACATTATTGGTGTAGTAGTCACTCCGTATAAGTGCTTGTGGGATGTAGGGGTAAGGGACGAGGTTCAAGTTTCCAGAAGGGAGTTTCACATATATATACATGCACTTAGTAGAATTTTTATCTTGTATCAATTTTTTTTTTTGAGAAATAATATTATAATGTCAACAAAAGGTCAAAGGTTGTAAATAAAAACTAGCCTCTGACTTAGAGGCTCATCTATTTTTTTTTCTTCTAAATATTAATAATTTTCAACCAGTAAAAAAAAATGCTAAAAAAGGTGGAAAAATTCCTACGAAAGAAAGTCTGAAAAGACTTTGAAGAGGAATTGGGTAAGTGACGTATTTTAGTTTTTGCAATTGAATTATTATTATTATTATTATTATTATAAGGACACAAATCAAGCTGGACCAAAGTCGGACTTTCAGACCAGGCCAATAAGCCCTAAACAATGAATTTATAGAGAGCGGGCTTCTAGTCTAGGTTTTTGGACGGTAGATAACACAAAAGTTAGGTTAAATCACAGAACATCTGCATACTTCTCATACATGGATGAAATATTGCTTCATATATTAATGCCGATGACAATTTTTGGTGTTTCCTTACAAGTTCTCTTTGTTGTGTGTGTGTGTTTGTTTCCCCCCCCCCCCCTCCCTCTATTTTCCCCTCTCGCCTTTTATAGGCCTGCACCATTTTCTCCTCCCTCCCACGTGTAGTCCAGAGGCTCCCTTTTAGATACTTGTCCCATCACACCTTCTTACCAAAGTCTTTGGCGGTAAGTGCTAGGTTGAACTCTAGTGCTCAGGCGTCACTTCCTCATTAATGTGGCCAGAGAGGTAGGTATGATGCCTTCAATACGGTGGTAGTAGCTTTTTCCTTGATATTTGTCTATTAACTTCCTTTATCCTTTATCCTCGTTCTCTCAGTTATTGCATACAAGGTCCTAAGTACGGGAGTCCTTGAACTGCCAGATCACTAATACTGTCCTCGGCATCATGACAAGATCATCCTTGGACGTCATGTCTCGTGGTGTTCTGCTCATGCATGGCACCTTCCTTTGTCACGTGGCGTCGTAGACTGGAGTTATTATGTCCTCGGACCACATCATGTTGTTGGGTTGGACTTTCCTCCTTACGGGAGCCTTTGGGTTGGCCCAATACGTGCTTTGGGCCCATGGACACTACAATTATTATTATATAAGGATGCATAAAAAAACTTAATTAGGAGATTTTGCTAATGATTGTTTATTTGTAATCTTTTTGGGTGGACAATTTTGTAGTTTTTGCAAAGAATATAATCTCAATAGGTTATCAACAAAAAATTGTTTTAATCATGGTTAAGCGACGATTGATATGACATTTTGTTTGCTTGGAAAGCATCTTCATATGGGTATATTTTGATTTGGTATATATTTATGAATGTATTGAGATAAGCATTACATTCAAGAAGAAAGATTACGATCCTACTTTGTATACTTCAAAAGAGATAGATTAGTTTGGGATTAAAGATAAGTTGAAATTTTTTTTAATGGTGAGAAATATCTATTTTTATCATTCATTTTTTATTATCATTATTGGAAAAACTTAAATCCCCTTTGTATTCTATCACTAGCAAATTTGCTCATAATACGAGAAGATGAAAATTTTAATATAAAAATAAAAGTAAATAATATATATTATTTTTTATTTATAAAATTCATTGTTTAAAACAAAAGGCAATATGTCATTGTTTATTCTAGAAAAAAAAAATGATTGCCCTTTGTTAGCTTGGTAAAGGGTTATATATATATATAACATTTCTTAATTAATAGTTTACTACATCTAAAATCTAATATATGATTTTATGAGTATTTTAGAAAATAAATTATATATTACATTTTATTACAAAATAATAAGATATTTTCGCGCATCGCGTGGGGATGCGACTAGTTGTAATCATTCCTGAACAATTTAAGTCATTTTCCCCTCTCCTATTTTCCAAGAATCAAAAGGTTAGATTGACAATGAGCTCTAACTCAAGTGCCTTGTCCTCCCCCTTGAAAGAGCAAGGTAAAAGATAAGGTCATGAGTTCAATAACGGTGGATTTGTAACAATTAAACAAAAACAAAAGTTAGAAAATAGGAAGAAGTTTATCCGAAACCTTTTTAGATTTTTAAAAATTTATTGCAAAATGTAGTAAGATCAACATAATATACTTTACTGTAAGATATATTGAGATTTATCTTTTCAAATTTTTGGTATGCAGTACTGGAAACAAAACAAACTAGAGAATTCACTGCATGCAGGGTGATAGATATGATTGAGAATGATATGTGTGATGGAGAATTACATGTTTATATCACATACAAAACATACGCAGCGGAAAATTAACGGATCTACTTCATTCACAATTGTTAACATGTACTATACAAATTTCAAAATTCAAGAACAAGAAAGCATAACTAGATATGGTGAAAATCAAAACCAAAATCAGAAGTACTTGGGAACACTTTTAATCTTCACTCCAATTCTACTTTACGCCCAAGAAGTGTTGTCTCTCAATCAGTTTCCAAAGGAGAACGATAGAGTATCTCATTCTCACATACACACCATTTCACAATGATATCTCTCTTTTTCATACATATAAAATTTGTATATTTCTCTTTTTATAACTGATTATCTAATTGGGCTAGTCGTTTGGGCCTTTCTAATTGGGCTTTAGTATGTGTCTTGGAGTGGGACCAAAAGGGGCCAACAAGACACTAGCTCCAATGGGTTTTGGGTTTTTCTGTCAACTCTTGACAAGTCCAAAGTTACCATTAACTATATTTAATACCACTATATAAATATAGTTACACTCTAGGCCTTATTTATAAATTATATTCCAAGATTTTATTATACATGTAACCCCTTCATAAAATATTTGTAGTAATACAAAATCATGAATGTAGACTGCCACTTTGTAAATTACTACATTTTATCCTTGAGTACCCGGTTTAATCCTTGAAAGTTATTCATCATATAATTATGAAATCCAATTTCATAAATATATACTCTAGTAACTTTTTACCAAAGTGGTTAGACCTAACTCTCTGAATAACTGAACCCATTAAACTTATCTCAAGGGAATATTTTATATCTCCATTAAGAGACTATGAATTCCATCTTCAGAATACATATTCCATCGACACTAAATGTGGTTGCTCAACATACTGAGATTTTAACTGTTACTTTAGATCTCACTCCTGATATATCATAACAATCTACATTTCATGATCAGGTCCATTATCCTTTCAGGAGTAAGAGCTCATGTAAATAGAAGTTGTGAGATTTATTATTCATTTGACAGTCGTTAGGAGAATAATAAATCTCATAGCGGTCCAATTCAATATGTTTTAATTCTTAAAACATATCAACATATTAACTAGAAGTTTACACTTTCATGATCAAGACAAATCATCTTATTTGATATGTTATAGTCTTCGCAGATGAAATGCCCAATTTCATCACCGATTACGAACTATAATTCTGAGTTACAAAGAACTTGTGATTTACATCTTCTGTGACTAAATCACATATTATATATATCTCCCGGACTATATGATAATGTCCAATATTCATGTTACTATAATTTTAAATAAAAATAAAACAACTTTATTAATCGTAATATTAATAAACTAGATGTTATACACTACATGTAGGGTAATATTATATAATAGGATTGGAAATGATATGTGGGATACACACGTCGATATTTTGATATCTTACAAAAAATAATCATGTTTCAATCATTTCTTGTTCCCCCTATAAATTTCCAAAAAATGAATTCAAAGAAGCAATTTATGGGACCTCTATTTCCATTATTTTCCAATAAAAGGTTTCTGCAAATCTAGGTTGAAAATTCACTTGGTGTGTAAAACACTAGTGAATGTTTAGAACCCCAATTTCAAAATTACCAACACAAGCTTATATTCAAACAATATATATGCGGAATGATAAATATAAGCTATACCCAAACAAGTAAACTACTAAGCCATAATTTAATCACAACACAGCAGTAATTAAAAGCAAAAGCAAGGATTAAAGAGATGCAAACACCAGATAACACCGGCACGTGTTATAGAAGAGAAAACTGAAGAACTCGGAGAAAAATCTCTTTGCCGCCCTCCAAGCGGTACAATGATCCACTAGAAAATCAGTTGGGATACATAAATAGTAATAGACTTCCAAGCCTAATCTACTCGATGCACCTAAGCCCTCCAAGCTTCTTGCTCCAACAAGGTTAACCTAGCCGTGTCTTCTCTAACTTTCGGAATTCCGCAATAAGCCCATTGCATCAACCAAATGAATTGATCCTCTCTAAACTACTTCCCATGCACCAAATAACCTTCTCACTGATATGAGTATGGTGAGATAAAAATTTGGCTAAAGGTCCTTTCAAGGGTATGTTGATGGAGAGGGTGAGAGTAGAGGAATTTGAGAGTCAAAGGTATAAGATTGTGGATGAATCAATCTTGTTGTTCTCTAGGGTTTTTCTCTCAAAATTCTCTCTAGAATCTCTCTACATTTCATAGATATAAGGGTATTTATAGTAGGGTATGTAAGGGAATGTGAAAAGTCATTTTTCTGCAAAACCGAGGGTTCTAGCGACTCACTCGCGATTGGGATGAGTCGCGAGTTCCAGTCACCAAATAACTGATTGGCTAGACTGTTCTTTTTGTCCTGTAGTGCTCTAGCTGTCATGACCCTTCAACTTCTTGCATGCTTCAGACGTGTGGTACTTTTGGTGAGCACCAGTCGCGAGATAAAGTCATGAGAATTCTTTTGATTGCACACACACTTAAATTTTTCACACTCTCTAACACACAATCCTTACATGATTCCTATCTAAATACAGGGTATCTATCAAGCAAATTTGGCACAAAATAAAACCAACAAATGGTTGAATAAATTCAACTTTACATAGGCCATTTCTTTGATCTTTGATTTGAACTTTCACTTCCATGGTAATTCCATTTACTTTTATCTTTATTCAAACAATGGCAGACAATGATCATTTTTCTTTTTATCTGCATAAGCAATGCAAGACAATGACACTAACGGCTTGTGAAGAAGTTCTCACTAAGATAAGCTGGATGCAATGTACATGTGAGTCTTTAGTCATTTAATGATAGATATGAAGGATTGGTTTTGGTACCCTTAGGCTTTTGTTTTTTATGGTGTTAAATAATCGATTATGTACTTGTTTCCAAATCTAATTGATTTTAAGACAGGAACTTTCACTTCCCTGTATTTGGCCGGATTTGAAGCTTCAGAGATTCAACTCAAAGGACCTATAATGGTCGCTCACTTGCACTCATTGTTATTGTATAGCACAGTTTCCCTCCAGGTTTAAATTATTCATATAACTTTCATTGTAGTGTTGCTCACTTTTTCTTCTTTCAAATTAATAAAACTTTGCCAACTTCTTGTCTAGACTCTTCTCTAGCATCTTTGCTCTTGCACATAATTTGATAACCTTCCTATGTACTTGGCTGGATTCGAATCTTCAGAGACTCAACTTGAAGGACCTATAATCGTTACTCACTTCCATTCAGGTTTACTTTAACATATTTATAACAACTATCATTGTAGTGTTCTCACTTTTTCTTTAGTGTGTCTGCTCTTTCTCCATAAACTAGGTTTGTCCTTATTCGACATTGCCCTTTTTTTTTTTTTTTCTTCATAGAAACCATTTCTGTTAATGATTTATGTTGATTTGTTGTTGACTGTTATTGCAGACTCATCCCCTGTTTTTAAATCTTTCATGAATGCTCTACGACAATGCTTTGTGGTGATTAACAGTTAATTAACATAAGTGGCGTCAAGGAATATTGTCCTTTTTTTCAAAGAAAAAATAAATACTATAATTACTTTATTTTTATTTGAATAAGGAAACACGTTAATGTCATAATGAGGTTAAACACTTCGATGATATAACTAAATCTAGTCACTAACTTGTAAAATGCACTTTGAAGTTTGAAGAAAAATATTTATATGTGGTACATTTTAATGAATAAGGATTAATAAATAAAAAATTGTAGAAAAGAACATTCCTAATTTAATTGTAATTTTTTAGAGAAAATAAAATCTAATTTAATCAAAATTTGTTTAGTATGGGCTTGCTTTACCCATAAAGACAGTGAGTTCTAATTAGTTTATACTAATATTAGATTTTTTTTTTTTTATTTCATCCTTTGACATGCAATTTGTGATGATTGTTTTTTACCATTAAGTTAAAATTAGCTTGTAACCCATGCACATATATGGATATACTTAAAAGATATACATTAAGATGAAGATGCATAGTATAATTCTTACATATATAATTTAAATATTATTGATAGTCATTCTTATATTTTTTTAATACTTTAAAAGACCTTGTAAGAATATTATTATGTAGAAAATGTAAATTGTCCATTTTTTATTTTTTTATATTCATTAATTCTAGACACTATGGTTTTTGTACGCAGTAACTCAATTGGATAAATATTTATGATGTGGTCCCATATTTAACTCTAAAATTAAGAAATAAAACTCCCTTTAAAAACAAATAATTTAGGACACATAGCACAAAATTGGACCTCAATTGTAAAATCTAATTGGGTTTTCTCTAAATTTTGCTTATTAATTTATACTAGCCTTATCACACGTGCTTCGCGCGTGTAGTGAGGTTTTTTTTTTTTTTTTTAGTGTCAGAATTTTTTATTCATTCCAATTTAAAGTTTACATATTTTCTCATTAATATTACGTATTTAGAATTTATAAGTGGATAAAGTAATTTGAAAATTAACAAGAGAGTGACCCTATTTTTTAGACAATGTTTTAGTGGAAGTTAGAGTTATATTTTTACCAGATGGTCCTTTAGTTTTGTTTCTATTTAAGCACAGGAGAGTAGGGGCATTTTCGAACAAAAAATATGAGGATCTCAAATAGAAGAAGCCTCTTAAATAGTAGTATAGATATAGATACCAACAAATTTCTTTTTGGTGTTGGCTAGATTCAATATCATACTCATATATCCCTTGTTCATAATTAAAGCTTTACCGGTCAAGCTAATTAGAAACCACATAGTTTAGCACTATTTTTAATACTTAAAATCAAATTAAAACATATATAGTAAAAAATGGTGTGAAAATTGTGACCTTTTAAAATTTTGAGAAATAATATTAAAATGTCAACAAAAGGTCAAAGGGTGTAAATAAAACTAGCCTCTGACCCATAGGCTCATCTATTTTTTTTTTTCTAAATATTAATAATTTTCAACCAGTTAAAAAATGCTAAAAAAAAGTTGAAAAATTCCCAGGAAAGAAAGTCTGAAAAGACTTTGAAGATGAGTTTTTATTAGAAAGAAGAAACAAACCCAACAAAAATATATATATATATATATATATATGTCAACAAAAAAAATTTAACAGTCCTGAACTCACATAGTAAAATAATTAAAAAATTTGAGGCAGCCACCCACAAAAATTGTTAGATCCCATGCTATTCTTTTTTTTCTTTTTTTCTATTCGACATAATCTACTACTTTCTTCCTATAGAGTACCTTCTTCTTTTTGTCAGAAGTGCTTTTAAAATTATCACAATTTTTTAGTTGTAATTTTTATAGCAAATGATTGTGGGAAGTTGAGAGAATAACACGTACATGATAACGGATAAGTAATTTTTTTTAACACTAACAAAGTGAGTGGATTTTTTTTTTTTCATTAAAAAAAGAAATAGATAATCGTTTAAAAAAAAAAACTTGTCTCATATTTTTTTTTTTTTTGATAAGTAGTAAAAAGTGGATGACAAGGCAATGTGGGGTTTTAACGTGGAAATTTAAAAAAAAATAAATAGCTGTTTAGAAAAAAAAAAAAATTGCAGCCAATTCAAAAAAAGAAAAAAAATGTAAAGGTGGAGTCATTGAAAACCAACAGAAGAGTTTACTTTAACATATTTATAATAACTATCATTGTAGTGTTCTCACTTTTTCCTCTTTCAATATTTTCTTTAATATTAATAAAAAATTTCCCACATGTAGTCTAATCTTCCCTTTAGTGTGTTTGATCTTTCTCCAAAAACTAGATTTGTCCTTACTAAAATAAGAAGGATGGGAAAAAAAAGAAAAAAAGAAAAAAAAGAGAAGAGTAGAGAAATGATGTTTTTAGTGGATGCTTGGTTGGAAAGGATGGAGGAAAATAAATTGGTGGGGTTCGGGTATTTTTTCTCCGTACCTACCAAAATATTTTCTCCGAAAGAAAACAAGAGAGAAAATATTTAAACAAAAAACACCTCTTGTTGTGCTAATGTTTTTACCGTTCACAAATTTTTTCCCCTTTTTTCTTTCCACTTTGTCTTATTTATTTTAATACACGTTTTGTCATTTTTTTGATACGTGTCAACTACTTTTTTTTTTTTCTTTAGTTTTTTGTCCTTTTCCTTATTCTCTTTTTTTTTTATTTTTTTATTTAGCTTTTTTGTCCTTTTCTGTACTGTTCATGCGGTTGGTGCTTTTATCTTTTATTCATTCTTTTATTTCTTATCTGCTACTTTTATTTTTTATTTTTATCTATCAGGGGGCATTTTTTTTAATCTATTAAGGGCATAAAAATAAATTTATCTAATTTCTACTCTCAATCCTAAAAAAACTTTTTTTATTCTCTCTAAATTTTTTATTCTCTCTAAATTTTTTATTCTTCAACTTTTTTACTATTCCAACCAAACGGACCCTTAGTACTATAGAAATCATTTCTGTTAATGATTTAAGTTGATTTGTTGTTGACTGTGATTGTAGACTCATCCCCTGTTTTTAAATCTTTCATGAATGTTCTACGACAATGGTTTGTGGTGATTAACAGTTAATTAACATAAGTGGCGTCAAGGAATATTGTGCTTTTTTTCAAAGAAAAAAAAATACTATTATTACTTTATTTTGTTGAATAAGGAAATACGTTAATGTCATAATGAGGTTAAACACCTTGATGATTTAACTTTTTTTTTTTATAATTTATCCTCTGACATACACTTTGTGATGATTGTTTTTTACTATTAAGTTAAAATGCCAACAAGTTTTTTTTTGTGGTGTAGGCTAGATTCAATCTCATACTCATATCCCTTATTCATGATAATGAACTTTACCGGTGGAGAGAATTAAAAACCACATAGTTTAACACTATTTGTAATACTTGAAATCAAATTAAAACATATATAGTAAAAAATGGTGTGGAAAATTGTGGCATTTTAAAATTTTGAGAAACACCACCACACACTTTTAGTGTAGTGGTTACTCTACAAGTATAAGTGTTTGTGGGGTGTGGGGGGTAAGGGCCGAGGTTCAAGTCTCTAGAAGGAAGCTTCACACACATATAAACTTAGATTAGGTTAGAGTAGAATTTCTAATTTGTATAAAAAAAAAATTGAGAAATAATATTAAAATGTCAGCAAAAGGTCAAAGGGTGTAAATAAAAACTAGCCTCTAACTCGGAGGCACTTCTATTTTTTTTTCTTCTAAATATTAATAATTTTTAACCAGTAAAAAATTGCTAAAAAAAGGTTTAAAAATTCCTAGGAAAGAATGTCTGAAAAGACTTTGAAGATGAATTTTTATGACATCAATATTGTAAAAATAGAAAGGAGCAAAATCAACAAAAAAAGAAGAAGATATCAACAAAAAGCTTCGTGATGATTGCTTTTTACTGTTAGGTATACCAATAAGCTTTTTTTTTTTTTTTGGGGGGGGGTAGGCAGGATTCAATCTCACTCTCATGTCCTGTATTCAATGAAAAGAAATTTTATCAATCGAACTAATTAAAATTCACATAATTTAGTGCTATTTTTAATATTTAAAATCAAATTAAAACATATATAGTAAAAAGATGTTGTGAAAATTTGTGAGCTTTCAAAAATTTGGTTTGATAATATTAGAAAGTCAACAAGAGGTGAAGGATATAAGTAAAATTGATTTCATTTGTATTTAACTTGGGCTTTGATTTTGTGTCAGTAGATAATATAGTACATTATAGGCCGACATGTGGCCGACCCATATTTATAAGTACATCATGGCACTCTGTTTATATTGGTTGTAAACATGCGCTATTAAAGTTCAATTAATTAACCTGGGAACATGGCAGTACGTACACTTTAATGGCCAACGTTAAGAGATCTTATACGATACTTAATGGCCAAATCACTTAAATCTGCCCCAACATTATAATATGATTTGAGACCACTTTAAGAAATGGGGGAGGCACCTAAAAAACTCTATACAAGGAAAGTGGGATTTGGATGTCATGTTATTTTAAATCCCACTGTTTTAACTTGTCATCTGATAGCCATTAACTGTGTGGTGGGGACTGATTGGCCAACTCTCTTAGTTCTCTTTCTTAATTAGAGAACTTATGTACTAGCTAGCTTAGTCATCCTCTTTCATAAATTTTGATCAAGACTTTGATAAGGTAGGTTTTCATTTGATATCCTGTCCCAATGATATTTCTGTCTCAATATTCATAAGGGGTTGAAGTAGAGATCATGGTCCATTTTGTGGGGACCATAAACATATTGGACACCATTTTTTTGACCTTGTTGATTATGTGACACTTTGTGTCGGCCCAAATAGTAAGACTTTTTTTTTAACATGTAAAGGATTGTTCTTATCTTAAACATCTCCTTTCTTTTTCCATAGTCACGTGGCTGCCTACTTATCATTGGCTCTAGTTAAATGAGAAGTAGAGCATATCTAGTTTGTATTCACCTACTCTACTCGTCATGGTTGTATGGGCTAGAATAAAACTGTTGGTCAAAATTATTTTTAAATGTTGTATCTTAAGATTTTCAATCAAATTTAAGTATGTGGTAGTATTGACCAATATAATGCAAGTAATGTATTATTGTTTTCAAAGACGAATAAATTCAACCATAAAATATCACCGGCCTTTTGGCCTAAGTGGTACCTGGTTCTCCTAGTGACCGTCAACTCAGGGGTTCTATCCCCTGCATAAACAATTACCCAGGAAAAAAAAAAAAAAATCAACCATAAAATTTATTGGCAAATATAAACATACATGATTAAATAACATACAATATCTATGAAACTGTATCAAAATTTTATCCTAACTAGTTTGCTTCAAACGTCATGTTTGACCGGTAATTGTTTACCATCTCTATGAGCGGGGGAGTTGTATTCAATGCAACTCTTGGTCTCTCCAATAAAAGCTGAAGGAGGAGGGGCACGATTCTTGCCACTCATAGGGTGGTAATGCACCTCCATTGGATTTCAAGATTTAATGGTTTCCGTAGTGTACTATTTGATATTTTTATATTGGGAAATGCTAACGAATGCCCTAAGGGCATTCGTTAACAATCCATTTAAAGAAAGTTTTTATTGAAAAATGAAATAAAGCAATTAATGTTTTAACAGCTTTTTTCATTTCCCATAAAAATAGTGTTAAAACTTTCTTAAAATGGATTGTTAACGAATGCCCTAAGGGCATTCGTTAGCATGACCCTTTTATATTTTAATGGTCCCACAAAGGTTTACTTAACTGACCTTTAATTTGTGAATTTCGATTCTATATATAGACCCTTTCCTCTTTGAACTTCTTGCTTCCCTTAAGTGTTTTCCCTAGTCTTAACAATGAACACTTTAGTGAGGATGGTTATGATGTTTCTTTTTCTCTTTTTAGTAACCTATGTGTCAGAAGCATACAATTGTTGCCCTAAATGTGGCAGCATTGATGTTCCATACCCTCTTAGCACTGATGACAACTGTGGAGACCCTAGGTATAAAGTCTATTGCAACCATGGCATTCTTGAGTTCTTGTCAGCTAGAGGGTTTTACTACAAGATCCTCAGTATTAATCCAAGAGCTTATAAGCTCATTATAAGCCCACCACCAATACAGAAAGGCACATGTTATTCTTCTGATTTCAGTTCAGAAGGGTTAAAGCTTGATGAGAACTTGCCCTTCAACATATCAACTCATAACACTGTCATGTTGTTTAATTGCACTGACCGCCTTCTTGACTCGCCTCTGAATTGTTCTTCAAGCAGCTTTTGTAGGCAGTTTGAGGACAATGTGGAGGAGGGAATTGGGTGTAAGAATACCCTTTGCTGCCATTACTTGAAAGATTCCGCCATGACTTCACATATGATTAGGATCAGGGCTATAGGGTGCACTGCTTATACTTCAATTGTGAATATGCAGCCTGGATCTTCCTTTGATTCATGGACCTATGGTATTGAGCTTCAATGGGTGCCTCCCAATTGAGTTTGGCTATAAGACCTCGAGAAGGTATGTTGTGTATCTGACATATATATTATCTCTCTTACGAATATGTGAGGGTATTCATAGCATAAAACTCACATATTATGAGAAAGATTATGTATATATGAGATGCATAGGATAAAAATAAGTATTGATTATGACTCATCAAACAAAGTAAGAGATGTCCAAAAATAAGGTAGTTGGTATTTTAATTCTATGCTTTTGTTGTCATAGTATTAGTGGACCAATGTTTTCTAGTTAGATTTTGTGCTTCATGATTGGCCACAAGCCACATAAAAGTGGGAAATAGGGGAGCCAAAAACGTAGTATTACGTTGGCCTTTGCAATTATGTAGTGTTTGATGTGTTACCTGTTGTGTCTCAATCACGTGGATTTGCTTTTTCTAATGTTGGCAGTCAAATAAATTACTATTTCCTTCGTAACTTGTCGTGTACTTTGCAATTATAATATTACAGTGTGCATTAGACGATCGATGTGCTGAATTAATCCCAACAATGCATGGGGCTAACTATCTAGTCTTTATCACTATTATCATTTGACAAATGGCTAAAAGAATTAGTTTTTTCACATCTTGGCACTATTATTTATTTACATAAAATAAAATCTTGATACACTCATTATTGCACATTTCATATACACTTCTTTTGAAATCATGTTTTGAAAAAACTATTTCAGTTAGAATTATAAAATGATGAATTCTTTTTTCAAAAACAGGATTTCACAATTTTAACTAAAATTTTGTATTTTCAAAACTCGATTTCAGCCCACATGGTAGTGTGTAAAATGAGTTTACAATAGTAATTTTACAATTTTAACTAAAATCATGTTTTGAAAACATGATTTTAGCCCATGTGACAGCACGTGTATGATGAGTGTGCAATAGTGATGCAAATTGGATAAGGAAAATAAAATATTTTAATGTTTTAGGTTGTTCTCTCTTTCCTAGTGGAATTATGATTTATTTGTTTTTTCAATTTGAGTTAAGATCCTTTTCCCAATTGAATTAGGATTTTATTGTCTTTCTTTTCCTAATTAAATTGTTTTTTCCTTTCTCTAGTAGAAATAGTTTTTTTTTTTTTTTTCTAAAAGGAGTATGAAAAATTTTATTCCTATAAATACTTTTTATAGGAGGTGGATTATTATTATGTGGTTATTAATAAATTTTTTTTTTTAGAAGTTTTCTCAATTAGTTTGCCTACTAGCGTAGTGTTCTTGTAGAACTTAGATTTTGTGGAAAAGTTGTAGTAATTGTGTATTATACATTTTGCTTCTAGGAAGAGAATCTTAACTCAACTTGAAAAAGCAAATAAATCTAGTTTCACTAGGAAAGAGAAAATAACATAAAATATTAAAATATTTTCTTCTCTCTTAACCAATCTGCATCATTTTCTCGGGGTTGGGGAAAAGTTGTCCTCCAGTTTTGGTGGCAATCTTCCACGATCTATTGGAACCCTAAATAGCTCTCTTCATCCTATTCTTTTTAGTAAGACCAAATGAATCAATATGTTACTTTTCAGTCTTTTCTCACTCATAATAAATCTTGATGAACGAATTTTTATACTTGACCTCTTTTGCCATAGTGGGATACATGAAGCAAGTACTAAAAAGGAATCCATGCACACATCCATAAACTTTATATTGCCTCCTCCACAAAGATTACTTAAAATCACACGTTCATGCCTCTCTAAAAAGGAATCCATGCACACATCCATAAACTTCATATTACCTTCTCCACAAAGATTACTTAAAATCACATGTTCATGCCTCTTAAATTAATTCTTGGGATCAATAATGTTTTCCATTAATCTTTCCAAATTAATACTAACTGTATTACTAGGAAAATTTGAGAGAAGCTCATCAACCCCAATGAAATCAAAGTGTTTAATGTGTTCAAGTTCAAGTTTTATTAGATTGAAACTTTGTTCATCAATAGAGAACTCATCTACTGCTAAACAAACCAATTGTATTGACGTATGATTGCAATCAATAAAATCAATAAACTCTTGTTCTTGAATTTTGAAAGTTCCATAAATGGTGTGAGTTATGGGGGCACCTCGGGTGTATGTGTGTGTGTGTGTGTGTGACTCTTTTTTCATCAAGCCCAATCTTGTCTCCTTGACTATAATCTTCAGGATAGTAATCATAAATTGGTGGAGAATCCTAATTTACTATACAAACTCTTTCAATGTATCCATCCTCCTTTTTGATATTGTAGTCCTCCTACTCAACATCAAAATTCTCCAACTCCTCCACATAACATGGATTTGGATGGCAAGTTTAAGATTGGTTTTCAACGGCTAAGGGGGGCAAGTTGCTTTGAAACCTCATCGCGTTCATACTTGTCATCTATGGCAACAAGTCTTCCCCCACGTACTCCTTTTTGTGCCATGGTAGGAACCTAGCCTTGCTTTGATACCAACTGATGTAGCATAGGTGTGTAGAAGTAGAATTTATAACACACAATTACTACAACTCTTTCACAAAACTGAAGTTCTATAAGAACAATAGGCTAGTAGGCAAAATAATTGAGAAAACTTCTCAAACAAACTTTTATTAATAACCGCATAATAATATTCCACCTCATATAAAGAGTATTTATAGGAATAGAATTTCACCTACTCATTTAAGGAAAAGAAATAATAAACTTATTTCTTAGAGAAAGGAAAAACAATATAACTAGAAAAGAAAAATAATAAAATCCTAATTCAAATAGGAAAATTATCTTAACTCAACTTGAAAAGGCAAACAAATCATATTTCTACTAGTAAAGAGAAAACAACATAAAATATTAAAATATTTTCTTCTCCCTTAACATCAAATAGTGAGTGTGTGATAATTATTATCCTTTGCAAAACTATAGTTTTGGTCCGCTATATTTGTCAAAGTTTCAATTTCGTCTCTATACATTTAATTGTTTCAATTTTATCTATCAACCGGCAAAATAAAATCAATTTTATTCTTAATCATTTGTGAAGGGAAAATTTCCTTTAAGTTGGCAAGAAATTTGGTTTCATGTGAAAACATTTTACTAAGGTCATGGTCCAAAGATAAATATATAAATAGATAAATATTGTTGAACAAACTTGATTGCTTTTAAGAGTGAACATGCAGGAATATTTCCCTTCATTTTCCCTCTAATGCTATGTGGCGTTTTACAGAATGGATTCTAAAGTTTACAAATAGATTGCAAAAAAATATTAACATGTCAACAAAATACATAATGCAAAAAGTGTTGAAGTGGAGCAATTTCAAGTTAAACAATTAGTGAAGTGTTTTCCCTCTAAATTCCTTTCCACTCTCCTAAGAGTTCTGCGAGTGTATTTTGTTTCCCGTTATTCTAGACGTTTTTTTTTTTTTTGTTAGAATATACTTTCCTTATAATAAATAATATTCAACAATAATAAAGAGGAAAGTTATATTGCATTTATCAATCTCAAAATCTATTCAACCGAAGCAACGTTATGATTAATTTTTCATAAGTATATTGAATAGTTATAGCTATAAACCATTTGCATGAGAGAGAGAGAGAGAGAGAGAGAGAGAGAGAGAGAGAGTAACACAATGCTTTAGGGGGTGTTTAGTAAGTAGGTTTAAACACATTTTCACACATTTTTAACAACATTACACATATTTCCACACATTTTTTCACCCACACGTATATCAAAAATACCTAAATAACATAACTCAAATTACTCTCCTAGTATTGCAAATTTCCTATCCAAATGTTCCTGGGCCCACTTTTCTTATTTTTCTCTACCTCTCATATGGCCAATGCTTATATGTTTTTCTTCATACACCCTTGGGTTCAATGAAATAAGTTGTAAATAGGCTTGGAACATTTGCAAAACTCATGAGCCTAATGGTGATGCATGTGCAAGCCAAGCACATGGTGAAGAGTGAAGTTGGCTTAGTTTTGTTGTAACACCCATGATTTTTAGCAAATATACAACCCACGATAAATGCTTGCCCATTACCATTAATGTACTAACACAATCCCTCGAATTAAGTAACTTTATAGGGTGTCAATCCTTTCAGGGAAACAAACTAAGAAGGATTTGCCTTACCAATTTACCCAAACTATTAATGGGCCAGCATGATGCGCTGATAATACTGTAAATTGCTATGTGAGAAGATTATGTAGAATGTTCAAAATATTTTTAAGTAATAACATGAAGTAGTGTTGGGATAATATGAAGAGGTTTTTTTGTTTAATTAATGATGTAATACAAAATTAAGGGAATGAAGAATTTAGATTATAGAGTAAAGGTCACATAAATTAGAAATTAGTTACTATGTGGTGTAACTAAAAAGTTGATTTTTTGTTTAATCTTGGTTTTTGTTTCTTTAATTCATTGGAGTTAGTATAGAATTTTGTAATATCATGTTACTATTTAATTGGCTTATGAAAATATCATAGAAAATTTATAATGTCACGTTTATGTTATTGAATTATTATAGTGGTAAGCTAAACACCCACTGCATGAATAAGCTCTCGCCAACTTGTCAATTTGGGATTCAATTTGGGATTTTCCTTAGGAAGTATTAGGAAGGAGTTGAAATGTAATATCTATTCATATAGATACAAAAGAAAATGTTCTCTATTGATTTAAATGTTGTTCCTACGGGATAGGGATAGAGAAAGAGGAAAAAACTGAAGATTTCACATAGTACTTATGATAAAAAAGAAATCTTATTTATTTTGTACCTTTCACTCAATGAGAAAATGGGCTAGATTCTACAGGATCAAACCTATGGAACTAATAAGGAATGATGGAAGGGAAAAAAAAGAAAAAGAAAAATGAAAAGAGAGGGAAAAAGAGTAGAAAAAAAAAATCAAAATAATGTAGAAGAGCCCATATTCCAAATGAGTGAAAACTAAAATAGTAATATCCTACTAATAGAATTTTATCATAATCTAAAATATGTAAGGAATGTGAGGTGGAAAATTAAATGAAAAATTATTAACAAAGTGCCACATAGTAGAACTATATATCTCCCACATAAGGCTTTTGCTTTCTTATATAATTTTTTTTTTAAAAAAAAACATATAAAGTACTTATATATATATATATAATTAGTGCACACTTATAACTAATATGTGTATTTACTCCATTAACACATTCAATGAACTAAAAATTTGACATAAATGCAAACTTTGATGAGATGAAAGCCTAAATAAGAGAGTTTTAAGAAATGTGCCACTTTGCAGAATTTCATACTCTCCCACATGAGGTCTCTACTTTTATATATATGTTGATTGATTGGCATCAATCCATATTGTTTCAATCTCTCATGAAACCTGTTATTCAAGGTTGCAATATCCTTAAAAAAATCTAGGAATTAAAAACAATCCTTACTCTTTGAAAGATGATTTTTAACATTTCTTTTTCTATAAAGGCATAGTAAATGGAAGCATTAACTCAAGAATTCACTTATGAAATAGACTTCTCTCTCTCTCTATCTCTCTCTCTCTCTCTCTCTCTCTCTCCAAAGTTCTCCTCTTTATGGTCTATTAGAGCAAATCATGGTTGTTAGTGGGTTTTGGAATTAAATCATTCGTTTGTGAGCTTATTATGGCTTCCAAGATATGTCGTTAGCCTTCATCACTATTTGTGTTAATGTGAGTAGGAGGCTTGGCTCTCTAGTTTAAACCTGGGTCCAAAAGCTAAGTCCATATAAACACAATGCATGACAAGACGACAAAATGACCCTAACACTTATAATATGGTTTCATCGTTAGCAAAAAAACTTATAATATGGTTTCATTTATCTTCTTTGAACCACTAGGATTTTGAGCTTTGTTGAAATAGAACATCAAGGCCAACAATTCTATGTGACTTCAATCCTCAATCGATCATGATTTTAATTTACAGAGAGCATCCTCACTTGGTCAATCATGTAAAAAAAAAAGAGATTAAAAAAAAAAAAAGAATACATAGTATCATACTCCACATAATATTTAAGGTGTTTAACATTTGTAAACAATCAATAATTATCTCACCTATACATAATCTCTTTCATGATATGTGAATCTTACATTGTGTGTAATCCACACACACACACACACACACACACATATATATATATATATATATATATATATATATATATATATATATATACTGATCCTTTGTCCCAAAACTGATTGAATCGCACCGCTTCATAGGCTGACCGACTGAACTGAAGCTAGCAATTGGAGAAGATGGATAATTTTGACATCGGTGCGATATGCTCATCGGAGATATATGTTGAATTTTGATGCTAACCGAACTGAACCGCACCAATATATATATATATATATATATATATATATATATATATATATATATTTCTCAAACACATACAAACTATTGAGAGAGTTGAGTTACAGAGTGTAGTTTTTTTTTTTTTTTTTTTATAAGATAAACTGACAAAGCATAGAGCTTGAGCATGAGCAGTGGAAGAGATAAGGAATGAAATATTAGTAAGAGTGTGGAGGCTAGGGTTTTGGTGCTTATGGGTTGGTGTACCACTTTGCTACATAGGCTTTTGCTTTTTGGATTATAAGTTAGGTCAATACCACTATTATCTCAAACTTCTCCTTTTGATTTGGGTTGGGC
This sequence comes from Castanopsis chinensis, assembly GCA_032878915.1. NCBI lineage: Eukaryota > Viridiplantae > Streptophyta > Magnoliopsida > Fagales > Fagaceae > Castanopsis > Castanopsis chinensis. The sequence continues at coordinate 4,080,045 of JAVQMG010000099.1, read as the reverse complement.
TTGGGGCCTTAGTCTTTAGCCTTAGTTCATTAGCTTAGCAATCTATCTCTCCCTCACACAAAACACAAAACCCATCAGGGGAACAATAAATGCTTTCTCACAGTCAAACTCAGCAAATGATCTCTCTCACAAACCTAAATCCTAGCAATTGCAATCTCTCTCTCAATTTGGTGCCACCATCCCTTGGATCTTGGTCACTATATAGACTTTGGATGCACTTAGATCAGTTCCTTTTCCTTTATTAGCTCCTTACTCTCTTCTTTTGTGGTTTTGAACTTTTGATTCTCTCTGTGGGATTTTAGATTTGTGGATGTGGGTTTTCAATCTTTGGTTGTGAATATATGAGTTTCGATTTGTGGGTATATGGGTTTTGATCTATGGGTTTAGGTTAGAAAGACCGATTGAATCGAGTCGCACTGATGCTTAAAAACCTCACTGATGGAGGCCGGAGAACTAACCTTTGACGATGGTGAGCAGAGGTACTAAAGTAGTAACTGACCCTTACAATGCAGTGGAAACTTTGCCTAAAAACAGTACTGATACATCGTGCACACCCCTACCCGCATGCATCAAGGGAATATACAACTCCCTACTCACATTGGAGTGGGCCCCACAAGTGTGGGATGGACCCTATACAAGTAGGTTGTTATATATCTTGTTGATGAAAAATACTGCCTCTCTACTTGATAGAGATATATTAGACATATTAGCCCAATGTAATAGACCCAAGTCCACTCCTACTTGTACTAGTAGTCTAGGGTTTAGTCGTCTATATATACACATGTTAGGGTTTATTGTAACACAGGTTATTGTACTACACTCTTACACAATAAAGATGTAACCCTTAAGGGATTCCTCCGTGGATGTAGGTTGACAAAGCTGAACCACGTAACCCTCGTATTCTTAGTATCCTATTCTATGCTTCCCCTTCCGCATCCAATCTAGCATATACAACATAGTCTAACACATTGCATTGCTAATAATGTATTTAACATGGTATCAGAGCCAAACTTCGTTCTTGGCATCAAACAAAACGTTTCTAGCAAGCAAAGAAGATTCTCACGTGCACACCACCATCTGAAATCACACATGTTTGTCTACAGGATCTAGACTCCACGGCTCGCAGCCACCATGGCTCTGTGCTGTGGCAAAATCCAACAACCAAGCAAGCCGTAACTTAACTTTCAGATTTGTGCAATTCAAGCCTTTGCTCGACGAAACCAATCAGACAGAAGTCCTTTTTGGCCTCCCACGAGAAAAACCCAAAAGTCCGGTCTCCACTGAACTCTGCACGCGCCTCCATGCGCTGACAACTTTTTGACCAACTTCTCCACGTGCCACTATGGATTTCTCAGTTTCAGATCGTCCTATGGGCACATGTGCCGCAATGATGGCCTTGTAGCCCGCCAATCTTCAAACTTGTAAAATCTGAAGGTCATTGGGGTGTCACACGTGCCTCCACGCGCCTCTTGGGTTTCTGGCTTCTCCTCCACGCGCTGGTGGACCACTCGCATGCACCACACGCGCCTAAAGACTGTTGCTGATGTCATCCTGACGTCATTTAATGACTTCATCAAAAGCCACGTCTGCTTGATCCACATCAGCCCTAACTACGTCATCAGCCACGCAGATCGCCGCGTCAGCAGTGTCACCTCGTCAACACCACGTCACCTAACTGACCGTTGACTCGGACCACCTGGATTTGACCTGTGAGCACTGATCTGTTGACTTTGACCATAGTTGACTTTAACTTTTGCATTGACCTTTGACCAAAAGTCAAAATTTTTGAAAGGGCCTATCTTGCTCAGTTTTTCGCATTGATTCCAATTTTGGACTCCGTTTCTTCATTTAATGCTCCAAAATTGTTCAATTGGCACGTTCTTCATTGTGGTTTCTTCAAAGGCATTCTTCAAGGCATCTTCAAGAGATCTTCTCATGCTTGTCTAACCTCAAGCCTTCATCGAGCTTTCACCTTAAGTTTGAGGGAGGGTGTTAGAGATATATTAGACATATTAGACATATTAGCCCAATGTAATAGGCCCAAGCCCAAGCCCAAGCCCAAGCCCAAGCCCACTCTTACTTGTACTAGCAATTTAGGGTTTAGTCGCCTATATACACATGTTAGGGTTCATTGTAACATAGGTTATTATACTAGACTCTTATACAATAAAGATGTAACTTTTAAGAGATTCCTTCGTGGATATAGGCTGACAAGGCTAAACCCTGTAACCCTCATGTTCTTAATATCGTATTCTATGCTTCCCCTTCCGCGTCCACTCTAGCATATATAACATGGTATAACACATTGCGTTGCTAATAGCGTATTTAACACTACTTAACAAGAAAACATCTTGTGAGACGGGCTCATACAAGATTTTTCCCTAGTTAACAATTTCCAAAGTCAGAGAAAATTAATATTTGGTACAACAGCAGCAGCTAATATCCTGCTCTATGAACTATTTCATAACAGAGGAGTTTATAACCATGAAGGTAGCATAGCCTAATAATGTTAGGCAATGGCCACTAAAAATGTAACTTTCTGCAAGCATTGCAGAATCCTCTTCAAACAACTTCTCCACAACCTCAACAGCAGAAGGCTTATTTGTTGATTTGTTTATAAAATTCTGAGCTTTCTTCCCAAAGAGTAGAGAGCGGAGCATATTATATGATACAGACCGGCCACTTTAAGAAATGGGGGAGGCAACTAAAAACTCTATACAAGGAAAGTGGGATTGGGATCTCTTATTCTCATGTTATCTTAAATCCCACTTTTTTTTTACATGTGTCATCTGATAGCCATTAACTGTGGTGGGCACTTTTGTACTGGCTTAGTCATCCTCTTTCATAAATTTTGATCAAGACTTTTATAAGGTAGGTTTTCATTTGATATCCTGTCCCAATGATATTTCTGTTTCAGGTTTCATAAAGGGGTTGAAGTAGAAATCATGGTCCATTTCGTGGTGACCTTAAAGATGTTGGACACCATTTTTTTGACCTTGTTGATTATGTGACTCTTTGTGTTGGTCCAAATGATAAGTCTTTTTTAACCTGTAAAAGGATTGTTCTTATTTTAAACATCTCCTTTCTTTTTCCATAGTCATGTCTGTCGACTTATCATTGGCTCTAGCTAAATGGCGGTACAGCATATCTAGTTTTGTATTCACCGACTCTACTCATCATTGTTGTATGGGCTAGTATAAAATTGTAGGCCAAAATTTTCTTTAGATGTTGCTGTATCTTAGGTTCTTCAATCAAATTCAATTGTGGTTATATTGACCAATACAGTACAAGTAATGTATTATTTTTTCTAAGAATGAATAAATTCAACTATGTGATTTATTAACCAATGTAAACATATGATTAAATTTAATTGAGAACTTAAAGAGACAGTGATGTTGTATCTTAGGTTCTTCAATCAAATTCAATTATGTGGTTGAATTGACCAATACAGTGCAAGCAATGTATTATTTTTTTCAAGAATGAATGAGTTCAACTATGTGATTTATTAACCAATGTAAACACATGATTAAATTTAATTGTGTACTTAAAGACACAATACTAAGGAATTGTGCGTAAGCGAGTAGAATAGCTAACTTGTTGTCTTCAAACGTCATGTTGAACTTGGTAATTATTTTATCATCTCTACGAGTGGAGGAGTTGTATATTCAATGCAGCTCTTTGTCTCTCCAATAAAAGCTGAAGGAGGGGCACGCGTCTTACCACTCATAGGATAGGTGGTAATGCACTCCCTTTGGATTTCAAGATTTATGGGTTTCAATAGTGTACTATTTGATATTTAAATATTTTAATGGTCCCCCAAAGGTTTACTTAGGACTGCCCTTTGTGAATTTCTATACATAGACACTTTCCTCTTTGAACTTCTTGCTTCCCTTAAGTGTTTTCCCTATAGTCTTGACAATGAACACTTTAGTGAGGATGGTTATGATGTTTCTTTTTCTCGTTTTAGGAACCCATGTGTCAAAAGCATACAATACTTGCCCTACCTGTGGCAGCATTGATGTTCCATATCCTCTTAGCACTGATGACAACTGTGGAGACCCTAAGTATAAAGTCTACTGCAACAATGGCATTCTTGAGTTCTTGTCAGCTGCAGGGTTTTCCTACAAGATCCTCAGTATTAATCCAAGTGCTTATAAGCTCATTATAAGCCCACCCCCAATACAGAAAGGCACATGTTATTCTTCTGATTTCAGTTCAGAAGGGTTAAAGCTTGATGAGAACTTGCCCTTCAACATATCAACTCATAACACTGTCATGTTGTTTAATTGCTCTGACCACATTCTTATCTCGCCCCTGAATTGTTCTTCAACCAGCTTTTGTAGGCAGTTCGAGGACAATGTGGAGGAGGGAGTTGGGTGTAAGAATACCCTTTGCTGCCATTACTTGAAAGATTCTGCCATGACTTCACATATGATTAGGATCCGGGCTGGAGGGTGCACTGCTTATACTTCAATGGTGAATATGAAGCCTGGATCTTCCTTTGATTCATGGACCTATGGTATTGAGCTTCAATGGGTGCCCCCCAATTGAGTTTGGCAATAAGGCCTCAAGAAGGGATGTTGTGCATCTGACATATATGTCATCTCTCTTACATACATGTGAGTTCTTCACAACATGAAACTCACGTATTATGAGAAAGATTATGTATACATAAGATGCATGGGAAAATTATTGATCAGCCAAGTACCTACTAAACATAGTAAGAAGTGTGTCAAAAAATAAGGCTGTTCGTATTTTAATTCTATGCTTTCGCTGTCATGGTATTAGTGGACCAGTGTTTTCTAGTTACATTTTGTGCTTCATGATTGATCACAAGCTACACAAAAGTGGGAAATTGGGGAGCCAAAAATCTAGTATTACGTTGGTTTTTGCAATTATGTACTGTTTGACCTATTGTGTCTCTTTCACGTGGACCTGTTGCTTCTTTCGGCTTGCTCTCTATAGTATGGGTCTTCTTGTTTGGCTTTCTTTAATGTTGGTAGTCAAATAAATTACTATTTCCTTCGTAACTCGTCGTGTACTTTTTAATTATAATATCACAGTGCACATTAGATGATCGATGAGCTGAATCACTCCCAACATTGCATGGGTTAACTTTCTAGGCTTTATCACTATTATCATTTGACAGATGGGCTAAAAGGAATTGGGTTTTTAACATCTTTGTTCGCAGCGTTATATTTGTATAAGAGAAAATCTTGTTACACATTACATAGACACCTTTTTTAAAATCTTGTTTTGAAAACACAATTTTAGTTAAAATTATGTAGCAGTGAAATCATTTTAATTTTGAAAACATGATTTCACAATTTTAGCTAAAATCATGTTTTTAAAACACGATTTTAACTCATGTGTTAGTGTGTGTACAATGAGTTTGCAATAGTGATTCCACAATTTTAACTAAAAATCGTGTTTTCAAAATATGATTTCAGCTCACGTGATAATGTGTGTACTATGAGTGTGCAATTGTAATTGTGTGATAACCATTACTTTTTGCATATGTATAGTTTTAGTCTACTATATTTGTCACAGCTTCAATTTCATTTTTATACAATTAACTATTTCAATATTATATATCATCCGGCAAAATAAAATGCTTGGGAGGTCTAGAGGGGCCTTCTAGTTGAATTAGTAACTCCCCATGCACAAAGTACTTAGAAGTTAGAAGTCTAAGGGGAATATGATTCAAACTATAAGATTAACTGTATATTATAATTATCTCTAAAAAGATAAAACTGGCAAAATAAAATAAATTTTATTCTTAATCATTGTGAAGGGCAAATCCCCATTGAGTAGGCAAGAAATTTGGTTTGATGTGAAAACATTTTACTAATGCCAAACGCCAAAGATAAATTAATTAATACATAAATAAATAAATAATGAACGAATTTGATTGCTTTCAAGAGCGAACATGCAGGAGTATATTCCTTAATTTTCCCTTTAATGTTACTTGGTGTTACAGAAAGGATTCTAAAGATTACAAATTGATTACAAACAAATATAACCATGTCAACAAAATATGTAGCACATTAGTGCTGAAATGGAGCAATTTTCAAGCTAAACAATTGGTAAAGTGTTTCCCCTCTAAATTCCTTTCCACTCTCCCAAGAGTTCTGCAAGTGTACTTCTATTTCCTGTTATTCAGATCCAGTCATTTTCAATTAACTTTTTGTTAGAAAATACTTTCCTTATAATAAATAATATTCAGCAATAATAAAGAGGAAAGTTATATGGCACTTATCAAACTCAAAATCTATTCAAGCTCGGCAACGTTATGATTAATTTTTCGTAACTATATTGAATAGTTACAGGCTGACAGCTTAATTAACCATTCGCATGCCAACGTAATGCTTAATAAGTTTGCTGATGACCAGTAAAAATTCCACTAATTCCATGATAGAGTCCTTACTCTGTCACTGCAGGAATTTACTCCTCCAAATCGAGCGCAAATGACTACACCATGTGTTTAGAGAAGCAAACTAATGTGTTGATACATTAGTGAAACAGAGTTCTCATCGTAAACTAACAATATTATTTTGTATGACATTCCACCGCCTGTAGTGGTTAACCTGCTGGCTTTTCACAAAGCCAGGCTCTTTTGTTCTAAAACTGTTTATGTTTAATGTTATTCTCTTTAATTATTATATATATTAAATCAGGAAATTCAATTATCTAACCAATTACTCATCGTTCCATGTGAATTACTCTCATATTTTTGCAAAGAAAGCTAACATATCTACCATAGATGACATGTCAATGATATTAATCAAAGAAAAATCCAAATTTGATTTAATTTTTTTTTCATGATTTCACGTAATGAAAACTTGAAATGCATGTTGGAATTTTGATGAATGATGACTTCACATATGATCTCATGAGCTAAATGTGGAGAGCTGCTGCTACAAAAGTTTTCGGAGTAATATATTTAATTTTAGGATAAATTGCAAATTATACCCTTAAAGTTTGGCGTTGACTAGATTTTACAACCCAACATTTTATAAACTTAATTTTCACCTTGAAGTTTGATTCTGTTGGCAATTCACCCCCCATTTTTAGTTTTTGCCATTAACTGACACATCACCATGCTAACATATTTTATTTTTATCAAATCAACCCCAAAACTACGTAGTTCAGGGATGACCAAGTTAAAAGCTGGCACAATCAAAACTAAGTAGTTCAGGGATGACCAAGTTAATGCCTAAACTTAAAACACAAACATCTAGCCTAAATGTCACCATTCAGGCCAAACTCTAAACCAAAAAACAAAGACCCATGAAGAAGGCCTCTGAGGATCTGACCTCCCTAACCCATACAGAGGGAGCTACACTGCTCTGCACAGAACATTCAGGCCAAACTCTAAACCAAAAAACAAAGACCCATGAAGAAGGCCTCTGAGGATCTGACCTCCCTAACCCATACAGAGGGAGCTACACTGCTCTGCACAGAACTATAAACTAGGATAATAGAATAACATAGAAAGATAATTAGTGAGGAAACAAACAAGAAGTAATTATATTAATTTGTAAACTTGACAAGGAGAAATAACAAATACAAGAAATATAATATAATAAAATAACAGAAGAGGAGGACAAACCAGTGTTTAACGGAATACAAAAGAACCTAGAAAACAAACAATTAAAAAAGATGCAAACCCAGAGATAAAAAACAATGAAACAGAGGGAGACACAAATAAATCAAAAATAAAGAACGAAAATCCTTGCTGGCTACATGAACACTACCGGTCTTTCTTTATTCTCCTCTCTCTGTGCATCTTCCTTCTTCTTCTTTACAATCTTTGTTGTCCCAACCTAGAATAGCTACCATGGTTTTCAAGTTCAACGTAAAAAGCTTCTAATTTTTGATCTTATAATAAATATGCTGGACCAGTTTTTGGGACCAAGATGAGTTTTGATTGTGCAAGCTTTTAACTTGGTTCATGGGGTATGGGTTGGGAAGGTCAGATCCTCAGAGGTCTTCTTTGTGGTTCTTTGTTTTTTGTTTTAGAGTTTGGCCTGATAGTGACGTTTAGGCCAGAGGATTGTGTTTTAAGTTTAGGCATGAAACTATGTACTTCTGGGGTTGATTTGGCAAAAAATAAAATATGTCAGAATGATGACGTGTCAGTTAACGGCAGAAACTAATTGTGGGGGTTTAATTGCTAACGGAACCAAACTTTAGAATGTAAAATCAAGTTTCTGAAACGTTAGGGTGTAAAATCTAATCAACTCTAAACTTAAGGGGTGTAATTTATAATTTACCCTTAATTTTAAAAATAATATGACTTTTAAGCCTAATTCATAAGCTTTTAGAAAACCAATTATCTTTTAAGAATTAGTTTTTTTTTTTTTTTCGTTTTAGAAAATAACATCCACATATTATGATCAAGTATATCTCACCTTAATTTAAAATTTGCACTAACCCTTCGTTAGAACCTAAAGCTACAAACTTTTCCATGCATCAATTGAGCCAAATAAACGGTTGGAATTCTAACGAGGTGTGGTCGTCAAAACTAGGTGAATGAGTGAGTGCAAAAGAAAAAGAAAAATATCGGATTATTTTTACTTTTTTATGATGAAAATGGGCGTGTATTTGGAATTTTTTTGGTATTGGACATTGGCACAAGAATTTTTATTTTATTTATGGATATTCCCACAAAAATTTTAAGTACGGTGTTTCATGATTTTTTTTTTTTTAATACAAGATAAAAATTCTACTCTAACCTAATATTTATATATGAAACTCCCTCCTGAAAATTTGAACCTCAGTCCTTACTCCTGCGCCATACAAATACTTATACTTGTTAAGTGATCATCGCATTAAAGGTACGCAGTGGTGTCTCATGATTTTAAACCATAGAAAACTTTTCATCTAAATTTACACCTTCTTTGGACTCTCCTCTTTAACCACTAGATCATGGACCTTTTCATTTTTATACTGCCGTTGAAAATATTTGGATACAAGCGTCATCAACTCTAAACTAGCCTCTAAGCATATATTCCAAAAACTTATTTCATCTACAAACACAAAAATCTCATAATACCTCTAAGTATTGTTGTGACTGAAAAATGCATCAACCTCGAATTATGATAATTGAAAATTATTAGCCTTTACATTTAAATAAATAAAAAAGAGAGCCACTATAAGCATGCATGGACGTGAGCACTTGGTTTGAGGTTGCTACTTATAACTTTTTGTTTAGTGTTAAAAGCTTTTAAAGTTAGGTTGTGGCAAAGGTATATGTTTGAGTGTTTTTTTTTTTTTTTTTTTTTGGGAATTTCTTTGACAAAATGGTATGTGTGAGTTTGAATCATATTTTTGGCTAAATTATTGGCCAGAAGCTTATTTCATCTACAAGCACAAAAATCTCATAATACCTCTAAGTATTGTTGTGACTGAAAAATGCATCAACCTCGAATTATGATAATTGAAAATTATTAACCTTTACATTTAAATAAATAAAAAAGAGAGCCTCTATAAGCATGCATGGACGTGAGCACTTGGTTTGAGGTTGCTACTTATAATTTTTTGTTTAGTGTTAAAAGCTTTTAAAGTTAGGTTGTGGCAAAGGTATGTTTGAGTTTTTTTTTTTTTTGGAATTTCTTTGACAAAATGGTATGTGTGAGTTTGAATCATATTTTTGGCTAAATTATTGGCCATTTTGGTTGGACAAGGTAAGATTTTATTTTATTCGATGGAAAATGAAAATTTTCCATCCTAAAATACACCAATTATACTTTTTTTATTTTTTTTTTTGAGAAGCTACACCAATTATACTTAAAATATGAAACTATCAAATTTCTTATTTGACCTCCCAAAGTCATAACTCTATTTCAAGTTAGAGTGTTTCCCTTGCTGTCTATTTTGGTGTTAAGTCTGACGGAATTTAACATTGAAAAACTAATGCAGCCATCTTTCATAAACATACAACTAAGGGGTAAATTAGTTTTTTAATACTAAATTTTGTTAGAGTTAACCACAAAATAGACAACAAGGGGTAGAAGTACAAAATATTTTTACTCTTAGGCGGGCGTGTGTTGCTGTTACATTTTAAGAAAAGATGCAAGTTTCATTTCTTAAGTCAGCAGCTTTCATAAGGGTGTCATACACGCCTCTACAATGGCAATATACCACTAGTTAAATAAGAAAAATATACAAAGATCGTGTAGGGATAAGAATAAGAAAAAAATATTTACATGTTTTAAACAAATAAAAAGTTTAGCAAATGTTAGGTTTGATGATGAGCAAAATCTCTAGACGTGAAAATACTTACATGTAATTATATACACTTTAAAAAATCATTAAACTCTAAACTGTTTAGATGAAGACAACAACTACGAGAGTACAAACAATTAAAATGCACAATCTGAATATGTCAAGGAAGTGTACAAGCGTCAATGACGAGATACATATATAGCGCTAGATATTAATCAAATGCACATGGATCATTGCGCATGCGTTTGTAGTGTTGGACACAACCGGACACCCACAAGTAACTATAATATACTAGCATGGTTGATGTGCTACATCAAACCTATTCATATGCACGTAAATAATTATACAAATCTTGCAATAGCCAGTTTGATGCGTAATGGCAAATCAACTATACATACTGTTGTACTAGCCTTCCTGAATCATCATATCCAGCCAATTCAACACATCCAAATGAACTAGATTGATGACAAAGACATTTTTAGTATCCAACTCTAATAGATAGAGAAAAAACCAACTACTATGAACTCGATGGGGATAAATGTGATGATAATACACTGCCCTTATATTACTAATGGTTTCAATCCTATATATATGTATATGCAAGTCATCTCCATAAACCACACTTCTAGGTCTATCCACAGGTCAGTTCGGATCAAGTTTGGGCTTAACCCACATCCAACCCGACCAAATCAAGTGGAACAACCACCAACCCGTTACGGACTGAGAGGATGATTAGATCGGGTAGGTCGAAGCTTCAACAGATGTCGAGGGAATCAGTCAGGGTTAAAGATCTGGAAAATAGTGAGAATCTAGTAAGAAAAAAAAATTAAAAAATAGTCGAAATCCGGCGAAACGAAGGTGAAAAAATGTTGAAATTCTGCGAGATCTTGCCAAATCTGGCAAGATCTCATTCATTTTCAGCAAGATCTCGGTTAGATTTGGCGAAATCTCGTCGGATCTAGCCAAGATCTAACCAAAAAATAACCTATATCTAGCCAGATCTATCAAATCTTGCTAGAAAAACATATGGGTTGGTCGGTTCGAGTTGCTTAAATTTGAGAGGAGGAAAACCGATATCTGACCTGCCATTCTCGATTTTTGGAAAAATAAACCCGTTGCCGACCACTGGAGAAGTTGGTTCGGTTAGCAGTGAGTTGGGATTAGTCGGTGGCGGCAAGTGGGCAGGTGTATAGACAGCCCTACACACTGCCCCTCACTCACTCATAACACACTGCAACGCACTTGCTTGTAAACCACACTACCATTCACACCTTACAATGCTAATATGCAATTGGCTACTACCTTGTTTTCCTAATAACTATGCAAGGGAGAGGAATTCTGATGTAAGAGAATACTATGCCGGACTGAGGCGTGAGTGAAAGTTTTGCATTAACAAGTCAAATGATCTACACAATGATGTCATATTTCTCAGAGCACCTTTGGTGGACCGTATCTCACTTACCAAGCCGAGGCGCAATGTCGATGAATGAAGACGTGTAGTCTACCGAATATGCAAGGAGAACAACTTGATGTTGCTCCGTAGGTCCAGATATTACATGTTGCAGCTTGTAGAAGAGCTCGCAATAGCCACCAACAAGCAACTCACACCTCATGAGCAAAACAACATCTTGAACTACGAATCATACCTATCGGAATGAATGAGCCGTTCGTACCTATCAGAATGAAGGAGCTGTTGAGGTGTGCATCTTATGTAATGTTTAGCTTTACTTATGTGGAGTGTAACTTGTGTTATACTTAGGTTTTTTATTTTTTGGTTAACTCACTATCTTATGTTATGTGTAACCCTATGTTAGTACCATTTGTGTTAAGTTTCTCACTTATGTTATGTGTGAGTTAATGGCCTTATTGTTAATGTTTAATATGTCATACATGCATATTTACAGAATCACAAGTATGAAGTTTTTTCGTTCGTATGTAATGCATCTAATGATGTGGTATCTAGTGTTTAACGTGTCATCAACGATATTAGTAATTCCTAAATATTTGTTACAAATTAATACTATAAGATATAAATAATACTATGCATATTTGTTCCAAACATAATAACATTTACATTGTCCCCTTAAATGGATACAATAGTGACATATATAGTTCTAATAGAATAATAGTTCATCATAAATATAAAAATACAACATAGCAATTGTTACCACACTTTATCCCATAATTACTCTTCATCTGACATCTCCACCTCCGACTGGTGAATGTCACCTACAAGAAGTGATTACATGTAGCTTGCTTGGTCGTGTGACTGCAACTCAACTAAATCACAATTCTCAATCTAGGTCCAATATCAATTTAGGCATATCTTCATTCGATTGTTTTCATCTCTGATACCGTTTAATGCACTATGAAGTCCTTCTATAGTGTCCATTGGCATTTGAGTTGCAGGTCAACGAGTCACTAACAAGTGACAACTGATAACCAACTAACTCCTCGTGAAACATTTTTGTTGTTGAACAAACCAAGCCTACTCCTGCCTCATTATGTTGTGAACTCCCCTACTATTTCATAGATTGGGATCAATGAAATAATTAAACCCATCTTCCAGTACCTAGTGACGACCAATTGCTTTGAATATTTCATTGGGCTTGTAAATTGAATAATCAAGTGACATTTTCCTGCAATAACATATCAATTGCAATAGTTTGTAAATAATGCAAATCTGCGTACACTATTGATAGTACAACATTAAAGTTTACATAACGTACAGTTCCACTAAATACCGTCTATCAACACAAAGTTGCATAATCTGGTCTATAATATAAATATTCATAATAAAAAGCTTCACAAATTTAAATAAATGTAATAGCACATTCATTCCATTAAATATCGACATAAACATGTGGTAAAAAAAAAAAAATTTTAAAAAAAAAAAAAAAAAAAACTCAAATAGTTACGTGTAATAGTGTGGATAGATGACGGACGCATGCTTATGACCTATGCATTCCATTAAATAAAAACATCATAAATGGGTCTTTGTTAAAGTATGATGCATAGTGTGACATGATAATTAAATTAAAGGTTCACGTGACATGACTTGACAAAGTCTGGACTTTAATAAAATTTGTTGTTATTGATAAACATGACAATCATGTCACATGTCATAACTATTGCACACAACATGAACAATCAATGTAACATTTTGAAATTGTTGGGGGGGGGGGGGGTTAGTAAAACTATTGTTTTACCAACCTCCAATGACATGATCACACAAACACTTTGGCGTTGACGACCATAAGATGTGGTAATAATTCATCAAACATTTTAATGGTATCTTTCAAACCCACCAGCAAATTAGGTTGAAGTAGAAATGTGTTCCAACGCTACAAAATCACATCGTGTAGTGAGAAATATTTTTGGATCTAGTTGTTCATGTGCATTATCAAAAAATTTAGGCATAAATGCATTTTTAGTCCCTACATTTTGACGTTTTTCCATTTTAGTCCCTATATTTTATTTTTACCACTTTTAGTCCCTAAACTAATTACCGTGTCTCATTTTAGTCATTTCCATCAGCCAACTAGCAAAAAAGGTTGACGTGGCTGACGGAGCGAATAAAAAAATGATATAAAATGCCACATTAGCATCTAATTTTTTTCTAAAATAATTTATCAATTTTAACTAAATAAAAAAAAAACAGAATTAAAAACAATAAATTCATCAATTTAGATCTAATTCATCCTGAACAAGAACACATAAAACATGAATACAAGAGCGTAAGAACACAAGCCCAGAACCAAACACAAACTCAAAACACTGAGAATGAGAAAAAATAGAGAAGTCAAATCTAGAAAATCATACACAAACTCATCAAGAACACACAAGAGCACAAACCCAAAAAAATCATACAAACCAGAAATCAAACACAGAAAAATCAAATCCACATCATATTAAACATGAACACATTAAAAATTTGAACAAGAAGACAAACCCAGAAAATTTAAAACCCAAAAAATTAGCATTGGATCCACATTAACACAAAATTAAACAAGAACAAATCTGAAAAATCAAACCTCCACACCACCAAAGCATCAAACACAAAACTCAAACCTAGAATTGTTGACCCCCAAACTCAAAAACGCTAAACTCTAAACCCAAAATTTCTGGCACCAAAGAAAATAGAAGAAAAGAAAGAGTATGATTCTCTTATCTTTCTGAGAAACCAACACAAAATCAACTTAAACCAACACAAAACTCAACGATTTGAAGCCCAACAATCAACAACCCATCGATTTGAAACTCAACTTAAACCACCGATCCGAAACCTCCAAACCCACCAGATCCACCACCTCTCATCTCTACCTCTGCTTCATTGCAAGGAACCCAAGCCGAAGCTCCTCAAGCTTCAATCCTTAATTGTTGACCACGACAGCCACGAACGTTTATAGTGAGTCCTTTCTGGGCTTGGTATATGGGTATCACATTAATGAACCTAGCCAATCCAAACCCAAAGAACCCACATCTACCCACCACCTACGACGAGTCCGTTGGTGCAAAAGAACTTGTAGCGAGCGACAGTGATGAGAGTGGAGCCGCCATTGATGGATTGGGTGTTGATTTGGGAGAGAGTGGAGAGGAGAGAGTCGATGAGGTGTGGGCCGAGACAGTGATCGTGATCGTCGCCGATGAGTGTTAGGATGAAGAGGTTGTCGTGTTCCTCTAAATGCACATGGTTGTGAGTCTGAGACTTTTGGTATGAACAACAAGTCAGTGTTTTGAGAGTAAATAGTTAATGTTTGTTGATGTGTTCTTTGTGATTTTAAATTTGAGTTTGTGTTTGGTTCTGGGTTTGTGTTCTTAATTTCTTGCGTTGATGTTTAATGTGTTCTTGCTCAGGATGAATTAGATCTAAATTGAAGAATTTATTGTTTTTAATTCTATTTTTTCTTTTTTTCTTTTTTTAGTTAAAAACTTAAAATTAATAAATTATTTAAAAAAAAATAGATACTGATGTGGCATTTTTTTTTTTTTTATTCGCTCCATCAGCCATGTCAACCTTTTCCGCTAGTTGGCTAATGGAAAGGACTAAAATGAGAAGTGCTAATTGGATTAGGGACTAAAAGTGGTAAAAATAAAATGTAAGGACTAAAATAGAAAAAAGCCAAAATATAGGGACTAAAAGTGCATTTATGCCAAAAATTTAATAGAGCCATGACTACAGATATACACCGACTACTATGGGCTGATGGTGACATGGGTTAGAAAGAAGAAAGATTTTGTTAATGCTCCAATATACACGTACAATAGACTTGGTAGTGTCGGATACATCATGGTCGGCAAACCTAGACAACTAGGTGTAGATAACACCACCATAGAAGCCACCACAAAAGAACAACCATGGTCAAAGATATACGTGAAATAGTGTAAGTTGGAGGTGTATTGTAGATGGCATGGGTTAAGAGTTCCAAAAGCACGTTCAGCGGAGTTACCTAGATAGGGATCAAAAAAGGTGCTTAAACGCCTTGAAAAAGAGAACAATCAAATGCAAAGGCGACTAGACCATTTCCATGCAATCCAAAAGTCTAGAAAACATCTTAAAGGAAAGGCACAAAAGCAAGCCATCAAGTCCATTAACGAAATTACAAACTTAGATGATGACAAAGATATGTCAGACTTTTCATATTCAAACAACGACAATTTTCAAAAATTTCTACCTACAAAATTAAGACGTTGTTGTTAACACGTAACGAAAGGTGATTATGTAAGCTAAACTTATGTAACTTAAGCAGTTGGGCTAACTACCAATAAACATTTTCAAAGGTTCTTATGCATTGTCATTTGCACAAGGAATTTTAGGGGAACTTAGATATTTTTGTCTTGTTGGGTTAATTTTTAATGTTATCAAACCTTATCTATTGATTATCTATGATGTTGAATCCATCAAATTCCAAATATTGAATAAAATCTAGCAATAGTAAAAGTTCCATCTGACGTAATTAGTTTGCATAATTGTTCATTTCCCAATTTAACATAACTAGTGTCGCTTAACATAACAACATGCTGAACTAACTTCGCTATAGACCCCTTTTCTTTTCGATGTACATCGAGTTATATACATACAAATTAAAATTAGAATTATTTTAATTAAAATATTTTTTTACTAAGTAATATGAAAAATTATTTTTTCAACCATATACATCCAAATTTTAACAAAATACACCCAAATTAACTGAAAATTTGTTTTTCAACAATACTACAATGTCAATGGTTTATTTTAGCATCAACTTCATATTAGCATCAATGCTAACAAGTAAAATTAAATGAATCCCACTACACTTAAGAATCATACCTTTCAGTGTTAAATGAGATGGATCAAGGAGGAGACGGATTGAGTAACCGTAGTGTGATTTTGGTTTCCAGTGAGATGAGAGGTAGAGAGAGATGGATTTATTTCAACGGTGAGCAGGCAAAAATGTAGCTCAAAAACCCGGACTGATGGGAGGGGGGAGAGTGACTAAAAGGGAGATGGCTAGTTCCATATCGTTCTTTTTAAAAAATTTACTCATAACGCAATTCACAGACACTCGAGTTTGATAATATTCTTTTTAAATATTTATACAAAACTCGATTTCATTAAAATCGAGTTCGCCTTACACATTACTCGAGTTCCCCTTACACATTACTCGAGTTCCCAGTGGCATTTTTTATTTCTAAATACACATAACTCGAGTTTTAAATTGGAAAACCATATATGCTCATCCTGCCAAACAAATTACTATGAGGTCACTGTAGGTCTGCTTGCCCTTTTCTCTTCCATGGCATCTTTCTTCTTCCAATAGTTAGCACAAAGGAAGGGGCCTTCCAATGGTTTTGATGCTGGAGAGAAGAAAGGTCCTGAATTTACTAATAATCCATCAGCGGGGGCTTGATCAACTTGGCAGACTGCCCACCAGAAAAGCTCAGAATTTGTGTTCACAAGAAAATCCTTACCCAGCCCACATACATTTTCATATAGAAGATGAACTGAGGACTACAATCAAAATGAGAAAACTGAAGAACCCCCTAGTTAAATATTTCAAACAAGCAAAGCCATTATTGAAAAACAGAGAGAAGTTCTGAAGAATTGGAACTCTAATTCTTTATTAAACAATCAATTGAAAATTACAAATAGGTGCGTATCTGTTTATATACATCAGATCCCTCCATTTGTAACTAACTACTCATTAACTAACTAATTACAAGCTAACAGAAAAATAACAGAAATGACAAAGCTAATAGTACACGTGGTTTGCACATGCTGACTTAAATACACATATGTATAGAATAAAAGCTACATGCCGTTTCTGTCTTTCACTCAACTACTGTTGTTTACTGCACTATCAGAATTTCTTTGCTTTTTATCTGTGCTCTTTTCCTTCTTAACCCCATTGGTTCCTTTAGCATCTTTACACCCCCCTTCAAGTGGAAAAGGGGCATGAATATTGACCATATTCAACTTGGACACAAGAAAAGAGAATTGTTGAGCATTCAAGGCCTTGGTTAGCAGATCTACAACTTGAGAATTGGTCCTAACATGCAGCATTCTAACATACCCTTCCAAGACCTTATCTCTGACTAGGTGACAATCAATCTCTATGTGCTTTGTTCTTTCATGAAAAACGGGGTTTGCAGCAATGTGAAGGGTTGCCTGACTATCACAGAATAAGAGAGCTGCTTGAGGATGTTTGATTTGAAAATCATGAAGAATATACATGAGCCAAATGACCTCACAGACTGCTACTGCCATTGATCTGTATTCAAACTCTGCTGAAGACCTCGAGACAGTTTGTTGCTTCTTTGACTTCCATGAAATTAAGGACTCACCAAGGAAGATGCAAAAACCAATGACAGACCTCCTAGTGTCAGGACATGAAGCCCAATCTGCATCAGCAAAGGCCTTCAAATGCAATTCTGATTTACTTGAGAAAAAGAGCCCTTGACCTGGTGAGCCTTTTAGATATTGCAAAACCTTATGAGCTGCTTGCAAATGAGGCTCTCTAGGATGTGCCATGAATTGGCTGAGTCTATTCACAGCAAAGGTTATGTCAGGCCTGGTTATTGTTAAGTATAGTAACCTTCCTATCAATCTTCTATAGGAGCTTGGATCTTGCAATTCCTTCCCCTCATACTTACTAAGCTTAAGATTCTGATCCATAGGTACCTTGGCTGGTTTACAACCTAACATACCAGCATCACCCAACACCTCAAGTGTGTACTTTCTTTGGCATAAACTGATACCAGCAGTGGTCCTTGCAACTTCAAGACCTAAGAAGAACTTTAAATTACCCAAATCTTTTAGCTTGAACTGTTGATCCAACAAAATCTTCAAGTCATCAACTGCTTACTTGTTATTACTAGCAATCAATATATCATCAACATAAACTAATAAGGCAATAAAGGAAGTAGATGTCTTCTTGATGAAAAAAGAGTAATCAGCCTTGGACTGTGTAAATCCGAGAAGAACCAATGCAGAGGAAAATTTTGCAAACCACTACCTTGAGGCTTGTTTTAGTCCATACAAAGACTTAGTAAGTTTGCATACTAGCCCCCCTTTGCTGTGGAAGCCTGGTGGAAGATCCATATAGACTTCTTCTTTCAATTCACCATGGAGGAAGGCATTATTTACATCAAGTTGACAAAGACACCAGCCTTACACAACAGCAACAGCAAGAAGGCACTTGACAGTGACAAGCTTTGCAACAGGGAGAATGTTTCAATATAATCAAGGCCCTCTTTTTGTGTGAATCCTTTAGCTACCAACCTAGCTTTATATCTCTCCATAGTGCCATCAGATTTGTATTTCACTTTATAGACCCACTTACAACCAATAGTCCTTTTATGAGGTGGAAGATTGGTGAGAGTCCAAGTGTGATTAACTTCAAGGGCAGAAATCTCAGCTGCCATAGCCTCTCTCCACTTGGGATTTTTAACTGCTTGGTGGTAGAATTGAGGTTCCTCAATAGATGAAATAGCATTGCAGAAATGCAAGTGACTAGGAGACAATTTGTGGGAAGATATGTAAGAGGATAAAGGGAAAGCAGTACTAGAAGACACCTGATTGCACTTATAAACTTGTAAATAAGCAGGTTTGTGTGAAGGTCTAGTTGATTTCCTAAGGGTTGGGATGGAAGCAGGAGGTGCTATATGAGCAGAATGGTCAAGGGAAACAGGGGACTGATTAGAATGGACAGTATATTGGTCAAGGGAAAGATCAGACTGATTAGGGACAGCAGAATGGTTCAAGGGGACAGGTAATGAACCAATAAGAATAGAGGAAGGGGAAGAGGTGTCTGAACAAGTATGGGAAGGAGAAACAGGATCAGTAAGGGAATTCGAGTCTGTAAGAGGAAGTTGAACAGAAATTGGACAGGTTGGAGAGTCAATGGAAGGAAGGGATGAATTAGATAAATGAAGAGAAGGGAGACCAGAGATGGAAGGAGAAGTTGAAAAAGGAAAGATAGACTCATGAAAGACAACATCTCTGGATATGGTAATAATATGAAGGTTAAGGACTTTGTATCCTTTCATATTAAAAGGATATCCTAAAAAACACATGGGGAAGCTCTAGAATCAAATTTCAACCTGTGCATGGAAGGGGTTGAAACAAAACATAAACAACCAAACACTCTAAGATGAGTAAAAGATGGTAGTTTGTGAAACAAAAGCTCAAAAGGGGATTTATGATTTAACAAGGGCATAGGCAATCTGTTAAGTAGATAAGTGGCTGTCAAAATGCATTCTCCCCAATATGCTGAAGGCAGATTGGATTGAAACTTAAGAGATCGAGCAACATTCAAAAGATGTTGATGCTTTCTTTCAACCACAGAATTTTGCTGAGGTGTGTAAGCACAACTCTTTTGATGCACAATGCCATGATCACTATAAAAATTTGACAAAGAGAATTCATGAGCATTATCTGACCTAATTTCCTTAATGCCAATATTAAATTGAGTCAAAATCATGTTATAGAATGAAATTAAAAGTTGTTTGACATCAGACTTAGGCTTCATGAGATATACCCAAGTAGACCTAGTGGCATCATCAACAATGGTAAGAAAAAACTTATAACCATCATAAGTGCAAACAAAATAGGGACCCCAAACATCTACATGAATCAAAGCAAAAGGTTCATTACTCATATTATTGTTTGAGGGAAATGGCAGCCTCTTTTGCTTAGCCAAAGGACATATGGCACAAATGTCATTACATGTGGAAGAAAAAGAAGGCAAAACACCTTGCAAAGATGACAATTTATTAAAAGAAGGGTGTCCTAATCTAAAATGCCATAAAATGGACATATCTTTATTAGAGACAGATGCAAAAAGAGCTGATTTGGGAAATTTGTTGGTGGATAGGTAGTCTGACAGAGAAGGTGGAGTCCTAGAAGTGCTGTTCTGCAGCAAGTACAGACCATGTTGGACTTCACCCACTCTAATCGTCCTCCAACAAGAAAGGTCCTGAATGAAGCAAAATTGAGACAAAAACACAAGACAAGAAGGCAATTTTTGAGTGAGTTGACTGACAGACACAAGATTAAAAGAAAAGGAAGGAACACAAAGAACATGTTCAAGAGTGAGTGAAGTGGATAGTTTGACAGTACCAATGTGAGTAACATGAGCAGATTCACCATTTGGCAATTCAACAACACAATGGGATACAGCATTATAAGATTGAAAAAATGAAAGAGAACAAGCAATATGATCACTTGCACCTTTGTCAAGAACCCAAGTACTACCACCAAAAGCAGATTTATTGACAAGCTTAGCAGAGAAAATGGAGTGCTTGAGATTACCTGCCAAAGGAGTTGATTGAGAGGTAGAAGCTTGATTGCAAGAAACACTGTGGAGAAATGCTACAAAATCTTTTCATTCACATGGCAAATACACTTTATCCACAGAAGGAATAGGATCCATTAACAGAATTTGACCTCTAATGTGAGAGAATGAGTCATTAAGACCCATTAGAAACTGCATGATTGCTTCTCTGTGATGAAGATTGGAAATCTTTTCATTCACATGGCAAATACATTTTCCACAGGAACAAAGAGGGAGTGGTTCATAGTTTTGTATTTCATCCCATAAGATTGAGAGATTAGTGAAATAGTCACTCACAGTGAGTTCACCCTGAGAAATACTAGCAAGATCTTTTTGCAATTGGTAAACCCTAGGTCCATTACCT
This sequence comes from Castanopsis chinensis, assembly GCA_032878915.1. Lineage (NCBI taxonomy): Eukaryota > Viridiplantae > Streptophyta > Magnoliopsida > Fagales > Fagaceae > Castanopsis > Castanopsis chinensis. Next base: position 4,058,637 of record JAVQMG010000099.1, on the reverse strand, counting down.
TGAGAAAACATATTTTGAAGCTTCTTCCAAACTTTAATGGCAGTCCTTCGATACACCATACTGGTTGCAATTTTGGGGGAAACACAGTTGATGATCCAAGAAACTACAATTTCATTGCATCGTGACCAGCTTTGAACCAGAAGAGGAACTTTCTCCATGGCAGAAGTCAGAGAAGTAGAACCATCAATTAACCAAAACTTATTCTTGATCCTAAGGGCTCTCTCCATAGATCGTGCCCATGTGGGATAGTTTTCTCCTCCAATCAGTGGCTGAGACACAAGAATTGCACCAGGGCTTTCGGCGTGATGAAGGAAAAAGGGATGTGATTCATCAATAGTGATGCTCTGATCAGAGGGCGCCATTGATGTACCTTCAAGAAGAAAACCCTAGCTTTTGAAGAAAAAGAGGAATTTGAGAACAAAGAAATTAGGCGGAAGCAAGAAATGATCGCTCTGATACCATATTGAAAAACAGAGAGAAGTTCTAAAGAATTGGAACTCTAATTCTTTATTGAACAATCAATTGAAAATTACAAATAGGTGCATATCTGTTTATATACATCAGATCCCTCCATTTGTAACTAACTACTCATTAACTAACTAATTACAAGCTAACAGAAAAATAACAGAAATGACAAAGCTAATAGTACACGTGGTTTGCACATGCTGACTTAAATACACATATGTATAGAATAAAAGCTACATGCTGTTTCTGTCTTTCACTCAACTACTGTCGTTTACTACACTATCAGAATTTCTTTGCTTCTTATCTGTGCTCTTTTCCTTCTTAACCCCATTGGTTCCTTTAGCATCTTTACAGCCACATCATTCAAGAATAAGATAGAATAATCAGGAAGAAATCATTTGGCCTAGATTTGGAAAAAAATGTCTATTAAGTAATGTGATAACTACAAATTAAGTATGGGAAAAAGTTTACATATGGGCATCTACTTATCAAAATTTTATTTTGTATTGTGGGAGTCAAACCAGCTTAAATTGGGCTTGATGTGTGTCACAACTTATTTGTAAATATGGGAACGGAAAAGAAAAGCTCGCGATGAGAGATCCAAAGAGAATGGACCTTGAAATGAGATGGTAGAGAAAGAAAAAATGCATGAAACACACATGCAAGCTAAGCTACAGGGCCATCTGAGGTGGCCTAGTTCCTCTAGCTTACGCACCCTATAATGGAGAAAACTCAAGCTTTCTCTGTTTTCTCTCCCTCATTTTTCTAGAACCCCTTGTTATATGTCATCTTTCCCTATTTACATATGTGTAAGCAGTGGGCTTGTAATGGAGATATGTGTCAGGTGTCCCATTACCTTTTTAGAATCATAGTGAGATATGTGTCTAGTTCGCTGCTTTGCCTGCTCACCTTAGCAATCAATGTGTGGACTTCTAATGTCCCTTTCTAATACCACCAATGTAGTTGCTCCTCGTGATTTGTGTCATTTCTTTGAGGAATGTGCTCGGTTGAGGAAGTATTTCCAAGTATGGTGATTTTTCAATCACATGCCTTGGAGAAGCTATCCTCGGCAAGCCAATTCGAGTGAAATTATCCTCGGCAAGTGCAGTTGGTCCGAACCAAGTTCCTTGGTATGAATCTTGGCTCGATGGACCTAATCTAAGCGGACCTCTTTTCTCTATTGGGCCTTCTCTATAATTCATTGGACCTTTAGCTAATGGCCTAATATTGTTAAGACAATTTATTACCCCCATACCATGGGAATATACAACACCCCACTCACATTAGAGTGGACCCCACTTCTGTAGGATCGACCCCTATGCAAGTGGGATGTTGTATATCCTATTGATAGAAAATACCGTCTCTCTACTTGATAGGTCCAGAGTAATATATATATATTTGGTACAACAGCAGCAACCAATATCCAGCTCTATGAACTATTTCATAATAGAGAAATTTATAACAATGATGGCCACTAAAAAATGTTAGGCAATGGCCACTAAAAAATGTACCATTCTGCAAGCATTGCAGAACCCTCTTCAAACAACTCCTCCACAACCCCAACAGCAGAAAGCTTATTTGTTGATTTGTATATAGAATTCTGAGCTTTCTTCCCAAAGAGTAGAGAGCAGAGCATTTTATATGATGCAGACCACTTTAAGAAATGGGGGAGGCAACTAAAAACTCTATACAAAGAAAGTGGGATTGGGATTTCATATTTTCATGTTATCTTAAATCCCACTTCTTTTACATGTGTCATCTGATAGCCATTAACTGTGGTGGGGACTGATTGGCCAACTTTCTTATTTCTCTTTCTTAGAGCACTTTCGTACTAGCTTATTCATCCTCTTTCATAAATTTTGGTCAAGACTTTTATAAGATGGGATTTCATTTGATATCCTGTCCCAATCATATTTCTGTTTCAAGTTTCATAAGGGGTTGAAGTAGAAATCATGGTCCATTTTGTGGTGACCATAAAGATGTTGGACACCATTTTTTTGACGTTGTTGATTTTGTGACACTTTGTGTTGGCCCAAATATTAAGACTTCTTTTTTAACATGTAAAGGATTGTTCTTATTTTAAACATCTCCTTTCTTTTTCTATAGTCATGTCCGTCTACTTATCATTGGCTCTAGTTAAATGACAGGTAGAGCATATCTAGTTTTGTATTCACCGACTCTACTCATCATGGTTGTATGGGCTAGTATAAAGTTGGCCAAAATTTTCTTTAGATGTATTTTAGGTTATTCAATCAAATTCAATTACATGGTTGTATTGATCAATATAGTGCAAGTAATGTATTTTTTTTTTTTTTTATGATGAATAAATTCAATTATATGATGCATTGACCAATGTAAACACATGATTAAATTTAATTGAGAACTTAAGATACAATACATAAGGAACTGTGCGTACGTGAGTAAAACAGCTAACTTGTTTGCTTCAAACGTCACATTGAACTTGGTAATTATTTTATGATCTCTATGAGTGGGGGAGTTGTATGTTCAATGCAGCTCTTTGGTCTCTCCAATAAAAGCTGAAGGAGGAGGGGCACACTTCTTACTACTCATAGGATAGGTGGTAATTAATGTACTTCCTTTTGATTTCTAGATTTATGGGTTTCAATAGTGTGCTATTTGATATTTTTATATTTTAATGGTCCCCCAAAGTTTTACTTAGGACTGAGCTTTGTGAATTTCTATATATATAGATCGAAAACGAATATAAACTGGTACTACAGATATAAAAACGAATAAGAACAAACTATAGATTAGATGTAAAGAAAAAGTGAATGAGTGATTATGGGATGAGTGAAAGAGAACTACAAACACAATACATAAGAAGCAAAGTTTAGGCATTTAATTTGTTAGGAGCAAGTTGAAAGTCATTTGCCGACTCTTGTTTTGGGTAGTTTTGTGAAATCAATGAAAATAGGATTATTTTTCAATTTTTTTTGTTAGATTGTGTTGAAGAAAATATTATTTAGTGGAAAGAAATAAATAAGGAGAGAGAGAAAGAAAGAGAGAATACTAGTATTAATTAGGTAATAAGATGGAAAACAATGGCATTTAATGGTGTTTTTTTAACTATTAAATCTCTTAGAAATTTACTATGCAAAAAATGTGTAAGTTTATAAGAGTTACACCAAGTGTAACTTGAACATATATATATATATATATATATATATATATTTATATATATTTATATACACACACACACTTTCTTCTTTGAACTTCTTGCTTCCCCTAAGTGTTTTCCCTATAGTCTTAACAATGGACACTTTAGTGAGGGTAGTTATGATGTTTCTTTTTCTCATTTTAGTAACCCATGTGTCAGAAGCATACAATACTTGCCCTAAATGTGGCAGCATTGATGTTCCATACCCTCTTAGTCTTAGCGCTGATGACAACTGTGGAGACCCTAGGTATAAAGTCTATTGCAACAATGGCATTCTTGAGTTCTTGTCAGCTAGAGGGTTTTACTACAAGATCCTCAGTATTTATCAAAGTGCTTATAAGCTCATTATAAGCCCACCCCCAATACAGAAAGGCACATGTTACTCTTCTAATTTCAGTTTAGAAGGTTTAAAGCTTGATGAGAACTTGCCCTTCAATATATCAACTCATAACACTGTCATGTTGTTTAATTGCACTGAACCCCTTCACTACTGGGCTCTGAATTGTTCTTCAACCAGCTTTTGTAGGCAGTTTGAGAACAATGTGGAGGAGGGACTTGGGTGTAAAAATACCCTTTGCTGCCACTACTTGAAAGATTCTCCCTTTACTTCACACATGATTAGGATCAGGGCTATAGGGTGCACTGCTTATCCTTCATTGGTGAATATGAAGCCCGGATCTTCCTTTGATTCATGGACCAACGGTATTGAGCTTCAATGGGTGCCCCCCAATTGAGTTTGGCCCCAAGGCCACCAAGGTATGCTATGTATCTAACATATATCCTCTCTTTTACAACCATGAGGAGTATTCACAGGATAAAACTCACATATTATGAGAAAGATTATTAGTATGTGTGATGTACAAAATAAATATTGATTATAGCTCATATCAAAAAATAAGGTTAGAACTATATATATATATATATATATATATATATATATTTGAGAAGAAGCTTGTTGGTATTTTAATTCTATGATTTTGTTGTCATAGTATTATGGTGGACCAGTGTTTTCTAGTTAGATTGTGTGCTTTATGATTGGTCACAAGCCACATAAAAGTAGAAAATTTTTGGGAAGCCAAAGCCTAGTATTAAGTTGGCTTTTGCAACTATGTAGCGTTTGATGTGTTACCGCTATTGTGTCTCAATCGCGTGGATTTGTTGCTTCGTTCCACTTGCTGTCTAGAGAATGGGTCTTCTTGTTTGGCTTCTTTTTTTTTCTCTTCTTTTTTTAAAGTTGGTAGTCAAATAAATTACTATTTCCTTCATAACTTGCTGTGTACTTTTTAATTATAATATCACAATGTGCATTAGATGATCAATGTGCTGAATCACTTCCAACAATGCATGGGGTTAATTCTCTTGGCTTTATCACTGTTATCATTTGACAGGGGCCAAAGCAATTAAGTTTTTGACATCTTTGCACTGTTATATTTTTGTATAAAAGAAAATTTTATTATACACTCGCTATTGCACATTTCATACATACTTCATTTGAAATAATTTTTTAAAACACGATTTTAGTTAAAATTATGAAATCATGTTTTGAAAAAAAAAATCACAATTTTAACTAAAATCATGTTTTGAAAACACGATTTAACCCACATGGCAATGTTTATGAGGGCTTGCAATAATAATTTTTTCAATTTCAACTAATATTGTGTTTTAAAAATACAATTTTAGGTCACATGATAGTGTGTATACAACGAGAGTACAAAAATAAGTGTTCCATAACTATTACCCTTTGTAGAACTATAGTTTTGGTCTGCTACTTTTATCATGGTTTCAAATTTATCAATCAACCTTCAAAATAAAATCAATTTAATAGGGCAAATTTCCATCGAGTTGGCAAGAAATTTGGTTTCATGTGAAAATATTTTACTAAGGTTATGCACCAAAGATAAATATACAAATAAATAAATAATGAACAAATTTGATTGCTTTCAAGAGCGAAATATTTCCCTTCATTTTCTCACAATAGGGGTGTTCACCACTAATTTGCTATGTGGCAAGTAATAGTGCACCAAGTGTTTATTAGGAAAGTCAGCCCAAAATAAAGAAAAACTAGCTAAATGGTTTAAAATTTGGATCAAAACAAAGGGAAAAATTAGTTTTGGGCTAGGTAGAAAAAACCTAAAATTTGAGAAATATACCAACTTCAAATCATTCAACTTGCATCTTATACACCATATCGCATATGTAACCATAAAAATGAGGTGCGGTGCGGTTATGGTTTTGGCTTAACTTTAAACCACGCCACGCCGCACCGCACCACACATGTGACCGCAAAAATAAGGTACAATGCAGTTATGGTTTTAGCTAAACCGTACCACAAAGTGCGGTACTAAAAATGGTCCAACTCATACTTTGTGGTGCAGTACTAAAAATGGCCCAAAACCGCACCGCTCCGCGAACACCCTACTCACTAATGCTATGTGGCGTTACTAAGTGTATGTTTGGATAGTGGCCACGTCGTTTTTGCACGTCCAGCATTTTTTGTAGGTCTTGTGCACTGTTCACAGGACCTGCAAGTACGTAACTTCAAAACTGGGTCTCATGGCATTATTCACACGTTTAAAAATTATTTTGTTACAGTATTTTTAGTTTTTAGTTTTCAGTAAGAAGCAATATCCAAACAGGCCCTAAACGGATTTTAAAGTTTACAAATAGATTGCAAAAAAATATTTCAATGTCAACAAAATATGTAATAAACTATTGCTTAATGGAGCAATTTTCAAGTTAAAAACAGGTAAAGTGTTTTCCCTCTAAATTACTTTGCATTCTCTCAAGAGGTCTGTGTGTACTTTTGTTTCTTGTAATTTCAATTTTCAGACGTTTTGAGTTAACTTTTTGTTAGAAAGTATCTTTCTTCTAATAAATAATATTCAATAATAAAGAGGAAGTTATATTGCATTTATCAAACTCAAAAATTTATTCAACCGCGGCAAGTTATGATTAACTTTTCATAAGTATATTGAATAGTTACAGCTAAACCATTTGCATGAGAGAAAGAGAGAGAGAGAGAGAGAGATGATGCTAATATAGTTTCTTTTTGGTAGGGCCAATTTTTTTACAAAAACATGAGGCCCAATATTGCAAATTTCCTGTCCAAATGTTCCTGGGCCCACTATTCTTATTTTTATCTACCCCTCCATATGGCCAATGCTCACATGAGAAGCCTATTTGAAAATTTGGAGCGATGTGGTTTGGAAGGCAAAAGAGAGAATTTTCTTCATGCACCCTTGGGTCAAGGAAATAAGTTATAATTGGGCTTGGAACATTTGCAAGACTCATGAGCCCATTGGTGATGCAAGTGCAAGCCTAGTACATGGTAAAGTTGGCCTAATTCCATTGTAACACCCGTGAATTTTAGCAAGAATACGAAACACGCTAATGCTTGCCCATCACTATTAATGCTTACTTAACACAATCCCTTGAATTTAGTAGCTTCATAGGGTGCCAATCATTTTAGGGAAACAAACTAAGAAGGATTTTTGGCTGACCAATTTACCCAAATTGACATCAATCCATATTGTTTCAATGTCTCGTCAAACCCACTACTCAAGGTTGCAATACCCTTAAAAAATCCAGGAATTAAAAACAATCCTTACTTCTTGAAAGATGATTTTTGACATTTTTTGTACTTCTATAAAGGCAAAGCAAATGGAAGCATTAACTCAAGATTTCACTTATCAAACATATTGCATTTACTCTTTCTCTCTCCCACTAAAATTATCCTCTTCATGGTCTATTAATGCAAGTCATAGTTGTTAGTGGGTTGTGGGATTAACTTCATCGTTTGTGAACTTCATTAGCTTTTATCATTGTGAGTGTTGATGGGAGTAGCAAGCTTGGCTCTCCAGTTTAAGCCTAGGTCCATAAACTAAGTCCATCTAAACACAACACACGAAGAGGTGATAAAATGACCTTAAAACTTATAATATGTGTCCATTTATTTTATAGGAACAGTAGGAATCACTAGAATTTTGGACACTGTTGAGATAGAACATCAAAGCCAACAATTCTATGTGACTTTTATCCTCAATTGATCATAATGTCAATTTTACAAAGCATCCTCACCTAGTCAATCATGTCAAAAAAAAAAAAATACATGTTATTATACTCGACAGAATATTTAAGCTATTTAACACTTGTAACCAAATAATAATTATCTCATCTATTTTGTAGGTATATAATCTCTTTCATAATATGTGAATCACACATTGTGTGTAATCCATATATTTGTAAAAGACATAATGCATATGTCAGATATATGAGATACTTTCTCTCTCACCATGATTATACAATTTTCTCATTTTATATAAGAAGTAATAATAATAGGTCGGTTTAAGGTAAGTCTAGACAGGTCTCCACAGTTCAGATGTTAATTGCCATCGCTATAGACAGTCACTTTCAAAAACCCTCCTTGTCCATTGGCTGCAATTGTCAATAACCCCAACAATTCTGAATTCCTCACGAACTAGAGGAGCTGCCCCATCAGTGTACTTCCGTACAAATGTTTTTACGGAGTAGTCTGGCTATTACTAAGACTGGGCCCAGGGCTTTTAGTTTTTGGAACAGATATCCTTATCGATAGGAATCTGTGAGTGCATGACAGGCTTTATGGGCCAGTCTAGTACCTTGACATTTTCACATTTGAGAATTGTGCTGTACTTTGAATGGTAATGAGGATTGAGGAGGACCTTAGTGATGTCTCTCATTTTTCCCCTTGCAGATGTTAAAATAAATTGATATTTTCTTTTTTTGTCTTTCCATATTTTTACAAAGGGCATAGATAAAATAAAATGACAGAAAAAATGCAAGTGATTGATCCGAATTGGGATCCAGTGCAATATCATGCAATAGTTAGAGATATTGCACCATGCATTATTGCTAACAGAGATTAGATTACAATCTTTTACTTTAAAAAAAAAAAAAAAAAAGTGAAAAGAAGAACCTAAAGATAAAGAAAACATGAAGGCCTTAACGGGAGATTTGGAAGTAGTGAACGTGGGGGCATACGGGGACTGCTTTAAATTGAAGCTACTCAATTTTAATAGCACATGAAAATGGTTTAGAGGAGTTTTAACTTATATGATTCAAAACTCATAATTGAGTTATCAAAACACATAAAACCCACACAAATTTTTTTGTTTAGCTTGGTTTTCATCTTTTGTTTCTATCACTCAATTCTTTGATTTTTGTGTGATAAGTTATGGAAACTGAAACATGTTTTAGGTGTTTTCAGTTTCCAAAACTCAATTTTCAATGGCATTTTTGTAATTAAACCCAAATTTGGGTGTTTTCAATTTTCAAAACTCAATTTTCAATAGCATTTTTGTAATTAAACCCAAATTTGAGCCGCAATATTTGACTTTGGAGTTTTTTTTTTTTTTTGAAACAAAGCCTAGCCGCATATCTTGACTTTTTAGTTTTTTTTTTCTAACAAAGTAACAAGAGAATTGAGTGATGAGTGCCAAATGAATGGAATTTGAAAAATTGAGGTATTTTAAGTAATGAGTAATGAAATTGAGTAATGACAAATTACAAACCAAACGGGCTCTAAGTTTTTCTAAAAGAGATTAAATTCTTTAAGGATGTGTAGGACTCATATTTTACCCCTCCAATTTCAACATGTCATATCATTTTATCACATATGTAAGAATAAAAATAAGCACAACCAAACCTAATCAATTCTATTACCCATGTATAAATCTAATCAAATTGAGAGTTTATTTAGATGTGTTATTAGGTGTAATAAAATATATTGAAATTTAAATAAAATCCTATTGTAACAATCTCTTATTAAATAATGTGAAATATAGCACCTCATCTTTACCAAATTTGAACTCTTTTTAAAATCTAGAATTTGAAAATTTAGTATATATGACTTATTTTTCCTCATTAATTTAGTATATATGAAAATTTTGGGACAGTTACAAAGACAAGCGCAAACAGTAAAATCCTATTATTAGCAGTATATATGAATATAGGATGCACATTGCATTCCAACAAAATGACATTCAAAAAGCTAATAAAAAGAAAAAACACATCTTGCCATGACTGCCAACTACAAGCAGAAAAAACTGCTGAAACATAGCTTATCATTACGGAATCTTCGTTTTTACTTACAAATTCAAGCTGTTAGCAATCAAACTATCACAAACATATCTAGTAGATACCATGTTTGTCCTCTGTCAGTCAGTCCAACAGCTGAGCACAAACAGAAATGCCACAAACTTTCAACAGTCTCCAAAACACCTACTCTCTGTATTTCTACCTCATTTCTTACACACATCTATAACGACAATTTCCGACCAGAAAAACCAAACATGCTCACACTGCCAGAGGAAAAAAATATATCAATATATTTACTAATTTATCAGACAAATTACTATGAGGTCACTGTGGGTATGCCCGCCCTTTTTCCTTCCATGGCATCTTTCTTCTTCCGACAGTTAGCACAAAGGAAGGGGCCTTCCCATGGTTTCGATGCTGGAGAGAAGAAAGGCCCTGAATTTACTGATAATCCATCAGAGGGGGCTTGATCAACTTGGCAGACTGCACACCGGAAAAGCCCAGAATTCGTGTTCGAAGGAAAATCCTTACCCAGCCTGCATTTTCATTCAGAAGAAGATGGACTAAGGACTACAACCGGAATGAGAAAACTGAAGAACCCCCTAATTAACTCTTTTAAACAAGAAGCCACATCATTAAAGTAAAAGATAAAATAATCGGACAGAAATAATTTGGACTAGATTTGGCAAATAATGTCTATTAAGTAATGTGTTAAATGCACATTATGGGAGAAAATTTGCATGTGGCCATCTATTCAACAAATTTTTATTATCACGAGGACATACTTGTGGGATCCACCCCTCTGCAAGTGGGATGTTAGATATCTTGGTGATACCAGATTAGAAGAAAACTAATATTTGAAACAGGAGCAGCCAATATCCTGCTCTATGAACTACTTCTTAATATCGATATTTATAACAATGATGGTAACATAGCCAAAGAATGTTAGGCAATGGCCACTAAAAAATGTACCTTTCTGCAAGCATTGCAGAACCCTCTTCAAACAACTCCTCCACAACCCCAACAGCTGAAAGTTTATTTGTTGATTTGTTCATAAAATTCTGAGATTTCTTCCCAAAGAATAGAGAACGGAGAATATTCTGTTTCTTCCTTGGTGTTGGTGGTAAAACAGGCTGGTCACAGGGGATGATATCAACAACAAGGCAGGTTGTATCATCCTTAAGACCCCTTGACCTTAGAGCTTCCTAAGAAATGGAACAAACAAGTGTTAAGCCACACAGGTAAAACTTAAGTATCATCTTGGACTTAAAAGAAGAATGCCATTCTAGACATCACCTTCACAACCAGCTTTGCAGCAAGCTCTGCAGGTAAACCCCGACAAGACTTGGCAGCCATATCAGAAGATAAAGCATCCCAGATACCATCAGAAGCAATTATAAGTCTTCCTCCAGCATTTGAAATCTAAACAACCGGAATGAGGTTTCTCAACTTCAAAATACATGAACAAAAATGCAAACCAAACCATCATCAATAAGACAATAAACTCACCTTCACTTGCTTAACATGTGGTATTGGCACAATGAATTCTCCGACATCTGTGTCACCAATAGACCTAGAAAGGCATAATCCACCAGGCCAGCATCGAAGGGGACCAACCTATGAACCATATACAGATGGGAACCAATAAGATACTAGAAATGATACATAATGCATGGAAGCTTCTAGTTTCTTTGAGTAGCCTAGTGACCAAAAATAATCAAAGTAAACCTCATTTCCCCCATATACATTTAGTCTTCCTACTTCACCCCCACTGGCAGTGACACGCTCTCTCTCTTCTACATTCTCCTCCAGCCTGTGATCAACGGTCAAGAGAGAAACCACACCCCCTTGGGTATCCAATATGCATCGTGAATCCCCCACAGATGCAACAGTTATAGTCCAATCATCAATCACAACAAATGTCACTGTTGTCCCAGAAGTCTCTCCTGTCATTAACAACCAAATGTAAAATATAAGTACACAAAAGAAAATGCCAAAAACGAAGAACACATAAACATAACAACAAACTCCCCAGTACTTACCTTTCTGCTGAAATTCTATGTCAGTTTTCACAAAACCTGCAACTAGAGCCCGAGGAAGGGCCTGAAGCCACTCTTCCCTACTGCTTTCTTGAGGAATTGCACTCAAAACATTATCCAATAAGTTCTCCTTTGCAAAGATTGCAGCTGATATACCATTATGTCCATCAAAAATCTGCCAAGAAGAACCCAGTGCGTATTATATCCATTAGGGGATTATATTGACGCTCCATTTGGTCGCTGAGAAAAGGATGGAAAAGATAAGAAACCAAACTTTCGAATGATAAATTTCCCACAGTTGAGACCACTGAAAACCAAGACTTCTATTCAACAGCACCTAATTCAGCTTCTAAGTTGGCTTTACATGTTATTTTTTTCTCAGCAACCAAATGAAGGGTATTTAATTATTTCGCAAAGCAGTTGATGAGTTAGTATATATGGGTAGGAAATAATACCGCAAAAACAGAAAATGATGTCGACGGATTTCCTGGAACCCGCAAGCAATCGGGTTTTATCAGGAAATAATCCTCCCCTTTCTTAGCCAAAGCAGCCTGTCCATACTTCAAGAAAGGCTTCTCAAGCTTCTCATTCCTAAGCTCTCGACCAATCAGAGTCCCAAGCGGAACAAGAGGAGGCCTCATCCTTGACACTTCCGCCCGGCTCATCTTACTCTCATCTTAATCTAAATTTTGACATTTCCAAGAACCAAATGCCAAAACCTTAATAACCCAAAATAACCATTTAGATTCTCTTCATAACACTTCTACAATTAGATCACAAACACATAAAAAAATAAAATAAAATAAAAACCTTGCACATACAAAGCCTCATCACCCAAAACAACCATTTTCATTCTCCCCTAACAACTTCACCACTTAAATAAAAAAAACCTTAAAACAAAAACAAAAATTGCACATGCAATGCAATCCTATAAATGTTTCAAAAACTAAAACTTACACACATCCCATTGTTATACTACCATATTCTTCATTACCCATCAAATAAAACACTACAACTAAACCAATTAATCAAAATTCCCCCTACATAATTTCAAAATCCCAACCAAAATCACCCAAACTACCACTTCACTAATCAGCAAAACACATTACATTTCAAAGTAAAAACAGAGACCCAAAAACCCCAAATTACTCAAAACCAAGAATCACTAAAAGCTACCAAAATCAATGACATTTCCAGCCTCCATTTTCTAAATACCAACCAATCACACTCTCACACCCAAAACCCACATTTTTTTTTACCCAAAAAATAAAAACCCACCAACTAATCTAAATACAAATCAATTGTAACATGCATAAACAGTAGAGCAAATGCACATAAAAACTAAGTAAAATATGCAAATAAATAAACAAATAATACCACAATGCGCAAAAAAAAGATTAAAACTTTTTATAATTAGAATAAATCTATAGCTAAATTTAGACCAAAAATGAAATAAAAATAGTTGTTTTTGAGGGGAAAAATAGTAAAAAAAAAAACGCACCGTTTAGGAGTAGATCGAAGAGAGAGAAAGGCACATTGAAGAAACAGAGGTTTTAGAGCAAAAAAAAAAAAAATGAAGAAAAAATCTACACTCTACAAGAACACCTGCATTTGTGTGTTCTTTTGAAACAACTTCTTCGATCAAAAATGCTCTCTTCAAAAACCCTAAAAAGTTAGAGAGAGAGAGAGAGAGAGAGAGAGATATCTGTGTGATTTGATTGGGAGAGAAATCTAGAGCTAGAGAGAGAGAGAGAATGTGTGTGTGTGTATTTGTTTGTGTAGTGTGTAGAGTGTGGTCTGTAGTGTTGCTGTGTGTTGGTTTTTTTTTTTTTAGAGAGAGAAAACGCGGAAAAGGCGTGATTTTTGTGAGTGTGGTGGTGGGGGCAAAGACTTCTTTGATAATGACGTTCCTCTCCTTATTCCAACTCCTTTCTTTAGCAAAATTTGGGTGAAATTACGGAAATGTCCTAGGGCTTTGTGTGTTTTTGCTTTGCTTTTGACTTTTGACTTTTTTTTTTTTTTTAATTGTGCTATTTATTCCAAAAAAAAATTATTATTACATTATCATTCTATTTTGAAATTAGTATGTTGATTTATGATAGATCAAAATTTTATTACTAAATTCTTCTAAAAAGAAATTATTATTAAATTGTCCTTTTATTTTGAAATTACTATATTGAATTATGATAAATCAATTTTGAAATAAGTTGATTGAATCACGCTATGTTATTAATGATTTAAATCGAAAGTATATTTATTTATTTTGAAATGAGTGAATTGAATTATGTAATATTATTAATAATTTAAATGGATAAAAATAATAATACTATATACAATGTTTTTTTTATATGATATACAATGTTTTTTTAAAGGTTGATGAATTTAAAAATGTAATTCATTTATTTATTTCTAAATGAATGTATGAGGTTTTAAGAATTTTATGATAGAGGTAGTTGTATATTAGACAATCACGATATTACTCTATTTTGTCGTTTAAGTTGTGTGTTAGCATGTGTGTCAGTTTGTGTGGATGATAAAATAGCAGGGTTATGTGTTTTTATGGTATTTGTAGTAGTCATGTGTTACTTTTTTGATAAATATGAGGGTTTGATCATAAGAATTTCATTTTGGTTTTTAGTCTCTTTTTTTAATTAAAGGTCTACATCTTTTTGTGTACGATATCCTTTCATTAAATAAAGAGCTATCATCCTAGTTGATCCTATCATCCTAGTTTCGTATTGTTTGATTTGATATTATTGAGTTATTTTATCGAACTAAGATATGATTGTAAGTAACTTGTAAGAATTTCAATTTCATTTAAAATATTTTAATTAAATGCCTTTTAGGTGTGATTTTCCTTTTGTTAAATAAAGAGGTAGAATAATTGGTTATAATTTAATCTTATCATTCAAATTTTTGTATTGTTTCAAAAAAAAAAGAAAGAAGATGATTTGTGTGTAATCTCATGCAATCCAACTCATTCTTTGTTTAAATAACAATTGCGTATTTGATTTTATATTAGTCACACTCCAATGATGCTACATATAACGTGCCTCTCACGATCTAGAACAACTCTACATAATGAAAACCATGGCCCATTGAAATTGAGGTTTCATCTAATGTCAAAACTCTAGAATTCCAACTCCCTGAATCTATGATTATGATTGATAATTATGGGTTGGTAAAGTGGGTTTTGATTTTATTTTATTTTATTCATTCATTCATTGATATTTGTAATATAAAAGCAGTATCTATCTTTGGGGTTCAGTCTAGAAAGGTAATTTTGTTGGGATATTGACTTATAAAAGAAACCTAATATGGTCCTCCACAGAGGATAAATAATCCCTCCATCTATATTCAATATTACACAAACAGTGCTGTGCATTGGTTGGCAAAAATTAGGTGGATTAAGACAGCATATGGTTTTGGTGGATCAGGACAAAATAGATTGGTAATCTACCTAGACTATGTAAGCCAACTATGTATGTCTTTGTCTTTTTAATTCATTTTTTTAATATCAATCCAAAGTGAGAAAGAGAGAGGTGACAAATGGAGCAAATGAACCATGCAACCAGACCAATCTTGACATGTTCTCTGTTTTATTTCTGTGTCTTTCTCTGAAACTATTCTGCATCTTAAGTCTCAACATATTTGAGAACTTTTAATCAAAAAAAAAATTATTATAACAAAAATTATTTGAGTACTTGGTTTTAAAAATAAAATAAAAATCTTTATTTGAAACAGGAATCTCTGATTAAATATGTATAATATGTAATATTTTAGGTATTATAAGAGCCCACTAAAAGTTCAGATGCAAAATTCATTTGGGTCAACTTCAATTTCATCATCATCAGGGTATATTTTTATTAAAAACTGAAAAGGGAACCCAGAAAAAAAAAAAAAAAAAAAAAAAAAGAAGAAGAAGAAGAAGAAGAAGAAAGAAGCTAATTTGTGACTACTTGCCCGTTTGGATCCAGCTTTTGTTTTCACCGTTTGCGTTTTTCACGTTTTGCAATTTTTTTTTTCTTCGGTTCTGCCGCGTGGGGGACAAGGGGTGCAGGTTTGCACTGTGCATGTACTGTTCACGTACTTTTTACCAATTTTTTATTAAAAATGAGTCCCGCAATACTATTCACACATTTAAAAATTATTTTGTTACAGTGTTTTCAGTTTTCAGTTTTCAGCAATAAGCTATATCCAAACAGACCCTACATTTCAAGTCTCAACGAACTCAAATAATTTTTTTTTGTCTTCTTTCTTTCCTTTGGAACAGAAATCATTGATTAAATTTGTGCAACATGGATTATTTTAGGCATAATAAATCAGCTCACTAAAAGTTCAGTTGCAAAATAAATTTGGGTCAACTTTAATATCATCATAATGGGGTATATTTCTATGGGAAAAAGGAGATTTAAAAAGAAAAAAAAATTAATATATGTGTACCATGTATTAATTTAGGCATTATAAGCAATCCCACTAAAAGTTCAGATGCAAAATTCATTTGGGTCAACTTCAATTTCATCACCATCAGGGTATATTTCTATTGAAAACCGAAAAGGGAACCCAAAAAAAAGAAGAAGCTAATTTGTGTCTGCATCTCAAGTCTCAACAAACTCAAATATATATATTTTTTTCTTCTTTCTTTCTTTTGAAACAAAAATCATTGATTAAATTTGTGCAACATGGATTATTTTAGGCATTATTAGTCAGCTCACAGTTGCAAAATTAATTTGGGTCAACTTTAATATCATCATAATGGGGTATAGTTCCATTAGGAAAAAAAAAAGGAGATTTAAAAAGAAAAGAAATGATGGAATCCACATTAGTTTGATTATAACTTATATGGAAAAAGAATGTACTGCAATTTGTATACTATCTTATTGAACAAATTGAGAATTCATCATGAAGTCAAAACAAGTAGTGGCAACAATATTGTATTTGTATGCTTTTGCTTGTCTTTAGTTTTTGATAAATAGTTTGCAATGATTACACAACAACAACAACTTGCAGTCTTAAAACTCCAGTTCTTGCTTATACGTATAATGGCACTTTTTAGAAATAGTTTTAAATCTTTTTTTTTTCCTTAATTTTTTTTTTTTTTTTGGGTTGCCCACCTTGTTTCCTCAAAACATTCAACCAGAGACTAATCATTGTTCACGACGGGTGGGCCCATAGTGGGGTAAATCGCTGGCTCAAAGAGTTTTTTCAAAATACTGGTTCCTGAACTTGAACTAAAGAGCTCTTAGTCAAACCCAAAACAGCCACTTTGAGACCGAGTGTCCAACCACTCTGCCAACCCCACTAGGTTTCTTAATTTTCTTTCACACCCTAGGCAAATCCTATTTGATTCAATTCACAACTCATAATGAACTACTATAATGGGATATTATATTTTATTGATCATTGTTTAAACTTTATTTTGTTTGCATTTAAAATTTATATATATATATAGAGAGAGAGAGAGAGAGAGAGCTTATCAATCAAATATTAAAGGGTAAATTACAATTTACCCACCTGTGGTTTAGTCAAAATTTAAGTTGCCTACCTGTGGTTTGAAATTTGACACTTTACCCACCTGAGGTTTGCTTAATTAGATTTCTATAACCCACCTTCATTAAAAACAGAGCTAAATATGTAATTTTGCTCTACTTTTATGTCTTTCTTCTCCAAAAACACAATAAACATAAAAATACAAGATTAAATAAGATCAAAAACTATCCATCGGAAC
This sequence comes from Castanopsis chinensis, assembly GCA_032878915.1. Classification (NCBI taxonomy): domain Eukaryota; kingdom Viridiplantae; phylum Streptophyta; class Magnoliopsida; order Fagales; family Fagaceae; genus Castanopsis; species Castanopsis chinensis. The sequence goes on along the minus strand of JAVQMG010000099.1, from coordinate 4,041,152 downwards.
ACTTTCATCATGGAATTTTAAACCACAGGTAGGCAACTTAAATTTTAGTCAAACCTCAGGTGGGTAAAGTGTCAAATTTCAAACCACAGGTAGGCAACTTAAATTTCGACTAAACCACAGGTGAGTAAGTTGTAATTTGCCAAATATTAAATTATATTGGATTAATATGAAATTTATCTTACATAAAAACAATGAAATTGTGTAATTCTATGGTATAACTTGATGTTATGCCTCTCTCTCTCTCTCTCTCTCTATATATATATATAGAAATATTTCCCAATATATATAATACATACTTTTTTTTAAGGTTGAATTAAAAAAAAGAAATTTCTGATATGGATTCATCGATCCCACGTTACGTGACGACAATGAATAATACTTTGTGTACCACACAATCTTATTGGAGTTATCACTCGAATTGCTTTTTTCTGGATGTTGGGATAAACACTCCTACCAAACCACACCCGTGTGGATAATTTTCAAATTCTTCTCAAATTTTCCTTGTTTTTTTTTTTTTTTAAAGGAGGGTAAGACTTACCGAGAGTTGTGGACATTCTCAAATAAAAGCTTTTGCTGACGTTGCCATGTGTATATTGGGACCCACTTATCATTTTACCCACTCATTTGAAAGGGTCCTGACCCAACTGGAAAGGTCGTAGTTTGATGCCTCCACAAGTGGATGTTGTTTGCAAAACTTGCTAAAATCATTAACTAGTGTAGCTAACAATGCGTACTTTCTATGCCCACAGTTGACACTTGTCCAAAAGGCAACCTAAAAGGCCTCAGCTCTCAAACTTGTGCTTATTGATGAGATATTCCTTATGATCTTTTGAGCTTCTACGGGTCCCCATATATATATACCTTAACAACAACTTTAGAGACAACAAATCTTGCTTCTAACATGCTCTTAACATGAACTTTTTCTTTAATCTTTTTTATTGATCAACTCAGTTTAACTCAAGTAAGCTTTAATCTCAAGTTTTTCTTTAAATAATCCATCCTCTTTAATCTTTGTATGCTCTTAACTTTTGCAACATGCATGTAAAGTGTTATTTGATATGCTAACACTTAAAAAAAAGATCATCTATCTTAGAGATATCTTTGTGAAAATACTTGTACGATTCCAAACAACCCTTAGATGATGAAACCTAAAATTTATGTTGAAATTGTTTTAGGTGGTGAAACTTAGACGGTCCTACATTACTAATGAATCTTTAACTCAATATTTTAATCCTCTATTTCAAAAGTGCCATTTAAATTAATGCTCAACAGAAATAATATGCATTAAAATTGGTTGCAATTAAGCACAGGCCAATTGAAGTCTCATGGGATGGTTTTCGACATGATAAATTGTGCCCTATTCATTACTTGTAACTCTTAATTGTATGATATATTGGTTGCTTGGAGCTAGATGTCACATTATTTGTGAACCTCTCAGAGGGCCTCCACATCAGCCCAATGGTGACTAAGTTTTCATTCTGTGACTAGGCTAGAATTTTCTTGGGCTCAAAATGGTCCATCATTGTTGTTATGGCAAGTGATGGTCTACGTGCATGTAGAGCTGCACTGAAAGGAACTGAGTAAGTGTTTGCTATTAGTATTAGAGATGGAGTGATACCAGACTAATACGAAGTTTACCATATAAATACTTAACAAATCGACGTGTGATTGAAGCAGCACAAATTATATCCATTCTTATGTCAATTTGTAAACTTTTTATAGTAAAATTAGTAGTGATTCTATCAAAATTATTCAAAAATTACACCATCAACTGTCAAGCAACAACTTAGAGAATTTTAGAATAAACCAATGGACCGGGTCAGGCCTGTCCAGTCCATTTTTACTTGGTCCATGAGTATAATGGGCTGGGCATATTGGGTTATTAACTAGTTAAGAGGTCGGGTTAAGCTGAGTTGAAAGAGAAAACTCCAGCTCATGGGCAATGCTCATTTTGTCTTTAGCCGGTTGAGCTATCAGGTTAGGCCTAATGGGTTACCTATAGGCAAGGTTGTCAAAATCAGGATCCTACCTAAGATCGTAAGAGGTAGGTAGGATCGTAGATCATAAGATTGGATTATGAATCGTAAAATCTTACATTATTTAAGAAAAAAACAAAACATACACATTGGTATGTTAAATAATCACATAAATTATATATTCATTGATATAATTACCATATATCACTACATCCATTTGTAAGCATCATTTAAAGATGCCAAAAACCTCAAAATGTGACACTCTATTGGGATATTTTTTTATTTGGATCAAACTGACATTCTTTCTACATTAAAGTGGAAAAACTTGGTCTATTGGGATTTTATTTTTCATTGGGTTCAACTGAGCCTTCTATCAAGTTAAAAAAAATTATAAAAAATCAAAGTTGTTTATGATCGTCAGAATCATACGATCCTACTAATCCTAAACGATCGCTAAAATCCTTGAAAGATCCGGATCGTTTTGAGTAGGTGGAATCATAAAATCGTAGGATCGTAAGATCTAAATCAGGATTATGATAACCATACCTATAGGCTCGTGTTAGTATATTACTTTATTATTTTTATAAGGAAAGAATCAATTTTTATAAGAGACTAATCAATTCATTTTTTTTAAAGAAAAGAATCAAAGAATTTATTATTTAATTACAAATTTTTTTTTATAGTCAAATCTATTTGATTCTTTGTTTTGTTGATGGAAACCTATTTAATTTTTTTATTAAAGCTTGAAATGGTTTTTTTTTTTTTAATTTCTATCACCCAAAAAAAAAAAATGTCAAATGGTTAGTTCAAAGTTGTTAGACTACTAGAAAAATATATATTTAGTAAATTAAGTCCAGTACTATCACTTTAAGTATCCTAGTGGTTAGCACTTGGGGGAGTTCTCTTAAGAAAATTCTTCATAATGTCTCAAAATTAATCATTTATACACCTCCTATATATTTTTGTTATGAATTTTGAGTTATTAGGTTGGGGCAACAAGCTGGGCTACTAGGCTAGCCCACAGAGTACCCATAAGTATAAAAACTAACAAACAACCTAACCCACTAGGCTAGTGGGCTATCCATTAGCCTGGTGTGCTGTTGGGCTTCCGAGTTGGGCCATGAGCCATGGGCTATTTGGTGACCCTTAAACATAGGGAGCACAACTAACATTGTCTCGATTATTTTTCATAGTTGTAATCTCACTAAAATTTCATTTTTATATTTTAGATTCCATGTTAGATATGTTAGATTTCACTTTAAATGTTTGAATTTTTAACTTAATTCTGTTGAGGATATTTGCTGCAACTAAGATTAGGATGGCTACTTCATTTGTGCATATCAGGTGAGCTTATCCATAGAAGGAATTGTGTTATTGGACCTCAATCTTCTTTTTTATTAGTTTGTTTCGACAAAATGAGTTCTTCCACATATTTAAGAAATACTAGCCTTTCAGCACATACTCAGATGCTCTTCTATTTTTTTTTTTTCTAAAGATTAATAATTTTCAACCTGTAAAGTCATCACATAATAAAAAGTGAATACAAAAATAAGTAAATTTTAAGAATATGCTAAAAAAAATTGAAAAATTCTCCAGGAAAAAATTTCTGAATAGACTTTGAAGATGAATTTTTCTTACATCAATATTGTAAATTAGAAAGAAGAAGCAAACCCAATAAACACACGCACATATATATATATATATAAACAAAAAAAATTCAAAAGCCTTGAAACTCCCACTATAAAATAATTACAAAATTTGAGGTAGCTACCCACAAAAATTATTGTATCCCATTCCTTTTTCTTTCTTTCTTTATTTTACATTGACATAATCTACCACTTTCTTGTCATAATGTACCTTCATTCTCTTTGTCAAAAGTTTGTGCTAGTTAATGTTAAAAATTATCACAATTTGTTTGTAGTAACAAATGATTGTGGGATGTTTTGAAAATAACACATAATAATTGATAAGCAGTTTATTTATTTATCCATTTAACATTGGAAAAGTATGGCAATAAGAAATGTGAGTTAGTAAGATTTTTTAAAAGTTTGGATTTTAAAATGTAACACAATTTTTACATATTTTATTGTAAGTGAGTAGGAAAGCAGGATAGATATAGATAAATAAATAAGCAATAAAACAACATGAAAAAGAGTTTGTTTTAAGAAAGATGTAAACATGTGCTTTTTTATTAAATTTATATCTATCCTAAAAGAAAAAAAACGTTTATTTCAATTTTCTAATAAAAAAAACCCACGCTAACTTTCTTTATATAAAAAGTATCATTATCCTTATCCATATTTGCATGTAGTTTTCATTTATTATTTATTATTTTTATGAGATTATCCTATATGGTTAAAAGAATATTTAGTTTTAACAAAGAAATGTGGTAAGGGTACTTTAAAATGGATATTGGGCCGGCCCAAAGGCCCCCATAAGAAGAATTGTTTAAAGATAAATTCTTTCCTGTAATACCACGTGACAGAAGAAGCCATCATGCATGAGCGTTGCACCACTTTATGTCCGAGGATGAAATTGTCCTTGGCAGCTTGTTGCCGAGGACAATATCGTAGCCTGGTGGTCCAAATACTCCCGTAGAGGACCTTATGCACAAGTAACTCAGAAAGTGAGGACAAGGGACAAAGTAAATTGATGGGCAAATATCAGACAAATGCACTTGAAAGCATTATAATTATTAATGGAATTGGTTTATTATTCAATATTTGAGTGATGGAAATAAGTATCTAAAAGGAAACACCTGGTAACACGTGGATTTAGAGAAAAATAGAAGAAAAAGAATTTGTATCCTATTGTATTCAACTCCATGTTACATACTTATACCAGTGTAGTGTACCCTTATCCTTTTTTTATCTTTCTCAAAAACCTTTAAACACCCACTTCTTTTTGTTTATACTCATTGATAAACTTGATTATTTTTTGTGCACTTACAGGTACTTTAATGGAGATGAATGAGAATGGTAAGGAAATTGACTTAATTCAAGGTAGTCACTCTTTATGGAGAAACATTAAGAGAAAGAGAGAGGAAATGCACTGAGTAATTAACCAATTGGTTTATTATTCAATATGAATGGAAATATGATTACTGGTAAGTATTTTAGAATCATGAAATTATCCTATTGGTTCAGATGCCCTTATCCTTTTTTTCTTTCTTTTTTCTTTTTTTATACAAGATAGAATTTTTACTCTAACCTAATCTAAGTGTATATGTGTGTAAAGCTCTCTACTGGGAACTTGAACCATGGTCATTGCCCCCCACACATCACAAACATTTATACTTGTAGAGTAACCACCACACCAAAGGGGAGCGGGTGGTCGGATGACCTTATCCTAATTGTTCTATATTCTCCATATGCATTAATAATTCCGACAAGTATTAAATGTGATTAACATACTTAGAATTGTAACTAACTAACTAACTAACTACCTAACTAAATTCTTAACTAACTAAATGCAACATTATAACAATTATTATCTATATAACTATACAGGTTCCTAACAATTAGAAATTCAAACTAGGGGTGTGCAGAAAACCCACCGACCCGCCAAACCCGACTCGACCCAACCCAACTCGCCAGGTTGGGTCAGTTTTTAGGGCTTGGTGAATTGGGTTGGGTTGGGTTATAATTTTTTTTTTTTTTTTTTGTAGTGGGTCGGGTTGGGTTTGAGTCATAAAATTACAAACCCGCCAAACCCGACCTGACCCACCCATATTTTAATATATATTTAAAATATATTATATATTTAATAAATATATTTTTTTTAAATTAAAACCTAGTTATAGAGCAGTTCATCAATTCCTACAAACGTATATAATATAAAATCATATTACTTTCTTTAATATATATTTAAATATATTATATAATTAATAAAAAAATATATGAGTTCAATTTAATGATAATAATAAAAAAATCCAACCTATGGGTTCAACTCGACCTAACCCGACTCATGTGAGTTGGGTTGAACATATGTGATAGGTCGGGTTGGGTCGAATTTTTTTAACCCACTACGGTGAGTTGGGTCAAAAAATTCCCTCAACCTGACCCAACCTAATCCATGCACACCCCAAATATAAGAAGGTCCTAAATTTTCTATGATTTTTCACGAATACTACTAGTGTCACCAAAAAAGCACACAGCAGACTTTTTCAGCCCACTAAAGAACGGGCATTGTCCATGGATGGACCATGGGCCAGGATATTTCTTTTCATCCCAGCCCTATAGGCCAGTTGCCATTCAATTGACAAGTCCAAGCCCATGCTAGGCCTAACCCTTCCATCACTGAGGTTCAAAAAGTTGTTTTCATGTATTTCTCGATCGGACAAGATTTAACTACAAAATTGGCTATATCTTAACCTTACAATCTTATTTAATATTTTTTATTAAAGATAAATTTTGACAAATTCATTATTAGATTACATCTCCTTTTTATATTTTCTATGTTTGTAAAATTTCTAAAAAATTAAAAATCAATAGTTATGCTATCAATAAATTATTTAAAATTATGCATAAAATATAAGCTTATAGATCATATAGTAAATAATATTCGATTGACACAAAATTTGACATGTGTATTAACAGTATAAAGAACATGTAATTCAACGGTCAAATTTTCAAAATATATAATAATATTTATTTTATTGAGTAAGGTTATAGACTTATAGCCTTAGACTACAATCAATTTTGTAGCTAAATTTTGCCTTTCTCATTTTAGGTAAAAGTATTTAAAGGAAGATATTTCAATTTCAAATTTTAGTTTAAATGACTTGAAAAAAAGAAAAGAGAATGCAATTTTTTTAATGGGTGGATTGGAGTTTTATTAATCGGTGGATTTGAAAGGATTAGATTAAAAATGTCATTTTAAATCCATAATATCATAATTGTTTTTTTTATTGCAGCAAAATCCTAACAACTCAAATTATCTTGTACTATTATTAAATTTATTCATACGAAGTAATTTATACTAGCTCCTATTAAAAAAAAAATACTTAATACTATCAATTATTCATCAAATCTCTTTATTTAAATCCTTACATTCAAACATGAAAAGGCTAAAGTGAATTCATCGTAATTTCCCATTTACAAGTTGAGATTGAATGGAGAAATTTTTTTTTTTTTTTTTATTGAAAATTTCAGAAGTGAGATTTCTGAAGCACCACTCTTCTTTATTTGTGTGTGGATTTGTTTGCATTAACCTATAAATGCAAGACTAGAAAAGAAATACGGTTTGGAATTTTCTTTCCACCAAATATGTTGTCCTATTAATATTTTTTCCAGCAGTCAATGCAGTTACTTGAGCTAGGCATAGAGTAGAAGAGGGTGATATAATATATTACTCATTCAAAAAATTCGAAGGAAATAATATTTGCCTGTTGCCACTGGGGTATTCTTTTAAACATATGCATATATTTAACTCTGGCTGGAAAGATTATTTGATTTTATTGGTTTTTTTTAGTAATTTGTTAATTATGTTGTGATGCCAGATATACTTAAAATTATAGGTTCAGTTTGGGGGTTCTTGCAATTCAACATAGGACATAATGGAGCTTGTCTTTTTGTTGTGAAATTTTTGTTGCAATTTTAAAAAAGATGCCTCTTATTTGAATGATATGGATGTTTGAGCCCAAATCTCATGTCCCATGCTTTTTGTTCCATTCTATACTCCACCGATAAAAACTTGTTACATCTTCACTTATTTAATTAAACCCTCCCATTATGATTTTTCTTATTTTAACTACCTAAAAAAAAAAAAAAAAACCCAACACCTCCCTACCACTGCTACCAATTAACCTTGACAAGTTTTTATTGGTGGAGTATAGAGTGAAACAAGAAAAATTAAAAGATTTTGACTCATGAATACCCCTTCTCCCTTCTCCCAAAAAGAAAGGTATAAATATTTGTCATTTGAAATTATTTTTTATATTAGATATACTATGCCTCTCACATTATAGCAGCTTTCATGTGGGAATCCATAAGTAAACCTATCCTTATATAATACGAGGGTGTATCGATGTATTGTACTAAGTGCATTGAATAATTTCACTAATGTCATGAGAAACCTTTCAACTTGCATTTGGTGCCTAGTTTGTTAAACTCTTTATTGGCAGATACTCATGTTGAATCCCTTCAATTCTTCCCAGTGCATGAACTGTGCACAAAGTTTGCTAACTTTGCCAATGAAAGGAGAGAGGTAAAAGAAAATACAAAATATGTATGTAAATCAACTGTTTTTCGTTCATTTTGCTTCTTTTTCATTCCTTTTTTTTTTTCTCAGTAGGAAAAAACCCTTGTTTTAGAAGGGAAAAAAAAAAACTCAATATCAGCACCCCTATAGACACATTAAAACTGGCTAGGAGGGACTTATACAACTCATGATCACTATTGGAGAAATGCAGGCAACTGGATTTATTGCCACTCAATATAGAAAACCTCTCTCTCTCTCTCTCTCTCTCTCTCTCTCTCTCTATACACAACTACATAATGAATACACAAATAAGAAGAAGAAAAAAATCATAGAGCAACTTTCATCAAAACCCCATAACCGTATTCTCACTTAGCACTCCCGGTTTTCCTCTTTCCATCAGTTGGAACAGCCTGCCTTCCAGGTTTTTGCAAAGCTTGACCAATCCCATTGGGTGGTTTGATCCGAGATGGTGTAGGAATTAGTGATGGAATTAAACTCCTGGTTACAAGCACGTAATTCAAAACATTCTATTAGAAACACGTAAAATGGCAAGCCTAAGTGTAACCAATGCAAGTTTGCTACTATGTGGAAAGGGAAGCATTATTTCACTCCACATTGCAGCACAAAGAAAATTCGGAATTCTGCTTAAAGAAGAACATAGTAAAATATAAGCATTTAAGACAGGTTACCTTGATTCTTGGTTCTTTGCTGGCTTGGGATTTGTTTTCTTTGGTTTTGACTTCAAGCCATTGGAAATATTGGTAAGTTTAGGAAGATTCTGTTGCCAATGTATGTCTGGCTCTGAGGAATCACTAGTTGCAGCCTCTAGCTCATCAGAATCATCAGTGGCAACTTCAAACCGACTGCTAGGTACATCATAGTCCTGGATGTCCTTTTTGTTGGCTGTTAGTTTATTGAGAGCTTGTTCTGGGTATATTTTTGAAGGAGCTGAGATAAAACTCTCACCAAACATCTCAGGAGACAGTCTGTTGTCTACTTCCCAATGTCTCACCAGAGTTTCTTCTCCACTTGCACTGTCATGCTTGTTCACCATGATCTTATCAACCCATTCGCCAGAAACAAAATCCTTGTCATCCTCTTTTCCAATTAGTGCAGGACTGCCAACAAGTGGCCAGGAAGGTGAACTCATCAACATGTCGTGAAAATCTAGGCTACGTCTTTTTGGTTTTAGTTTGGATTTACTCCGAGCCTGCAAATATGACCATGAACTGCATTTTATAAAGGTATTAAATAAATGTAATCATTAGATTTTAGGCACCACAGTTTAGTTCTATCATTGTAGAAATGAGACAATTTTCAGCTTTTTCATCAAATTTAAGATTAATTTATTTCATTGATGCACTTAATCACTAGGACATTTCAACAAAAAATGCTGTTTAAACCTTTTCTTATAATCTTCTGGTGATGAGTATAGTCTAAAATAACTCCTTATCTCCATACGATTTAATATTCCTTATCTATTTGGAGAAGACTTAATTTTGCCTCAAATGGTATCAAATATAAAATAGAACAATTTCCTCCAAAAATGCTGCCAGATCTCAAGAACAACTTTCTAAAACTGATAGGAAATCAAATTGAGGTTCAAATAAAGTCCTATTAGAGTGAACCCCACCAAATAGCTGGTCAAAGATTCAAACCCAAAATGAAACTTTGATGAAGGATGAAGCAATCATGGGATCTAAGCCAATTGGTCTATCCTTTCAACTTTTCATTATCTCTATGCTTCATTAGTTATCACATTTTACAATGCCAAAAGAATATAAAATGTATCACTGGAGACAGAAAAATGTAACAGTAAGAATGACAAAAAATGATGACTTCAATCGAGACTTTGGTACATATGGCATTCCTGAGATGAATCCATAGTGCTCAGACAAAATCAATTTACGTAGCTAACGTGAAATCATGGCCTATCAACCAGTTATGGCATTTGGTTCATACCTCTAAGTTACCCACATCGTCTGTTGCTTGCCTACGACCTGCTGAGAAGTCTCCAAAACTTCTCCAACTAGGATGGGAAGGAGAAGATCCACATGACTTCATTCTTAATCTTTCTGGGCTGGATTGAGAGCTTCGAATACTTTCTGTTTCTCCCTCCTTCCTTAATAAGGCGGCTTTAAGGCTAGCAATCTAAAAAGAGAATAAACAAGACATTTATTTTTCAACACTATTATCAAAGTATACAAGACATGTGTCAACTTCTTAATTTATAATACAGAAATAAAAATAAAAATCAAAACAAATAGGCAGCCTAAAGATAAGCTATCTGAAATAAAATTAGCAATTACTAGACCTAACATGTTTGAGACTGGGAGCAGAGAAGTAAGGAATTTTCTCAAATTCATCATGCAAAACAAACAGAAAAATGACGAGTAAAAACCTGTTCCTTAAGTTCTTTCACTTCTGAACTATCTTTGTTGACCCGTGCAGCACCAAGCTCAACAGTGGAAACCCTTTCAGCAAATTTGAGCGTACTAATTGTTTCTCCAAGAGCTTCAGGCTCCGGACTAATGTGAACAAACATGAGAGTCTTTGCTTGCCCTCCTAATAGATACAAAAAACCAATAAATTAACAATAAAGGAGATTACTGTGGAAATATGGAAGAGGATGTCTCTATTGGCAAGAGGACATTGAGGACCTCACCAAGTGAATCCTGGAGCAGTTGCGTGAGTTTGCTGTTCCTATAAGGAACATGTGAACTCTTTTGTGCAAGAGAGTAGATCACGTCTCCCAAGGCAGATAGAGATTTGTTGATATGTTGTGCCTCCTTTAATCTATCTCCGGTCACCTCGGATTTGTCAACCCTTTCACTTCCTGCCAAGTCAACTAGATGCATACAACCACGGAGAATAGAACCAGATGTCAAGTCTCTTCCTTGAACATGAACTGTAAGGCAGCTGGATATAGATACCATACAGAAGTTAGTATCCATTTATGCATATGGGAAGACTATAATCAATGTTCTCAAAATCAGGAGATGATGAAAAACAGATATGATATTATCATTCTTCATTCATGTAAGAAACAATAACTAAATGGAAGTTTTTAAAAAGAAAAATTGCTCTATTCTAAAACTTATAAGACAATATTAACTATACCTGTGGGAACGACTACTCCGATCATTCATGGCCGTAGCACCCACTGAACGATTCTTTTGCCCAAGGTTCATCAAATTTATAACATCAGATGTTGTTGATACTGGTACAAGGTTTGCTTCAGGTACATTGATTCCGTTTTGAGAACTGTTACGAATTTCTAATGTACTTTGGAGTTAAGGACACATAAAGGAGTAAGAGGTGCACTGAACAAGGCATACAATCTGTTTGGATAAAGCTTTTTGCTGAAAGATTTTTTTTTTTTTTGATAAGCAAGAAAGATTTTATTATACTAAAAGCTTATTTGTTTATTTGCTAAAAGCTAGTTAAAGTATAGTTATACCTCAAATGATGAGGCTTTAAACAGTTGAATATAAGAAAATAAGTTAAAATGCTAAAAGAAAAAGTTGTTGTCAAATGCACATTAAAATAAAGATATAAACTAGTGTCGTAAAGGATATCTTTTGTTGACACCATCTGACACAAGGAGATCCTTAACTTGCTCATTGTAAATTTCAAGCATCTGTACAGAAATATCATAGCAAATGGTGTCTTTCCTCTGTTCTGAGAGGAGAAATAGATCGCCCAATGCTCTATAATTTACACCTTGACCTTCCTCTGTAAGCTCTTTGGGTCCACTCTGGTTTGACAGATAAGACAAATCAATAAAACTAATAGAAATGATAAATTTTCTTTGGAAAACATAAATCAAAGCCTTATAGTGAAAGAAATGATCAAATATGATGAGGATGTGGGTCATCTCTTACCATAGTATAAGTTTTCCCTGATCCTGTTTGTCCGTATGCAAATATACAAACATTGTAACCATCAAGAACAGACCGAATCAGAGGTTGGGTGTCTGAAAATACCTCCTCTACAAAAAATGATAGCAGCTGTAAGGAAACTTGACAAAATGAATACTTTGTTCAAAATACCTCCTCTGCAAAAACATACCTTGGGTTGCTGAAGGACCAAATACTTTGTTGAAAGTGAATGATTTCTTCCCCTCTCTGCTATATTTTAAAGGGGCAATAATTGAAATATTTCCTTCCTCTATGCGATCCACAGAACTCAAACGGTTTGGTTGACCAGGCAGGAAAGGCCTCACTCGGCAGTATACCCTAATGTTTCCTAATCAAACATAATAGATGTATGTCCATTAGATCTTGTTGAGAAATTTAATTAAGTGTTAATGACTGAAGTCATTAAGTTAAACTTTAAACCAATTGGAATGTCACCTTTCAGGTCCTGCACTTGATTGTATAGCTTGCGGTTTTCTTCAAGAACTCTCTGGTATCCAGAAGCAGCATGAGCCAGACCATGCAAGTGCTTACCTATCAAGGGAAGCTAGTATATCATTCCTCCTTCAAGAACTTTATGAAACCATGCAAGTTTTGATTTATAATGTACCTAGATTGTTGAATTCCTCCTGGTACTTCACCTGCAAAAATTGCATTCCTGCTTTTGTACTATGGAGAATATGTTTCAGCTCCTACAGGATTTAAAAATCAAAGTCACTAATTGCATGCAGATTAACAGCTTTCCAGCCAGCAAGTTTGATACCACTGCAACTTACCAGAATATTTCTTTGTTGTTGTTCAACAAACATATGCTGTTTCAAAAGCAGACTTTTTGATCCCTCATCAAGATCATAATTTCGGTCATTACTTTCCTCCATGCCAGATTTTTCGTCCACCTTATTCATTTTGAGAGAATAGTTCACTCATATGTGCCGATACAACAAAGAAATCAACTTGCTTGTCGAAACTATATATTTTGAGTGTGACAAATTTACCACTCGCATTTTAAACTTTCTATGACGTGTGTAAATACCTTTATATCATCAGAAGAAGTTTTGGATAGAGAATCATCAGGGCCAGATTCTGCCATATCTTTGGCAGTTGTTTTCATCTGTCAGATTACCAGAAACATTAATATCACCGACAATTATATTACATAAAAAAAGAAAAAGAAAATGAGTTTTCTATAGGAAGAACATGATTTCTGTACTAGCATCAGCAGAAATTAGGATCCTGACCCTTCACATAAATCATAGTCAAAGGCAGCAAGGAACTTTGCTAGGCAAACACCATGTGTATGAGGTGGAATATCAATAAAAAGCCAACGTTTACCTGTTCATTTTGGCTTTCCAAGCGACGGTTGAACTCCTCCATGACTTTATTAAGCATAGATTCTACAATCTGTGACAGGCTCAAGAGTCAGTTGTTACTCTAGTAACAATTACAAAAATACATATAACTAGTGATAAGTTATTACAAAGAATGCTTGGACCAGACAAAGTCCAAAAGAATGAACATGTAGGCAAACATTGTGAGACCCAACACAAACTAAGGTTAGATTTTACACAAACTTAGTTTGTGGACGAATCTCAAATGGTTAGTGTCATTCAACTGGGACAATATATTCTATAAAATGTATCCATGGTTGGAGTCGGTAATTTTTGTAACTTCTGCAAATTCCTGCTTAGTGCATACTTTACAGAATTGTAAGCAGTCTCCTCAAAATCTATTTTTATCGGGAAAATTCAAAACAAAGAAAGCACCAGTACACTTACAATTGGAATTTCTTCTTGCTTCTTATTAGAGAGAACTTCACGGACTAGCATATTTAAGGAACGAGAGGAACCCTGCAGATAAGAACACATATAAAAACTTTTGGTGTCATGCTACTACGAAAAGTAAAAATTAATATAAAAAGAACAGAAATTCAAAGCTCACTAACTGCTTCATTGATGTCATGGCCGATATCATTGTATGAAGATAGATCACCAGAAAGACTCTGTAGAGACTTCTCATTCAATGATGAGGCCCTTGAAAAAGAATTCATGAATGGTTCTGAATTTTTTCGTACAAAGGATTTCACACAGACAGGTGCTTTCAAATTTGCACCAGGTTTCCATGATCCATTCCCACCTCCTTCTTTCCATTCACTATATGATTTGATTGCTAGAACACAGTTCACAATCCTTGCAGATTTTCCTCCCTGTACAGTCAGGAGATTAAAACAATGTAAAATCAGACTGACAGCTCTCTCAAAGTAATTCTGTGCCGTATTGGTTCATCATCAATCCAAAATAACCACTTTTTTCCCCCAAGTATAAGTTACATCCAAAAAAGAGACGAGGACAGGCAAGTTTGAAATGGCATTATACAGCTTTTCCTTTTTTCTTTTTTTCTTTTTTGACTAAGTTAATTAAAGGCAAGAGGGGTGCAGAATCTGAAGATGAAGCCCATTATACAGATTTTCATATTCATGTTAACTACATCACACACCTGTTCCAAATCAGAGGCTTCAAAAGTTGGAAGCCCCAATTCTTCCACAGCTACAAGGAAATTTCTGACATTTTCAAAGTACTGGAATGCAGATAGAGCTGCCCCATCAGGAATAACAAGAGAATCACAAGGACCCTCAACCACCTAAATTAGTCAATAAACATCATCAAAACCAACTAAAATATATACGAACAGACATGTGAAAAGCTGAAAAGAAAATGAAAACCTTGCTGAATCATACCTTTGGCACTGCTCCAGGCTGAACCTTGTTAAGAACATAGCATAGGATTTTTCCACTTCTCAACCCAAGCCTAAATTCTTCTTCAGTAGGCTCTGCAGGCAATTCCTTACCCCCACCCACTCCAACTGCCCTTCTGAGCCATCGGGCTGCTTCATATCTTCTCAAGGCTACACAATGATGCAGCAACCTTAAATTTATTTTCTTATTAATCACATCTCAAGCTAAGAGAAGCCACATTTTACCAACCAACACCAATATAAAGAAGGTTAGAGCCTTAGAGGACTAGATAGCAAAATCTTGATTTTACTGCAGAAATCATTTTGTTGATTTCAGCTCCATCTTATCTAGAATCCTTTCCAAATTCATTGGAGCATATAGCAATTGAGTAATAAGCTTTTCCAAATTTAAGGATTTGAGCTGGGACCTCCTATTCTAATTCTAACTTCATAGCTATAATTCCATGCAACAAAAATGTTAAGCATTCATCCATGATAAAGTTCCATAACTTCTTGGAAATGAGAATTGAAAAGAAAAAAAAAATAATGCAATGAGAAAGATGATACAATAAATGAGATTATTGAACAATGAAAAATCATATCATATTTAAGGCTTTTTTTTTTTAGTAGATTTATAAAATTTACATAAGATTGTAATCACATGATTATCCCCTCACATAATTCATTACAACTATAACATGTACATCAAATCAACCTTATACTTTACAAATTTTCATTTTCATAAAATATATGCTAAAGCCATAATCTGTATAAAAACAATTTACAAGAAATGCTTCCTCTGCTTATCAAAGAAACAATTAAATCCAAAATTCAATCAATTTTCATAGAGAAAAAAAAAAAAAAAATTGAAGTGCAAATAAAATTCAAGAAATGATTTGATCATACAAGTTTCCTCAGCCTTCCTTGAAGCCAATCCCATATCGCTTGATCTGGTACTATGTTTTTGAAGAACATCTTCAACCATTGAAGCTACAGAAAAAGGTAATACTTGCTCTGTTGCCATTGCTTTCTTTATCACACACCAACCCAGAATTTTTTTTTTTTAATCAGAAAATCAGATTTCAAATCATACCCATTAATTCAAAGGCCTTAAAACTTCCAAAAACAACTTCAATTCCACAATTCACATAGAAATTAACAAAATATTCAAATTTTTTTGTTTGTGGTGTTAAATTTAAGAAAAAAAAAATTATTTTAGCTGAATTCTCAGGGAAATGGAGGAATGAGAGACTAGGGTTTTGATGAGTTGATCTGTAAAGAGAGAGAGAGAGATTTGTGCAAAGTGAAGAGAGAGAGAAGAGAAATTTTCTTAGCTCTTTCCCTTACTTTCCCTCTGTTTCTCTCACAGTTTTCTTGCTCTTTCTTGTTTTCTTTTTCTCTCTCTGTCTAATATTAGTGGGAAAAAGGTTAACCGAACCTGGCTCCGAGCCTCTCGGCATGGACTTAATGGTATATATTTTTCCTATATAATTATTTCTAAATTTTTTATAAGCAATTTAAAAAAAAAAATTATTTTCCTTGAGAGGAAAAAACAAAAACAAAAAATTTAAGCAAAAAAAAAAAAATATATATATATATATATATATATTTTTATAACTAATTAGACTTTTGATAGTAGACCTATTGTGAAGTTCTTCAAATCTCAACTATTTATTAGAAAGTATTTAAGTAATTGATGATATGATAAAATCTAAACGATTTATTTAACAATGAATGGCTGAGATTTTAAAGAATTCAATGCTTATAGTTATTTAGAATACTTTCAAGATCCTAATCCGATTTTTAATTCAAATCAATGTTGTATATATATTTATATTTTCAAATTCAAGAACTTCTTTCGGTATATTTTTTTTTAAAAAAGTATTTTTATGGGTACAACAAAATATCATAATATTTTTACAACAAAATAAGGTGTCAATTTATCATCTGTCAAAATAAAATAATAAATATTGTATTGAGACCCATTCGAATAGAAAACAAGAATGTAGAAATGTTATGACATTTTGTTATAGACCTGTACTTTCTCATGAAATCTAGGACACTATCGGCAGATTTTTAGGTGCTTTTTTTCAATAAATTTGGGTGCAATGGTCAAATTAACTTCTAATTTGAGTGTTTAGGCAATGAAGAGGAGGCATCCATTTGATGGGTTTGTTTTTTGTTTTGAAAAATGGGTTCAGAATAAACTTATTGTTGTTCTATTAATCGCAAATTGGATTTAACTATGATGTACCCATTCATGATATGTGAAAAAAAAATATGGGTACATCATTGAATTGCAACATCAAATCAATTTTTGCATCATTTTGGTAAGATAATCTTGATTTTGGTTTAATGTCAAAGGCCCAAAAATCTCCAATTTATTTGAGAAATTTATGGCAATATGGAAACAATATAAATGCACCTTAGATGGTTTTTTTTTTTTATTATCAGATAGGAACCTTAGATGGTGTTGATGTGGCAAGGAGTGTAATTGGTGGTTTAGATTCTAATGCAAAGTTAATTTTTTTGGCCTTGCAGAGGGGAGCTTATTTCATTGATTTATTGGGAGCTTACAAAATAAGTAGGACAAAAGTACAACTGTCCATTGAAAAAGTAAAGTTTAAAAAGAATTATAATGAAAAATAAAGTTTAAAAGGAATTATAAATAAGTTCAATAAGCTGAATAAATAAACAATTTAATTTTATCTTACCGCTAATCCAAATAACCAACCAAATGTAAAAAAAAAAAAAAAAAAATTTGAGAAGTGGTATGTTCATAATATTTTTTCAAAAAATTATAGATGGTAAATTATTATTGGTTCTAATATAAACCTACCACTGAAATTATTTTTTTGTCCATTAGTAATAACCAATAATAATTTGTCACTTAAAATTTATTGTAAATATATTGTGAACATAACATTTCTTAAAAAAAAAAAAAAAAAAAAAAAAAAAAACTAGTGTTTTTGAGCTCATTTGCTTGCAAATCCTCAAAATACTTGCTTTTAAGATTATCAATAAACCTTTGTTGTAAGCGCATAACAAAATTAATGTTAATATTTTATCTGATTTTGCATGCAAAAATATCATTGAGAAGGCACTACCATATGTCTTCTCTAGAAAATAGACAGAGCTTACTTCACTGAATTTAAGGCAAATAATACAGTAATTATGTAAGTTTAAGCACCAATTCTAGGTGGGTTTGACGTGAATTTTACACATTGATATGCCTTCATTACATAATATATATGCCTTCATTACATAACCAAATGTCTCCTTTATTAATCCAAAATGATCTTCAATTTGTTGAGTTATTCTTACATTTAACGTTACTTAGGTCCCTTTTTAGCTTAGTTGTGTGTGACATTGCTTTGTCCCTTTCAGATTTGAAAGATTACCTAGGTGGATTCCTATTTAATTCTGCCAAATGTGCCTATTCCATCCCTAAACTAACATGTCCTCTTCTTCTTTCGGGCAACTTAAGAGTTAAGAGGAATTTTATAAAATAGTCAATTGATTTCTTTTTTTTCTTCTTTTTTTGGATCCTCACATGACTTTATTATATGTTTGAGAATCTAACATGCCTAAGTTAGCCCAAGCTTTTAACAGCCCCATTAGTATATGTAGGAATTTACAACTATAGATTGCATTATATGTGAGTAATTTTATTTTAGACTATACAGGATGTGGGTTGATAGTAAGAGTCCTTGTCCCAACGCCTAGAGAAAAACTGTTCGAGTAATAGCCCCAACAAGACTTGTGTGATACACATGATATTACTTATTATCGTCACATGACGTGAGGTCGATGAGTCCATACCAGAAACCCCTTTTTTAATTCAGCCAAAAAAAAAGAGTAATATTATTTTAGAAGAAATATAATGAAAAGAAAAATTAATAGCTCGCTCAAGTGAGGCCAAGGTGGCAAGGTGCAAGAAATTGTGTGATCGGTACGTCAAACGGGAAACAAAATGGTTATATTGGCACTTAACCAAGCCCACACAAACGAGTTACGAGAGTTGAGCAAAGAATGAGCAACGTATTAGTGAGGATGAGTGGATACAAGTGAGGTTAGTCTCGCTCGATATCCGCTCGAGCAAGACAATTACAAAATGTGCAGATTTTGCTACTAAAAAAACAAAGAAAAACAACAAGAAGAAGAAGAAGTTAACGACAACACCGAGGAATGAGATATTTTATGTCTATAATGGCAATTAGTTACAGCCACATGCTTTTTCAAAGGCAATTTTTCATTGTCTATGTATAGAGCTTCCATATTTAGATTTTTTTTCCTATTGATTTCACACCATTAGAGAGAAATTAACAAAATATTTCAAGTTTGTTACTCGAAGAATTCTGACTTAAGAACTCTTTTGAGTTTGGGCAAATATTGTATTAAAGATGGTAACTTCATTCGTGCCTCTAAGTCTAAGCCATTAAGGTCTTACACTCTTTTATTGTGAATATATGTAATTAGTCCTGACTGGTCTGTTAAAAAATTCATAATTGAATCCAAAATATTGGAATTAAGGATTAGGTGTTATTGTGTACAATAAGATGAGTGACTTTGTGGCTGAGCTAAGAGCCTCTTGACTTCACTATGTATTTCCTTTATTAATGCCTTCATAATGCCTAATATTCTTCTACTAACAATGAATAACCAATCCCTTTGCTTATTTGTAAAGGCTAAACATATCATCATGATTAGATTACTCAACTTTAAAATCGAAAACAAATACTTAAAAGGTTAAGAAAGGTTAAGGTGATGATTAGCACCATTGTACTTGTGAGCAAAAGAAACTTAATCTTCTCATGATAATACTTGAAAAATGCAATGCCCTCGTCCATTCATTTCCACTTGAAAGCTTCTTTGCATCCAATCCATGTTTATGATTATGAGTCTTTTAAAACCACACAGTATGGGTTTTTTTTTTTTTAATACCCCTTCTTATACCCCATGCACACCACTTTTTAAATTAACTAGTACTTTACAACTTTAAATGAATACCATACAGTAAGAGCATCACCATCATATAATTCTTCTGGTAAAATTAGGCAGTTGGTCATTTTCAATGATCAATACAATAGTTAAAATTGGTCACTAGTCTAATTCAAAATGAGTCCTTGTCACAAATTTAACAAATTAAAAAAAAAAAAAAAAAGATTATAAACCAATTATGGCATTGTATTTTTTTATTTTTCAAAAGATGTTTTCTTTTTTGAAAGGGTTTTTGAGCAGATTTGTTAAAAGTCCCCAAGAAAATGCATGTTCCATTTATACTTTAGCTTTCTTTTTTTCCCTCCCCTCTCTCTCTCCCCCTTGATGCACAAGAGCATGCTTGAAATTACATGAAAGTGAGCAAGTAGAGGAAAAAGAAGCAGAAAAAAAAAGAGTGGGGCAAGCCAAGCAGACCAAGCAGACCAACTTATATTAAGTTAGCCCTCAAGAGAGAAAAGAAGGGAGGGGCAGAAAAGCAGCTTATCTTTCATGCCATTTGTCACTGATTGGTGATGGGCAACCAGTAAGCAATTCATGGACAGAGTAAGTAGGAGGAGCACATGATATGTGCACCATCTCATCATTTAGGCCACTATTAACCATTTGTTTAAAGAATGTCTGTATATCAGGAGCTTCCAGGGCAGACCAAGAAATTTTTGTCCCAAACATTTGGATGCTAGCAAGGTAATCTCATAAATGTTTTATTTCAAAGAAGAAATATTGCTATGAGAATTGTTAGAAGGAAAATTTTCTGATAACATATGAACCAAAATTAAAAGTAGGTTGTTGAACAAATGATAGGCCGAATTTGAGATAATTAATTTAAGATGTTTATTTGTGTCAGTATTTAATGTCATATATTTTGTTTATAATTGGTCTTAAATTCAAAAAAAGAAAAATAGAAAACAGAAACAGATAGGTTGACGATGAATATAAAATTTAGTCACTTTATTATGAAATGAGAATATAAATAATGTAAATCTTAAGAATGTAAGGGACTTCAATTTAAAGATATTATTTAGGCTAATTATTATTTTAAAATCCATACTATCCATTCATGAAGCTGTCAAAAGATAAATTGTACATATCCACAACCAAGTTTCATTCATTGACAGTACTTTGCAACCTATAAATACAATCTTTGTCAGTAAATTCTAGATAATTTTCCAAAGAGTTCGACAACTCTGTTCTAAAACATATTGTCCTATACCTTTTATTTCCTTTGCAATATTATGTATGTGATCATCTGAAAACCACGTGTATTTGATGATGACATGTTAAGGGATTAAGACTTATAATTAATAATCCAGAGTTCCAACCAATTGTATATGTGTCATAATTCTTAAATAAATCCTGCAGGTAAAATGCTTGTTTCAAAAATGATAATTAGTCTAAATTTTAATGCTCTCGTAACCATTTATTAGGTGTCATATCTTCAGTGGTTATTATAGAGATTGCATGTATTTGAAACTTATATACATGTCCTATTGGCAAAATTACACCAATCTCCTTAGGCCCTATTTAGTTGGGAGGATAGAAATTTTCAACATTGACCTTTGAAGTTTCAAAAATGGTAGTCCCATCTTGAATTCTAATAAATCTAGTGCTATGAAATTTTTAACGACTTTTCTCACAATTACTAACATGACCTAGAATTATTCGGGCTTTGGATAAAGACAGTCTCAGGCCCAATTCTTCTGGATGTATTCTGTTTTTGCTTGATCAATAAAATATTTATTCGGCAAATATATATATATATATATATATATAAAACATGACCTATTTGTGATTGATATATAAAAGTTGTGTTAGTGGATCTACATGAAAATAATGTTGCTCAAATCATAACTTGCTACCTTAAAATGTTGTGCAAAAGTTTGTGTCTCTATCATTGCTCTTATGATAAATATAAGAAATACAATGAAATTCCTATTCCCCCTTAAGTTATCTTATTAACTTAATTTACTAAAAGTTAGGAATGTTGATTGGATAACTCAAGCATAAAATAAGTATGTTTATCACTAACCTCAAGGAGGAAAATGTGTTGATAAAATGTTTGGAGTTAAGTGTTATTTTCTTATGTCTCAAGAGACATTAATGCAATTTTCCCTATTTGTATTCGTCCCTCATTGAATTACAAACCAAATAGCTTGTTTATAGCTTAAAGCACTAGGGTTGTAAATGAGTTGAGCTAAGTCAAGTATTAAAAACTCAGGATTCTTCACTTTTTTTTTTCCTTAAACATAATCAAATCTCAAACTTATCACCAAATCAGATTGTATTTAAGCTTGGTTCATTTTATTTTCAAATTAACTCGTACTTGTTCACGAACTACTCTATCAATGTATTCTTTTTTTTTTCATATACAATAAACACTACATTTAAAATTATTTACTCGTTCACAAATCTATACCAATTGTTAATAACTAAATTGTAGTTAGAATTATATTATTCGAGTTAATTAGATAGAATGATTTTTGTTTATGAAATTAAGAAAATCAAATCCACTAACCTTGTAGTCTATTTACTACAAAAATAGGTTGTTTTGATTATTGATGAATTATAAATCATAATTTGATATCTTATAGATTTATTTACAAATTTATACAATCTAATTTTAAACCTATATAAATATATTTTTATACATATATATTTACATAATACTTACAGATGCATTATTATATTTGAACTTTGAACTTAGATTGTCTTATAGTCGAGCCTAAATACACTTAAATTTGAATCATCGTTAAATAAACAAACATAAACAAATTTTTCTCAAACATGATCCGAACTCCGCAATGTCAGTTCAATTACATTACAATCCCTGTAAAGCACAACAATTTATAAGAGGCCACAAGGCTCTTATCGTCAATTAAGTTGGGATGTCTCCCTCCAACGTTCAAAAATATTCAAACCCATGGTTCGGAGCCGAACCTAAAAAAGAAGGTCGGGAGGTTAGGGATAAAGTGAATTTCTAATAAATTTCAGTGTGCTCCTGAAAATATGGAAGTGGGGCCCAAAAAGAAGAGTTGAATTGGTGGGACCCACCCAAAGTTAGCATGCCGGCATGTGTGTTAGTTAAGGAAATAAGCTGCCGGCCCAAGCCCAACCCTTGTAACAACTAGGCTCCACTGGCTCGGCTAAAGACCATCCAAAACATGTTGATAAAGAGAGATGAAGAAAAAAAAAAAAAAAGTAAATTAATTAATTAAAGGATGACAACAATTAAATTAAATCAAAAGGCTTAAGAGTGAAATTTTTTTTCTAGTTTGCTTTTTCTGCCACTGTATATAAAATATGTTGATTAAAAATGATGTTGGAACTCAAGTTAGAGTGTGTGTATATATATATATATATTTTAAGTTGCTTAGAGATTATTTATGTTTTAACTCAAGTTGAAGGTTAAGATCTTTTTTTATTATTTTAAAGTTTAAGGTTATAAGATGGTCCCTAATTTCATTAGTAATAGATTTTTTTTTGGTGTAAATGGCTAAATAATTTAAGGGCATTCAACCCTCTATGTGGGGGTTTAATTCAAAGTATGATTTATCTCATTTACACTTAACTCACAAAAATAAAAATAAAAAATAAAAAAATTACTAAGTAGATGTAGTATTTGTTGTGAACATAGCATTTTTTTTTAAAGAGTATTTACAATTATCAGGTGAAGTGGTGAATATTGCAAAAGGATTGTTAGCGTCTATTAGAGATGATGTTCGAACTCAAGTTAGAGATTATAAGATGTCCCTTTTTTATTAATGGTTATATGATTCAATGGCATTTGACCCTTTACATGGGATATATTTTGGGGAATGAAACCTCTAATTTTCATACCCACACACGCAAATTGTCTTACTATTAATTTACAGCCTCATGGTTGCTTTCTTTTTTGGTGTTCTTACTTTTTATTCTGGTTGAATATTTTTCCATTTGCAATGAAAGTATCATATTTTCCCAAGAACAACAAAAAAATATTTCTACTATTTGCAGTCTTTTTTATTGAATATTTATTTCAAATTTAACAAAAAAAATTAAGAAAATTCTTGAAGGTGAGTGATAAAATTTTATGTTTTAGGATGGAGAAAATTTTCTTACCGAGAGTGGAGAAAGATTACTTGCACTATCAGTTAATGTCTTATTGGTTTTAAACTTAATAATAGTGTTGTGCTTGTAGTTTATAACAAATGAATGAAACATGTTTGCATGTCTTACATTTCAATACATATTTTGCTTGGAAGAAAAAAAATAAAGAAGAAGATGAAGATCAGTCAATAAGATTTATATAAAATTAAAGGGATTGAAAACAAATAAGCTCTTAGGAATTAAGATTCTCTATATTTTAAAGAAAACTAAGATAATACAGCACACACTTATTGATATTCAACACAAAAAGAAAAACATTATCTGGTAAACAAATTTGAAGGTTTTGTTTTGTATTTTTTTCTTTTTACCTTATAAATATCTTTTAGAAATTATGTAAATTTAAATTTGAAAGTACTACAACTAATACAATCCACAAAGCTTTTAAATATAAAGTGAGATTCCAGAATACACATCCTGTATAGGGTCAAACAACTTGGACTGGACTCGTCTCTACTGGATACAATGTGACAGTATTATTTGAAAGATTTTTTCCCCTTTACTTTATGAAAAGAAAAAAACAGATACCATATGCTAAGAAAGAGTATAGAGTATACCCTTTACATTGTCCATCCTTAATCAAGTACTTTGTCTCTTATGAGTTAGGATTTCTCTTAAATTTGACAAAAAATTAAATTTGATAGTTTGAGACAAAGTGCTTGTTCCCACTGGTTAAGGAAGATATGCTTAGTTTTTATTTTTAAAGTTTGGGAGAACATTGTTACTAATTATACCATAATTATGAGAAGGAAGTGCAAATTAACCCTAAAAACTACTTACCAAACAACACATCCCTAGTGCTAGCAGTTGTAAGACCGGACAAACTTAGCTTGCAAATATTGGATTTTCTGAGTGATTTTCCTATGCTGAGGTGAGTATAAACTTTTTCATGTAAGTAATTGATGTAAGTACAAGTGATTACGTAATACCTCACAAAAATAATATAAACTTTTTCATGCAAGTACAAGTGATTTGATGCAAGGTTTCATTTTTTATTTAAAACGGATTGATGATGAAAATGGTCTTCTTTGGGATTCTTTAAGGTCTTAGCTAAATGTACCATACTTATTTACTGTAATGTGAGGTAAAACTCTGTGAAATGGAATGTAAAATCATATAGTACTGAATGATAAAATGCATTTTGAAAAGTGGTAGCAAAAAACAAGAATTACCCAATCATGATACAATGTCGTACATTATATGACATCTATATGTATGTTTTGCCCCATTGTAACATGCCCCATGTTTAGCAGGTTAAAAATTCTCTATGCTTTTTGCTTGAATGCAATACCATCCATCACTTTCCAAAATAAGAATGTTAAGGGTAAAAGTTGCATGACCACCTTTTCTGAATTAGAATGTATAAATGTCTATATCTTGAAGGACACAACTTTTCATTATTGCATCGACATGATAGCATTCAAAACCCTACAATGAACTATTGATCCAGCAACAAAAAAAAGAAACACCCTAGCCTACAATGAACTGATTTTTGATTGAGATGGGTCGTCTACAGCATGTGCGCATGACCTTGTTTATGATCATTTGTGTACATAAAGTAATTGATGAAGCTCATAAATTTCTTGCCGTGACACACATGCAGTGTATATTGACACTCTTATGCCTTTTGATTTAGCCTCTAGAAATCAGGCCTTATTGTGATGGCAAGTATCTTCTACCATAAACAATAAGTTGTGAATTTGAGTATGAGAATCAACATTTCCACACACACACAAAATAAAGGTAAGATTGCCTACTAACCATCTATCTTAGACTCTCAAAAAGTGAGAAATTTGGCATTGAGTATGACAACTTTTTAGATGAGTTACACAGTTAACTAGTAAAATAAATTGTTGTTAAATAAAGAACCTAAGTTTCAATCCTACTAGCTACACCAAAAAGAAATTTATTAATATTTTGATCTAATGGTAAATAACAATCATCACAGAGTAACCAACGTATGATTTAAATCTCATCGAGTCTATAATAATAATAATAGTAATAAATAATAAAATGGCCTTTAGAGGATCAATATGTGCTTCAAATATTATATTAAACAAATTAAT
The DNA here is from genome assembly GCA_032878915.1 of Castanopsis chinensis. Taxonomy (NCBI): domain Eukaryota; kingdom Viridiplantae; phylum Streptophyta; class Magnoliopsida; order Fagales; family Fagaceae; genus Castanopsis; species Castanopsis chinensis. The sequence continues at coordinate 4,015,121 of JAVQMG010000099.1, read as the reverse complement.
TACACAATCCATATATACCTAGAGCTCCTAAAAATTTAAGCAAAGTTCAATGAAATAGAAAAAAAAAAAAAAAAGTAATTAATCATTTATTATGAACTACATTGCTGTTTTCTATAATTTCAGTGTAACATGTTTTAAGTTTGAATTTTTATTAACTAGATTAGTCTGGTGCATGGAAAAAGTTCAAGTGTATAGTTTCAAGACAAGCACAGTTAGTTGAAGATTGAGACTTCCAGGTGAGGGGGTGTCCTTTTCCCACCAAATGACCAGTTACCAAGACCTAACCAAGTCAAATGAAGGTCTAACTGAACCAAATTTGGTTCTTTGCATTTACTTAACTCTTTCTTAATTCTTTATCCAAAATTAAATAACTATTCTTAATTCAGTTAAAACCACCCTACAAAGTCATGTCTTAGGGTTTGGTTTTGCACAAAAAGAAAGAGAAACATAGTCAATTCTCTGGGTCCATTCTAACACTTTCTGCAGACAATGATCTTAAATTAAATTCAATTGGTCCCCTTCCTAAGCCTAATTTAACTGGTCCCCTTCTAGGAATTTAATTGGTCCACAAAAAGAAAGAGAAAGTAGTGTATGTTTATTTGATAGTGAGTGGAGAAGATCATTGATGACTCATTTCTTAAGAGCATATTGTAGCTGCCTAAGTCTTCTGGGCCAACCATATATGATGGATGATTAAAGGAAGGTACTTGTTTTCTCTCACATTTTGCATTTTTGATGCAAAAGTTGTCCATCACTAGACACTGCATAACCCTGCATTCTCATGCATTTTACTTGGTCCAATGTTCTTTTAAGAATCCCTACACTAACATGCCCTTGTATTCTCATATTCTTGGTCCAGTAAGACCCTTTAATGATGCAAAAAAATCTCTGTAAGTTAGTGGTCCAATTGAGTTTTGAAAGACCTACCAAAGAATAACACAATAAGCTTGACGTAATATTATTGTGGTATCGTTCAAAACTCCTCCAATACTTAAGTTCACACTCTTAATATTGGAATTTCAAATTGTAAAAGCTATTTTTGGTCGAACTATACCCATCACCCTTAATAATCTAAACAAAAGCACAAAACATGCATTTGTTACAGAAAACTTTAATTTGTTCAAAATCTTTCCTTTTTTTTTTTTTTCTTTTTTTTTTTTTTTGTTCTAGGAGGGGATTGGGGATTCTGAAAAATCAGAATGCTCAATCACAAAATACTTCCCCAAACAAAATTGACATAACATTCCTGGCTTTATCATCTCAAATGTTCTTCATAATGCACCCTTTTTATTCAAAACGTTGCCATGAACTAAAAGTCCACATCTCAAGCATTTGGCTCCTTCCTATTACTCAAAAAATAAAACTGTTCTTGACTACTATCTCCCTTTAGTTTTGGACATGTTATCATAAAAAATTAAGATATTAAGGCCAACCATATTGTAAGGTATACCTCTAAAAGAAACAATATAGTAAGGTAATGCAGTTCAGAAATAATACCAAAAATTATCATGGTTTAATAATGTTATTCCAATTAATTTAAATGCTAAAAATATATTACACAAATGATTACATTTCACTTATTTAGCCTATAGGTAGTGAATAGTTTTTACAATTTGGTTGGTGTCAATTATATGGATTATTTATTCAATAATCTCTCAAATTTGACTCTAAAAATTGTTGGATTAGATACGTTCAATTGAACCATGTGACTGAAGTCCATAGGTTGTCCTAAACTTCCAAGCCAAAAAGATAAAGCTATAAATTCTAACCCTTTCTTGTACAAATGGCTTGTCAAATTATTATTCCCAATCCCCTTTAATGTCATATTAAATCAGACATGAATTTTGGAGGAGAAAGAAAGAAAAGATCATGATATATAGTCCCGTCACATATCAAGAGCTTAGTCCTAAAGCTTTGATGTTCTTTTAGGGGGAAAAGATTCTATTTTATGAAGTGAAAAACACTATCTTTATTCCAACCCTTATCAATATTCAATCCCCCTCCCCCTCCCTCCAATTATCATAACTAGGATGGTCCCCAAATATAATGCTAGCTACCAGCTGAAGAAGTTTGAGTGGCTATGCATATATATGGTGATATAACACTACTTCCAATTCATTGAATTGGACATCACGTGAAAGCTAAAGCCCTATCTTTGGGGGTGAAAAGGGAGTAGTTGAGTTGTTTCTAGAATAAAGGTGATTCCAGCCTTAAAAATATGCAGATTTAATACATGCAAGGTTTGGTGAACTCATAAGTATGAGAGAGAGAGAGAGAGAGAGAGAGAGAGAGAGTTATGATACAATTATGGGCTAGAAGCCTGCAATTAGTATATAGTTTTGGGAAATCTTGTGCTAGATTTGATGTGCTAGGACATAGCCTAGCAATGAGCATAAAGCAAACTATTCTTAAACCATTTTACTAAAGAATAGAATATGCTGTCTATATGAAGCAGCCTATGTTTGGAGGGGCTTTTTCTTCTTTACACAATATAATTCAAACCCACCCCATGAAGGTAAACTTGGTAATTTACCATCAGCATTGGTAGGACTCACTGAATAAGACAAACTCTATGGGAAAACAATAATATTGAAACAAGCTTACAACTAAGAAATGTAATTGTTAGAGCTTCCAGTTCTTTTACAAAAGTTGTGTGATCACATTCATCTACCCTGCAAAGAGCTAAGCTAGCTTAGAGAAGCTATGCTTTAAGAAGCATATATACAAAAGTCAAATAGCAAAGCATATTTAAGCTGCAGGACTTGTCTTTGAGATTGTATTGTTTTTCTGACAAATGGAGCGTGGTTTATACAACATTTACATTATCACGTAGAGAATATGCTCACTCTTGAAACTGAAGGCAGTTCAAATCGAACCTTCATAAAAGATAAGATTTTCATTTTCTTTGGATCTTGAAAGGTAGAGAGAATTAAGGTTGAAACAATTGTCTCTAGTCTTGTAACAATGGTCCTTATTGTAATGGACCTTCATCAGTGGACCAAAAAGAAAGAGAGACTATCCCTTTTGAAACACATTGTAATTCAAGCACGTTGAGTTTGCTTAGAAAGAGCTTCGATGAAAAATGACCTTACTTGCTTGGTTCTGATTTCTTTGGAGGACAAACAGTGACTTCACAACAAGAACGTACTGTAAGGTTGATTGTCACTTTAGGGACATCCGACAAAGGTGGAACATTACTGTAGATTTCTGACTTTGTATGTAAGGTTGTAAATTTCGTGGTCCAATCAACAACATCAATAATAACAACCAATACCTAATCCCAAAATTTTAGGATTGGTTATAAATCATCCAGAAACTAATCACGGTAGGACTAGTATACAATATTCTTTGCTTGGAAATCGAGTATAGTTCCCAATAATATCTAAATGCTCCAAATAGGATACATATTCACTTTGATATAAATTTAACAACACAGTATTGTTTAAGCTTAAAAGATTTTACTCGAATACAAACATTTGTTGATATTATGGATTTGAAGTGGCCTCTTACATCTAATTATTTCAAATTTACATCTATATCTATATTCTATATTTACATCTATATCTATATATTACTAAAAGCTGAAGCGTAGCATTTAATGTTGCTACGCTCACGTTAAACCACATCAACAGTCATATCATCATTTTTTGTTTCCAATTTTTTTTTATATATTTTTTAAAACATTTTCTCATTAAATGTGACTTAAAAACTCTATTATTTAAAAATTAAAATATCTTTTAACCATTATTTTTATTATTAATTTTCCAAAACTTCCCCCCCCCCTTTTTACCTCTTCATCTCCCTACTACTTTCTATCTTAATATTATTCTTTCTCTAACTTTTTATCTTCCTTTATTTTGACTTTTCTTATTCTCTACATCTTACTATAAATTTGACTTTTTTTTTTCATTATATGTATAGTTTTCTCACACAAAAAATGTTATTTCTCTCTCTCTCTCTCTCTCTCTCTCTCTCTCTCTCTCTCTCTCTCTCTCAATTTGTTTTTCATTTTTTGTTTGATTTATTTTTAGTTTTATTGCATCAATTCTATAGGTTGATGAATTTTTGTGTTAATTAGAATTCTACTTTGGGTTGATACAATTTAGTTTTGTGTTTTAAGTTATTATCTTTTATATTCTCTTTGATTAAATATTATCCTACTGCATTATACATATAGTATATAATAATATAGTGTTATTATATTACATAGAATGACTTGGATAATTTGATGTTTATTATTATATATTTTATTTTTACTCTTTTTTCCTCTCATCTTATTTTATTCAACATTTAAATCCAATCACATCTTCCATACTATTAAATTATGCGGTACAAATCAAGAAAATGGCTAGACACAAATTTGCCTTCCTTTACCATACGTTGGGGGAATCAAAATATTTGTGTGATAAAGGATCATATAATTTATAATTTAGATAGCACCCTTTGAATGTGTCTAGGCCCATAAATTGAACAATTTGTAGATTTAAAAGGCTATTGAGAATGAACTTTTTAAATCAAGTCTAAAAAAAATATGAACTACTATATATCATTTAGATAAAAACTTTTGTCATAGATACATTAATATTTTTTTTGCCACAAATTTAAATCACATAAACTTAATAATTTTATATTATGTGTTAGCATGGTCTCTACTTCTTTTTCTTCTTCGACTCAAAAATATTATGTATCATCTTTAAAGGATGCGAATAATATTGATCTTATGAGAAAAGTTACATAAATATTGAGAAAAAATGTTTTATATTACAATCTACTAAAAATGTTTTTTTTTAAAATATTTAAACCTTTCTATTTTTGATATCACTGACATGTTTTACAACTACCACATGTGTTAACTTAAGTCTTAATATTCTTAAGTTGTTTTAGCAAAAAGAAAAAAAAAATGAAAAAAAAAAAAGGTTATCACAAAAGAGGAGTTCATGTAAAGTTCTAGAAAAATCTGTCTTGCAAGGCCACCAAACTTAATAATTTGCAGATGATGGAACCACTCACAACAATATTGGCATAGTTATATTGTTCTAGCTAAAGCTATCGGTATACTTTCAATCTTCAAAAAACACACATCTACCAGTGGTTAAATGTTCATCTTGGATAGTTTTAACTTTTCATATAATTTTACTTTTACATATTCATCTATTTTAATTTAGATTTTTCTTTCCAAAAAAAAAACTTTAGTTTAGATATTTATAAGTAAAAAATGAAATAATGATTCATGAATAATTAAATAAAAAATCTATACATATTTATCTTGTGCGGTTATAACTTTACATATAATTTTGCATTTATGTTTTCATATACTTTAATTTAGATATTTATAACTTAATAATGAAATCTATAAACAAGGTAATTAAAACAATCATATTTCTACAATTCAAAAAGTCACAATTTCTTTTTTCTCAAAAAGGCCTTTTACATTTCCTTGAAATTATTTTTAAAATTTTTTATAAAGCCTTTGGCATACCAATAACCTAACCACTTCATACATTAAAAAAATTTCAAGCTCATTATTACTTGCGTTAATATATTATGGATATCTTAATTGATTGAGATCAAACTAGAGAAATGTCTTTCATATTTCCTTGAAAAATTAGAAGGAAAAAAAAAAAAAAAAAAACCTTTGACATACCACTAACGCAACTACATCTATAACTATTTAAGCCATCCATGATAAAAAGTTACAACTAGCAAGGGAAAAAAAAAAAGGAAATGAAATCAAACATTAATTAATAACCGTTATTTGGAAAATAAAAAGGTGGTCAAGAGGAGTAAGAAATAAATTAGAGATGGCTCTACAGAGAACATTAAAAACTTTATAGTGCAATAACATCAACCATTACATTCACTTATCTCATCCCCCTTCCCCTATATGTGTGTGTGTGTGTGTGTTTTTTTCTCAAAAAAAAAAAATCAATAATCAACAATTAAATATAATAATACAAAATTTAAATTTAAAACTAATCAAACTCTAATGAAGTTATATATATATATATATATAATCATAATCTTCATACACCATGACTTAAAAAAATTTAATAAATAGTTCTACCTCTAATTTAATGTCTATGTTATGCAAATTGTGGGAACCCGAGGACCGAGGAACATTAAACAATAGAAGTAAAATTCTGCTTAGGTAGGGGGCCGAGGACCGAGGAACTGTGAACAGTCATCATAGTCACCCGTGGATAGCAGTAAGCATTGAATGCTGAAGATAATATCTCCTGACCGCAATAAATAAGGACGCGACAGCCTGACTCTCAGTATTAATGAGGAAGTGACCTGAACAGTGGGAAGGATCTCTAGATATTTTTACTATCATTATCTTCTACAAATGAGGGAACAGGTGGCGCCACAGGGGAGAGAGGAGGAACGAGATGGAGGGTGGAGATGAGAGAAACAAAGGATATAAATAGGAGGAAAAAAGGAAAAAGGAGGGGGCGGAACATCAGAAGGGGAAAAAGGGTGGAGAAAGGAATTATAAGGAGTGATAGGAATCCTCGGGGCCAGTATGTTTCTCTGTTGTTTGTTCCCATCTCTATAACAATTCATTGTTTTGGGCCAAGATTCATAATGGGCCTATGCCATTGGTGATTTGGACTTAGGACCAGAAGGAAAACTTGGACCTTACAATTGGCGCCGTCTGTGGGGATAACAAAGTAGAGCGTGCTGTCTGGAGGACAAATGGTGAGTGCAAATCAAGATAGGGAGGAGTCATTAGGCTCGCAGAATGAAAATCACCAGAGGAATGGTACGCCAAGTGTGGTAGTGGAATCACACCCTGGAAAACAAGCACGTAAGAGCCTGTCATCCACCGGGGACCGAGCCTCTCGTGATGATGAAATGCAAAGAATGCAGTTAGAGATAGAACGTTTACGGAGAAAGTTGAAACGGAAGCGTAAGACCAGGCCAAGCTCCCCCTCACTATCCATTGATAGTTCTGAGGCTGACGAGGAGGAAAGTGATGGCCGAGGGTCTGAATCCTCCACATACAGGTCGTCCCCTAACACCAGCGCATCTGGCCGGGTTAAGGGTAAGGGGAGTAAGCGTCCCGGGAGATGGTCATACCAAGGTACGGGGAATGATGCTATGAGTAAAGCCTTGAGGCAGATCTCCAAATCTCCATTCGCAAAATGGATAAACAGGGCAAAGTTGCCCCGCAGGTTTTCACAGCCCACGTTCGCCATCTATAATGGAAGGACAGACCCCGTGGAACACGTAAGCCACTTTAACCAAAAGATGGCGGTTCATTCGCGCAATGAGGCGCTGATGTGCAAAGTCTTTCCGTCTAGTTTGGGACCGGTGGCCATGAGGTGGTTTGACGCATTAGAAAATGGGTCATTAGGGTCTTTTGAGGAATTAACAAAGGCATTTGGCGTACGGTTTATGACGTGTAGCAGAGTCCCAAAGCCTTTAGATGCTCTGCTATCAATGACCATGAGAGAAGGCGAGACCCTTAGGACATATTCAGATAGGTACTGGGAAACATATAATGAGATCGATGGCGACGTGGAAGAGGTCGCAGTGAGGACATTCAAGGTAGGACTCCCGACTGAACATGGATTGAGAACGTCCCTGGTAATGAAAACGGCGGGGAATATGCGACAACTCATGGATCGTATTGATAAGTATAAACGGGTAGAGGAGGATCAGATGCAAAGTAAGGGAAAGGCGAAAGCGTTGCCCGAGAAGAGGGATTCGAGGGGGGGGTGGCATCCAGGGTAACCAAACCAGGAAAGACTTCGGGGGTCATCCATATGTACCTAGGACGCCTATGGTTAATGCCTTGTTCAAAGAACCGGTACATCAAATATTGGAGAAGATACAGAATGAACCATACTTCCGTTGGCCTAATAGGATGAATGGAGACTCGTCCCAGAGAAATCAAAACCTTCACTGTCATTACCACCAGGATAAAGGGCATACCACAGAACAATGCAGGACATTACGTGATCATTTGAATCAGTTGGCTAGATCGGGAAAGATCAATCATTTTTTAGTACAACCAGGAAGACAGGCACAGCGCAATGGTGGGGTCCGAACAGATAACATTGCTCAGCCAGCTTTGGGAACGATTAATGTGATCTTGTCTAAGCCAATGGGAGAATGCGCACCCCCTTCCCGAGTCATGTCCGTGCAGAGTAGTGTGGATGGCGGCGCCGAGTACTTGGATAACCACGTCATTAAAAAGATGAAATTGACCCCCATTCCCACATTGGGATTCTCCGAAGAAGATAAAGAGGGAACTATTCAGCCACATGAAGACGCCTTGGTAGTTACTGTCAGAATTGGGGGATTTGACGTCAAGCGAGTCTTGGTGGATGAGGGGAGTGGGGCTGAGATTATATACCCCGACCTGTTCAAGGGCCTGGGATTGAAAGCCGAGGATCTCAAGACATACGACTCTCCGCTAGTTGGCTTCGATGGCAAAACTGTAATCCCGCAAGGAACGATTAGCTTACCTGTTCGTGTAGGAAACAAGGAGGTACAGGTTAATTTCATAGTGGTCAAGACCTATTCGCCCTACACCGCAATACTGGCTAGACCTTGGCTTCACGCTATGGGAGCGGTATCATCTACCTTGCACGTAAGGATCAAGTATCCCACGGGTGGATGGGTAGGAGTATTGCTAGGTAATCAGTTAGTAGCAAGGCAATGCCTCATGACAGCAATTACGAGGACATCAGGAAGTGCCGAGGAAGAGATGGCTCAGCAGGCCTTGTAGCAATCAAAGAATATCGGCGGGCTAGAAAATCCCTACGGAGATAAGGATTCTACCAAGGACCTTCAAGAGATCATGATAGGAGAGGAAGGAAAATATTTCCGCGTGGGATCCCGGTTACCCGATGCTGAGAAATCCGAGCTAATGGAGTTCTTAAAAACCAATATAGACGTCTTCGCTTGGACAACCTACGAAGTTCCAGGAATTGATCCAGACTTCATTTGCCATCGTCTAAATGTTGATCCCAGAGCCATCCCCCGAAAACAACCCCCTCGGCGGATGTCTTGTGAGCATGCCGAGGCAGTGAAGGAAGAGGTAAACCAATTAAAATCGGCAGGTGCCATTCAAGAAATTTTCTATCCAGAATGGCTCGCTAATACGGTGGTGGTGAAAAAGAAAAATGGCAAGTGGCGAGTATGCGTGGATTTTACTGATTTGAATAAGGTATGCCCAAAGGACCCTTTCCCCATTCCTAGGATTGATCAGCTAGTCGATGCAACCGTGGGGCACCCGCGAATGAGTTTCCTGGATGCGTTCCAGGGATATCACCAAATTCCTATGTCAGTGGCCGACCAAGAAAAGACAGCCTTCCGGACTCCCGCCGGTAACTATCACTATCGGGTAATGCCTTTCGGTCTTAAAAATGCAGGATCTACTTACCAGAGGATGGTGACTCGAATGTTTGAAGGGCAGATGGGACGAAATATGGAGGCCTATATCGACGACATGGTTATAAAGAGCAAAAGGATAGAGGACCACTTGGACGATTTGAGGGAAACTTTCGCGGCGTTGAGAAAGCATCAGCTACGCCTGAATGCCTTTAAATGTTCTTTCGGCGTCAGCTCTGGAAAGTTCCTCGGGTATATGATTACGCATAGGGGGATTGAAGTTAACCCCGATCAGATTAAGGCTATTATGAGCTTGCACCCACCACGGAATCCCAAGGAGGTCCAGAAATTGACCGGGATGGTGGCGGCACTAAATAGGTTCATCTCTAGATCCGCGGATAGATGCAGGCCATTTTATCAACTCTTGCACAAGTGGAAAGACTTTAAATGGACGGATGACTGTGTTCGTGCCTTCGCCGATTTGAAGCAGTACCTTGCTAGCCCACCAATATTGTCGCGACCCGAGAAGGGGGAAGTGTTGTATGCCTACTTGGCGGTCACGGAGTACGCCGTCAGCTTAGTCTTGGTGCGCAATGCGGATGGAACTCAAAAACCAGTGTATTATATTAGTAAATCCTTGCAGCCAGCAGAGTTGCACTACTTGCCTTTGGAGAAAGCAATTTTAGCGGTTGTACACGCTACAAGAAAACTTCCCCATTATTTTCAAGCTCATACCGTGATTGTCCTCACTCAGCTTCCGCTGCAAGCTCTTATGAGAAAGTCGGACTACACGGGTCGGGTAGCCAAATGGGGAACAAGATTAGGGGCGTATGATATTAAATATATGCCTCGCACCGCTATCAAGGGCCAAGTCCTTGCCGACTTCGTGGCCGAATTTACGGATACGGGCCTATTGCCGGGGAGGGCGGTCTTAACAGTTGCGGCGGCAGAATCCAAACCAATTCCCCCATGGGAAGTCTATACCGATGGAGCATCCAATCGGAAGGGTGCTGGCGTAGGTATTGTGATGATTACCCCTGAGAAATTAGTCATGGAAAGGTCATTGAGGATAGGGTTTGTAGCAACTAATAATGAGGCCGAGTACGAGGCCATCTTAGCCGGCGCCCAACTAGCCAAACACTTGGGAGCCGAGGTGGTCAGGTTCTTTTGTGACTCCCGGTTGATCGTCGGGCACATCAATGGGGATTTTGAAGCACGGGATGAAAGAATGCAGAAATATCTTAAGAAGGTGAAGGCTGCGTTGTGCTTGTTTGAAACTGTTTCGGTCAAGCAAATCCCTCGAGGGCAGAATTCCCACGCCGATTCTCTGGCCATGTTGGCCACCTCTTCGGGGTCCAAGCTTCCTCGGGTAGTTTTGGTGGAAGATATGATGACCTCCAGCCTAGCTGCCACTCCGGCTGTGGGAGTTCAACATATTCACATAGGACCAAGTTGGATGGATCCCATTGTGACTTACATAAAGCAAGGGACGCTGCCCGAAGATAAAGGAGAGGCAGAAAAGGTACGACGGGCTACCCCTCGGTACTGGCTGTCCGAGGAACAGAAGCTGTATAAACGCTCGTACTCGGGACCATACCTTCTGTGTGTGCATCCGGAGGCCGTTGAGTCAATTTTAGAAGAATTACATGAGGGCATGTGTGGAAGCCATACGGGGGGAAGGTCCTTAGCTCATCGGGCATTGACCCAGGGATACTGGTGGCCGAATATGCAGAAAACCTCACAGGACTACGCGAAAAAATGTGACCAATGCCAGCGATATGCCCCGAACATGCATCAACCAGGTGGGGTTTTGAACCCCCTTTCCAACCCATGGCCTTTTGCACAATGGGGCTTGGATATCGTGGGGCCTTTTCCTCGGGCGACTGGGAACCGAAGATGGCTACTCGTCGGGACGAATTATTTTACCAAGTGGGTGGAGGCAGAGCCACTGGCTAATATTAGAGACGTGGACGCAAAAAAGTTTGTGTGGAAGAACATAGTGACTAGGTTTGGCATCCCACACACGTTGATCTCGGATAACGGACTTCAATTTGACAGCAAAGCCTTCCGAAGATATTGCGGGACAATGGGTATCAGGAACGGGTATTCGACGCCAGCGTACCCGCAGGGGAACGGCCAAGCAGAGGCTACTAACAAGGTCATCCTGGCAGGAATAAAGAAAAGACTGGACGATGCCAAAGGCAGATGGGTGGAAGAGTTGCATCATGTGTTGTGTACTTATTGCACTACACCTCGGAGATCAACGGGGGAGACCCCTTTTTCGATGACTTATGGAATGGAGGCTGTCATCCCCCTAGAGTCCGTCCTGCCAACGTTAAGGTCAGAACGTTACGGCGAGGAACCGAATAACGTTTTATTGCGGGACAGTCTGGACACCATCCAAGAAAGGAGAGAAATAGCCAGTGTGAGGTTGGCTAAGTATCAGCAGAAGCTTAAACAAACATCTGATAAGGGGGTGAAGCCAAGACCATTTGTGCCCGGGGACCTGGTATTAAAAAAGGTTGTTGGGACAGCAAAAAACCCAGCATGGGGAAAGCTCGGGCCGAATTGGGAAGGGCCATACAGGATTACGTCAGTTGCCGGCATCGGAGCTTACCGCCTAGAAGATCTAGATGAGAAAGTAGTACCTCGTCCATGGAATGTAAATAACTTACGGCGTTATTACTACTAGTAATAAGAAATGGACTGTTTTTGTCAAAAGGATGCATATGGTTTACTTTTTGTTCGTGTTTGTGCAATGGGTAGCAAATTTATTTGAGTGTTAAACTGAACCTAGGTCTTGCCTGGCTCCTCGGGTCACAAGCCTAGGGAAAATTAACATTGTGGCAGAATTGTTTGAGTGTTAAACTGAACCTAGGTCTTGCCTGACTCCTCGGGTCACAAGCCTAGGGAAAATTAACATCGTGGCAAATTTACTTGAGTGTTAAACTGAACCTAGGTCTTGCCTGGCTCCTCGGGTCACAAGCCTAGGGAAAATTAACATCGTGGCAGAATTGTTTGAGTGTTAAACTGAACCTAGGTCTTGCCTGACTCCTCGGGTCACAAGCCTAGGGAAAATTAACATCGTGGCAAATTTACTTGAGTGTTAAACTGAACCTAGGTCTTGCCGGGATCCTCGGGTCACAAGCCTAGGGAAAATTAACATCGTGGCAGATTTATTCGAACGTTAAACTGAACCTAGGTCTTGCCTGGCTCCTCGGGCCACAAGCCTAGGGAAAATTAACATCGTGGCAAAATTATTTGAACGTTAAACTGAACCTAGGTTTTGCCCGGATCCTCGGGTCACAAGCCTAGGGAAAATTGACATCGTGGCGAATTTATTTGAGTGTTAAGCTAAGCCTAAGACTTGCTTGGCTCATCGGATCACAAGCCTAGGGCGAAGTTAACAACCCAACGGGGAATGACAGGTCTTGAAGCCCAATCAAAAACCTACTTGACTTTTCAGGCTTCAAGTCTAAAGGAAATTAAAGCGACCACGGAATGGTCTAAGTAATATGTTAAAATTGGAGCAAACACAATTTTAAGTTCAAAAGTAATGGTGAAATCAGATTTTGAAAGATGATATGAGTCATCAACATTATGAGCATCAACATTGCATGTTATTTAAGCAATAACATAAACTCAGAAAGAAATATACGCAAACTGGGTAGGGGCTGTAACAAAAGAGAAGATAGTGATATTCAAGGATAGTTAAGAGTATAAAACGAATAACAACTATGTGTAAACGGAAATATTGTTAAAATTAAGTTTTTAAGTTCATGTAGTACAACCAGTGCCGATCTGTGGCTTCTCCTTCAAAAAAAAATTAAAAAAAAAACAAAAAAAACAAAACAAAACAAAACGCCTGCCCTAGTACAGAATTCTAAAAATGCTTGGGACCAGCCCTTCAAACGGTGAACTATTGGCCGCTATGTTCCCTTGTTTCCTTCTCTTTTAGCTTGTCTTTTTTCTTCCTCTTCGTCAGGGCGACCTCGGCCTCCTCTTCCTCGTCCTCCACGGCAATCACGATGGACTGGGGCGGAGGGGCTTGATCTTTATTTTTGTCTGTTGGAGAGGCAAGCTGAATGTTTTGTTCTGAAGACAACGATGGAGGAGAATGAATGGGGCTAGGGTCCACCGGAGGCATGGGGGGAGGAGGCTCTAGTTGCAATGCAGGGGGATAGAGCACGCTGTTCGGGTCACGAAGCCCCGAATCAGCAGGAACTCCCGCTGCGTCTAAGGCATACCCCCAAACCTCCGAACAAAAAGTTCGGGCAACGCCCCGAAGTTGGGCTGTAAGGCTCTCTGCGGCTTTGTTCATTCCAGCGTCATAAGCAGCTTGTTCTGCCTCGGCCTTCTCTTGGTCCATAGTCTCCAACTTTGTTTGCACTTGCTTGAGCTCAACAACCGTTAACGCGAGACGGTTTTGAGCGTTCTTCTGCGCTTCTAGAGCCACGGTGGCTTGTTTTTCAAAGCCTTCGAGGGCAGATTCAGCATTTTTATGTGCTTTCTCTGCCTCGGTCAGCTTACCCATGACGTCCTTCAGCTTCTGCTCGGCCTCGGATTGAGCCTTGACAGCGACCTCAGTGTTATGTTCGGCTTTTCGGGTCAAATCCAGGTAATGATCGACCCACTCTTCAGCCATGAAGGATGCTTGGACGGCCTGTAATGAGCACGAGTTAGAAATGAATAAGCAAATGGCAATTGTATAACAAGGAAACGTTTAAGGAAGGAAGGGTGTGATACCTTTGCCAAGTCTTGCTTCAATGATAAAAAAACCTCCCTCTTCCGAAGAGATCGCAACTCCGCCATATCCTCGGGAAGGCATAAAGCCTTCTCCAAACATTCGGCAACCAGCCTTGAGCTCCCTTTCTGCGGGTCTCTGAGGTTGGCGTCGTCGAGGACTGGGCTACCCGAACTCAAGGCGAAAGTGGGACGCCAGACAGAAGGCCTTTTTGATTGATCGGCACCTATGTCCTTGGACGTCCCCGCATGGGTTGATTTTTTGGAATGGCCCTTGCTCGATCGGGCCTCCTTGGCGGGAGGTTCGGTCACTTCCCCTTTCTCGGGCTCGGTGGTGTGTTTGCTGCCTTGCCCCTTTTTTCTCTTCTTCTCGGCACCATCAGTATGTACTGATTGAGAGATTGCGGGTGTGATGGGCCGAGGAGGAACAGTGACCGCTTGGGTTGAACCCCCGGCATGGGATTGTAGAAGGGCGAGCAAGTCTGGTTCTTTTTCCTGATAACCCATTGTGCCTGAAGATGACGGCGCAGAGGTACTGGGTGAGTCGGGTCGGTAGAAAACCTCGAAATCCTTGTCGTGTACCGTGACCTGCCGAGGTGAAGGTGAGTCCTCCCTAACTATCTCCTCGGTAGCAGCAGTAGACGCCCTAGGATGGACGAGTTGAGCTGTTTGGGATGCCGAGAGCTGGGCGACTTGTACGCCAGATGGGGGAGGAGCGTCTAGCAAAAATCCTGGCACAGCAACGTCTATTTTTGCCAGACGAAGATCTCTAGCCCTAATTACGTTCTTCGGACTTTGGAAGCACTTTTTGGATGGCTTGTAGCCGAGGATCACGTGAGCGGCCCTCAACTGTCCGTCCGTGTGAAGAAAAATTTCTGACCGGAGAATGCGGTTCAAGTCCTCAAAGTTCACTAGGTGTTTGGCGGGTGCGATGTGATGTTCGTCTGTCATGAAGAGTAAACTTGGTCAGTGAGAAAGCCAATGTGAATGTAAAAAAAAAAAAAAAAAAAAAAAAAAAGAAGAAGAAAGAAAAAGCCTAACGAGTTAACTTCTGCACTGTCGGGAGTACTACCTGGTTCTCCCTCTCTAGTAGGGCAGTGCAACCCGTCGTGCCAATTCCCGGACACGATGAGAAAGTCTTCATCCATGCCCTTGCTTGAATCGGGTAAACAGGAAATTAACCTAACTGAAGGGACCCTACATTTCATGTAGAATTTGGTTTTTTCCCCCTTTTGGCATCTATATATCCAATTGACGTCGTGCCATGTCAAATTGGTTCCCATTTTTCGGTTTAAAGCATCTACACATCCTAAAATCCTAAGGACGTTGCTAGAGCATTGATAGGGGGTCAATCTAAAGTTTAGTAAGAAATCTCGGGTTACTCTACCCATAGGAATTTCCATCCCACCCTCGATGAAAGCGATCATCGGGATTATTACTGACCCGGGGGGTCGGGATGATATTAACCACTCTCCCTCCTCGCAATGTTTGATGTCAACATCATCAGGGATCCTATATTGGGCTTTAAATTTGGCCTTGGCCTCGTCGGTATCAACTAGCTTAGCATATCTACCCATCGAATCGTATGAGAAATAAAAGTTAATAGCAATAAAATGAGCGTCAAGGGCAAGCTAGTGAAAAAAACTAACACACCTCTTGAAAACTCTCAATTCGCTCCTCGGGAGGTCTTTTCTTCAGAATGCAAAAATGAGCCTCCGTTAGCCCAAGGTCATGTATATATAGTGGTAAAAAAAGGGGGGGTGCGCGCGAACTTTCCCGCCCAGTAAAAATAAATCAGCACCGTAAATTTTCCATCACACCGTTAAACGTGGGTAGACATGAAGCCGCCTGACACCATAAATGGCAAATTACGGATACCGAAGCGTCAGGAACGTGCTTTAGTATTCGAAAAGACACCCCCACGTGGGAAGCTGACGGGCACGACACAATCGACTTAAATGAATTAAAACTTATCCTTTGATCTGGAATCAATCGTACAAGTTTTAAGGGGCTATTGTGGGAACCCGAGGACCGAGGAACATTAAACAATAGAAGTAAAATCCTGCTTAGGTAGGGGGCCGAGGACCGAGGAACTGTGAACAGTCATCATAGTCACCCGTGGATAGCAGTAAGCATTGAATGCTGAAGATAATATCTCCTGACCGCAATAAATAAAGACGCGACAGCCTGACTCTCAGTATTAATGAGGAAGTGACCTGAACAGTGGGAAGGATCTCTAGATATTTTTACTATCATTATCTTCTACAAATGAGGGAACAGGTGGCGCCACAGGGGAGAGAGGAGGAACGAGATGGAGGGTGGAGATGAGAGGAACAAAGGATATAAATAGGAGGAAAAAAGGAAAAAGGAGGGGGCGGAACATCAGAAGGGGAAAAAGGGTGGAGAAAGGAATTATAAGGAGTGATAGGAATCCTCGGGGCCAGTATGTTTCTCTGTTGTTTGTTCCCATCTCTATAACAATTCATTGTTTTGGGCCAAGATTCATAATGGGCCTATGCCATTGGTGATTTGGACTTAGGACCAGAAGGAAAACTTGGACCTTACACAAATCATCAACCAATAAATATGTGATAATGGTAAAAAAAACGCTATAGCCAAGATTATGAAAATTTTGATAAAACTTTTTCTTTTTTTTTAACTCTTTATAAATTCTAGGGATTAAAATAATATTTTACCTAAAAAATTATCACGCGCAATACGCGGGTCTGCGACTAGTTTTAATAAAACTCAAATTCTTCCATAATATTCATCAATAAAAGAAAGGGTGTAATTTTTCTCAAAAAAGAAAAAGAAAGGGTGTAATTTCATTCCCTTTTTTATGGTATAATCGTTTAAACTAAAATTTAAAATCCGATCCTCCTCTTTGAATACCTATATTGCAACCAACCATTAGTTCATCTGCCACTTGAAATCTTTTGGTGCAAGATGGGATTTGCAACTCTCCAAATATCTTGACGGTAGCTTTGAGTATTTCAAATGAACATATCAGTGGAGGAAAAGCAATACATGATAGAAGAAAATGAAAAGATATTTTTAACTAAATTTAAGCAAAAACATTAGGAGTTACTCACAATACTGAAAATAATTAACATTGGGTTTCTCAATCTTAATATGATGACAAGCATCTTCCATCCTAAGTAAAATGACGTAGGTTTGAGTTTGAGAATTACTTTTTCCAACAACATGCAACAACAAAAAATAAATAAATAAAATTGAGGGAGGGGGGGGGGGGGGGGGTTGGTAAGGTAGCCTATCAATCATCTTTCTTATACGTCATAAAAAAATTTAGGATTTTGTGCACTTGATACAACTTCTTCTTCCTTTTCTTTTCTTTTTTTAATCTCTTGCATATAGTTGTTTCTATCTTCATGCCAATATTACAGAAGTGTAAAAAAAACTGCAATAGAATTTACAACGATGATATGAACTTTCTGTGAGCTCATAATAGTATGTCTCGCTAGTCAATATGTGTCCTTTAGTACATATAAAATTAGGCAAATGTTAACAAGCATCGATATGAACTTTCTGTGAACTCATAATGCTATGTCTCACTAGTTAGCACGTGTCCTTTGGTGCATATAAAATTAGGCAAATGTTAGCAAACACTATTCAGTGTTTGTTAAAGTTGAATTAAAATGGTTCTCACTTAATAAAAAAAATTAAATAAATGAAAGAAAAATACATAAATTGGTCTTACGGCCTATTTTAATATATATTTTTTCTCTCTATAAAGTTGGCCATATAGTCTGTAAAGCTGCAACAACAACAACAACAACAACAAAAAAAAAAAAAAACAAAACTGTAAAAAGTGACAAAAAGCTACCGTTAATGGACACCTTACCTAATAAAATCATTCAGTAGAGCCGATGTACTGTGCATTCTCTGCTTCCATAAGAATAGCCTTTGCTTGTAAATCTTGCATACAAGACCCACCATCACCTAAGATAGATGTATATTAAATTGTACGGAATAATTATATTGGTGTACAAGAGTAGCAAAACATAAATGCCTCACCATATTGGTGTACAAGAGTAGCATCAGCACAAGGCAAAGCCCAACCAGGTAGCAATGGGGCTCAGAGTTCAGAAATCAGATTTGTAGCATAAGCTTTACACATATTTGCATTGACTCCAAAACAGGCCCATTACCAAGTTACTCCAAGCCCACGTTTGACAGAGTGAGCAGGATCTTTTATTTGTTTTTATAGTTTTTTTTTTTTTTTCTTAGAGCGCGTTTGGGAGGGGCTGAAACGCCCACGTCTGCGTTTCAGCCCCTTCATTTTTTTTTTTTTTTTTTCACTTAAGTGGGACGCGTGTGGCACTGTTCATTGGCCATGAACAGTGATTTTAGGCCAATAAACAGTAATTTTATGCGTGAACAGTATTTTTTACACATTAAAAAATTATTTTGCTATAGTATTTTTCAGTTTTCAATTTTCAATTTCCTCTGCATCCAAACGGACTCTTAAACTTAAAAGCTAGACATTACAAAGTTTCGACCCAGCTAATAAGGGTTCAATGAGAAAGCCCAAAGCTTTTTCTTTTTTATTATGGGCTTTGCTTCTAACATCAATCATGATGGCAAAAATGGTGTATCACCAAAAACTAAATTTCAGGAAAGTGATCTTTTTTTTTTTCTTTTTTTCTTTTTTTTTTTTAATTTTTGGAGAATGAATCAGGAAAGTGATCTTATTATTACTTAGCTAGCTAATTCTTCTTCTTTTTTAGAGAGAGTTTCACCGTATAGCGTCCGTTTTTATCATCAAATCAAGACATCAATCAGTTTTTGGTATAGGCGAGGATTGAACCCCAGATCTCTTATTCAACTATCAGAGACTTTACCTATTAAACTAACTGAAACCCACAGCTACCTAATTCTTAGCAAGGCCTACCCCAATCCTATTATTATTTATTACCCTAATTATTTGATGAAATTAATGTCCCCATCTTTAATTTATTCTTTTGGCTAAGCTAAAATAAAAGGAAGGCTAAGGTTTTAAATTTTAATATAGGAGAAATTATTGGGTGTGTTGGACCACGTCAGCCATATCCAATTGTGAGAATACCATTAATTAGGCCGAGAATTTAGGGAAAAAAACATTGCTTTTAGCTTAGGGAATTAATTTATAATGACGCCTAGTTATAATTTCAACAACATTGGAGCACTAAAAAATCAATGATTTTCACTTCCAATATTCATAAGATGAGATACAACAATAATTGGGCCTTAAAGTTGCTGATTATTCTTTTCTAAACCTTATTATGGAAGAATCTAATTGGTAGCTGATTTGAGATTTACAACTCATTGGATTTATTGCCTTCCCTAACTCAAACTAATTTACTCTATGAAAAAAGTTAAAGACAAATTATTTTATAGACTTTTATACAATCTACTATTAGGGTGGTGATCAATAGCAAATAAAAATATGATGTTAGAAGTGAGCCCATTTGTGAACACTATAATAGCGTTGCTTGCATTAAATGTCTCACACAATGCACTATCTTATCTCATACACTATTTCTGTTCTTTCTAACATGTAAGACTTACTAACGTGTGAGATCCACTAAAAATGTACACGCTTACATAGATTCCACTTGCATAAAATATCTATTACATGCAATGGGTACACTAAATTGGTTATTAGAAAGTATAAAACTCACGCATCATGATATGACTCATTAAAAAAAATAGTAATCTCATAAAATAAAAAATAATACTCTCCATATGAAATTTGACAATTAAAATTGAGCTCAAAATCTCTATCTACGCGAAAAAGAAACATATTAGTGTCTTAAAATAAAGAACAATAATTATCTAATAGATACAATATATTTCAAATTCTATTGTATCTATAAAAAAAAATAGTTCAATGTAATTTCTTTATTCCATTTGTTAATATTTGAGAATCATTTTCTTATTCCAATTATGGAGATGATTTCCGTTATAAACAAATCTCCCTTTTCCTTTTGTTTGGGATGGAAATTTCGTAAATAAATATTGCTAACAAGATTTTAATTACTTTTTAACTCAATTATCAAATCCTTAAAATAAAGAAATAATTAAGAGGACAAAAGAAAAATGCCTTTTTGGTATTTATTTATTTAGTATGCAAATTTGTTCAATCACAAAGGAAAAGTGCATAGCACATTGAAGTTTGAACTGCCTCTCTGTCTTCATATAGCTAATAATGCATGGTTGTAGCTGCAACAAAATGTGAAGGAATCCGTAATAGCCTAATAGCCAGGTCCCCCTTAATTAACCGTTTTTCTTCTTCTAATTATTTGTGCCAACAACCTTACAACTCATCCTGTAATGTCATTTACTGGTATTTCAAACGAAAACATATTTACATGCACAAGTATCACTGAACGCATGCATGTATAAATATTTTAATATAACTTAGTTCTAAGTTAATATTAAAAAAATTGGGTACTTATAAAAACTAACAAGTGTCTTGAGGGCATAGATTAAGATTAAAAAAATGCTTAATTATGAGTTGTAATGCACATTTTTTTCAAGAAATAAAATATATTTGTTAATGATTCATTGGCTTACAAGCATAATTCAATGTGGCTGTGTGAGTTTTTTTGAATATATGTATACAGTTTGACTTTATTTTTGAAAATTTTATAAAAATATTATTTAATAAAATATTAAATGAATCTTAACCACTACTCTTAATACATTCGTTGATAAAAAAAAAAATCCTTTTTATTTTTATTATATATATATATATAGTAATGCATAGATACTATCAAATCCATAAAGATTTGTACTTTTTTAAGTTTTACTTTTTTCAAAATAAAACTGTACTTTTATTCAATTTATTTTTTATGTCCAATAAACCAATGAAAATAAACTCTCTCAAACTAACACTTTAAGCAAGTTATCAAAAAAATTAAGTCTGGCCAAAAGTTTATTATTATTTTATAATAAAATAGATAATATTACATTCAAATCTAAGAAGGTTGTGTAAAATCCCCATACAACTTAGGTACCTTGGCATAAAAATGAATATTATTTTTCTTCCTAAATTTTGTATAAATTTCGTTTTTCATCCTAAATTTCAAAATGTTAATTTTCATCTCTAAATAATTGAAAATATTTCACTTTTGTGTTTAATTTTTTTTAAATATCTTTTTTTTTTTTTTCGCAAACTATTGAAGAAGAAAAAATGTGTTCATATATGCACCCATAACATATTGAAAACAATTTTTTACCAAGTTTAAGGATGAAAAATGAACTTTCAAAAGTTTAAAGATGAAAAATAAAATTTATGCAAAAATTAGAGATATATGAAAACAATGTTCTAGCCCATAAAAATATGATAGGTAAGGGGTGCTATTTTCTTCTAATTTTTAATGGACGACATTGGCACTAAAACTCTACCCCAATTTCGCCTCATCATTGAGATTAAAGTGCGCACTAATATACACACTGAATAAAAGCATATATAGATTACAACCCTCCCCTCCCCCTCCTGGCCTCCCTCGTTCAATTTTTAAACTCTATAATGCAGTCTAATTCCCTTTTCTAATATTTATGTGCCAAATCATCCACCATACTATCGGTTTATAAGATTTTTGAGGTATTTTATGATCATTTAGTGGAATAGTTTGACCAAATCATTTTTAAAAAAAATTCCATATTCCCTTTTTTATACCACCAAAAAAAAAAAAAAAAAAGGTTACATCCAAAGTCTCATGTGACCATTAATTAAGAATTTTTTTTTTCTCAAAATTCTTCTCAAGTGACTGTATAGATTACACACTTTATCATATTTTATGCACAACCTCAAAGCCAGATTTTTTTTTATATATATATAAATGTTTTTGGTACATGTATTACAACTTCTATAAAAAATTAAAAATGAGGACACTATATTGTAATCCCTAACACCCTCCCAATTCTTTACATTTCTTGAATTCCAAATGTTTTAATAATCAATGGTTAATACTTAATAGCCCTAAAATTAGGTGAAAAATGTATATGATAATTGATATATAATTAGAGTTGATAAAATTAAAAAAAGATAATTATCTTTAAAATCTAAAGTATATAAATAAATAAATAAGATGAGAATCGGAAGTTATGATTACTATGTAGCATTTAAAATCAAAATGTTAAAAAAACAAAAAAGGTTGAATAAGAAGTTAAGAGCAGAAAAAGTTTTGAGTGTAAAATAGTTAAATGAGAGTTAGACGTGAGAAGTGAGACCATTGGAGTCAAAAACTCAAACGTGTCACGTGTTTTTTGTGTTTTTGCATTTGAGTCAATATTTACCTTTCTTTTAAATTTTAATTTGTCTTTCAAGTTTCAACCATTTGTCAAGATACTTTTTTGCAATTAATTTGTTTCTTTTGTAAAATCAATTCAAAGTAAAATTGTAAAAAGGTGCTGAGTTCTTTGGGATTATGAATGAGAAAGCTCCCAAAGAACCAAGAACTTGTATAAAGGTCAAGTGGAAACAAACCTCCTTCTAGATGGTCAAAGCTAAATTATGACGGGAATGCTGCCTAGTTTGACAGTTGGAGGTGGGCTGATACAAAATGAGAATGGAGATTGGATTGCGTGGTATGCAAGATCCTTAGGTGTAACCTCTAGAGTCACGTTTGAATTGTGGGTATTAAAGGAAGGACTCATTCTAGCAGCACAACTTAAAATTAACGTTCTATGTGCGGAACTAGATGCAGAGCTTATAGTTATGCTGCTAACAATCATTCTATACTCAATGATTGAAGGATTCTATCGAGAAACTTTCATGTATCAACAATCCAATACATTTCCAAGGAAGCGAATTAGTGTGTTGATGCACTGGCTAAGTCCTATGCCAATCAATCTACTGACTATATTAATTTTGAGTGCAAGACTTATGTGCAGTACTTAGGTGATTTTCTTTAGGCTCTCCTCTTAAAATTCTGTCATGTGGATTTTTTCTTATGAGATGGAAGTGTATTTTTTAATTAAGTAACCACATGATTGGATCTTAAAAAAGGAATCTAAGAAACATAACTTAAGGTACTGTACTTAAGTTTTGTCCTAATATTGATATCTCACCGCTTGTGGTGGAGAATCTGCTAGCTTTTGACAAAACTAAGTCTTTTTTTGTAACAGACTTATTTACAGTTAATATATTTACATTGTCACCACCACACACCCTTAATGCGATGGTCACTCCACAGGTATAAGTATTTGTGGGGTGTGGGAAGTTTCACACACATATACACTTAAATTAGATTAGAGTAAAAATTATATCTTGTATAAATATATATATATATATATATATATTTACACCGGCAAATTACCCAAAAGAGAGAGAAAAAAAAAAAAAAGTACACAATAAAGGTATTCTTGAAAATAATGAAAAGTGGACATCAATCACTCTCTCTCTCTCTCTCTCTCTCTCTCTCTCTCTCTCTCTCTCTCTCTCTCTCTCTCTCTCTCTCTCTCTCTCTCTCTCTCTTATATATATATATATATATATATATATATTGTGGAAGGAACGAATTAGCCTCCCCTTGCTAGCTTGCTTATAATCACAATTAATTTTTATTATGGGTTTAATATAATCCGTGACGAGAGATTTGAACAAGAAACAGACGATTCTATGTTAATCAAAAATATGCTTTTTATTTTATTTATGCATTCTTTCTGTTACATCTCTCACAAGTGTTTCTCTCTACTCTCTTTTTTTTTTTAAGAATCCCCTTCTTTGTTTGTCCTATTTTCTTTTTATACTCTTCATTTTTTTTCTTCTTCATCCTTATCCTATGCTTGGTTCTCCTTATTGGGTTTGGCTTACCTTCAATACTTTTTTAACTTGACATATTTTCTTGTTTTAAATATACAATGGCAAATGATAGTGAGTTTTAATCTCCATATTTTATTTAGTTAGTAAGTGATATGCAATCTCTCATTAAAACAAAAGGAGATTCATTTTTAAAAAGTGGAGGTAAGTCAAACCCCTTCTTATTTTCTTCTCCAACATGTGCCATAGTAGGTGCTGTCCTAGTATGGTTGGGTAGCCTTTTATTCCATCAGACTCTTCTTTTCTTGAGGTTATGATGAACAAAGACTTTGAGGGCTTCTTGTTTTATTATGACAAGTTATTTGTTGCATTAACTGCAATTAAGTCAAGTGAATTTCTATGGATTTATCAGGAAGATCCGGAGGACATCCTCGGATTTTGTGCATACCTTGGTGGCATGCCTTCAGTAGCTTGGAACATGAATTAGTGTGGATAGAGTAGTCAACAGGCTCTCACCTCAGACGATTCAAGTGGTCTACTCATGCTTGGACTAAGGTGATGGGTCCAATTAGGTTAGATTCCGAGGTTCGGGGTCTTGGGGCACTTCTAATGACTTCTTGCTTCGCCTTTTACCCGTTTTCCAGAGTATGCATCTCTGTAGTTGGGCCTCATATCTCGAAGAGGTACGTTCTGGGCCCATTCTAGTCCAAGGCCCAATGTTTGATTGGGTTTAAGTGCTACTTCCCTACATACATACATACATACATATATATATATATATATATATATATATAATTAAAGTATTTTAAAATGCTCATACTTTTATTTAATATTTTTAAGTTAGGCTTAATTTGAAATCATTCAAAATCATATAGAAATATTTAATTTACTAAAATCTTTTTTGAGTGTTTGTCTTGAGTAAAAAAAATAGTGTAACCACTCAATGCAACTACAACCATAAACCAACGCACATGATTTGGAAAAAAATTTATGCTTTTGACTTATTAGTAATTGCAAGTTTTGTTTTGTTTTTTCTTTTTCTTTTTTTAAGGAAAATTAGTAATTGCAAGTTACTGATGCTTTATGATATGATGCAATGAACCTTAATAACTATTATCATAAATTTTATCTAAAAATATATATATTATCGTACATGTAATTTATATGTAATTTTTTTATACTCAAAATAATTAATTTTAACAAAAAGAAACTATGCACAGGAGTTCTCAATTAAAACATCAAAAACAGATTGGAGACATACAACAAAAGGAATAGATCTAGCAAAATTACGACATAGAGCCCACTTTCAAGGGCTTGAGCTATACTATTGGCTTCTCTTCTAGTTGGGCAAAACAAACTTTGGACAATGTGGAAGAGATGTCTAGTATTTCATGCACTAGGTTGTCAATAGCCTAGGGAGGTTGAGAAGTCCATTTTTTTTTTTTTTGATGAACAAAAAGGGGGTGGGGGTAACCATATATGGCTTACCCCCCAGGGCGTGATCTAATAGGGGCACCCCCCTCCCACCTCCGTTAAGGAATGTTGGATTGAGCCATAACTACTGTGATCGGGGTGCCATAGACCTCACCTTAGCACCTCAAGAGAGCCAGCAAATGGGCACAATGCATGCTAGGAACCCATCCCCTACATGGTACCCGCCACGACTCAAACGAGGGACCTCATGCATGCACGCGGGATCCCACACCAACTGGGCCACCCCTCCTGGGGCGAGAAGTCCATACTTGCTGGCTTTCTTCAGTGACAAATTTATATGTATTTATTTACTTTTTAATGTATCTTTCCAAGATTTAATTATATTTGGGGTAGAAGTACTTAAACCTCATCTGCTATTTGTAAAGTTGCATTCAAAGTCATCTCCTAACCTTAAAGAATCTCATGAGACCTGCTTTGCCTGCAATTGACACGTGGCAGAATGTCAAGATCAAATGGATTACTAGGCAAGTTGCGATGATCTCATAACTAGCTAGCCCGCAACAAGGTCACGAGTTACACGATCATTTTATTCTACTCTTTGTGCATTTTCTAGCCATTGTAATTCTGCTAGCACGCACCTGCACAATTGTTATGCATGGCTAAGTCTTCAGATAAGGGTCTTAACAAACCCTAGAGCATAAGTTAAATATAAAAAAGAGACCATTTTATGTATGAAAAGAGAGAATTTTTGGTTTTGAGAAAATATAACTCTATCATCTCTTTTCCATCTCTTTCAATCCTTGATTGAGATATATATTGTATTCCTTCATCTCACCCAAACACAACCTTTGTGAGTTGAACGAGGGTCCTTGGAAACTTAAGAAGCCATTTTCAAATTCCAATTTATTTTGGTAGTGTCTTCATTGGTGCTTTAATGGAGGTTCTCTGGTAAGCTAGAAAGAGAAAGGACTAGGTGAAGTCAGTTGCTAGCTAGAGCTAGGAGGACTTAAGTACATATAGGCTTGTGGGCTTGGAGGATTCATAGTGTTCTTATGCACTGCAACTATATTGTCTAGTGGCAATTTTCGACAGGTGGTTGGGGGAGAGGTTTTTTCGCCATAGATTTTGGATTTTCCTCTTTCTATTGGTGTTTAGCTTTGGATTGCTAGCTTTTACCTTATTCATATTGCTTTATATTTGATATGCCTTATTTAGCCTAGCTCTTGGTTTATGAAAATTGGTTAATCACTTACACTTTGACTAATCTTATTAGTTTTGCTTAAAAGTAGCAGTAAAAAGCATGGTTTAAGGTTCTAACGCTCTGTTTGTTTTAACAATGATGTTTTCTAGAAAATGAGTTATTTTCTAAGAAACATTTTCTATAAAACTATCTCATTTTTCAATGTTTGGTAGCAACTTTAAATGAGTTGAAAAACAACTCTTTAACTTTCCTTATTTAGCTTGCTGTGAGATAGAGTTGTTTTCCAAAAAAATTTAATGGAAAACAATTTCTAAAAATAAGCCATACTTTTTATGTTGACCAAAGATAGTTTTCCTTTGACTAATATTTTTTTATGCTACCAAACGTTGGAAAATAAGGAAAACTATCTTTACATAAGGTTTTCTATTGAAACAAACGGAGCGTAAATATCTGCTAGGGTTGCTATAGCATTTTTTATTTGGTATCAGAGCCAAGTTCATGGTTCCAAGTCAAGAGAGTGTCATTATGAGGGAGGGATTATTGGGGGAAACAACAATTCGACTTCTTACAACTACTCTTAAAATAGGTTCTTAGAACACGATATCAAATGACATAAAAGATTTAAGTGTGTCTTATTTACTACCAATTGGTTTTGCGGTGGAGTGACACAATTCACGGTCCGGCAAATATTTTGCATTTTTATCAGCTAAGCTAATAATACACTCCAAGGAATCACTTTCCATAATAACATTTCTAAGTCCCTTCTTACATGCAACTTGAACACCCAATCTTATTGCTGAATCTTCAGCAACAACAGAGGAGCATCCATGTAATAACTGTCTCACCCCACACACAAAATCCTCTCTATAATCACGAGCCACAATTGCAATGGCTACTTTTTAATCAGTTACAGCAGTATCACAATTTATTTTTGATAACATCTTGTTCATGTTTTACTCTATTTTTCAAAAAATTATTAAGTACTCTCAGAATATCATAAATACGTACTTTCTCATCTCACATGAATGGTAGATCTCACCATAAATTTAATTAATAAAATCTACCATTAATATAAGAAAAGAAAGTACATATTTATGATACTATGATATTACATAATAATTTTCTCCATTTTTCACTATACTTTGAGGTTTGAGACTGCACAATTTGACTTTTCCCACCCCCGACTTTCCACAAGGCTACTACAAACAAAGTAGCCATCAAATTAAAATCTCTAATTGGGATGTGTGGGGCATCATTTGTGTACGACGCATATGCATTAAAAAACCAAAAAGGACTGTATTTCTAAGACTCTTCTATTTCAACGGTCCTGATTAACATCTGAAAGATGATGGTTCTCTGCAGTGTGGTGTGCGGCAGTGTACACTATCATTCCTAAAGTCAAAAGTACAGTTCAACTGCTCTTCAACACTACAACCCAAAACAACCTGCTCTTCAAGTTGGAAGGGTATTCCCGTAAAATCACCCAATGACAATAATTAGGACACATGCCTAGCATGCATCATTCTATTCTCAATTTGACAAATTGTGGCCTTGGTGATTTTGATTTTGTTATTTACCCAAAAAAAAAATTTTAATTATTTTGTTGGGCCTCTTAAATTTTACTGTATTTCGTATCAGTTTTGAAAATAATTTATTTAGTTTTTTGTTGTGAATTTAGTAATAAAAGAAAAAAAAAGTGTAATCCATACGACTTCTTTATTAAGTGGGTTGATTAAGAATTTTTTTAATTGAGTAACTTTATAACTATAGTGATATGCAATGACTCAAAAAGATTATGAAGGTAAATGGGGACTAGAAGATCTCATACCACATGTTATCTTGTTTAGGATATTTTACAATTATTTTTTATTTCCTTTTAAGGTCAAATCCTCAATTTAATAGTATTCTTTTGTTGAATTGTAATCAAAAGAAATTCTTCTCATTTTCTTTCTTTAATTTTTTATAGAATCAATTTGGCTCATACACTTTCTTGATTTTTTTAATCATTATATAAGCACAATAACTGTAAAAGCCAAAAATAAGTATCCATTATCTTTAAATCTTTCATAGGAATAGTGGCCACCAATCATATCAGCAAATTACTATACTAGGTCAAATAATTAATCACGAAAATAAATGTCCTTTTCACTATTTGTTTTTGTTTTTCTACTAGGCCAAGTTGTGAATTTCACATATTGCAAAAAACCATCATTACGACAATGGTCCAAACAACATAATTATGTACTCATTTTCTCGGTTTGAGTTTTCCACTTCTTTCTTTTACACAATTTTTCATAACCGTTCACATTGAGATGGTACGTAACAAAAAATAATATTAGTGATTGAATAAAACTTTTTTTTAATAGAGAGTTTTAACTTATTATGTTTATTTTTATAATAATCCTCTATCATTAGACTAAGATACCAATCAAATTTTGATGTAAGTAGGGATTGAATTTCAAAACTTTTATTCAATTATCAGAGCCTTTACTAGTTGAGCTAATTAGAATAAAACTTAATTATATATAAAAGTTACAATGTCTTTACTTTTTTGACCAATTTTCAAGTGTTTTTGAATTTAATTGAAAACTCGGTGGTATAAAAGAACTATACCTTGAGTCATATGAGAAAAGTAAATAAATGGCTCAAGGGCATTGATTTATGAAATATTTTTAGAAAAATTTTATGTAAAAAGAAAAAAAATAAATGATTTTTTTTACAATTTTTTATATTTCCCATAAAAATAGTATCGATACTTTTAAAAAATAAGATTATTTAACAAATACCTAAATATATCCATTAATTGGAACCAAGTTTATTATTGTAATCTAATTTTTTTTTTTTTTGGAAAAGTAATATTGCTTAAATCATAACATGTTACTTGTTACCTTAACATTATTTTTTTTATTTTAAGTTTTAACTTACTAATACACGATAAATATGATGTTAGTGATAGCTCTATATAAAAAATTGATAATACCACAATCACAATTTTCAAATTTAAACATCTTTCATTCTTAAATAAAAAAAAATATAAAAAAATTAAAGGGCTATTTGGTACGTGTATTTAAACAACAGTTTTTAATTTTTTTATAAATATGTGTGGGTGAAATATGTTAAAATACATATAATATTATTTAAAAACTGAAAATATGTGTTTAAATTGACGTATCAAACATGGTCGGAACATCTTTTACTTGTTTGCTTGTTTGTTTTTTAATTTTCCATAAAAATAGAAAAATGTGAAGAAATAGTACAAAGATAATATTGCCTTGGAAAAAGAAAAATGACGAAAATATCCAAAAGGGTCAAATTCACCGTTCAACGGCCGTCGAGAATAAGGGCATTTTGGTAATCTAACCAGCCGAACCTCCTCGTCCAATGTTGTTGCCAAGTTGCGTAGGCCATAAGTGTCAACGTTATTACGACATAAAAAAATAAAACATAGAATATTAATAATTACGAAAAAAAAATTATTAATATTAATATTAATATTAATAATACCCTGTCTCTCTCTCTATCTCTGTGTCTCTCTCTCTTTACATTTGAAAGCAAAAACATTTTCAGAATCCGTGTAAAAAAGAAAAACACTTTCATTGTTTCTGGTTCTTTTCTCTTCCTCCTCTCTCAGGTACCAAAGTTCCTCTCTTTCTCTCTCTCTCTGTGAAAATTTACTTATGAATATTGGAAAAAATATATGTATATATTTTTAGATGGGGCACAATTTTTTTTTGTTTTTCATGTTTTCTGAGTTTGTTTGAGATTTCATTGGAAGTTTTTTCTAAAAATAATGGTGGGTTTTTATTTTTAGATAAATTGGACTTGAAATAAAATGTTATCCAAAGGTTAAGTTTTGGTTTTTTTTTTTTTTTTTTTTTTTTTTTGGTTTTTGTTTTTTTTTTCTTGGTTTTTGTTTTGGGTGTAAAATTTGAAGCAATTTGTAGAACAAATCTGGGATTTGGATTTTATTTTATGGCTGTTTTGGTTTTTGGGTTTTTGTTTTCTGTGCTGAAATAGATCGGTGATAAAGGAATTTTCAATTTTGGGTGAATGGTACTTTTTCCTGTATCAGATATAGCTATATATTATATATATGTATTTTTTGGTTAGAGCATTTTGAGTTGTGGAGCTTAAACTAGGAACACAAAAAAGTAGGCTAGAGAAAGAATCTTTAGGATTTTTGTTACTGTATATTTTATTGGATTGGATTGGATTCGATATCGTTTGGTGAAACAAAGAATCTTACATATTTGTTTATGTGATTGAATTGGGGTTTTTGGAAATTTTGTTTTCTGTTGGTTTTGTAGGAATAGATGGGCAGGGGAGGAAAGATGAGTAGCAAGAGGAATTTCAGGAGAAGGGTCAGGTCTGAAGATAAGGGTTCTGATGATTCAGATGAGGATTATGTGGTTTCCAATGATGAAAACGTGGTCTCAGATGGTTCTGATGAGGATTATTGCTCTTCTTTAGATGGATGTGCTTCAGAAGAAAGTTTTGATAAGTTTATTGAAGAGGATGAGGAGGAGGAGGAAGAGAAGGGGGTGGTGAGGAAGGTTGTTAGATCAAAGGCTAGATCAAAAGCGCAAAAGGGTCGGTCAGGGCAGCAGAAAATTGTAGTGAAAACAAAGAGAAAGAGGAGAATGGTTACGGGGGATGATGAAGAAGAGGATGAGGAGGATGAGGATGAGGATTATAAAGTTGATGATGATGATGATGGGGAGGAAGAGGAGGAGGAGGAGGAGGTGGAGGTGGAGGACGAGGACGAGGTAGAGGAGCCAGATTATGAGGATGAGGAATTTACCCCTGATGAAGATGATTGTTCAGATGCGGAAGAGGAATTGATGCATAGAAAGAAGAAAAATAATATGAAAGTGAGCAAGAGAGGTTTGCAGAAAAAGGGTCTTGTTAGAGGTAGGAAAAGGAGTAGGAACCCTAAGGTTCCAAAGAAGACTTTGGGTAATAAAAGAAGAAAGAATGGTGGGTTTAGGAGGAAACTTCAATTTGATGATGATGAGGAGGACGACGACGACAACGATGATGATGATGATGAGTTTGTTAATAATAGACCGGTTGTGAGAGAGAGGAGCAAGAAAAAATCAGGTCGAAGACGGAGGAGGTATGTTGTTTGTTTGGATTCAGATTTTGTGTCTTCTGGATCATCTGATTGTGAATATACCATTTCCGAGGAAGAGAAACATCCTATCTCTGAAGAAGAGAAACATACTATGTCTGAAGAAGAGAAACAGCCAGTGAGAGAAACCATGGAGTTTTCTAGAAGTTTGAGAACTAGTTTAAGGAGTTCATCTTTGCCAAGTGGAACTCAGGAGGTTGGAAATTTACGTCAGCCAAGAAGACGTCTGGTAAGGAAGGGTAAGGAGAAGTTAGAGGAACCTTTGATTAAGAAGGGTAAGGAGAAGGTGGAGGAAGTGAAGACTGAGGTGGTGAAGCAGGTGTGTGGAATTTGCCTGTCTGAAGAAGATAAAAGAAGATTAAGGGGAACACTGGATTGCTGTTCTCATTATTTTTGTTTTGCTTGCATAATGGAGTGGTCAAAAGTGGAATCTCGTTGCCCTCTGTGCAAGCAAAGGTTCAAAGCAATCATTAAGCCTGCAAGGTCGGCAGCAGGAATTGATTTGAGAGAAGTGGAGATTCCAGTGCCTGAGCGTGATCAGGTATCTTATTGCTTTCCTCTTACTGTTCTGTGCTTATTTATTTTGAATTTCTGGTTGCTTAATGCTTATTTTCTGGTTTGAATTGGGTTCATTGCTTTATACAGGTTTATCAACCCACTGAGGAAGAACTTAGGAGTTACCTTGATCCATATGAGAGTGTGATTTGTACAGAATGTCATGAAGGTGGGGATGATGGTCTCATGTTGCTGTGTGATATCTGTGATTCACCTGCACACACCTATTGTGTTGGTCTTGGACGGGAGGTACCCGATGGTAATTGGTATTGTAACGATTGTAGTAGACCCAGTGCTATGGTATCTTCAAGTTCCCAAGCACAAGATCATCTGCCTGATCAAAGGATTAGAAGCAACAACATGTCTAATAGACCCCCACCTCTTGTAAATATTAGAGAAGGTTTAGACCTCAATTCAATGTCCTCACCTTGTACACCATTTCCCCAAGGATTTGGGAATCTTTCCTCTCCCAGATTTCCTGTTGGAAGCTCTCCTGCAGCTTCTCCAGTAACCGGAGCAGGGGCACCAACTCTTTCAGGGAGGCGCTGGATACATCGTCACATACAACAACTCATTTCCTCTAATAGAAATTCTATGGCTGGTAGGACTGATGGGATGTCAGCTGTCAATTCAAGTGGTGATTTTTTAAATTCTCTAAATAATCAAGGCAGGGATACAACAAGTCAACAAACAAGGACACACGACACTGGGATGCCATATCACATGTTCTTGGAGGATAGGTTACGTGACAATCCCTCTTCATCATCCCAAAGTAGAGATTTCTTTTCCTCGAGATTAAGCTTTGTGAGAAGGCAAGCAGCTCAGGACCAGACTATGACATCTACTGATAGGTCTTTAAATGGGACATTATGGCCCGAACCGTCAGGGATGAATACAATACCGGGTTATGAGCAACTCCATCCATACAACAGATCATCAAACTTTGGGTCTGATGGTAGTGCATCACCTTGTACAGTTAGAGAGGGGATTGAGTTTCACATGGCAAAGGAACAATTGCAATTAATGGTTAGAACCCATTTGAAGAGCTTGGCCCGAGATATTGATTTAGGTATGCAAATATTTATTTTATTTTATCAACATCGCATAGCCCCTAGACATTGTAAGTGTCTAGCACTATAGTTGTAGTGTCTAGGGAGAATCTTCAACTACGGCACTCAATTGGAACATAAAATCTTTGTTTAGGAAATACTGAAGCAACATATGCATTCAAAACATAAGAATAAGTTTTATAATTATTATCTAATATATGATGCTGCCACTACTTTTGATGCATTCTATTTTGTCGAGTATTTTTTATAAATAATAAAATTTAATTAAAAAGCACAAAATGGGCGCAATCCTACTACATGGGAAGTATACAGAGGAAATGCCCAAACAAAGAAACAAAAATAAAGAAAGATACAAGAAAACTAATGAAAGCTCAATGTATTCAGGAACTCCAGACAGTCTGCAGTAGAAATATTCTGGAAGTTCAGCTTAATCAAGTCTAGCTCTATCTCCTTAGAGCAACAATTGTTTCTTGCTGAGTTGATTTCTTATCTACCATGTCTGTGGAAAAGCTCAAACTGCACTTATTCTTTTGATTCAGGGAATACTTTCAAGGACATTGCAAGGAGTTCTACACACACCATATTAGCTGCATGTGGGCTTGAGGATACGAAGAGCGAGGTTTCTTATTCCATTCCCCCACCATCAGTCTGTTCCCACATTGAATTAATGACAGGTGGACAGACAAGTCTGATGAAAGGTTGCTGCTCTTCTTGTTTCGATTCTTTTGTAGGGGACGTGGTGAAGAAGATCATGGATGCAAAAATGCCACCAACATGGTTGAGTCTAGGTCTTTAGGGATATTGATGCAGCAAGTATGTCTTGCTGCACATTTTTTGTTTAGGAGTTAGACAAGAAATTTGTGGTTAACTTGTTTATAGAGATTATTCACTGACATTGAACACACAACACTATTCTTACTCAATTATTTTTACAACTAATATTCAAGAAGTCAAATTTTCTTCCTCTTAATGCATTGGTTGCTGCATTAAAAATTTTTCAGGGGAAAACCAAAATGGTTCCTAGTCACTGCTTGTACCTTGGTAATCTTGCAGATAATCTCACATGAAGGTGTCGTTGTTAATGGCTTAGTTTGGCGTTTTTGTTTGTTTAATATTTTGCTTTTTTAAAGATTAACTTTTTTCAGTTTCCTTGGTATTTTTGTTCAGCTTATTTTTTAAGCAAAATTTAAGAGTCACTGAAATAAGCTATACCCCACAAAACATTGTTATCATATGACAGTTGTTTCAGTTATTTTAATGTAAGACATAGTCGTTAACTGTTGCGGCCACCTTGTTGCTTTCCAGAATCTTTGGTCACTGGTCAAAACCAAAAGTGCCAGTATCTTATTAGCTCTTTATTAAAATAATAATTATAATAATAATTACACATTTGGTCCTCAATTTTTACCCTTTGTTTCAAAATGGTCTTTGATCTTTTGAAATATTTTATTAGTCCTTGTACTTTTAAGTTTGTGTAAAAAATAAAAAAATCCATATCATTAACTCTTGCTTTGAAACATATATAAAAGAAGAAAACAAAAATATTTAAATAACCAGTCTGTTCTCTCTTTTGCTTCTATCAAAATCCTTCAATTTACTTAAAAATCTCAACTCAAAATCAAAATAAGAGTAATATCGTAGACCTTTTTGACACAAACCTAAAAGTATAATAAATTAAAAGGAAACATTTTACTACTTTTCGGCCCTTCTTTTTCTTTTTCCCAAACTTTTGCGTCAGCTCAAGAGTTTTGACAAAGTCTAAAGACAATATATTCCTTCTTTTTTTTATCATAACCATTGAAATAGCAAGTTGTGATTTGTATATAATAAAAGTAATTTTAATAGTTGTTTCATTGAAATAGCAAGTTGTGATTTGTATATAATAAAAGTAATTTCAATAGTTGTTTCATTGAAATAGCAAGTTGTGATTTGTATATAATAAAAGTAATTTCAATAGTTGTTTTATGTGAAAGTGATATTGTGGATATAGTCTTCACCTTGTAAAAAAAAGTTTTGAAATTTATTATGTTTGTAAGTTGTAACATTGTTTTATTTGGAAAAATGATGTGTCCCAAATATTAATCATTACAATTTGGATTAGGTTAATACCAGTTGTGTCAACAGTGTCAACCAGTTGCAAAATAGAAGAAGTTACAACTTACAAACACACTACCCCACCACAAGCCAAGTTGGATAACACAACAAGTTACAACTTTATTCTTTTTTGTTTCTTTTTGTTTTCTTTACTAACGTAGTTATCTAGAACAAGTTACAAGTTGCTAACACACTTCAGCCACCACAACACAGTAAAAATCATTTTTAACAAACTTTATGGGTATCCACCAATACCACCAAGTCATCCATCATGCAACCACTGACACAGTGACACCACCCCTACAGAAAAGTGCCTTCACTTTGCTGGGAGGATTCATCACTTGAATGGGACTGATCTAGTGTGTGTCTATGTATATACTTTTCTTTTCTTTTCTTTTCATTTTTTTTGGTAAAATAATAAGTTGTGATTGGTGTACGATAAAAATAACGTCCGAAGTAATCCTTTAGGAAAGTGATATTGCACTAATCACAATCTTTTATCTTTGTATGTCGTAAAATTTGTTCTCTAGAATTGACAAAATATTTCATCCTAAGCAAAAACAACCAAATTCCAAACACTATCAAATTATTAGCTTCCTTTTTTCTACCTTTTTAATGGGTACCTATAGGGATGGAATCAAAATTTCATCTAAGAGGAGGCAAATAATGAATTAAAAAGATTTCAAAGTTTAAGAATAAAATACCCTCACATTAAAAATAATTTACAAATCAATAAATCATATTAGAAATCACAATTCATAGACAATAAATTCAGTTAAAGAGCACCATAAAAAAAAAATTCAGTTAAAGAGTTTGTGGTTCTTTTTTTTAATGATTATTTGATAGTTGGAGGTAGAGGTGGTGCTTCTTTTTTTTTAATGATTATTTGATAGTTGGAGGTAGAGGTGGTGCTTCTTTTTTTTTAATGATTATTTGATAGTTGGAGGTAGAAGTTTTTTTGGGAGGGAAGGAGAGGGGAGTGGAGGATAATATAAACCTTG
Organism: Castanopsis chinensis; assembly: GCA_032878915.1. Taxonomy (NCBI): domain Eukaryota; kingdom Viridiplantae; phylum Streptophyta; class Magnoliopsida; order Fagales; family Fagaceae; genus Castanopsis; species Castanopsis chinensis. Next base: position 3,978,781 of record JAVQMG010000099.1, on the reverse strand, counting down.
GATATCTTCATTAGAAACACCAAGTTGAGCTTTTTAAGTTTATGGGAAACATTTGATAAAATGTTGTATATACTATATAACGATTTTAACAAATAAATTCCCATTCCAATCCCAATTTACCGGATGACTCAAAGATGAACTACCAAGCAATATACTTAATGCAAATGTCAGTTGCAAGATTAATGCCATTCATGGGAACAACTAGCTTTTTTTCTTTTCAATTTATGACCATAAATTAAAAGATGATATAAATAAAAGTATGTTGCCTAGAAACTGAGCCAAGAGCCTTTTCAATTTATGACTAGAAATTATAAGATGATATAAAAGTATTTCGGACTTAACAAATAAAGTTCACATGAGAGCCCACAGCTTACTTTATTTACTTAAACTTAATTTTGGAGGGGGGAGGGAAGAAGTAAATTTTCAGTTAAAGGGCATGGAACCAGTTATTTAGTTTCCTTAAACTTAATTGGGAACAATGAGAATGCTGTTTATATCTACAAAATAATCAAGATAAACTTCCAAGAACATGATTAATGCAGATATCAGTTGCAAATCAAGGCCAATCATAGGAAGAACTCAACTTTTTCTTTTTCAATTTATGACCATAATTTGAAAGGTGATATAAAAGTATGTTCGGGCCTAGCAACTAAAGTTCACATGCAACATAAATTACACTCATTCCTACACCTTATTCCACACTCTGGGTTTTAATACATTGGCATATTCACTACAAACAAACCATATGTTGATGCAAAGCTGTTGGTTGTAACTTTGAATACCACTAAGCAGCCATTATGAACTTTCTTCATAAATTGTCATCAAGAATGGTGGACAACAACAGCCCATGAACAAACTCGCATCTTTTTGCCTTCTCTTCCTGATCCTTGATAGAGAAGGGAGACGACTGAACATTTCTGTCACCAAAAAAATTAAAAAAAAAAAAATGAAAATCAGAAATGGCCAGAAAAATAAGTAAATAACAAGAAATTACATAAAACATGGTGAATTTGCCAAAGTAAGAGAAGAGTATGGACAATTTGTAGTAACGTGGCTTGTGTTTCTGCTAAACATTTTCACACTAGCATTTGGCTGTAAGCATGGAAAGTGATGGGCACAGCACTTGAGATGATGTGTAAAAAGGCCTAAGGTTTACAAATGCTTTTGCTGTGTAAACCAATTGATCAAATTTCTTCATGGGTTAATTTGTCATATGTAACAAACAAATTTTATATGGATGAGGCAAAAAATTCAGAATTTGTATACACATGCATGACTGTGAATGCTTGCGTGTGTGTGACAAATGCTTTTGCTGCGTATACTTATTGATCATATCTTCCTGGATTAATTTGTTATGTGCTATAATCAAATGTATATGGATGTAGCAAAATTCAGTTTTTGCATTTTGCTACTTGCATGATTGCGAATGTGTGTGGGGATGTATGTGTTTCACTTTCTTTTTTGATGAATAGGGGGGTGTGTTTCACATTAAACAAGCTTTATTCTGGAGTGTCTAGCTTGGCCTTAAGTTATTAGGTCAGGAGTTAAGCCAGCTGGGTAACATAGGTGTTTTAGGAATGCTTCAGTCTTGTGTGTTCTGGGCTTGCATTCAATTTTCCTTTGGAAAATGCATAGAACAGATGGGAAACCAGTTCAACTTGACTAATTCTACTGCAAAGACCGCACAATCTTAATCAACCTCAAAACCACGCAATACACTACATATAAATTATGCAGTACACTACATATCAATTGTAAGTTCGAATGATATTTATAGATTAAAAAACACATAAATTACATGGAATATTCCCAAATCAGACATGAATACATAGAAATGATATTATGATTCCCTCAACCAAATATTCCAGCACAATTTGTTACGAGACTTTAACATGCTTCAAAGGAAAATTGTGTGAAATACCCTTCAACTAGGTGAAAAATCTCCACATGATATTAGCACACAATCAAAGACAATGGTTATATTGATACCACATCAACATTGACATGGATCCTAACACAAATAAAATAACTTACTAAAATGGATTAAAAAAAGGTTGGAAATGCAATTACATACCGCTCTGACACTTTCTGCTCTGTTTTTTTCTTGACTGAGCTTGTTTCAGGTGAAAACTGAGGTTGAGCAGATACAAAATCATCAGCCATAGGCAAAATAAATGATGACAACAATGGATCTGGTGCTGCATTGGCTGAGGAGACTATACAGGAAGAACCCCCAAAAAGGGACTGAAAGTTTCCTTCTCGCAGCTCTTTCCTCAATAAAGATAGTGTAGAATGTGCTCCACTTTTACGTGTTTTTCTCTTGCGTTGCATGTAAACAATTGTTAAGGAATCATTGTATTAAACTCTTGTGATAATTTTTTTATTAGTAATTACATGCGCTGGTGAGTCTTGACTTCACAACCTCATCTTCAACCTTGTTCTTACCAGAGGAGGAGGTGTCACTTGTAGGGCTGTCCAGAGTACCCGACGACCCGCCAGACCCAATCAGCCCGACCGGAACTGACCCGTCACGGCCGGACCGACACCTCCGACGGGTCGGGTGACAGGTCCCAGTCTTCAGAACGCAACCCCAGCAGGCCGAGTGGCAGGTTTCATCCTCAAAAACCCGATCTACCCGACCCGCCAGACAAAACCTCAAAAAGAAGCTGAAATCCAGCGACGTTTGGGCTTCTCAGCTCCGATCCGGCCAAGTTTGGCCTTCCTTTACTCAAATCCACTAAAATCCTCACTCATAGACGCTTAAATTGGGCGAATCTAGCCCAGATCTATTCAAACTCCGTACCCACCCACCCGACAAAACCTCAAAAAGAAGCTGAAATCCGGCAACGTTTGGGCTTCTCAGCTCCGATCTGGCCACGTTTGGCCTTCCTTTACTCAAATCCTCACTCATAAATGCTTAAATCCGGCGAATCTAGCCTAGATCTACTCAAAATCCGGCTAAATCACTCCAACTTGAAACCGACCGATTTCAACCCGAAACCCGATATGCCCGACTCGATTGATCTGAAGCTTGCCACGGGTCGGTTGCCGGTCGATATTTTCCCCACCCGAGAAGGTCAGGTCGAGTCCGGGTTGGGCACAAACCCAACCTGGCCCGACCCATGGACACCCCTAGTCGCTTGATATAAAGAAAGTGGTTACCAAATAATTGGCAATGCACGACTTAAATTTAAGTATATTGATGGACCCAAAGACCAATAAAGTAGAAAAAATACATCTCAAGATAAGTTAATTGATCTTCACACATGACTGACTAGTATGTGTTTCATTAGTCTCCTACTGGTTTTTTTTTTTTTTTTTTTGGGCGGGGTTGGGGGGATGGGGGGTTAATTAAAAAAAGAGAAACAGATGAGGGAATCCCATGTAGACAAATGAATGAGTTAAAGAAAAGACAAGTAGCGGATGGACAAAAATCAATTCTTCTGATCTTTCCAGCACCTTCAGAGGAACCAATCCTTCAGAGAAAGTGCAGGAAAAGATAACTTGTTAATTTAAAACATTTAAGATCCATATCATTTTCAATTATTCTCTCAGATGCCATAAAAGCCGTTCCTTCAAAACACATGCAAAATGTTCAAGCAAGTTGACTTGGAATTCAACTAAAAAAAACTGACTTGAAAACAATGCATGAAAAGATTGCAGACTACTTGTAATAGATAATAACTCAAAAGAAAAGGATATCTTAAATATGTTTCCATGTTGTAGGGTAATGTGCGCAACCATATCAACCCCCACCCTCATTGCACAAACTGGACATACCTGCAGAGAAACAATACCCATAATGAGTAATATTAAGGTCCAATAAGCACCCTACCATTAGGGAAATGGGAAAATTATATTTTTATCTATTATATGACAGACAAAAAGCCACAAAACCAAAGATTTAAACTTCCATGATCTTAAACCAGACAGGGTATCAATCAAACTTAAATTTTCAGCCATCACAGACACCCTAATCCACACTATCCTGATCATATCCCAAACCACTAGTGGGTTGAAGATCAAAGACCCACCATCATGTGCAAGTAAGTGGCTTTTCAAGAAGTCAAGCCCCACTTTCCTAAATAATCAAAAGGGGTACGTACCATCATCAGCTGCAAAAGCCTATTGGTTGGTATGAATCAATATACCAAAAGTCAAAGCAATTAAGGGTTATAATCTCTTACATCAATATTTTTTTTTTGTATGTATTAATAGATTAACATAATTTAATAGGATACCAGCATTTCATCAACAATTTCATTTAATCAGTGAATAAATGAATTCCAATGCCACCCAGGGCAGTAAAAGTTGAAGCAGCAGCTAACTAATACCATGAGAGGAAATCAACAGGACCAGCTTAACTCTCTATTGGCTTTAATTCCACCTCCTTAATCAATAGCCATGCAGAAAAACTCCAATAGTTGGAAGTTAAGGCTTTGTAAATTAAGTCGAGCAAAACATTGCTTGATTAAAAAAATATTTAGCATGCCATCCATTAGATGCCTAGTTTATAAGCATCAACTAGCTTTTTAATAAACATGCAAACGCAATGAAGAAGGCATTTTGGGGAAAATAAAGAAAGAAGATATTTCAAGGTTTCAACATCTTCTTGCTTGTAAGTTGTAACATATGGAGATGGTTATTAATAGACAAGGAGTAATACCCCATTCTTTGCCTCTACAGGATGCTCTTCATCAATGTGGCAGCACAGTCCAACGATATCGAAATACTCTGAACAGAAAGGGCATGGAAACTCTTCCCTTATATCATCATCACCATCAATTTCTTCAAATCCCATGAACATATCTGCATTGCAAAACTTTACTTCAGTAAGTGCAAAAAAATATCACATTGCATACACGTCACAGAGCAATTAAGACCTCCATTTTGAGAAAACCAAGTAAAACAATACTGAGGGAAAAAAACCAAAATAATTGGACTTTCAAAGTTCAATTCTCTTCTGCCTCATCATCATTCTTGCGACCAAATGGAGCTTATAATGAAAGGTTTTGTACATCTAGTCCAATGCAAGGAGTTTTCAATTTTTTTTTTTTTTTTTTAAGAAAGATGCATATTAAAAAAAACTGCTATATGCAAAGTAGCACAAAGCATATCAAACAATACAAAAATAGAGAGAAAAGCAATAGCATAAAAAGCAAAGCAAATTACAAAGAAAGAGAGCGCTAAGGAACAAAGGGAGAGAATCACTAGATGTGAGTTTTAAGACCTAGACCAATCATAGAAGGAACCAGTAAAGAGAGCAAGTAGCTGGTCATCAGATCTATCTAAATCCTCAAAGCCCGCCGATTGCGTTCCTTCCAAATACACCACATCAAACAAAGCGGAACTAAGCAATATTTACACTTTAGTTTCTTTCCCTTGTCTGCCTCTATAAGCAAAGAAACAAAACATATTTACACACACAAAAAGGCAACTTCAAAGCCAAACAGTGGCATCAAGTTCAATGAAAACTTCCTTTCTATACTCTTAACTAATCTTAATTGATTGGTAAGCTACAATATGCATCTCATGTGTTTTTGGACCCACAATATTACGCTCTACCCACACCTGTGAGAGAAGGATGTGCCATTTGAGCCATGGCTCATTGGCCTGATTAACAAAAGGTTAAAACCAAAATTTTAAATCCATAATTTTTCCTTCAGTTTCTCAGATATCAGTACACTTGACATTTTGTAAAAATGTTCAGGAAAATATTACAACAATTGCTTTAAAGAAATTACCAAATTTGAATAACAAAATATCCAAAAATCTTTCATAACTCTCTCAGCAGCAGCAAAATACAATAAAAATCTCCAGGTCAAACATTACGCCAACCTCTTAAAAGTAATCTTCCGTCCAAAATTGACACAACAAATAATATAAGCTCCAACACTCAAGTCATCACTATTTACCAAATTGTTCAGCTACCAAACAAAGCCATAAAAGGAAGAGTCACAAAAGGCAAGCCATATAATCACATTAGTCTCTCTAGAAGTAATCTTTCCCATTTATCAAATCAAAAAGAAGAAATATAAAAATTCTAAGTTCTAACATTATAGTGATTTCCCTAAACGACACACAAAAAGTGCCATGTAGGTGATAGAAAGCATATTTTCTAATACTTGAGCTCTAACATTAAATTCACTAAAACTTTCCCTCATCTCTCAGCTACAAAACAAATCCACAAAAAAGGAAGTGTTATTCACACTATAAGCATATAACCACATCAAATTCATTACAAATTGACCTTTTCCCTTTCTCAAATCTAAATGACCAAAAACTTGAGCTCCAAAATTCCAATCACCAAAATCAGGCCATATAACCACATCAACATTACCAAAAGTAAAGCTTCTCCATTACCCACATATAAATAACCAAGAACCCATGGCCCAAGCTCAAACATTACAATTTTCCCTAAATTTCAACAATCACCAAAAATTCCCCCATTTTCTCACCTAACAAACAAACTCACAAAAAGGAAGTGTAATTCAAGCTATATAGCCTTATCAACCTCACTAGAAGTAAACACTTTCCATTTCCCACATCAAAATAACCAAGAACCTAAGCTCTAACATTATAACCACCAAAAAGTTCCAATTTTCTAATTTACCAAACAAACCCACAAAAAGGAAGTATCATTCAGGCTATATAACCCCATCAACTTCAGTAAAGTAAACATTACCCATTTCCCGCATCTAAACAAACAAAAACCTAAGTTCCAACATTCCAATCACCAAAAAGGAAGTGTTATTCAGGCTATATAAGCACTTCAACCTCACTAAAAGTAAGCCTTTTTCAATTTCACTCTTGTAAATAACCAAAAACCTAAGCTCCAACATCCAACCACCAAATTTTCACTTAGTTTCACAGCTACCAAACAAACCCACAAAAAGGAAGTGTATTCAGTCTATATAAGGACATCAACCTAAATTAAAGTAAGCCTTCTCCAATTTCCACATGTACATAACCAAAAATTATAGCTCTAAATTTACAAACACCAGAATTTTCCCTCATTATCTCAGCCTCCAAACAAATTGACAAAAATAAAGTGTTATTAAGGCTATAGAACCACATCAACCTCATGAAAACTATGTTTTCCCGTTTACTACATCTAAACTGTTCTAAAGTTTCCAATCACTGAAAGTCTCCCTCGTTCTCTCATCTACCAAACAAACCCACAAAATGGAGTTTTTATTCTTGCTACAAAACCACATCAACCTCACTAAAACTTTAAAAAGAGGTTCCCTTCTCCCACATCTAAAATACCAAAACATAAGCTCTGACAGTCCAATGACCAGAAATTTCCCTAATTTTCTAATCTACCAAATAAAACCACAAAAATGAGTGTTACTCTTATTCAGGCTATATAATCACATCAACCTTAATACCACTAAAATTTTCCCCTTTCCCACATCTAAATAACTAAAAACTTAAGCTCCGACAATCCAACCACCAAAATTTACCTCATTTTCTTGGCTACCAAACAAACACACAAAAGGAAGGGTGTTTTTCAGGCCATATAACCACATCAACCTCACTAAAGTAAACTTTCCCGTTTTCCACATCTAAATAACCAAGAACCCTAGCTCCAACATTCCAATCCCCAACAAAAAATTCTCCGTTATCTTCTGACCAGCCAAACAAACACACAAAAAGGAACTGTGATTCAGGCAATAGAACCACCTCAAAAGTAAACATTTTCGATTTTCCACATCTAAATGCCAAGAACCCAGGCTCCAACACTCCAATCCCAAAAATTTCCCTGATTTTCTGAGCTGTCAAATAAACACACAAAAGGAAGTGCTATATATAACCACCCAAAACTCACTAAAAGTCAACTTTTTCTGTTTCCCACATCTAAATAATCAGAAACCAAGTTCCAAGTTTCCAATCGCAGAATTCTCCCTAGTTTTTTCTGCTACCAAAAAAAAAAACACAATTAGGAAGTGCTATTTAGGCTATAGAACAACCTCAAAATGCTAAAAGTAAATCTTTTCCATTTCCCACATCTAAAAAACCAAGAACCCATGCTCCAACATTCCAATCCCCAATATTTACCCTAATTTGCTCAGCTACCAAACAAACACACATAAAGGAAGCTCTATTCAAGCTATATAACCACCTGAAACTTACTAAAAGTGAATCTTTTCCATTTCCCCCATCTAAATAACCAAGAACACAAGCTCCAACACTCCAATCCTCAAAATTCTCCCTAACGTTTGCAGCTACCAAACAAACACACAAAGGAAATGTTATTTGGGCTCTAGGACAACCTCAAACTCACTAAAAGTAAAACCAGATCTAAATAACCAACAACCCAAGCTCCAACATTTCAATCCCCAAAATTTTACCTAATTTCTCAGATACCAAACAAGCACACAAAAAGGAAGTGTCATTGAAGCTATATGACCACCTCAAACTCAATAAAAGTAAACCTTCTCCACTTCCCACATCACAATAACGAAGAATGCAAGCTTAACATTTCAATTCCCAAAATTTCCCCAATTCTCTCAGCTATCAAAGAAACACACAAAAAGGAAGTGTTAGGCAATATAAACACATCAACCACACTAAAACTAAACCTTTTCCATTTCCCACGTCTAAATAACCAAGAACTCAACCTCCAGCATACCAATCCCCACAATTTTCCCTAATTTTCTCAGCTACAAAACAAACACACAAAAAGGAAGTGTTATGCAAGCTATATAACCACCTCAAACTCACTAAAAATTATTTTTTTCCCATTTCCAACATCAAAATAACCAAGAACCCAAGCTCCAACATTTTAATTCCCAAACTTTCTCAAATCTTCTCAGCTACCAAACGAGAACACAAAAGGCAAGTGTTATTTAAGCTATATAACCACCTCAAATTCACGAAATTTTAAACCTTTTCCGATTCCCACATCACAATAACCAAAAACCCGAGCTCTAACGTTCCAATCCTCAAAATTGTACCTCGTTTTCTCAGCTACCAAACAAAAACACATAAAAAAAAAAAAAAAGTGTCATTTAAGCTATATAACCACATCAACCTCACAAAAACTTAACCTTTTCCATTACCCACATCACAAATAACCAACAACCCAAGCTCCAAATCCCCATCACCGAAAAATTTTCCCCCATTTTCTCAGCTACCAAACAACCCCACCAAAAAAAAAAAGCTCAAAATCCAGCTCACCTGATCGCGATTGCAGAGCCGACTGGTACCTCTTCGAAGCCGAAGAAAGCCGAGCACTCCACGAATCACCATCCATAGCTCAACCTCTTTCTCCTTTGTCTCTCTCAAAAAAGTCCCACCCAAAAAAAAAAAACGCACCGTTTCACACACCTCAGGTCCTCAGCTATCTGAGCTCTCCAGCTATAATATCCTCTCTCTCTGTCTCTGCTTTTTGATTCACACCCAATTCGATTGAGATTAGGAGCTGTGCGAGAAAAGAAACTGGGTAGGGTTCGAGCTCAGAGAGAGAGAGAGAGAGAGAGAGAGTGTGTGTGTATGTGTGTGTGTGAGAAAGAGAGAGATGAGTATGAAGGAAATTTCACCAAAAGAGAAATGGGAATTGAATTATCACTGTGCTTTTATATTTTTTTTTTTCCTTCCCAAATTTTTTTTTTTTTTTTTTCTTATTGGGTTTTGTTGGATTATTGGGTGTGAGAAATGTGTGGTGACCACGAGAAATGGACAACAAGGTATCTCATGAATTTCATAGTATTTACAACGTCCCTTTTAAAAGTATGTGAATCCCATGTTAACTGTGAGTTTTAATCATAAATGTCTAATTCATGAAATAATTATTGGACGATCCAACATGATTTTAGGGCGGAGACAATGACCATACACTTGAGCTCTATTTTTTTGTTTTTTTCTTCTCGTAGAAAAATGATTTGAGTGTATTAGAGAGAGTGAGTTTGTCTAGATAGATTTGTAGTAGGTGTCAAAGTACTAAGTCACATTTGGTATGAAATAATGTTTTAGGATTCTTTGGTTGCAAATTACACAACAAGGAAACTAGATTCTCATGCAATGCCCTTTTTATGGGGATGTGGATTCCTTTAAAAAAAAAAGTAGGTATTCACATTCAAATGCAGTAATAAAGTTACATTTTGTATAAACAGACAATTTTTCCTATACCCTCTTCTTTTAACCAATAGAAATAATATATATATATAATAAATTGACAATTTAAATAATTATTTTTGTATTATACATCATTTAAAAATGTTCTACTATGTTTTATTAATATTTTTCATGATTTATAATTTATATTTTGTTTGTCATAATGTATTTGGAAGAAGATTAAAAAAAAAAAAAAAAAAGAGTTGATGTTGTATTTACAAATCAAATGGTATTTTGAAAAAAAAAAAATATTCTTATAAAATTCTTATAAATAAACAAAATCTAAACATCTCATATTTTTAGGATTTTTATTATATTTCAAATCAAATTAAAAATAGAAATAATTACATTCTTAGACATTCAAATTTCCATGTGTGGGGTCTTGGGCTTCGGCCGAGAGCGTGGGGCTTTGGCCGAGATCGTGAGTAGTCCAAGTTCGAGGAGGAATATCTCCTCGGATAAGCTAAACACAGATCGGGTATAAATCCTAATGATCAAAGTGACCTTTTAGGAAGTTCTAATGATAGGGACGAGCATCATGAACGTACAAGAGGGATAAAGACTCAAAAATATTTAAGGGAAAGCCGTTACACCGCATTGAATGCCTTGCAGCTAACTTCCTGACCGCATTTATGTGAATCAGACCCCTGAACAGTGCTACCTCGATAACCATAACTCACAGGAGTCTAGAAAGGGTGTCTGATGGGACAAACACTCAAGTGGTGACTCAAAAGATCAACAAGTGTAGGATTAAGATCATCCAAAATGAACTATATAACGGAAGAGGCCCTTCGTGAAAAGGGGATGAAAAAAGGAAAAGAGAAAGCGCTATAGTAATCTCAACAACTCCTGTAACCATAGTCATCCAATATATGCTAGAACAGAGCTCCTCGGATTGTGCTGAGAACAAACTTTCTCGCACAAACCGGGTTCAATTCTTGTTGGCTCATCATCCAAACCATATTAACTGTTATCCATGGACTAAAATCTAGCTCTTTGACCCACTCTATACAAATTTATTGTACTGGGTTCACTGTGTCAAGATCCCTTACATTTTGGGCTTGGTCTGAAAATCGTGTCCCCACACCAAGCATTATATTCCAAAGAATCTAAATGTTAAGGATAATGTGTATTCTCCCGTACCAAACACCACCTAAGAGTAATTATTGAATAATTTTGAGCAATATTTTCTCCTTACATAATAATACTCTCCATTTGTGTGACATTATTTTCACATTAATTCATCACTGTCATTTCTTTTATTATATATCAATATCAATAACATATCATTTTCTCATGAAATGAAAATAAAAATAATAACATATCATTTTTTTAAATGTTATGTCCCCTTACTAATTGTGAACAAATTATAAATAAATAAAAACCAATGAAAATTAAGTAATATTGTTTGAGAATATCAATACAAGAAAATATAAATGAAACATTTATAATAATATTACTCTTTTTCCCCTAATTTATACAAAATGTTGAGTTTGGTAGTGTTGTGTTTATTAAACTGTGTTAGTGTCATCTAACATTGACATGTTAAAACAGTCAAAAATAAAAATAAAAATAAACATTGACATGTTATACCGACATCTAACATTGACGTGCTTTAAAGTATACGTTTATTGGATCTAAGTTGAACAAAAGTTAAAACATGTTTTAATTTGAAAACATGATTCATGGAAGGCCCGTTTGATAGATGTGTTTAAAAACTGAAAATTGTTGTTTGAAAATATTTGTGAAAATACGTGTGGGTGAAAAAGTGTGTAGAAATACGTGAAATGCTGTTTAAAAACTGAAAATTGTTGTTTGAGAAGGGTTGCCAAACACCCCCTTAAAGATTTTAAATTATTAATTTACAAATGTCACCTTGTTTACTCTTTTATTCGTAACATAAGTCTAAAAGAAAGATCAAACGAATAATAGTATATAACACAATTATTTCAAAAAATCAATATACCATGACATTCACCTATGTTTTAACTATTTTAAAACGTTTTATTATATTAAAAAAAAGGAAATTTAAAACATGACTCCAACTAAAATTGTATTTCACTGTTTCATCATTTGTTATAATTTCATATTAAATATAATAATAACATAATAAAAGTTTAACCAAATATACCATATTTGTGCCATATGGCTAAAATTATTATATTTTTTGTGGAATTATACAAATAATTAATTTATCCAGTATGCAAATTTATTAGAATTACAATTACTTAGGAGCTGTTTGATATCATTGTTTAAACAATAGTTTTTAATATTTAAACAACAATAACACTTTTGATACATATTTCTATAATATTCAAATACGTATTTCTACAACATTTAAAACTGAATAACAATACTAGAAATCTTCAATTAAACGAGTTCTTAATTTTATAAAATATGTGAGTTCTAGTTAACTGAACGTATAAACTTCTTTAATGGTTAAATACAATATTTAAAATTCAATCTCTACATAAGCTAAAACTATTTAATATATTAGTCTAATAATAAAAAATTATTATAAAAAGACGCTATAAATGGAAACTTTTTCTAAAATTCTATAAAATATAAATTGGAGCACTTATTTGAGCACATATAGGAGGAGTAGCCTATAGTAGTAGACCCAACCTACTGTACCAAAAACTATTTTATTTGGGACCCACCCACGCAACAAATTAAATTAACTAAAACCACACCAAACCGTTATAACACTGGCTTTCTCTCCTTGGACCAATCAAAACCTCTTTCCTTGACACTATAATATTCTCTCTCTCTCTCTCTCTCTTTTTAATAACACCACGGCTCTTTTTAACATTTCCAAGTCACCACCGCGCACGTGACCCTCGATCACCGCTCACGTGACCCTTCTCTCTCTATTTTCTCTTGCTTTCTTTTGGCTTTTCTCGTTCGCTCGCTCGGCCATGAGCGAAGCTCAGATCTGAGAGATTTCGGGTTTTTTTTTTTTCTCGGATCTGAATTTTGTGGTTTTTTTTTTTTTTTCTTCTTCCATGGCGTCGAGGAACCGGACGGTGATTTTCAGGAAGTACAGGGATGCGTTGAAGACCGTTAGGGCTCCGACTAGTTCTTCGCCGGCGTCGACGAGTTCTGGCGGCGGTCGCGGTAATGGTCCGGTGATTGAAATGGTCAACGCCTCGCTTCTTCATCCTAATCGGTCTTACACTCCTCTTAGCACTGAGGATCCTGGTAATTCAAGGTCTCTTTTTTCTCTCTGTGTTTGGTTGCTCAGAAAATGTTGGAAAAGTAAAGGAATTGAAATTTTTTTCAATCTTAATGAGTGTAATTGAGCTGAGTTAATTTCAATCTCAGTGTTTTCGTTGTTAGGAGATGATAAGAACGAAGATCTTATACAGCTAAGACGAATAAGATTGCTAATTAGTGTGTAATTGAGCTGAGTTTATTAGTAGATTTGAAATCAGGACAACATTGTATAATTTGAATTAGGCTGCTAATAAAATGTTGGAAAAGTAAAGGAATTTGAAATTTTCATTCTTAATTAGTGTAATTGAGCTGAGTTGATTTCAATCTCAGTGTTTTCGTTGTTAGAAAATGATGATAACGAAGATCTTGTACAGCTGAGACGAATAAGATTTCTAATTAGTGTGTAATTGAGCTGAGTTTATTAGTAGATTTGAAAGCTGGACAACATTGTATAATTTGATTTTGGTTGCTGATAAAATGTTGGAAAAGTAAAGGAATTGAAATTTTTTTATCTTAATTAGCGTAATTGAGCTGAGTTAATTTCAATCTCAGTGTTTTCATTGTTAGGAAATGATAAGAACGAAGATCTTATACAGCTGAGACAAATAAGATTGCTAATTAGTGTAATTGAGCTGAGTTTATTAGTAGACTTGAAAGCTGGACATCATTGTATAATTTGATTTTGGCTGCTGATAAAATGTTGGAAAAGTAAAGGAATTTGAAATTTTCAATCTTAATTAGTGTAATTGAGCTGAGTTAATTTCAATCTCAGTGTTTTCATTGTTAGGAGATGATTATAAAAGCAAAGATCTTGTACAGCTGAGACGAATAAGATTGCTAATTAGTGTGTAATTGAGCTGAGTTTATTGGTGGATTTGAAAGCTGGACAACATTGTATAATTTGATTTTGTTTACTGATCAATTGTTGGGAAAGTAAAGGAATTGAAACTTTCAATCTTAATTAGTGTAATTGAGCTGAGTTAATTCAAGCTCTCTGTCTATCTGTGTTTGGTTGCTTAGAAATGTTGGAAAAGTAAAGGAATTAAAGCTTTTAATCTTAGTGTTTTCTTAGTTTTTATATTTTAGGAAATGATAAAACAAAGATCTTATATAGCTGAGACGAATAATATTGCTAATTAGTGTAAATGAGCTGAGTTTATTAGTAGATTTGAAAGCTTAACAATTTACATGAAGAATTTTTTTTTTTTTTTTTTTTTTAAATCTTGAATTTAAATTATATTATGATTTGGGTTTTTAGGGTGTATAAGCCCTGTTAGGAGTTCATAATTTTTGGATTGCTATAGGTGCTGTTATTCTATAAAATATGTGTGGATAGTAGTCAAGTTTGTTTCTTGCGGAGTGATCGACTTCAACCATAGGAGAAAAGAAAAGAGGAGAGGAGAGGATTGCTAGCCTTGAAGCAAAAGAGTGATGCTAGGAATACTGCAAATACTAATGTGTCAACTTTTAAATACAACATAAAAAAGTAACTAAATAATTCATTTGGTATGTTATTGATGGGGCACCAACCGAATTCATTGCTACGTTAGTTTGAAAGCTTTTTGGGTAAAATTGGTACTAGATTATCATTTTTTTTTTATAAGTAATAATCAATTTATTGAACAAGCCTTCTTCAAGTATATGGAAAAATATACACAAAGTAGACAAGGAATTACAAAATGTTATGTACAAGTGGATGATGATTCTAACAACTTAGTAATGGAGTTACAATTAGTAAAACCCCACAACTAGGACCAATCAAACAACAATCTAGAAAAAAATTCTATCAAATATGTCCTTGAACTTTCCAAATTCTCAAATGTACAACCTTACACTCCCCCCATAGTGTCCGCATCAAACATAAGGGAACTAGATTCCAAATATGAGAAGACTATGCCACAAGTGGGCCTGTCACCTGATTTTTAGTGTCGAAAGTCATGAGGGTCTAACAATCTTAGCGTTGCTAGCATTTTTTAAGTTTATGAAGATGAGTGAGGTGCAATATAATTTGGATTTTCCTTTGTTTGGCTTTGTTCCAATATAGCAGGGACATATCTTTTTTATGTGGAGCTTGTGTGAGGTTTTTGGTAGATGAAGTAGGCGCTTCAAGTGCATTAGGCTTGCCTCTCAATATTGTAGTGTTAGAGATATATCTGATTTATATTGCAATTGGAGTGTAAAAATGAGAAGTGAAATACCAGTGGCAGTTTAAGCCAGGAGAGATGGTTTATCTGGAGGTTGGTGTGAGACCCAAGGGCATTTGTGGGACATCGAAAGGCTAAATTAATGTGAATATATAATATAGTAGAAGGCAACTATAGATTTCTGTTGAGTTTTTCTTCTTCTGTTGGATTTTTTTTTTCTTAACGTTTTTAGTACTACACATTTTCCTCAGTTAGGCATCCAATCATGTAGCAAATATTAGTGGGGAAGTCATATGTTTTTTTTTGGCTGCAGTAAGGGTGCACTTACTGTGGGTCTACCTCCAGCTTGGGTGGATGTATCTGAAGAAATATCAGCAAATGTACAGCGTGCACGGACTAGAATGGCTGAGTTAGCCAAGGCTCATGGAAAGGCTTTAATGCCTTCGTTTGGAGATGGTAAAGAAGATCAACATTTGATTGAGTCCCTTACACAAGAGATAACTGCTCTGATAAAGAGATCAGAGAAGAAACTACAGAGACTTTCTGCCGCTGGGCCTTCTGAGGATTCAAATGTTAGAAAGAATGTGCAGGTATGACTTGCAGCAAGATGTGTTACTTATCATTGCTAGCACAGCTATGTCGATTGTCTCTGATATTTTGATTTTTGTACAAGAGGGTTGTCAATTATCTTGTTTCTGGACTCTCGTATAAACCATCATCCTGCATATGGCATTTGCAACCAATATAAACATATACATATCAACTTCTATCCTCTCAAACAGGGGCCTATTCTGGTGAATTATGCTTATGTTTGCACTTTTTTGTTGCAGCGCTCTCTTGCCACTGACCTTCAGAACCTTTCAATGGAGCTTCGCAAGAAACAGTCAACTTATTTAAAGCGCCTCAGGCAACAAAAAGAGGTGCAGACCAAATTTTCCTCTTAAAGGGAAAAATTATTAGACAATTGTGACTTTGCAATTACAAAGTCACACAATTCAGTGCCTCCTCCTTTGGCACTTCGAAGCATGCTTTGTCATGTATGGTTCCAATATATGGAATAAAACTACAGCCCTTGATGCTGCTACTTTTCTTTTAGAATATTTGAAACGGATCTCTTTTGTTCATAACCACAAGAGCACTGAATAGCTTATAAAGCATTTATTCTCAAAAAGTTCGTCTGTTATTATTTTGTGTTGCAGGGTCAAGATGGGGTTGATTTAGAGATGAATCTAAATGGAAGTAGATCTATAACGGAAGATGAGGATTTGGACAACATTGTATGTGTTTCTTTTTAACCTTCTCCTGTACATTTGGCTAAATTAATCACAAGAAGTATTAAATCAAATGATCTTTTTACTCCAAATTCTTTGTACTCCACATGATTTGCTCTGAAAATTTAGCTTACTGTTGTGCCTGAACCTTACCTCAGATGACACTAATATAGTATAATAATATGTTAGGTGTTTAGTGAACATCAAATGACCAAGATCAGAAAAAGTGAGGCATTCACTGCCGAAAGAGAGAGAGAGATCCAACAGGCAAGTAGAATTTCTTTGTGCACCATTATCAAAATAGCTTTACACTAACCTTCTGCTATTTAATTATTTTTAATTAAATCTAATTTTTTTTCCTTCTTTCTATATATGCTTGTGTAGGTTGTGGAATCTGTAAATGAGCTTGCTCAGATTATGAAGGATTTATCAGTTCTAGTGATAGACCAGGGCACCATTGTTGATCGAATAGACCACAACATTCAGACTGTTGCAACCACTGTGGAGGAGGGGCTAAAGCAGCTGCAGAAGGTCCTTTCTTCCTTCCTCCTTTTTTTTTCCTTTTTTTTTTTTTAATTTCTGGATTTTCTTCTTAGCCTCTGGGTTATATAGCAATGCTATGTTGGGTGCTTTGGGTTTGCAGGCAGAGAAGACACAGAAACAAGGGGGGATGGTGATGTGCGCTACAGCTCTCATAATCATGTGCTTTGTCATGTTGGTTCTGCTAATCCTAAAGGAGATATTCTTGTAATCTTTGGGCACTGTTATCTCCAGATTTTGCTTACATTCTTATTGTTGTGATCCTCCCCTGAGACTTTTAACACTCAAAGAAAGGGTGGTGTGCCGTGCGCACGAGAAGATCATGGGAGATTCAAACAACCCCAATATACTTGATAAAGAGACTGTATCTATTTGTTTCTTTTCATTTTCCTGGTTTTTGGGGAGGGGAAAAGAAGGGAAAAGGGGTGGGAGGGTTCATAGGGGACATGCCCAGGAAATGTATAGAGCTGCTATTGTATTTCGTTCCATTGGCAAGGGTATTTTTCAATGGGACATGTAATTGATTTTTCTGATCTCCTGGAGGAGTGGAGGGTTGTGGCTTAGTTCCTTCCTTGGGGTTCGACTTACAGCGTGGTGAGGCTGTTTTATTTGTTTCTATTGATTTTTTCTCATGCAATAAAGATGAATACATCCAAAAATTAATGCATCAGGTTTTGGTATGAAACTATTTCTTTGTGGAGATGCATGGCAATTCCAAGCATGTGCAAGTGTGTAAATATTTAGTACTGTGACCAGGGGCGGTTTGATGCACTCGCGAAAACTGGTTATCTTTTTTTAAATGAAAAATTACTACTAATTAAAAATGAACTATTTTCTTTTTTTGTGAAAGTTTAGACACAAAAAATTTGACAATCTTTCACACCTGTTGATGTTGCAGATTGATGTAACAGAGTGATGATGTTAATGGTGGATCTAGATAAAAACTAGTAAAAATTTGCCAATTCAAATATTGTGAAAAATGTTGTAAATTTTTTTGTGTATTGTCCTTTTTTTTTTTTTATGGAAGTGTTACCTTCACAATATTTTTCACAACAAATTTTAGGTGTTAAGTTGTTACTAGTTCTAATTTGAATCCAACATTAAAATTATATTTTTGCCATCAATAACAACTTATTACTTAGGATTTGTTGTAAAAATGTTGTGAAAAATGTTGTAGTCGTAACATTTTAGGATTTTTTTTTTTTTTTTGGTAGTATTTGGGCTTAATTATTACTATTACATTGATTGAAATAATCTTATAGATTAAACTTTGGGGTTTTTTTTTTACTTGGGGCCTTAGACGACCGTATCAATTACTTTCACTATTGAGCCGACATTGACAGTGACATAATAAATTTCACAATTTATTGAGGTGACGTGTTGTGATTGGTGTCCAATAAAAATGATGTTAGTTGTGTATCCATATAAAAGTGATGATTCACTAATTATAATTTGTCACCTCAATAAATTGTGAACTAAGTTGTGAGATCTGAAACTACAATAAGGATTGAGATTTATAAGTTTTGTATCCCCATTTGTTTTCATCGGTACAACCTTTCTTTCTTTCACTTCTCTTATTTTATCTCTCATTTTAATTAAAAATTGGCTAAAACTATGACACGCTTTCACTTCTTCAATTTTTTTTGGGACAAAAGTAAAATTTTAGAAAATGAAAATATCCACCAATTCAAAATTCCCTTTTGTCTGGGTAAAGATATTATAGAGAGATTTATGTTTCGAAACTTTGGTTTAAATGACTTGAATTTTATGTATGAAAATATAATTTTGTTTCCACTAGATTGAAATTTTAAAAAAGTGCACTTGTATTGTACTAAAACCGAAACCAACAATTCATTTTTGAGAAACAAACAATATATTAAACCAGAACTAACAAATTATACATATATTCACACACATACAGGCAGTTTTAAATGACTTCCATTTGTTTTCAAAGAATGATATGGTAGAAAGTTTCAAATTAGATCTTCTGAAATGCCGAAATATTTTAAGTAATATATCTTTTTGTAACTGTGCAAAGCGGACTGCTTTCGTAGCTCAGTTGGTTAGAGCACCCGTTTAGTAAGCGGGAGGTCTTGAGTTCGACTCTCAACGAAAGCAATTTTCCACCTTTTTCGTGCATATCCATTTCTTTGCTCGGTTCCTTTTTATGTGGGTCAAATTCGAAGTTTTCTAGTTGAAGAATGACTTTGATTAGGCCTTGTACATTCCATCTTTTATGTGTCACAGATTCAAAGTTAAAGATGTTTCAAATTCAATGTTTTTCTTGTTCAAGAATGACTTTTATTAAGCCTACATTCCATTTTGCTGCTTGGGCATCATTCAAAGTATTCTAACAAGAATGACTTTTTGAGTAGGCCTTTGTTGCATTTGCTGTTTGGGGTACCATTTCTACTACAGAGAAAATCATGTGGAAAATAAAGATGTATCCAGATATCCCCATCAATACAGGTTTACCAATCAACTGTAAAAAGCTCCAAGGTTAAACTCAGTCTGTCTAGCATTGGTTCAAACAACATACATGAAAACTCTTAACAAAACCCATGCACCAAAATTACTTGGGACATCATTCCTACCATTTTGTGTCATCCACAAGTTATTCAAGCCCTCCTCTTATTCAAGTAAAGCTGAATCACTCCATTCCTTTAGCAAACATACTTAAAGTGAAAGAAGAAGGCAATAAAAGTTTGAGCCCCAAGACCTTAACTTTTAAGACTGAATAAATAATGACAAATTATTGTAATGAATGATTTAAAATTACAACAGTAAAGTTTCTTTCTTTGAATTACAAAAACTAATAACCCAATTATTGGTTGTATACTTGTATGCCACCCCAAGCATGGTCACCAACATAAATGAATTTCAAACTCTTTAACCTGCTTAAATGAATTCTATTCTCTTGCAGGCCTTACCCCATATCATTGGACCAATCAGTTATTGGTTATAGTAAAATGGTTACTACTGAAGCAAATTCATGGCTGGAAACTAGCGCAAACTCTTCTTCTTGGATTTGGGTGAATCTGAGGGAAGGAACGACTTCATTATAAGATCAGAGATTGACCATTTCAGCACAAAAGTCAACCTTGGAAGAATTATAGACAGTAAGTCTACGTCCGCCATGGCCCTATGAGCTTTATCGGTTAATGGAATTTCAAAGCTTTGACGAAGGGCTTGCAATGAAATTGAAGTACTTTTTTCACCTATAAATAAAATCAATACAAATTCTTTGTGTCAAGTGTCAACACACATAAAAAAAATGTTTTTGTGTGCACTGAGAGAGAGATTGACCTTTGGATTTCATCATCTCACGTGCCAGAGTAAGCGTATCCACAAACAACCAATTTGAAGGAAACTCAGCTTTACAACGAGTAAATTCACTACGCAAAAAAGGCACATCGAAACTGCGAGCATTATGAGCGGCCAACACTACATATCCCCCAGGTTTCTGACGGCTTCTTACAAACTGCAGTAAGATTGGTATCAGGTCCTCCATCCTACATGTAATTCACAAAACCAAAGTTAACTTGATTGTAATCAAGTCTGAACTTTACTGAGCAACAATAAGTAAAATATGGGCACTAATAAGTTTAATGACACTCAATAACCTATCTAAATAAACAAGCAATTTTCCAACCCTCATTAGCAACACACTACAGCCAGGGAATAGAGCCTGTCCTCGGGGTATCTCACATCACACTTAGGCCCAAAGTCCAAGCGCTTCGCTTAACTGAAGCAAAGCTTGTTTACCTTTCAGATTAGTAGTTAAATTAAGAACTTGATCTTGAAGGAAATGACATGAACCATAAAAATGAAAATAAATAAATAAATAAAACTTATCAAAAGACACAAACAAGGATAATTTACTATTCTTGTGTTTTTTGGTCTTAGCCTATAGGATACATTTTGATTAAACCTTATGCTTCGTTCAAAGATATTAAATTTACGTATAAAAATGTTATATTTCAACTTTATATGACTATATTATTATCACTTAGTCTATTTTCATAATTGTTATCAAATTTACTTATTAAAATTTTAAGAGATTCTAATAACTTTTGTAAATTTGAACTGACAAACTTTATATAAATTGCACAATTCATTTAAGGTAATAGGCAAAACATATTCCTGTTTTAATTTTATTCAACATTTTATGTTTTAGTTTACTATAAAGAGCACTTGTGCTTTGCGTCTGAGAGCTTCAAAGGGCTATGCGGTGCTTGACGCTTTTATTATCAGTGCACAAGAGATTACAAACTAGAGAGACCTAAATGACAAGTTACCTACCCAACGAAATAGAAAACAAAAGCCAATGAGCTAATGGCATCTCCTTTATTTATAAAAACAAGATGAAGGATGAAATCGTGGGTTCAAGACC
This sequence comes from Castanopsis chinensis, assembly GCA_032878915.1. NCBI lineage: Eukaryota > Viridiplantae > Streptophyta > Magnoliopsida > Fagales > Fagaceae > Castanopsis > Castanopsis chinensis. The sequence continues at coordinate 3,957,098 of JAVQMG010000099.1, read as the reverse complement.
GAGTGGATGTGTATGTAACTTACCAATGAAAAAATGGAAATAAAATGCAAAAATTCAATCAACCATTGAAATCAACTTCAGATTAAGTCATCCACAGTTACTTAACCATTTAAAACTATAAGCAAGATTGTTTCCTAAAATTGTGGTAGGTTTAGTAAATCACACATGCACTCATGAGTACTGAACTTATAACCTCGTCATTTGGGCCAGAGCTTATTGGCTAAATAATTGCAGAACCATTTCTATTGTTATGGGTGTTCCTCAGGTCTTTAATGTCAGTTGTGGTCTTCTTTTCTAACAAATAACAAGATCCATAATTCCAGGACTTAACAAGTTGAAACATTTATTGGCTAAACTAGAGAACAAAGCTGGATGGACATTTAAAGAAGTAAAATTCCTTGGAATTAGCCAAAAATTGGAGTAAAGCATAATACCCAACATACAAAAACCTTATTATATATAGCATAAATCCTCTTTAAAGCTTTCACTTTATCTAGATAGACAATTTGAGTTGGACCATATTTTCAGAATCAAAACATTTCCTCACTACATGCATGACTTGTTGACCTTCCTCATCATAATTCCATATTATTAAGGTACTTCAACAATGAATGTGCTCAATTCAGATTCCAGGCATTTCCATCATCCTATAAGAAGTGCGCCATAATGTGTCCATGTCCAACAGACCAATTTACAAATCATCCAATGTTATCATTGTGTCATAGATCTTCCTTTACAATAATCAGAATGTGCTGGTCAAACAATCTATAAATTATGTCCAGTGAAGTCACAGCTTTACTACTATCAGAAGCATTATGCAGGAACTTGTGATGAAAAACAATTTGTTTGTTGGTCTTGGTCCAAACCATGAGTTCTTACCCTAATCATGTTTGAATACAGAAATTTTCAGATAGGCGTAAGATTATTTTAGACTTTGGAGTTTGAAGTACTTTCTATGTTTCCATTTTTACTTACCACCTTAGAATTTGGTATCAATTGATTACTCCAGGCATATATATGCTACTTCTGTATGCGTTCTAGACATGCAAATACAAACGCACACATGATCCAAGGTTCCTTAAAAAATGTGCAAGCAAAGTATAAAGTCATAAAATTATCTTTAATAACATATACTGAAAATGAAAAGAAAACAAGAAACTTTGGAGTCATTTTATGACTAAAGAATTGAATAGCACATAATAAATTATATTCCATGATCACATCAATAAATGGTCCCAGGCACAGACAAGTGGAGAAGAGTTATTACAAAATTTGAATTAATTGCCCATACATATGACACAAAAATAGAAGCTGTAACTTTTTATTTATTTATTCTTATTATTATTTTAAACTTCTTTAATGGGATTGCATATCAAACAATTAAAATATAGAATACCTTGGAACATCAGGTTTGTTGACCATACGGGTTGTAATGCCATGAACATGTGAATTTGGAACAAAGCGTTGAGGGTTTACTAGAGTCTGGAAAGTGCTGTTTTCACCACCCTCAAGATCTCTAAGTGCAATCTCAATGATACGTTCATTCTCTCTGCTAAAACCAGTTGTCTCGATGTCAAAAACAATAACTGTCACAAGGCTAGCCAGTTCCTTATTCTCAGCAATCTTTTGTCGAATATCACAATATTCAATATTTTGGAATTGACTAATTTCTGTCTTATTTACACTAAATGCATCACTTTTTGAAACCACTCCATCTAAAATTTCATGCCCAATGTTGCTCAGTTTGCTTTGCTGGGTGGTTTTATTTCTTCCCTCTGCATTTGTAAATACAGGTCTTTGAGTCCATCTCCTATTGTAACTTCTCTCAAGCCCATAGATATTAGAACCAAGTAGCCTAAAGCTAGAACTGTTTTTGTCAGTCCTACTCAAAATGTGGAAGCTTTCCCTCCAAAAAGTAGCTAAGGTGGGGATTCCGCATCTAGGAACTTGCAAGATGGAAAAGCACATAGAACCTGTCCTCATCTTAACTCCAAAGTTATAGAAGAGCAAGGTTCCTATACAGTTGTAGATTCCACATAACACACAATCAATCAGCTTTGACCTGGGGAAGAAAAAAATTGATAAGAGAAAGATTGGAAGGAGAAAAAAAATTATCACAATGAACCAACTGCAAATTATCTACCACCTCAAGCATCAGTGCTGCATAATGAAATATTGCAGTTCACTAAACACGAACAAAGTATATTAATGATAAACTATGAAATTCAAATTTAAGGGTCCAGCAGGACCCTTAAATTTGAATTTCATAGTTTAAGGGTCCTGCTGGACCCTTAAATTTGAATTTCCCAAAAAAATTCCAAATCTTCATTAAAGTAGAAGAGCCCAACAATGTGACATACATCATCCAATATACGAAGCCAATCAAGCTCTAAGATGCATACTATAAGCCAATTAACAATGTGTCTGTTACCAGACCAAACCACCTTTCAAAGCCAAGAAAAACCAGAATAAAAGGCTTCCAATCAGACAAACCAAGGGTACCTACAAATTTCATTCACAATCATAAATTAAATCCACTTCTACCTTAACAAAAAATGCTCCAAAGATAAATAACAAAATTATGCCAAAAAAGTATAAAAATATACCTTAATATAAAAACATAACTTAATGCTTATTCCAGTAGCAAAAGCCTAAAAAAATGGACTCAATACCAGGGGGAGGGGGAATACTATCAATGAAATTTTAAACTTTATCCCCAATAACATACCAACCCCTTATCAGCAACATTTTCAAACCAACCTTAGTCACATAATGTGATTCAGAATCATCCAAAAGTGGAGGTAATCCATGCCTTAATCTTCTTAAGAACAATGAAAAACTCAAAATTACAACAAAATAAAATGCCCCATTTGATCAAATAAATCAAACTCATTAACCTGCATACAATTGGCATATAAAGTGATAAACTTTTATAGAACTAACTAAAATATAGACAAAAAAAAAAAAAAAACCCAGGACCTGAACTAAAAAATCCCAAGCATGCAAATTGTAATCACAAAAAAGAAAACAAAATAATATTATTGTTGAAAAAATTTAAAACTTTATCCCAAAAAAATACCAACCCATTATCAGCAACATTTTCAAATCAATCCTAGACACAAAATGTGACCCAGAATCATCCAAACTAAAAACCGCCCATGCTTAATTTTCTTAGGCACAATGAAATCCTCAAAATTACAACAAAATGAAACAGCCCATTTGATCAAATAACTCATACTAATTAACCCACATATAACTGGCACATAAAGTGATCAACTTTGATAGAACTAACTAAAATTTTTAAAGAAAACCCAGTACTCTTTTCTGACACAGGCAAAAAAAAAAACTGCTAAAACAGTATTAGAAGCTGAGTTCAGTTTGATTTGGTTTCGTTTCATAGAGCATAAAAAGACACAAAAATCAGTTCCAACTTCATATTTTCTTTTTCTTTTTCTCACTTCATTTCATAAGAAACCAATAAGAGAGAGAGAGAGAGAGAGAGAGAGAGAGACATGCCTGGTAACTGTTAAGATTGAAACCCAAAAAACAAGCGGATTTGTATGAGATTTGAAATGTGATATTTTATGGTGAGAAAGAGAGAAAGAGTGTTTATTTCGGATGGCTTATGGAGATGAGAGTTTTTGTAAAAGAAGCAACTGTGACTGTAAGAAAGTAATGATGAGGAAAATCATTAAAAAAAAAAAAAAAAAGGAAATAATTTTAGTATTTTTCGAGTTTCAACTTCCAACCTAAACTTTCGGATCCATGAACGATGCCCCGTCCGGGTTCAACTCCTCTCTGGTTTGGTACCTTAATTTTTTTTTTTGGAAAATGATATTTTTACAATATTTTTAAAATAAATCTTACGTGGTAAGTTGTTACGGGTTATTAATGGTAGGGTAGAAATGAAATTTTAGTGATAAGTTCAAATTTAAACCAATAACAACTAACCACCTCTGATTTGTTGTGAAAATATTGTGGACGTAGCATCTATCATTTTTTTATACTCCGTCCAATTCTCATGCCATATCAGCAAAGTCTATGTGAAGTGGGTCCCAGAAAAGTGTAGCTCTTACTTCTTATCATATTTATTTGGTTAATAAATCACTAATCCATGTGATGCACATGCAAATTGTGTCATAAAAGTGATTTGATCATGTCATGAATTAATTAGGATAATTTTGATAGACTCCAAAATTGGTGATTTTAACCTATTCTTAGTTTAGATTTTTAATGGTGTCTCTAGTGTCTTGTATGGCTATAATTTTTTTAAAAAATAAATAAGAAATAATCTCAGTTCATGGTGATTATTCTTTATTATCAAATTAAGATATCAATTAATTTTTTATGTATCGAATCAAATTTTTATTAGTTGAGCTATTTGGAATCCTGTTCATGGCTATTATACTTGATATATAGTCGTTTTTCAATATGATAGGAATTAAAGACAATTTTAACAAAATTGTTGCTATATGTGATCTCGAAGTTGTCTTGCTAAAATAACAAAAACAAAAGTTTAATGGAGCTTTATCTCAAATTTTATTTTGTAGTATTAGAGCACTTGCATTAGTGCTTGTGTAATATAAAAAATATCATATTTTATCAGTGGCGACTTCAGGAATTTTGTTTACAGTGGTTATTAAGAAGCTCAAATTAAAAAAAAAAAAATAATAATAGTAAAAAGAGAACTTGAATATATCAATTATTGACAAAAAAAAAAAAGTTTTATAATTTCCTTCTACAAGTTTTTAAATTTTGAATTGCTACATAATAGTTCATTATGAGTATTTATTGCCAATGTGAGTAGCTATTACCATTTTATTTTGTTAAGTTTGTTTAACATTTTTATTTTTATGAAGTTTTTATTATCTATTAATTAGTCATTGTTTTTATAAAAATATTTCAAACTATATAAATAAACTTAACTCATTCACACTCATTCATACATAAAATAATACACTATGTGTCTACTTGACCAATAAAATGCTTGAACAATCACTAACTTTACAATTTTTCTTCTTGAATTTTTCTGACTTTATAACAAAAAGTTATTATAACATGATAACAATATACACACATGTAATAAACCCTCTCTATTTTTCTAATTATTATATTATATAAAGTTATATTATTTTTGTACTGTACACACAAATATCCACACACGTTATTATTCACACAAGTAACATTATAACAAAAAGTAATGTACACAATTAATATTAGATACACACATATAATATAAATTTATAATAAAGAGTGACATTTACAGTTCACAAACACATACTCGTAATCTTAGAGTTGAAACTTAGAGCATTCACAACTGAAAATGTCATCCTATTCTATTTTACCATCTCAAAAAGTTATTTTATCAATTATACTATACCATTTTATAATACAACTAACATCCCAACTTTTATTTTTTTATTCTACTCATTAAAATAATATATATTACCCTCTAAAATAGTACAACACAATTTCCAATACAACACTTTCTCTTTTGTCTCCCCCATCTCTCTTCCACTTTATCAATTAAAATATATTATAATTTTTACTAAAGTGTTATAGCGTCATCCTACATTTAGGATGGCATTGTAGCACAATTGTAAAAAAATTTGCAATTGTAAGATTTTACAAGTCTGGCTGCTGGGCTTTTTTTGTACCTTTATGCTAAATTTTCTATACATATGCCATTTACAATTGCCAATGAAAATGCTTTTATAGTAAGGGTGTATAAGATTTAAGTTAGGATGTGCAAAAATATTTTAAAGAATAGACTAAAGTATTAAACTAAAAAAAAAAATTATAAATATATATAATTTTTTTCTTTTTTTTGAAGTCAGCGGGTTCATTTGAACCCCCTGAATAACGAGTAGAGCTGCCCCTGCATTTTATCCAACTTAAGTCCAAAAATTACCCACATCAAGTAATGTTAAGTTATATAAAAATACATAATTGTTACAATAATCGTGTAAATTTACACTAATACTACTCATTTTGCATTTATTTTTTATTCTTTCTTTATATATCTCGAGGATAATAGAAGATAGTGGATGGTGATTGTTATGTATGAAGAAAGAGAAACAATTAAAAAAATTAAGAAAATTTTAATATTATAATGACATATAGTGTAAAATAGATAATTTGATGTAGAGTGTTTTGAAAAATGAATATGTAAAAAAAAAAATATGCTCTTATATTAAAATAAACAAATTTTTTTACACAAATTGATGTGAATACTCTTACTTTTAGTATTAGATAATGGAGTTCATAACTATAGAGCTAGATAATCATATTAGTTCCGAAGGAATCAATAAAGCATAGCAGACTGCATGTAAGATCACAAGAAGATCAAGATACTTATTGATCAAAAAATTTGATTTGTCTAGCGGTTTCAATTTAATTCTTTGCATGCTAGATATATTCTTGACCTTAATTCCCATAAAAAATTACATTAATTAACTAATTGTAAAAGCGCAAGGCTTTATCTAAGGCCCAAATTGCATAATATTTCAACTATCGCATGTCTGAGTACTATATATAATCTAATCAAATATATCCTTGTAATTATGTTCATTGAGCTCAAGGTCGGTTGTTTCTTGCTCAAAAAGAATTACTATTACAATAAGAAATTAAGAATGAATAGAATGCAATCAAAATGATGATGGTTACTTGTTCATTAGACCACCATAATATATTGTCTTGAATATATAAACACCATTAATTATGTAGTTCTCTTTGGCTTTGGCACCAATCTTGGTACTGCACTGGCTAAGTGTTGAAAAAGTCAATAGTATTAGTATAGATGAAACGTGAAGTTTTGCATTTGCTCTACAAATGAAGCATCACGTGTGATTATGCCTTGCTTGATATAGCAGGGCACGTAGAGGATCATGGAACTAATGACACTACAAGTAATGTTTACCAAACTGCCTAGAAAGCAAGAAACTTATGCATTTTGGTTTTTTTAAAGGAAACAGTTTTTCTTTCTTTCATTCCCTACTCTGTTGTTTTCCCCACAATCACAATACAAGAACAGTATGGGTTACTATTGAAGCAGTAAATCTACATAATTTTTTTTCCACCAAATTTTTTCATATATGTAGGCATTAGCATTACTCCTTAATGAAGTAATCTTGCAAGATGCTTTTGTCCCTTTTGCTTTTTTAGGCCACAAAGCATAAATGTTATATTATATTTATTCTCCTTTTTTATTATTTAAATCTTCTCAATGATTATTAAAGTTTTATTGATGTTCATCCTGCACATTGAGTTACAGAGTTGGATTTGTTGGGCTCTTTTTATTCTTTAATAAAAACCCTGATTGATATCAATTGTATCATTCTCTCCTTATTGATTCTAGTGCACATTTGAAAATTGAAAAATTCTATAGTCACAATTTTTTTTTAAGGGAATAGTTATAAAAGTTTTCACAACCTTTTCCCAAAATTTGTTAAGGTGGTAAGTCATTATTAGAATAATATCATTTTCTCATTAACTCACTGTTAACATCATTTTTATGATACATCAATCACAACAAATAGCATCAATAATTTTTTTTTGTTATAAAAATTGTAATTTTTTTTTTGGATCTTTTGATTTATCGCATGCCAAACCCCTTCAAAATAAGAAGTTAGAAAGGAAATTAAGTGCATAAATAGAAATTGAGCCTCACATTGGCCATCACTATTTAGCCTAGAGAGTGAGAAACTATATGGGAGGAGTAAAGTGAGCTTAAAAACTATATGTGAGCCATCACTAATTTGAAACGCCTTATGACAAATGTCCAAGCCTAAACTTTGACCACCCTTTTTATAGTTGGGTGCTTAGTATGCTTGAAAGTTCAATATCAAGAAGGGCACATGATTTTTGGCTAGGAATGACCTACAACTCTTATAAGTTAAGAACTCTTCCAATCTCCTTAAGCAAGATGAGGAAAATTTAGCACTAGGCCCACATGAAATTTCCAAAGTACAATTTTAAGAAAATTCTACCTCAAAATTCATCACATGCAAGAGATAGAACTTTATGTGTGTATGACCTATAGTTTTTTTTTTTTTAAAATAAAAAAGGGCTTATACAGTGTGGTATCATTGCCCTAGCTTACTTAAACTCGAATTCTATGATGTGGGACCATTGAAAATGCTTGGACCTATTCATGTGGGCAAAACATTTTAAATTGAAGTGTCATGACTCAAACCACAACCCTTGGACTCGCAAGGGTGATGGTTCAAGAGACTCCTACCATCAGGCTACCACCCTTTGGTGATATAACCTAGTTAGAGATACATAACAAAATCTCATAATAAAGGAGAAAATAACATTTTAGCATGGAAATGTTTAGAAAAAATAAAAATAGAAAAAGAAAATGGTAGTAAGAGGTCATGACATGGATAAGTAAGATTAAAAAAATATAAATGATTAGATAAAAGAAAAAGAAAATTATATAACTCTAATTTTTTGGCAAGCAAGAATATATTTCTTGCTTGCTTGTGTTTTTATACTTTTTTTGTTTCCTTTTCTTTTGAGTTGGAGAAGGAACTTATTTTTTGATATGATAGGATACACTATATATAGTAGAAGTCATTAATGAGTTCTTCATGACCTTAGTTCTAACAATATTGAAATTGAGGCCAACTTGGAGGCTTTCCTAGGTGTGTTTGGAAGTCAAAATTGAATTTTTCTTGTTGTAAGTATTAATAGTTGCTTTTGCAAATTTATTCATAAATATGTGAGTTTTTCTATTATTATCCAGAAATGGTAAGTTGTTATGCTTGCTTAAATTTGTCATATATATAGATATTAAATGTAGTAAATTTTTATTGCTCTTGGATTAATACTATATTTTTGTGAGATATCACCACTAAATAGTTTGGTTTATGTTACTATATTCTTGGATCCATGCTTTTATTTAATATCTATTTATAAGTTAATCGCACGCAAAATTTCCATTTACCATTAAATTTATAATGTTGCCGTTTACTACTAATTTTTTTGTCAAAAATTTTGTTGGATTGGTTTTGTTGGCTTTGCTATCTCTTTACATGAATTGAAGGAATCACCTGTCTTAACAGTTTTTTGCCACAACCGGAAAAAATTTTCGTCCCCACCTGGGCCATGTCCATGCCTCTTAATCAGTCAGGCCCAAATCCAACCATCTTTACTTGCTTCTTATTAGACACAAAATCAAATACCTCATGTGCGAGTGCTGCTCTCTCTCACGCCCAAATTCTATACATAATCCTCCTTCGTAAACGTTCGATCCCAACCAAAAGAAGCCTTCAATCTTTTCTTAAATTAAAATCATCGGTGTTTCACATCAAAATCAAGCAACAAAAAAAAATGCAAAAAAACTGAAAAGGCAGCAATTCTCACGCCTATTGCTCTCTCTCTGTTTCTTTTCATCTATATATGATATATAGATTGTATTGTCTTTATCTTTACAGGAGAAGAGATGAAGAAATCATCTATAATAACAGTTTTTTGCCGCAACCATAAAAATATTTTGTCCCCACCTGGGCCTCTTAAACAATCAGGCCGAAATCCAATTTTCATTCAAATCCAAACTTCTTTACTTTCTTTTATTAGACACAAAAAATCAAACACCTCATGTGCAAATTAAATGCTGCTCTCACCCACGCCCAAATTCTGTACACACTCCTCCTTTGTAAACGTTTGATCCCACCCAAAACAAGAAGCCTTCAATCTTTTCTTAAATTAAAAAAATCGGTGTCTCACACGCCTACTTCTCTTTCTTTGTTTCTTTTCATCTATATAGATTTGGATTCAGCTTACTAGCCCTGTTGTATTGAGTAACGTTTTTATTTTTCTCTAAACAAATTGGATGTTATTTTGTTTGTGACTCTGTGCATGTGATACAAGAAGATGGCGCAACAACAGCAACTGCTACATTTTTGCCATTCAAAGCATCCCTTGGTCTACCGTCCAGATTGGAGATGGGAAGGTACTTGTTATGGGTGCCAAGAATCACTTCATGGTCCTATCTACCGATGTATAGAATGCTGGGACTACTACCATCATAAATCTTGTGTAGAACTACCCCTTGGGTTGCACCATCCCTTGCACCCATTACATCCTCTTATTCTTTTTGACGAAAAAACTGTTTATCCTGAAGAGAAAGAAAAGAGCAGATGCCAAGTCTGTAATGAATCTTGCAACGAATACACTTACCGCTGCTACCGTTGCGACTTCAACCTTCACATGAAATGTGCTGTTTTGGAACTTGAAGCTGAATTCCACGATCACCCATTGACTCCCTTTTGGAGGTGGATCACGTTCACTTGCGACATTTGCGGCAAAGAAGGCAAGGGTGGTCCCAATGTGTGTGTCCCATGCGGTTTTTGTATTCATAGAAGATGCGCTTCTTTCCCGCGCAGAGTCAAAGTTGTACGTCACAGACACCCCCTCCACCTCACCCATTCTTCTCTTGAACTCCGTGAATCCGACTCCCGATTTTGTCTACTCTGTGTTCAAAAGGTGGACACACGCTACGGGCTTTACTATTGCTACAAATGCGATTTCATTGCCCACCTCAATTGTGCTATGGACTGGAGAAACAGGGGGAACATAAATTTGTTGGAACTTAAAGATGAGGAAAATGAAGATGCAGAGCTCGATCAATCTGTTGAGTCAGCAGCAGCTTACGAAGTCAAAAAAATCAAAGTGGGAGAGGACGGAACTGAAATAGCCACGGAAATTAAACACTTCAGTCATGAGCATGACTTAAAGCTCACTGATGAGGAGGTTCACAATAACGAAAAATGCGACGGGTGCGTAAGAGCCATTTCCCCTCCTTTTTACAGTTGTGCTAAGTGTAGTTTTTTTCTTCATAAATCTTGTGCTAATTTACCAATGAAAAAGAAACACCCGCTTCATCAACACCCACTCACCCTCCGAAAGATGTTCTCCTGGTGTTATGCCTGTTACCAATATTGTTATGGCTTCTTCTACGATTGTGATTCATGCTACTTTAGACTTGATGTTCAATGTAGTTTGGTCCCAGAAATCCTTACCCACGAAGGTCATAAGCACCGACTAATCCTCTCTTACACAAGCTTTGAACAGAGTTGCAGTAGTTGTGGTGATAGAAGATATCAAGTATTCCGTTGTACCAGTTGTGAATTTGCACTTGACTATAAATGTGCGACACTACCACAAACCACCAGGTACAAACAACATGAGCATCCCTTCAATCTCAGTTATGCAGCTGAAGATGACTCCGATGAATATTATTGTGATATCTGTGAAGAAGAGCGAAACCTAAACCATTGGTACTACTACTGTGCACAATGCACTTATCCTGCACATCCCAAATGTATTCTCGGGGAATCACCATATATCAAGTAACACATATAAGGTGCTTACACATTTTTGTATCACCCACACCCCCCTTACTTTCATTGAGGAAATCAAAAATTACCCTCGATGTAATAGATGTAATAGTTCTTGTGAAGAGTTGATTTATCAATGTGCTCAATGTAATTTCAACATGCATAGATATTGTTTATAGAAATGGACAAACATGGTTTTAATTTCTATTTTATACTTGACCCGTCCACAGGATTTCTAGTATGTGAAATTCGTCAAATAAAATAGCAATATTTCCTTTTAATGCTCTTTCTTGACATCATTTATCAGATAGGACATAAATACTTTGAACCAAGTCATGGTTATTCGCATCTAGTTGTACCATGCCTTGTGCTCATCTGTTAGAAACAAGAAGCTTGTAGATAATAGGAATTTTGCAATTTATAATGTTGATGCTACATTATTTAGTAATGGTAGTCAGAGCTTTGTGTGGAGCATTGAGTTTAGGGATGATGAATAAATGCTGGAACTAAAAGGCAAACCACAAGTATTTGTAATCCGTTATGTATGTCTACTTCCCCCCCCCCCCCCCCCCCTGTTTCTACGCAATTCAGATTGCATTCAATTTTCTTGAGCTCATAATAAATTATCAATGTCTCTTCTTGTGCATTAGGTGAGTGCCCATTGAAAGAGGGAAAGTGCAATTAGGTGCAAAACATGAATGCAAAGATTCAACAACATTTCAGATTATTACATATTTACATGTTTATCAACATCTTTTATGTCATTAATTGTAGTATTTTTATTATTATTACTGTTGTTATTTCTATGAAAGCTCGGTTATGCATGATTAATAAGTGCCCTTCCTCTTGTCTTATATGGTGAGGTTCTTTTCTTTTTCCTTTTCTCAACATCAATTTTACACCTTGTCCCAGTAAGAATATTGGCCTAGTATCTTAATTTGAAGGCATACCATGTACTTTGTAAATTTTGATGTTAAGAACATGGTTATTTGAGGAGAAGTGATTGTTAATAACATTGCTAATTAAGTTATCTAGTCTAATTAAATGCACTCCAAGGTAATCTTTAAAACCTTACTAGGTGAAGAGACTACTTCTTGTTTAGTAAGTTTAGGGTTTAGTTTAGAAAATGTTAGTCGGGCCTTTCCCACCTTCAAGAATGTCATTGCTATACTAGGAAAAAACACCTTGTGACTTACCTGTGTAATTGTGTTCAAAAACCATGCTTTTGGTTCTTTGCCCTGAATTAATTTTTAAGCATTCTAGTATTGTCCAATTGTGTTATTATTAATTTTTTTAAATGTTGCTATGTGGATATGCTTGTTCTAATCGTCTAACTTTCTCCCCTTTTTCCCTACCTAATTCTTATGTTATTTTTGTTTCAGTCTCCTGATGACTATGCAATTACCATAACCAGCATTATTCGCCACCATGAGACAGAGTACTTGACATCTCTTGAGATTCTCTATATCCTTCTTGTTGTTGTTAGATGACTTATATTCATTTTTCAAAAGTCCTTTACCAATAGTTATAATTGACAACAATTCTATTCAAATTTCCAAGATATCACTTTCAAGGTACTATTTTCTCCCCCACAAATTTAAAGTTAGGTTAGGTTCTTGTTTCTTAGGACCTCTTCTTTAGCATATAGGCTTCCGCATTCTGCACAAATGAGTTCCAAGCCTCTTCATTCAGAAAATCAGTCCTAACATTGTCATTTGTCATCATTTGTCCGCACACTTACATATATTTTGTTGTTAGTAGAATCTTACAGCTAGCTTGGTCATCATCATGTGAAATACCCATGGTGTTGAAATCAATTTTGCAGGGACAGAACCAGTAAGAATTCACAGTGACAGAGAATAACCTGAATGGAATGGTCCTTGGATGATAGTGGAAACTAAGGGCTTTGTAAATAATAACAACATCTTAAAACCTGCGACTCGGCTTGAGGTCGTAAACAATAGAGATCTTGAGTATAAATGCTCAACTCTAGTTTGTTAAGAGTAACAAAGAAGGCTTGAAAATGGAGAATCATTTTGAAATGAAAGTGGTGAGCTTGACTAGATTTAGAGGTATGTTCCTTTGTGTTTAAATGTCCTGTTGGATATCAAAGATGAAGTTCTTGAGCTTATTTGTATTTTTTTTATTTTTTTGGGTACTAAACTTGAGCTTATTAGCATTGATTGGCTTAGTATTAGGCAAAAATTTCAAACTGAATGAAGTGGGTACATATATTTTAGTTATTATCTTTCAAACGTGATACTATAGTTATTTGACACATATTGTACTTGAAATTTATGCTGTTGGCTAATATTAGCACAAAAAATGCCGTTACAAACATTGTTGTACACCTGATTTCACACTCGACTTTTAGACCTTAATTACAAATTAATCCTTGAAATTCATAATCGCTACGATTTTTTCCTGTGTTACTCAATGTCTGTAACAGAGGTGGGTTGAAGAGCCTCTCATGTTAGTTTATTTTGTAATGACTTGGGTATTTGGACTATGTCCTAATCAAAGCGCACATGCTATAAGATGCTACACTTAATTTATTTGTGGACCCTTTCTTCCTCTCTTTTGTTTCTCTCCCAATTACTTGTATTTAATAGAACTTCTTCAAGTAGAGGCTTCCTGTGGGCCTGTCATCATGTAGGTCACTACTCTAGACATTAGTTGAGGCGGATTTATCATTAGCCATGGCAATTGTAATTTTTGGACTGAGTTTTAGTTTGATCTGAATTGGAGGCATAAGTGAAATATATACGTAATAAAAGTCTGCTCCGGTTAGTTATAGACTTATAGTCATTGAGAGATGGAAAAAGGTTAAGGAACCAATTGGCATTCATTTGGGGCATTGGCTATAGTATATAATTATTCTTTCATTCTTGCGAGGTTTTCAACATCTTATTCGCTGGCTCCTTCATTCTTACACTCTTACATTTAGGGGGGGGGGGGGGTATTCACTTTTTGTAGTTAAATCTCTATGTTGTGTTTCTACTTCTTCACTTTCTTGCTTTTACACTATCTATACAAGCTCAAATTTTAATGCCATTGTTATAACTTAGGCATAGAGCAACCTTTACAAAAGATAAAGAGAACATATTCTTATAATAAGTATGGAGTGTTTTCATTTTTGTAGAAGATCAAATACCACATTGCTTTAAAGGTCTGTATTGTGGTTTAAATCAACCAGTTACTCCAATGTAGTGGAGGGATCCTGCTCACTGGTGTTTTATGAAATGGCTGTCTGGTTTGGCACAATTTTGGTTACACTTAAGATTGTACTCCATTTAGAAGTTAGTTTCTTTAGATTAACAAAAATTGTGACAGATGAATGAGAGTCTTATAGTTGTGCAAAGTGTAGCTTCTTCATAAATCTTTTGTGTTAAATTACCTTAAAAAAACAAAAAGAGCAACGCCCGCTCACTCAATTCCCAGAGACACACCATACAAGACTAATTGTAATAACTGCAATCTTCCTGCAAAGGATCATTATTAAAATGTCCAAGCCTTTATTCTTTTTGTTATTGTTTTTGTTAGGGACCTGCAATCATGATAGCCCAGCTTACCAGGCTAGAGGCATAACCAAATATCTAACTGGGAGACTATCTTCCTTTATGTGAAGAGCATCCAAAATATGGCTCTTTAAGACAAGCAGATGCGCCTGCATAAAATACTTTAATCTCCAAGCCATAAATTACTTTGAAGTCTTTCAAACACTTTTTGCTAAGTGGACTAGTAGTAGCTCAACTATGGTGAAAATCATTCAGTTGTTTGCAAAAACAAATTTAATAAGATACATATTTTCACATCTGGGATGGAATTTAAAGTTCTTGCAACCAAGAATCCTCTTTTTTAGCATCTGAGTTAGGAACTCCATTTGCTAGCACAAGCAAAGAGGCTAATGGATCCCTTTGTCTCAACACCTGCCCTGGCCTTTTCTCTATGGTAGTTCTTAATAATTTTTGAGCTAACAACACTGTTTCAGGCTTTCAGCTATATTCCTATCAGGCACAAAGGCAATTTGGTTGGGAACTCGGGGCTAATAATATCAGTCAAGCATACTTTAAGTCCATTAGCCAAGATCTTTGTGATTCACTTATAAATGATTTTGTAACAAGAAATTGATCTACAGTCCTCCATGATTAAAAAATTCTCACTTTAGGGACAAGAATAATAATTGTTGCATTCACCTCTTAGAGTAATAATTCAGAGTAGCTTACCTGAATTGAAGAATGATTGGTTGGCATGGACATCTGATTGAATAATAGGCCAAATGTTTTTAAAAAAACTAGCCATGAACCTAGCGGGGCCAAGGGCAATCTCTCCATACAAAAAGAAAACATAGTATGCTGGATGTCCAAACTTGAAACTGACCTCTAAAATTTTCTGTCTGATCTATTGCAATTTGGAAGTCTAAAACCTGTTGAAAGTTTTCCCATATTTCTTGAGCCAGATGCCCCATAGAGGTGTCTTACAGATTCTGATAATAGTACCCCACAGCTAATAGTTTTACCTATTCCCCTCATCAATCGTCAGGCAAAGTATTGAGTTTCTAGCATTGTTATTTTAACATCTCAATGAAAGATTGTAGTCTTGTTATCTTCCAAATTGAGCCAACTATTTCTAGATTTTTGTTTCATAAGAACCTCCTCTGCTGCTACATCTCAATGAAAGGATGCAGTATAGTTACTCATGCAAGCATTCCATCTATAATGTTTAGTCATGTTCCCTATATATTTCTTTCCTTTACAGTTTTACTCCTCAGTACCTATTCCCCTCTAAAAAAGCATTCTCCAATCTTGAATTGCAACATCAACTGGTTGGGCTGCAAAATTCATAGTATTCTCTTTGGGTCCACCTAGTGCTGATGGCCCAACAATGTTAAGCCCATTCTTGCCCAAAATTCAAATCTTCTTTAGCCTTTCCATTCTGACTTATATCCACAACCGCAGCCCGATTGTGAATTTTACCAAGTGTACTATCCTCTAATAACTTGGCTAGCTGAGTTATCTAGCTTGAATTTAATGTACTCTTAGGTAATCTTTAAAACCTTTTTGTGTGAAGAGACTACTTCAAATCTTGTTTGAAGAATATCTTTGTTACATAACACTTCAAAAATTTCAAGGTAAAAAACATTTTCTGACTTACCTATGTACTTGTGTTCAAAAAACCATGCTTTCGTTTATTTGTCGCTGGATTAAATTTTAAGCATTCAAGTATTGTCCAATTGTGTTATTATTATTATTATTTTTAAATGATGCAATATGTTATGCCTATACCGATCATCTAACTCTATTTTTTTTCCCCTACCCAATTCTTATGTTCATATTTGTTTCAGTCTCCTGATAACTGAAATTTCAATACCCAACATTATTTGCCACCATGAGACAAAGTGCTTGGCCTCTCTTGAGGTTCTCTACTTGCTTGTCGTCGTTGTTAAATGGCTTATATTCATTTTTCATTATATCTACTAAGGTTTTGTCCCAAGGCATAATACCTTGCAGTTTAGCTTGACAAGAGACACTACAAAAGAACTAGGCATTGGAAAGTGAATAGTTGTTGAACGGGTATAACTATAAGTGCGATAGTAATGAGTTCCTACTTGTCTATGCTTTTTTGTATTTTGAGTATGTGAATCCTGTTGAGAGTTGGTGTCTTACTGCATCTTTTTTCTATGTACTTGCAGTTTTGAAATTATGTATATCTAGCAAGCTTAGTATAGCAATCCCAAACACACTAGGCCTAAAAGCCTTTTAAAAAAGATCATGGGTTAGTCTATTAGTCATTTTCTTTTTCTTTATTGAATTAAGGAATAACAATCGAAACAAATGAAGAATTTTGAATTCCTCAATGATTATGTAGGGAAGAAAGCCCATGGAGAAGGGGGGGGGGGGTGTTTCCAAAATATACTTGATAGGGACACATGTCATCTTCCTATTTGGGGTTGAAGCCTAAGGCTCCAAATATCTTTGGAACCAATCTTTTTTCTTTTTATATTGAATAACAGTAAGCATGATTGTTACAAGAAAGACTTTTAATCAAATGATGGGATTTGCAAAATAATATTATGGAAAAAAGTTATATAGTATAACTTTTGCAAAATTCACCTAAGTTTAACTTGAACATAGTCTCTATCAAATATTCACCCAATTTTATATCAATGGCCTTACTAGAAAATGCAACAACAATGTCAAAACGTAAGTTCCAAAATTTTGAGGTCAGTTTTGGATCTTCAATACATTAGCTACGGTCGGTTACATGTATTCTTTTCCTCCATTCTATTCTATCTAATGTTACACTTTTCGTTACTTGTTTAATTGACATATCCTTTTTTTATTACTTCTACCAAACCAGACAGGTAACTGGCTATGGGTGCTTGAAACATATTTTTGGTGAATATTGTCAATGTGATAATTCTTTGATGGATATATATATATTTTATGGCAGTTATGCATTTGATAGAAAAAGAGGAATTGTAAGAACGATTGTAAGGGCATCTTGGTAACAAAGTTTGATTAATGCACTGGATAAACGGCAGAAGGTATGTTTAGAGATTAGATGTGAGCATGGATGGACTTACTACTTATAAGTCAAGAATTATACTTTTAATTGGCAGGCATAAGGGACACAAAAGTGTGTAAACGAAGTTTGACTTGGAAGAACAAAATATAGGCATGAAATAAAAAAAGGATTCATCAAATGTAGAATCTCTAAGCATTTTCCATTTCTTAGATCCTTATTTGAGTGGATTTCAACTTTAGGACAGTTTTCTATGTCTAATTTACTTGAGATGCTTGATCTTTGTGTTATCGTGAATAGTTGTTGGTGTATCTTTTGTGTGCTTACCTTGTACATGGGTTGCGCCCTTGCTCTTTAATGAATCATTTACTTATAAGAAAAAGATTGGAATGGGAAAATCACATGATGCCAGAACTTTTATGTGCATCGTCCCATGATAAAGGAAAATTAATTCCACAGACATTCACTGCTTATTGTGTCTTTTGCTTTTAACTTTTAAGAATTTGTTAGTTTTATAGTGCCTCTAACTGAAGGTTCCAATAGCTTATTTGTATAGTGTAATACAAAATATATAGTTTTGGTAGTTTTTGTGCTAAATGTGCCCAAAAAAGAAGAAGAAGAAGAAGAAGAAGAAGCTAAAAGTTAGCTTATTTTCAAAAAAATTAAATTTGCTTTGATGGGTTCTATAAATATATAGCAAGAGACCATATATGGATAGGTTAAAAATAGGACAAAAACATGTTTCTAACCATGATAAATTTTTATTTTTTTAATTTAAAAAAGGTTGATTGTTCCTTTTGAAATCATTCACTCTAGGTGCAAGTAAAGTCACTCTTAGGCTCAATTTATAATAGGGGATGCTTCTAGATTCTAAACTCTAACTGGAGTTAAAGGTCATGTTGTAGCTCAATGGGATAAAAATTAGTGTGGCTGTATCCTTATAGTGTCATGATTGATTCCCCCCATTTTGTTTTTCTCAATTAAAAGTCCTTGTAGTTACAATAATTACTTGACAGATGCTCAAAAGAATTACTATTACAATAACAATAATTACAATGCAATGAAAATGATGATGTTTACTTCTTTATTAGGCCACCATAATATATAGTCTTGAATATATCAATACCATTTGGGTATCCAAGCTGCCAAACAAAAAAATCTTGCTCTGGAAGCCAAACTTTGTTGGAGGTACAAATCTAGTCCTAATGCTAAATGGGTAGAGGTCCTAAACCACAAATACTCCTCAAACACAAACCCCAAAAGACAAAAACTAATCCAGAACCTGGAAAGCAATCAAAACTTGGTAAAAGCATATTTGATAAAGGAGCTAGATAGCTTCTAGGAAACAACATTATGCTCTCCTTTTGGTGTGATAAATGGCTAAAAGATGGTACTTTGAGAAGCCTAATTCAAGGTCCTCTCTCCAGAGAGGAAGATAATATTGTTGTTTCTTTAGTATCAATGGTGAATGGAATCTCAGTGGAATTTCCATGGTCCTTCCCACTCACATACACCAGCTAGTTAAAGCCACTCCCTGCAGGAAATTTTCCCAAGCCAGTGACAAGCTTGGATGGATTTCTTCTACTAATGGCTCCTTTGATCCTCAAAATTCCTACAAGATGGCCACAGCTAATCCCCATATGGTCTCCAATTTCTCTGGTTATTGGATATGGAACATTCCCACCCTTCAGAAAATTTCAACTTTTTGTTTGGAAATGCTTGCAAAATAGTTTTACCTGTCAAATAAATACTGATGCATAAAGGCATTTGAAGTCTGATACATGATATTTGTAACTCTAGCGGTGAGAGCATAGATCATATCCTTAGGCATTTGAAGTAGTAGTTCAACTTCAATTTGCTTCTACTTCTAATAACTTGGTAAAATCTAGCATGTGCATGTGCCACATCACTCCTTCGTGCCATGTCACCATGCCATGTCATCATCTTCCATGTATTGCATTATATTCATACATCAAGTTTTTTGGCTAAATTCTAGGGTTAACCATCTGGATGATCATTCTTTAACTCTGATATTGCTTGTGATAAGAAGAATGTTGATTTGAAGCTTTACAATTGGGGAAAATATTTCTTGTTTGGCATTTGGTATTTATGGATCCAAAGAAACAAAATCAGCTTCAATAATGAAAACATCAACCCTGCTCTTCACACTGTTGTGGAAAAGCAAGTTCTGGAATTTATCTGCTGTCTAAGACAGCAACCATAAAAAAACTTCTTGTATCAGACAAGTCAGGTGGGACTGACTCAATCTCAATTGGATTAAACTAAACTCAGATGGCTCTTCCTTTGGAAATCCAGGAAGGGACTGGCGGTGTGGGTTTAATTAGAGATGACAATGGGAATTGGCTAAACTGTTGCTCTAGAGCCATAGGACACACCACCAGCACAATTATTGAGCTATTATGGGGTTCAAGAGACGGGCTGATCCTTTGCTCCCATCTGCACCTAGAGGCTATAGAAATTGAGCTGAATGCAGAAGCAGTTGTTTGTCTATTGAACAGTAACTCTGAATCCCTTGGTGAATTTGCTTCCATTGTCAACGATTGCAGGGACTTCATCAGAAATCTTTCACTGCTGCAGAGAGGAGTTAGACAGCAACAGGATTTTGTGACTTTATGATTCTCCTCCCTCTTTGCTTTATTTGGACAAACTTGGCCTGTATTATGATGACAGGCACTATGTGTGAAGTTTTGCATATGCTCTACAAAGGAAGCATCGATCACATGTGATTATGACTTGGTTGAGATAGTAGAGCACGTAGGATGAACCTATTATCGAATTCACTACAAAAGTAACCTTTACCAAACTGTTTTTTAAGGAAACATTTTTTTTTTCCTTTTTTTGGGAATTCCCTGCGTCCTTCAATCACAATACAAAGACAGTATGGAATATGGATTACTATACTATTGGAGTAATCTTGCAAGATGCCTTTATACCCCTTTCTTTCTTTCTTTTTTTCTTTTTTTCTTTTTTTTTTTTTTTTCTTTTTTCTTTTTTTCAGGTTAGAAAGCAGAAAACTTATCAATTTTGTTGAGTGACCCGGGAAAAAAAAGTTTTGCCACTATGCATTCCTCTTTTTTTTTTTTAATGTAGTTTTTAAATGTTATCAATGATTTTTTAAGGGTTTTCTTTTAAAGAGTTGGTTGTACATTTTTTTTCCCAATTAATTCAAGCACACATTTGAAATTGAGCAATATTAGAGAAATTTTTTTTCACAAATTGTTAAGGTGACATGTTATGATTGAAGTAATATCACTTTTAAATGTATTTATCATTAACATTATTTTTAATATGCACTAATCTTAGAAAAATTCACATCAACACTTGTACAAAAATTTTTGTCACCAAATTTATTGTTTGAAATTTGGTTTAAAGTGCCAAACCCCTCCGTTTAGAAATTTGAAGGAAGTTGGTTGCAAAAGAAAAAGAAAGTTGAAAGGAAGCTATGATTGAAGGGCCTACACAGCTATTGAATCTCATATGGGCTATGGCTACAATTGTTTATGGAAGGGACAAAGTGGACTAGAACTTAGTGAGTTAGCCCAAGTATCAAAGTGGCTGAGCCACCTTTTTAATTTGTAATATCTAAACACAAATGTCAATGGGCCCAAACTTTAACCACCCTTTTCATAGCAATATGCTTGGGCACAAGATTTTAGGCTAGGAAAATGTGGAAAACTTGGCAGTAGGCACATTGACGTATAAGCCATTACTCATTCAATCTGCTAGACCAATCCAAATACTTTGGAAGAGTGACTTTATATAATCTCATATTTCCTTCACCTTAAGTAGCTACATCAAACGGGTTAAATAAACCACTAGGAGACAAATGTAACTCCTTTAGTGTGGTTATGCCTTGCTTGAAATATAATAGGGCACCTAGGATGAACTTATTACCTAATTCACTACAAAAGTAACGTTTACCATACTGCCTAGAAAGCAAGAAAATTATTATGCAAGAAGTAATCTAGCAAGATGCTTTATCCCTTTTTTTCTTTTTCAGACCATAAAGCAGAAAACTTACTAATTTTGTTTGGTGTCCTGGGAAAAAAAGGTTTTGCCACTGTTGTTCCTTTATTTATTTTTTGTAGTATGTAAATGTTATTAATGATTTTTTTTAAGTTTTACGGATGTTCATCTTGAACACAAGTTATAGGGTTGGTCATACTATTTTTTTTTTCCAAACTAATTCAAGCGCACATATGAAATTGAGTAATACTAGAGAAAAAGTTTTTAACAACTTGTTAAGATAAAAAGTTATAAAATTGAGCAATATGGTTTTAACTGCCAAACTCCTTTGTTTAGAAATTTGAAGGAAGCTGTGGGTTTTAGCTAACTCAACCAGTAAAGTCTTGATGGTTAAATAAGAGATTTGGGGTTTAATACCCGCTTACACCAAAAACTTATTAGTGTTTTAGTCTGATGATAAAGAGCTATCATCAGGAGTAGACGCAACAAGTTTAAACTCTCTCTCTCTCTCTCTATCTCTCTCTCTCTCTCTCTCTCTCTCTCTCTCTCTATATATATATATATATATATTGAAGGAAGTTTTTTTTATTAAAAAAAAAAAATTTGAAGGAAGTTGATTTCAAATGAAAAAGAAAATTGAAAGGAGGTTATGATTGAAGGGCTTACATAGCTATTGAGTCTAATATGGGCTGTGGCTACGACTCTTTAGCCCAGAGAATGAGCAATATGGAAGGGATAAAATGAGCTGAAACTTGGTGAGCTAGGCCTGAAAGTTCAATATCCAAAAGCTTTTTAGTCATAGGATTTTTGGCTAGTAATGGGCTACACCTCCTTATAACTTAAAACTCTTTTAGAATCTTCTAAGCAAAATCTGGAAAATTTTGTAGAAGGCCAATTGACTTTTTATCTCATATTCCCTTTACCTTAGTCCACCTTCTACTGAAGGCCCAACAATGGCCATTCTGGCCTGATCTAACTCCTCCAGCTTAGAATTGATGGTTATCCCTCACAATTTTAGGAGTTCTATATCCATAACATTTTCACAAAAAAGCATGTGGTAAGCTGTTATTAGTTCTAATTTGAATCTACAACTTAAATTACTTTTTTGCCCACCCATAGCAACCCACCACTTAAGATTTATTGTGAAAATGTTGTAAAGATACTCTTGTCCAATTCTCATGCCATATCAGCAAAGTCTATCTGTGGTGGGTCATACAAAAGTGTAGTTTTTACTTCTCATCATTATTTATATGATTAATAAATCACTAATCCATGTGATGCACAGGCAAATTATGTCATAAAAGTGATTTGGTCATGTCATGCATTAATTAGATCAATTTTGATAGACTCCAAAGTTAGTGATTTAAACCTATTATTAGTTTAGATTTTTATGGTGTCTCTAGTGCCTTTTGTGGCTATAATTTTTTTTAAAAAATAAATAAGAAAGAATTTCAGTTCATACTGATTATTCTTTATCATTAAATTAAGATGCCAATTAATTTTTTATGTATCAAATCTCTTGTTCGATGACAAAAATTTTTTTTTTAGTTGAGCTATCTAGAATCTCGTTCATGGCTATAATACTTGATATATAGTTATTTTTCAATATGATGGGAACTAAAGACAATTTTAACAAAATTGTTGCTATATGTGATCACAAAGTTGCCTTGCTAAAATAACAAAAACAAAAGTTTCCTGTAATGGAGCTTTATCTTAAATTTTATTCTGCAGTATTATAGCACTCGCATCAGTGCTTGTATAATAGAAAAAATATCACATTTTATTCAACATAAACTGAAAATTCACCCACATCAAGTTATGCAAAGTTATACAAAGATACATGGTTTCTACAGTAATTATGTAAATTTACACTAATACAACTCATTTTGCATTTACTTTTTATTGTTTCTTTATGTATCTCGAGGACAATAAAAGAGAGTGGATGGTATTTTTATGTGTGAAGAAAGAGAAACAATTATAAAAAATTAAGAAAAATTTTATAATATAATGAAATGTAGTGTAATATAAATAATTTGATATGGGGTATTTTAAAAAGCGAGTATGTAAAATAAAAAAATAAAAAAAAGTTCTTATCTTAAAATAAATAAATTTTTTTGGACAAGCTGATGTGATCAAATGCTCTTACTCTTAGTATTAGATAATGGAGTCCATAAATATTGAGCTTGATAATCATGTTGTTTTCTGAAGGAAACAATAAGACATAGCAGACCGCATGTGAGATCACAAGAAGATCAAGATACTTACTGATCAAAAAATCTAATTAGGCTAATGGTTTCAATTTAAATAATTGCATGCTGGGAATATTCTTGACCTTCCCAAATAACTAGTTGTAATTTGTAAAACACAAGGCTTTATCGAAGGCCCAAAATTGCTTGACATTTCAACTATCACATGTCTAAGTGCCATATATAATGATCAAATCCTTGTAATTATGTTAATTGAGTTTAAGGTCGATTGTTTCTTGCTAAAAAAGAATTACTATGATAATAAGAATGATTTCAAGGCAATGAAAATGAATAAACGATGATAATTACTTGTTTATTAGGCCACCATAAGAATTACTTCTTTTTTAATTACGTATATCTCTTTGCCTTAGGCACCAATCTTTGGTACTTTGATGAAGTCAATAGTATTAGAATAGCTATAACGAGAAGTATTGCATATACTCTACAAAGAAAAGGAAGCATCACGTGTGATTACTGATTGTGCCTTGCTTAAGATATGTAGCATTAGCATTACTCTTAGGCTGAGTTTGGATAGGGGCTGCATCTGTGCGTTTGGCTGAATTTGCGTTTTTTCCCTTTTTTTTTTTTTTTTTTTTTTTTTTTTTTTTTTTTCGCTTTTCCTGCTGCTGGGGAACAGTGCGCAGTGTGTGCACTGTGCATGTACTGTGCGCACACTGTTCATATACTTTTTTATCAATTTTTTATTTATTACAAATAGGTCCCGCAGTATTCACATTTAAAAATTATTTTACTACAGTGTTTTTAGTTTTCAGCAAAACGCTCTATCCAAACGGACCCCTAATGAAGTAATCTTGCAAGATGCTTTTGTCCCTTTCTATTTTTCAGGCCATAAAGCATTAATCTTATATTTATTCTCCTTTTTTATTATTTAAATCTTCTCAATGATTAGTGAAGTTTTATTGATTTTCATCCTGCACATTGAGTTATAGGGTTGGATTTGGTTGGGCTCTTTTATTCTTTGCTAAAAACCCTAATTGGTATCAATTGTATCATTTTCTCCCAATTAATTCTAGTGCACATTTGAAATTGAAAAATTCTATAGTCACAAAATTTTTTAAGAGCACTCACAATAAAGGAGGTACAGTTGCTATAATACTATTTTAGCAACTAAAACACCAAAATGCAAGCTACAGCAAAGTTGCTATATCTAAAAAAAAAAATAGAAACAGGGCTATAGTGGGTTGTCAAACATAACAGCTCACTGTAGCTCAAAACTTAAAATAAGATAAAATAAATTAAATTATATCTTTCTCTCTCCTCTCCTCTTTAAATTTTTTTTTTCTCTTCTCTTTCTTTCTTCTCTGACCATCCGTTTCTCAAATTTTTTCTCTTTTTTCTCCAAACTTCTTCTCATTGCTTTTGCTCCATATCTTTGCCTACCTCCTCTTCCTTTCTTTTTATTTTTATTTTTATTTTTATTTTTATTTTTAATTTATTAAGCTATGGTCGAAAATATCACTCTCTCTTTCTTTGATTTTTTTTCTTTCTTTCAATTTTTTTTTTTTTTCTTTTGTGGTGGTGATGGGTTTTGTGCCGGTTGTGGGTGGGGTGGTAATGGGTTTTGTGGCCGGTTGTGGGTGTTGTTATGATGGGTTTTGTGGCTGGTCGTGGGTGGTGGTGATGAGTTTTGAGGCTGGTTGTGGGTGCAATGGTGGTGGGTTTTGTGGGTTTTTTTTTTTTTTTTTGGCTGGTAGTGATGGTGATCGTCAAGGGTGGAGCTACGTTTTACAATGGAGGGGCCATGCCCCCCCCCCCAAAATGCTCAAAAAATTATTATAGCTGCTAAAAAATAGGTTATACAGAATTGTTGTAAGAGCTGGCCCCTCCAAATGAAACTAACTAGCCCCCCCATGTGTCCTTAACTACTTGTTTCATTCATATTTACTTAATTACTTTGACTTTTTTTCAGTCTTTCCTCCATCTCTGCTCCCCCCAACACATCAACAAGCCCATAACTTTTATAAGTTTTACAGTTTTACTCACTTTTACTATTAGCTTCTCTTTTTAATATGTATTTTCCAATGTTCTACTTTCCAGTCCCTTCCAAAAGAACTCATCACTCAATGTAAATGTTCTCATAGTCTTACACTAACTCTCTTCAATCTCTTTACAAAAATTCATTAGAGCATTGATGAGTGGGTCATACATACATAAATAGACACATTTTTTGTGAAACAATATGATTATTTAGTCTTGACCGGCCCCCCTAAAGATAAATTTCTAGCTCTGCCCCTGGTGATTGTGGGTCGTTGGTGGTGGTTTATGGGTTGGTGATACGTGGGTTCTCTTTCCTTTTCACCAGTGGATCGTGGTGGTGGTGGATCGTGGATTGTGGCTGAGATTTGGTCTAGTTTTGGATCGTGGATCGTGGATTGTGGCTGGATCGCAATTGATAATTTTTGGTTTTGTTTAGGTCTTGGTTGATCTGGTAGTTTCTGTTGATTGGTGGGTTTTGGGTTTGCGGTTGGGTTTTGATTTGGGTTGAGGTTATGGGTGGTGGTGTTGTGGCAGTGGGTGTAGGTGTGGGCGGTGGTGGCTGGTGGTAGTGGGTTTCTGACGGGGGTGGTGGCAGTGTCTGTTATGGTGAGGGTGGGTTTTGGTTTTTTTTTTTGGGAAAAAGAGAAATACACAGAGAAAGAGTGGGGGAGAAAGAGAGAGGAAGAAATCAGATTGATAATAAAAAAGAATTAAAAAATAATAAAGAAATATTTTAATGAAGTGGTAAAAAATATAAAATCTTTGCTGTAGGGTTTATTATAAAGTGAGTTGTTAAAATAGATAAAGTAGTGTTTTGAGTTATTAAAAGCTAAATTTTTTAGATGTCTTATTGTGAATGCCCTAAGGTGGTAAGATATTGTTGAAACAATATCATTTTCTTATTAATTGTAACATCGTTTTTATGATACATTTATCACAACAAACACCATCAATAATTATTTTTTTTTAAATATTGTAAAATTTGTTTGGATCTTTTTGATTTATCATATGTTGAACCCCTTCAAAATAAGAAGTAAGAAAGGAAGTTAAGTGCGTATATAGAAATTAAGCCTTATATTGGCCATCATTGTTTAGCCCAGAGAGTGAGAAACTCTATGGGAGGAGTAAAGTGGGCTGAAAAACTATATATAAGCCATCACTAATTTGAAAGACCTTCTTCCAAATGTCCACGGGCCCAAACTTTAACCAACCTTTCTATAGTTGGGTGCATAGTATGCTTGAAGGTTCAATATCAAGAAAGGCGCATGATTTTTGGCTAGAATCACCTACAACTCTTATAAGTTAAAAGAAACTCTTTTAATCTCCTTAAGAAAGATGAGGAAAATTTAGCAGTAAGCCCACGTGAAATTTCTAAAGTACAATTTTGAGAAATTTCCACCTCAAAATTCATCATACATAAGAGATAGAACTTCATGTGTGTACAAAATCTCATACATAAATGAGTAACCAACATTTTAGCATGGACAGTTTTAGAAAAAATAAAAATAGAAAAAGGAAGTGGTAGTAAGAAGTCATGACATGGATAAGTAAGATTACAAAAATATAAAAGATTAGATAAAAGAGAAAGAAAAGTATATAACTCTAAGTTGTTGGCAAGCAAGAATATATTTCTTGCTTTTTTGTGTTTTTGTTCTTTCTTTGTTTCCTTTTCTTTTGAGTTGGAGAAGGAATTGTTTCCTTCTCTTTTGAGTTGGAGAAGGAATTCATTTTTTGATACAATAGGTTACACTATATATAGTAGGAGTCATTAATGAGTTCTTCATGACATTAGTTCTAACAATATCGAAATTAAGGCTAACTTGGAGGCTTTCCTAGGTGTGTTTTGAAGCCAAAATTGAATTCTTCTTGCTATAAATATTAATAATTGCTTTTGCAAATTTGTTCATATATGCGTGTGTTTTTCTGTTGTTATTTATAAATGGTAAGTTACTATGCTTGCTTAAAATTTGTCATATAGATATCAAAGGTAGTAAATTTTTATTGCACTTGGATTAATACTATATTTTAGTGAGCTATTGCCACTAAATAGTTTGGTTTATGTTACTATATTCTTGGATCCATGCTTTTATTTAATATCTATTTATAAGTTAATCACATGCAAATTTTCAAAATAATAAGTTGTCATTTACTGTTAAATCTATAAGGTTAACCATTTAGTATATTTTAAAATATATATATACATATAAGAGTTCTTTATAGATTTGTGAGTTTTAATGCCTAATCACCTTGATATTCAAAAAGACCACCTTAATATTTGGTAAGTATGATAGTTGTAGCAAATAAAATTATTCCATCTATATGTGTTTACCAAACTATTATCATGAAAAAAAAGGTACTGAGTAATATAACTTTTGTAAAAGTTATTTACGATTTAATTTGAATCTAAACTTCAAAAGTTATAATGGGAGAAGGGGAATTTAAACCGTGAATGTCATGAACATACTAAAGGGGCCAACCAATATAGCTACAAAGCTTTTGGCTATCAACTAAAAAAAAAAAAATAGTAATAACTATCATTTGCAAACATTATTAAATCTTTTTATATTCCTATTTATCACACATGGGGAAGAGAGGATTTAAACCTTTTTTTTAAGAAATAATTACAATATGCTGCTAACCCCACAGCTCAAACCCTTTTCTCTCTAGACTCCCAAACACTTTGTACATGAGGAGGTGTCAATTCAGCTACAAGGCATTTGGCAAGAGAGGATTTAAACCTAAGTTCTCTTCATGAAGAACATCTAATAATACCCCTAACTTACAAAACTTTGACAAAATATTAACAAATATAAAGATTAAAAGAGTGATAGATTGAGCATTCAAAAAAAAGAAAAAAGTAAAGAGAATGATCGGAGGACAAAAAGAGACACAAGCATATCTTTTATTCAATTAAGAATATACAAATACAATTATTACTAAATTTACTTGAAATGATAAAAGTGAAAGTTATTATTCTAAAAGGCTTTGCTCTTTTTTTTTTTTTTGGTGTCCTCAAACTATAGTCTCTACTAAATTTGTTGTTGGAAGTTTTGTTTGAATGCCATTGTTGTTTTGAGTTGTAGTGACTAACCTGACTTAAGTAAAAAGTTGCATAATAGAGAACTAACCATATCAAATATGAAAGCAAACTTAGCTGCACTCCCAACTTGATATATAGAACAATAAAAAACTTAGATTTGGGTTAAAAATAAAATATAAAAAAAAAAACTTTTTTAGTCTCAAGAATTAAGGACATGGTTGGAACTTTTATTGTTAAAAGTATTTTTATTATTTATTCTTAACTTTTTAGGTGCATTTCCTTAAAATAAAAAATCATATTTAAAAAAAGAAAAAGAATTTAAAAATTAGTCTCTGTCTCCATACTTTTAAGTTTCACATTGCCTTCCAATTTGAGATTGCAAAAAAAAAAAAAAAAAAAAATAATAATAATAATAATAACATCTTTAACTAGAGGAAGTTACGGATTGTATTTCCTATGTCTTTACAAGTGATGATTTCAGCATCTTTCATAACAGTAGTTTTTTGACACAACCATAAAAGTATTCATCCCCACCTGGGCCACGCTCATGCCTCTTAAACAATTAGGCCCAAATCCAATTTTCATTTAAAAACCAAACTGCTTTACCCGCTTCTTGGACACAAAATCAAACAGCTCACTCACGCCCAAATTCTGTACACAGTCGTCCTTCTTTAACGTTTGATCCCACCCAATGTGTGTGTCCCGTACCTGGGCCTGTTTTTGAGCCCATGAAAGAAAATGAGCCCATATTCCATTATATAAGCTAAGCAGCAATTTAGGCTCCGCTTGTAAATTCATAAGGGAAGGGAATAGAATGGAATGAAATGATCATAAGGGAATAGAAAAGAATGGAATGGAATGAAATAAATTTAAGTAAGGAAAAAGAATGGAATGGAATTAAGTAACCTTGATTGGATGTTTTAAAATAAAAGAATGGAAATGAATGAAAATGAATGGAATGTAAGTAATCTTGTTTGGGAGTAACATGGAAGGAATGGAATGAAATCATTTTATTACAATATTATTATTAGACCCCTATTTTAAAAAAAATGGTTGAATAAATAGGGGTATTTTGGGAGTTTTAATAAAAAGTTCATTAAATCTAATTCCATTCCCTCTCATTCCTCCCAATTTCGGAGGGAATGAAAATTTGAGGTTTTAAGGGAATAGAGAGGAATGAGTGTTCCCTCCTATCCATTCCATTCCCTCCCACTTAAACTCCCAAACAAGGGAATGGACTTTCCATTCCCTCCATTAAAACTCCCAAACAAGGGAAGGGAAGAATATTCTAAAATTATTCTTTTCATTCATTTCCATTCCATTCTATTCCCTCCTCCCAAGCGAGGCCTTAGGCTAAAGTGTCTTTTAATTTTTGTTGAGAAAAAGGAAGCGGCGGTAGCCTATGATGTGGAGAAATGCGTGCATCTTTACCTACTAGATATGTGTATGTTCCAACTTGTTGTCTGCCCTTTTGTGTAACGGTTTCATTTCATGTTCCTACTTGTTCTGTTAGTACTACTTTTGCTATTGCTAGTAGTTTTAATGTCGAAAACCCAGATCAGTTAGTGAATTATGTGAGAATTCGATACAGAGACTTTGATCGTGGTTTAGATCCGTTTGATAAACTGCTTCATATGACCCTTTTGTCTGCAATTATAGATTTCGTTAGTTTACATTTTTTGCAATTGTAGCAATAAAGTATTATTCGACCGTGATTATTTGTATAAGGATTTGAATCTAAAATGTTCTCCTCAACTTGTATCTTTCAAATGTGTTGATTAATTACTTCTGCCATTTGAATTTGAAATAGATTTGTTGTAAATTTTTGTTGCCTAAGAAGGTGAAAAATGGTAAACTGTTGATGTTAAGCTTTGGCATGTAACATTATTGACAGAAAGGACAAATTCAAAAAGGTAATGGTTCTTCGATTTGAAATCTAAGAAAAAGTATTTGAAAGTCAAGAAAAATAATTATTTTGGATTATATTTTTCCTTGGAAAGAATTTGGAAGTCAAAAAAAAAAAGAAAAAAATAATAATAGAGAGAGAGAGATTTGGAAGCAAGCTGACAAAAAGGAGAATGAGAATGGATGCATAAAAGAAATTATGATGCTAGTTGATGATAATTGTTTGTAAAAAAAGAAAAAGAGATTTGGAAGCGAGCTGACAAAAAGGAGAATGAGAATGGATGCATCTGCATAGAAGAAATTATGATGCTAGTTGATGATAATTGTTTGTAAAATTGTAAGTAAATATTTAGTTTGATTAATATAAGTATTCATCTCTTAATTTTCAAGTTTCATGTTGTGTTCATCAATGGATATTGTAAGACAGATAATTAAAATTAGTCTCTCTCAAGAAATGCAAGACAAGTGAGGTGTACTTGTGTGGTATATTTATTCCAATTATTCCAAAAATTAGTCTCTCTCAGAGTCTTGTGTTCCAATCTACATGGTGAGGGTACTCATTTCAAAAATTGGAAAATATTAAGTTGTATCTCAATATTTTAATCTATAATATCCTTGTAGATGGAATGTGCAAAGCACTAGGAAACTTGAAACTACAGGTAACTATTCTCTACCTTATGAAGTGGAGTAGGACTAGCTGACTAGTAAATGAAGTAGGTCCAACATAGTAGAAAATGGATGACAATGGTTGCTTAGTTGATTGCTTGATAGGTAACATGATAATCTAAAAGATATATTAGAACGACAAGACAACATGGACAATGAAACTTCAGCGGAAAACTTGTTTGATGATTACGGAAATAAAAAAATTTGAGAAATCTTCTCAAAAGCTTTTGTGTAGGCTATCTTAATATAAATAATTGTCATCTTCATTACTAATTGCTCTCTCTTTCCATTTCGTTGGACAAGGTTACAATTTTCATCTTTGTACCTTATTCTCCTTTGTACCTTACTCTCCTTTGTTGTTGCATTGAAAACCATGTTATTTTGTTTGAATCCCAAACTAAAATTTTTAAAACCTTATCTATTACATCTTAATTGCATTTACTTAATATTTAAATCATCTTAACTAAGCCTTAGTCCCAATTAAATTTGGGTTGGCTATGAATTCTTATCACTTAATAATTAAGATATTCAATAGAATCTCACTAACTGGTGAAGGAGACACTAGTGACTATCCCCATTATTTAACTAGACAATCTTCTAGGTAGACCCAAAACTTTTGAATTAGTAGTCAAATTTTGTTATGGATGGAAGGTTGATTAACGCCAATGCTGCTCTATAGAACCATTGACATATATCTCAATAATGTATGGAATTTTGAAGTTGGTTTAAAAGAAAAAATAAATGAAGTTATGATTGATGGGCTTGCATAGCTATTGAGTCTTATATGTACTATGTTTGTGACTCTATAGCCCAGAGAGTAAGAGATATGGAAGGGGTAAAGTGGACTGAAAACTTGGTGAGCTAGCCCAAGTATTAGAGTGGCCACCCTTAATTTGTAATATCTTAACACAAATGTCCACATGCCCAAACTCCTACCATCCTTCAAATAGTGATATGCTCAGTGTGTTGTTGAGTACCCCTCCTAGCCAAGCCTAAACTAGGCTTGAAAGGTCAATATCTAGAAGCTTGGGCTTTGGATCTTTGGCTAGGAATGGGCGACACCTTGTAAACCTCAGGGGACAAAGTAACTCCTTTAGGGATGAGCATACATTACTAAAAAAAGGAAAAAAGAAAAAAGGAATTTGCTGTTATACTGCATCTCCATAGATTGTCCAGAGTCTCGAGGTTAATAAATAAAGTTCTCAAAAAGAGCTTGGTTCCAAATTTATCTAATTCAAAGGTTTGAGTTCCTTTTTTTTTTTTTTTATCAAACAAAACTAACTTCACATCTTGTGCTATCACTGAATGAATAAAATCATTTGCAATTTCAAAAGTGGGTCTTGAGAACCAAGAGAAACAGCTAGATTTGATTCACTTGAAATTGAGAGAGATCTAGGTCTTAGCCTTCATCTTAGTTCATAAGATAGAGAACTATAACGCTAAGATTGACCCATATAATTGCCCTTTGGACCTCATGCCCTGTAACATTGGAGAAATTATTAGGTCTACCAGGAGGACTGATCTCTCAACTAATAAAATGATGTTATTTATGCAAATGTGACATTACCTGATAATTTTTTTTCTTGTGCTGATTAGGAAGTCCACTCACACGTTTGCTTAGATGGAATAGTCTTATTGGTTGGGAGGACCCCATTAGCAGTCTTCCTAGTAGACATAATAATTTCTCATAGCGTTGACTTAAAACCACCTTGCTACAACATTTTCGGTAATCATGTTATTCTATTTTTGGGCTCAATAAATACAAGAACTCAACATTTTTCAGTGTAATTAATAGTACATTATAAAAATGACATTAATAATAAACCCAAATTAAAGTGACAAAAGAATCATGTCAGCATGTTAACAATTAAAAATTCTTGAAGCAATTCAAACGTCCTTTAAGCAGCTCTTTGAGCGCATTTTTTTGGACACCTCAGTTGCTTAGGATGGATTGTATTATGAAAATTCTCGCAGACAGCTTCCTATTATAAGTCATCCAACAATTTCTACAACCAGCATATCACAAATCAGAAAAAACGGCACATACAACCAAAAAAGATGATATATCATTAATGCCAAGTATATGTACAATATACTAAGAAATGTCACCAAAAACAGGAATGTCATTCTATCAATTATCTCTCAATTTCCTTAACCATTCCCTTCTTTCTTTTCTATCTTTGAAAAACCCAAATAACATGCACAAGGGTATTTCCATTTCCTTTCATTTTCATTTCATTTAATCAAAGAAAAAGTAAAAAAAGTAAGCCAAAAGGACAATATTACAAGGTATACTTGTTGGTTGGGGTTACTGGTAGGTGGTCAGGGTCTTCTTTATCTTATCAATATTTTGTTGTGTGTTTCCACCTTTAGGCAAAAACAGTACCACAGGACAGTGCCATCAAACACACAGCAGCTTGTTCCTCCTCCTTCAACTTCCTCCTCCTCTGGCACCTCTGTTTCTTCATCACTGATGGTAACCTTTGCAGCAAGAAATCATTCCCCGAAAGCCATTAATCTTGTCTTCAAAGACTCTCTCAGATTTCTGCCACCATTGCCAACAGCTTTAGCAGTGGGTGTGGTTGTGGCATTGGAATTGGATTTGGTGGTAGTGGCAGTAGCACGAGCATTTGATCTATATTTTTTTCCTATATGATACATGACTCAAACCCACATAGAATTCCTCCTCTTTCTGTCCCTAATCCCACAGGCATTACAGAGTGACTGAAAAAACAACAAACAAAAAGAACCATTAATCTAAAACACAAACACAAAACAAAATGACAAACAAAGAAGACTAAAAAAATTAAATATATTAAATAAATACCCAAAAATTGAAACAAATGCAACAGAATTGAAAAACATTTCCCCAAAGAAAACCCAAATTGAGGAGACTTAAAAACTCAATAAAAAATTCAGATAAGAAATCAATGTAAAAAAAGCAAACTGAAATGACCAATGGGTCTTGAGGATTGGCTTAAGAAAGAATATAATTATCATTCAGCCAGTAAGAAAAGAGAAACCCAAATATCAATGTCACAAACCCAACACAAATTAAAGGTGAAGTCCCAAATGATGATTGAGGAAACTAGAAGGGATAAAATTAGAAACCCTTTAAATCAAAAGCATAAACCCAGAATAATCAAAGTAAAATTACGTGAGTATAGTGATTTTACTTTGAAAATATTTTTAAAAAAATGTATATGGAACATGCTTGCACTCTTATCCCTATTCATGCTAAAATAATAAAAACAAAGTTTCTTGTAATGGAGCAGATATCAAATTTTATTTGGCATTATTAGTATTAGTCTATTAGATAATGGAGTCCATAAGAATAGAGCTTGATAATCATATTATTTTCCAAAGGAATCAATAAATAAAACATAGCAGACCGCATGTAAGATCACAAGAAGATCAAGATACTAATTGATCACAAAATCTGATTTGTCTAGTGGTTTCAATTTAATTCTTTGCATGCTGGGAATATTCTTGACCTTCCCAAATAAAAATTACCTTGTTTGACTAATTGTTAAGCACAAGGCTTTATATAAGGCCCAAATTGCTTGATATTTTAACTAACACATGTCTGAGTACTATATATAATCTAATCAAATCTTTATAATTATGTTCATTGGGCACAAGGTCGCTTGTTTCTTGCTCAAAAGAATTACTATTACAATTAGAATGATTACAATGCAATGAAAATGATGATCACTTGTTTATTGGTCTTGAAATTATCAACACCATTAATTACGTAGATCTCTTTGGCTTTGGCACCAATCTTTGTACTTCACTGGCTAGTTGATAAAGTCAATAGTCTGCTGTAATGTGAAGTTTTGCATATGCTCTACAAAAGGAAGCATCTTGTGACTTTGATTATGCCTTGCTTGAAATAGTTTTTCTTTCTTTCATTCCGTACTTGGGAAAATTTCTTTCTTTCATTCCCTACTCTGTTGTTTCCCCAACAATCACAATACACTAACAGTACGGGTTACTATTGAAGCAATAAGTCTGCTAAATATTATTTTCACCAAATTCTTTCATTAGCATTACTCCAAGTGAAGTAATCTTGCAGATGCTTTGTTCCTTTTTCTTTTTCAGGCCACAAAGCAAAAATCTTATATTTATTCTCATTTTTTTAATATTTAAATCTTCTCAATGATTTTTAAAGTTTTATTGATGTTCATCCTGCACATTGAGTTATAGCCTTATTGTTATACCCCGACCCAACTTTATAATTAAACTATGTGTTTGAATCGTTAATTATTATTTTAAGCCACTTTCTTTATATAATTAATAGAAGAGTATTTAATAAATATATTACTTTATAATGTTTTTGGATAAGAATTGTAAAGATTATAAATAATTAAAATGGTTATTTGTATTATAAATATATACTAAGTATAAATATGTACAAAATTATATTAAGTGGTTAAGTTATTAGATATATAGTTGTTGTTGTTTAATTAAGTGTTTAACATAAGTGTTTACATGCAAAATTATTTTATACTTTGGGCCTTTATAGAATATAAGGTTTTGAAAGGGTGGAAGGTAAATTTTGAAAAGTGGTAAGATGAGTCATTAGCCTTTTTCCTTTATGCATACACGTGCCCCATACAACTTTCTCCCTTATTTTTCTTGGCTGCCATCAGAAACTTCCTTGGTCTTTTTTCTTTGCTATTTTGTTCTTTTCTTTCTTTGTTCTTATTGGCTGCATCTTATGGTCCTTATCTCTTCTTTGACTTTCCCAAAGAAGCTAGAAGACTCAAGGAACTCTCTCCCTCTTTCATACCCACAGTTCAACACCAAAAGAAAGAAAATCTCTCAATTCCTCTCCCTCTCATACCTACGGGTCCAGCAGCAAGGAACAAAAAAAAAAGATTTCTTCAATTCTTCTCAAGCTTTTGTTTTCAATTTAAAGCTAGAGTGACTCTAGTTCTATCACTCCAAGAACCATGCTTAGGGTAAGGGGAAAATCTAATTCTTTTAGTCTATTTTTCATTTTAAACTTATGTGATGGTTATATGATTTTGTATATGGGTGTGTTGGATTCTAGAGATTGTTGATTGCCCAAATATGATTTGAATTAGTGTTATGCTTGCATGTGCTTCTAGATGATAGACTAATATAAAATCTATTATGGGTAAGTGTTAAAAGATTAAAATATTTCTAAATAAACTTTATGGAATTGCTATTTGAGGTGCTGAATGTGTAGTTGGTTTAGTAATTAAAGTTGGTTGAGTGTTAGTTCATGAACTTGTTAAGAATTGCACTCAATGGTTAACCTGTTTGGCCATTATAAATCCTGAATTTTTCTAGGATAGCTATGGGTAAAACGTTTGTTGGAGATTATTATATAATATTTCTAGTATGTATATATTAAATTTCATAGGAAAATACCATCGTTTGATAATTGTTTGTGAGTTTATAAGAAAATGCTGCAAAGCTGTTACTGTGATAGATTTTGTGTTTATGCATGATAAATTAGGTATTAAATTGTATATAGTGAATTTGGATGCTAGGGATATTTCTTATGAAACCTAAGACGCATACGGTTCTAATGGAAATGCTCTCATAGCCATTGGATCAATATAAAAATAATGGTATAATTTCTAAGTTGCATAAAATTCTGTCAGGACAGTTTTGAATATGCTTTATTGTATGATTTTTATTAAATTATGGTTTTATGGTTTGACTCCGAAATTCATATGGTATTTACTAGACATCCAGAGGAGTTTCTCTGCAAAATTTCATGAGGATTTGATGTGTTTAGATAGCCCATTCGTATTTTACATATGAGGCATATGCTGCTGAAATAAAACAGTAAACAGTAAAGGACATGCCTAACTTTGAGAATTTAATTCTAAAGTTAGGGTGAATGATTTAAGCTATAATTTATTATGCTCATCATTTGGTATGTTGAGATCATAGCTAAATTTTGTATACCCTGGTTCAAGGTTTAGTACTCAAAGGAGGAGTTCTAAATCATTCTACTGTTTTTTCATGTTGCCATGAGTGTATATGGTTATATGACCATGCTTAAAGGATTTTATATTTATGCATGCTTTATTGCCCTTATCTCAAAGAACATTTTGAAATGAAGTTGGCTCTTCTAGAGATATGATATTAATGTGAGAATGTTGGTTTCTCTATGATTTAGTACATCATATTGTTTGATGAATGTATTTTATGTTTGTGGGAACTTCGTTTAGGTGGGATTAGGATTTCCTTGATTTTAAGAGTTAGGCTTTGAGATAAATGAGTAAGTTTATTCTAAGGTATAATTAATAGTAATAAATTTTGATATTTGGTTTAGTGTTACCAGTACCGAAGTCTAAGCTCCTTCGACTTTAGGCTCTCAGTTCCTCTACTTTCAGGTAAGGGATAAGTTATACGAGCATTTGGTAAGTCATGAGGTTATTTTAAAGTATATCATGCATTAAAAGGTTTTGATTAGAGATGTGGCATATAATCATGTTTCAGACAAAGATATGTTCATGAGTTCTCAAAACTTTATGTATATGATTTAAGCATATTGATGCTATTACTAATTCCACGAACATGATGTTTAAAGAAGACAATAGAAATACTCTTATTATGAATTGTTATCCAAACTATGAATTTCAGTATGATGTATAAGTAATAAATGTTTTCGGGTTATGCCCTCTGATGATCTAAACTCCGCCAATAGGGGTTTAATTACTGGTTTTCCATGAAAAATGTTATATG
Organism: Castanopsis chinensis; assembly: GCA_032878915.1. Classification (NCBI taxonomy): domain Eukaryota; kingdom Viridiplantae; phylum Streptophyta; class Magnoliopsida; order Fagales; family Fagaceae; genus Castanopsis; species Castanopsis chinensis. Next base: position 3,918,657 of record JAVQMG010000099.1, on the reverse strand, counting down.
ATTGGCCATTAAAAGTGGGACTGGCTCTGCTATACCCGCCCTTGTTGGTTACGGCCAACTTGTGGAGGAAGTCAACCTACCCCCATGGTTGAAAGATATGTATTATAATGTGATCCCGAGAATACTTGGTATTGTGGAGAATGCTGGATGCTAGCACAGTGATGCTAGAAGCCTTCCAAATAAGTACAGATTTATTAGATATGGACTTACCAATATGTTATAAACAGCTATATTATTTTATTGATCATGAGAGAATGATTTTTTTTAAATTCATTATGAAAAGTTAAAAGCTCTAATGAAAAGAAGTTTATGATGAAAAGAATAGATATTTTTTAAAGATAGAAGTTTCTGAAATTCTGTTGTGCTTTAAAGATAAAGAATCTGATGAAAAGGTATTAGTGTTCTGTAAAGATAAATCTTCTGATGAAAGTACAAGTTTATGTTAAAAAGTTATCAGAAATTTGTTCTTTAAGAAACGTTAAGTTTGATGACTATAAAAATTATAATATTTTATGAGAAGAAGTTTATAAAAAAAAATTTTTCTTAATTGTTTAGATGTTTCTAATTTAAGATAAAATTACCAATTATCTTATTTAAGTCAAAATGACTGTTCTGTAATAAAACAATATATATATATATATATATATATATATACATGATTATAAACAATCAATATTATATTTGGTGACTTTGTAAGAAATAAAAGAAATTCAGCTTAAAAGGTTTTGGTAATGTTACTCTGATAAGAAAAAGGAGAACAATTATTTTCCTATGAAAAACTTATAAGTTATTATTATGAATAGTATAAAATACAATGCATGAAAAGATGTTCTCTTATCTGAATAGTCGTAAAATGAAATGATTTGATTTACATACATTCTTATTAAATTTTTATGTATCTTACCCTTACTGAGCTGTGTAGCTCACCCCTTCCACCATTTCAGTCACAGGTTTTATTTTGGAGCAGACAGAGCCTTAGTCGAGTTTTGGAAGGAGCTGGTTTTAGTTTTAAAAGTATAGACCCCAAACTAAAAATTTGATATTTAGTTTTACAATATTGTGTATTTTAGGATCTAATGAAAATTGTGTATCTTAAAAGTATTAAGAGATGTATCATGTGAAATTTAGAATTTGATTAACTGGTTGATTATGTTATTCTTTGAGTATAGTGTAGATGCTCTAAATGTCAAGTAAAAGGTTATATCACTTAAGTAAAGAAACAAGAATGAAAAGAAAGAGGGAAGTTTTTGTAAAAGTCAAGTTAGTTCTTGTTAATATCAGGTTTAAACTTGGTATTAGCATACCAGTTATGGTCACAAATTCAGGTATCGGGTTTGGATCGTGACACTTATAGGGTTGGATTTGGCTGAACTCTTTTTATTCTTTGCTAAAAACCATGATTGATAATTTGAAATCTGTTGCATCATTTTCTCCCAATTAATTCTAGTGCACATTTGAAATTGAAAAATTCTATAGTTACAATTTCTTTCTTTTAGGGGAATAGTTATAAAAGTTATCACAACATCTTCCCAAAACTTGTTAAGGTGGTAATTTATTATTGGATCAATATCACTTTCATATTAACTCACTATAAACATCATTTTTATGATACATCAATCATAACAAACAACATCAACAATTATTTAAAAAAATTGTAAAATTTGTTTGGATCTTTAGATTTATACCATGTAAAATCCCTTCAAAATAAGAAGTTATAAAGGAAGTTATGATTGAAGTGCGTATATAGAAATTGAGCCTTACATTGGCATTGCCGATTAGTCCAGAGAGTGAGAACATATACAAATGGTGTAAAATGGGATTAAAAACTTGGTGATTTAGCCCAAGTATCAAAGCAGTTAAGCCATCACTAATTTTTTGAAACACCTTATTACAATTGTCCACAGGCCCAAACTCTAACGACCACCCTTTGTATAGTTGGGTGCTTAGTGCTTAGTAGGCTTGAAAGTTTAATATCAAGAAGGGCACATGATTTATGGCTAGGAATGGACTACAACTCTTATAGGTTAAAAACTCTCTTTTAGTCTCCCTCCCTAAGATAAATGAGGAAAACTTAGCAATATGCCCACATGAAATTTACGAAGTACAATTTTGAGTAAATTCCACCTCAAAATTCATCATACCCAAGAGATAAACTTTGTGTGTATAAAACCTAATTAGAGAAACACAACAAAATCTCATAAATGAATGAGAAAATAACATTTTAGCATGGACATGTTTAGAAAAAATAAAAATAGAAAAAGGAAATGGTAGTAAGAAGTCATGACATGGATAAGTAAGATTAAAAAATATAAAAGATTAGATAAAAGAGAAAGAAAAATGTATAACTCTTAAGTTGTTGGCAAGCAAGAATATATTTCTTGCTTGCTTGTGTTTTTGTTCTTTCTTTTTGTCCTTTGGAAGAGTGAGACTTATCTCATAATCCCTTCATCTTTTTTTTTTTTTTTTTGGGGTAGAAAATATTCCCTTCTCCTTAGTAGCTAAATCAAACGGTTAAAAATAAATTTTGGGAGAAAAAATGTAACTCCTTTAGGGATGAGTATACATTACTAAAAAAAAAGAAGAATTTATTGTTATACTGTTTCTCCATAGATTGTCTGGACTCTAGAGGTAAAATAAATAAAGTTCTCCAAAATAGATTGTTTCCAAATTTATTTGATTCAAGAGGTTTGAGTTCCTAATACTCTGAAAGAGTGACTCTTATCTCATATTCTCTTTACCTTAGTAGCTAGCAACCTAAATCAAATTGATTAAATACCTCAGGAGACAAAAGCTACTCCTTTTAATCATAGTGGCAAATCTAAAAAAGAATTAAACCATGTGAGAGATGAGTATACACTATAAACCACTAAAAAAAATTAAAGAATTTTATGCTATATTGCATCTCCATAGATTGTCTAGAAGTAAACCAAAATAGATGGGTTCCAAATTTATTTGATTCAAGAGCTTTGACTTCCTAATATTTTTTTATCAAATGAGGTTAATTTCACATTTTGTGGTATCACCTAATTTAATAAAATCATCTACAATTTCAAAAATGGGTCTAAAATCATCTACAATTGCATTCTTGCACAGTTAAATTATTGTTTTGTTCCTCATGGACTTATCCATGGCCATGATCACCACTGGCAAACCACATCATATCTGTGCATTTGCTCTTTGCAAGAATAGTAATTTCTTTGGACTCAAACTATGGGTGAGTTTGGCATTAGCTTTAAGCTTTAGCTTTTAGTTTTTATGTCCAACTTTTTAAAAGCTCTTTTTTTTCTCATTTTCTCACGTTTTCAATTTTTTTTAGGATACAAGTATATTTTAGTACACTTTTAATAACAAAATTTCAGTAAAAAAATAGATAAGTTGTGAGTAATACCTATGAAAACACAATTAACATTATTTTTGAGCCATTATTTATGGTATATGAGCGATGGGGAGATGTTGAGGAACCAATTGGCATTCATTTGGGGCACTGTCTGTTGTATATGATTATACTACAAGCTTTTGGGCATGGTCTTTGAGTGATGCATTTGTACAAATTTTGAATTTTATTTTGCCTCCTTATTGTAATTTCCTTTTGGTCGGTCATATTCAAATCAATTTTTTCTTCCTTTTGAGTTACACTCTCTTCCTTTTTCTCAAACATGCAAATGCACTTAGTTTTTGATTCTCTTGTGAAGTCCATTAAAAGCTTATAACTCTCTTCCTTTTTCTTAGACGTGCAAATGAAGGTAGTCTTTGATTCTCTTGTGAAGTCCATTAAAAGCATATAACTTTAAGTTGTTGGCAAGCAAGAATATATTTCTTGCTTGCTTGTGTTTTTTTTCTTTCTTTATTTCCTTATCTTTTGAGTTGGAGAAGGAATTTATGTTTTGATACGATAGGATACACTATATATAGTAGAAGTCATTAATGAGTTCTTCATGACCTTAGTTCTAGCAACATTGAAATTGAGGCTAACTTGAAGGTTTTCCTAGGCGTGTTTTGAAGCCAAAATTGAATTTTTCTTGATGTAAGTATTAATAGTTGCTTTTGCAAATTTGTTCATATATTATACACATTTTTCTATTATTATTGCACTTTAATGTTAAGTTGCTATGCTTGCTTAAATTTGTCATATAGATGTTAAATGTAGTAAATTTTTATTGCACTTGGATTAATACTATATTTTTGTGAGGTATTACCACTAAATAGTTTGGTTTATGTGACTATATTATTGGATCCATGCTTTTATTCAATATTTATTTATAAGTTAATCACATGCAAAATTTCAAAATAATAAATTGCCATTTACCGTTAAATCTATATGATTAGTCGTTTACTACTAATTTTTTTGTCAAAAATTTTGTTGGATTGGCTTTGTTGTTTTGAGTTGTACCAACTGACTTGGCCTAAGTAAAAATTTGCATAAAAAGGCAAACTTAGCTGCACTTTCTACTTGATATATAGAACAAAGGGAAACTTAGATTTGGGTTAGATACTTTTTAATGAATTATAAGAAATTAAGAATTGACATAAGCGGAACAAAGTAAAACAAACTATACTTGTTTAATCTCAAGAATTGGGGGTAGAATTAAAGACATGATTCAAACTTTTGTTGTGAAAACATTCTTATTATTTATTCCTAACTTTTTATGTTTATTTCCTTTAAATAAAAAAATCAGAATTTTTTTTTATTTATTTAAAGAAAAAAAACAATTAAAAAAACTTGTCTCTAACTCTTATAGTTTAACGTTGCCTTCCACTTTTTAGATCCCAAAATATAAAAACAATAATTTATATCTTTAGCTAGGGGAAGTTATTACGGATTGTATTGTCCATATCTTTTTACAAGAGATGAAGAAATCATTTGTCATAACAGTTTTTTGACACAGTCATAAAATTATTCATCCCCACCTGGGCCACGCCCATGCCTCTTAAACAATCAGGCCCAAATCCAATTTTCATTCAAAATCCAAACTTCTTTACTTACTTTTGTTAGACACAAAATCAAACACCGCATCTGCAAGTGCTGCTCTCTCTCACGCCTAAATTCTGCTCATTCTCCTCCTTCGTAAACGTTTGATCCCACCCAAAAGAAGCCATCAATCTTTTCTTAAATTGAAAAAAATCGGTGTTTCACATCAAAATCAAGCAATAAAAAAAAATGCAGCAATTCTGAATTTTCACGCCTATTTCTGTCTTTGTTTCTTTTCATCTATATATGATATATAGATTTGGATTCAGCTTACTAGCCCTGATGTATCGAGTCACGTTTTTATTTTTCTCTAAACAAATTGGATGTTATTTTGTTTGTGACTCTGTGCATGTGATACAAGAAGATGGAGCAACAACAGCAACTTCTACATTTTTGCGATTCAAAGCATCCCTTGGTCTACCTTCCAGACTACAGAGGTGGAGCTACTTGTTGTGGGTGCCAAAAATCAGTTTATGGTCCTACCTACTGGTGTAAAGAAGAAGGATGCCCGACCTACTTTCATCATAAATCATGTGCAGAACTACCCCTTGGGTTGCACCATCCCTTGCGCCCATTACATCCTCTTATTCTTTTTGACGAAAAAACTGATTATCCTGAAGAGAAAGAAAAAAGCAGATGTCAACTCTGTAATGAATCTCGCAAGGAATACACTTATTGTTGTTACCATTGCGACTTCAACCTTCACATCAAATGTGCTGCCTTGCAACATAAAGTTGAATTCCATGATCACCCACACCAGGTAATGCTAAGTTATGTAAAAATACATAGTTGTAAATCATGTAAATTTAGACTAATATTACACATTTTGCATTTAGTTTTTATTTTTTCTTTATATATCTCGAAGATAACAAAAAAGAGGATGGTGATTATTATATACGAAGAAAGATAAACAATTAAAAAAAATTAAGAAAATTTTTATATTATAATGAAATGTAGTGTAAAATAGATAATCTGATGTAGGTTATTTTGAAAAGTGAATATGTAAAAAAAAAAAAAAAAGGTATGTTCTTATATTAAAATAAACAAAATTTTTTGCACAAACTAATGTGAATACTCTTAGTTTTAGTATTAGATAATGGAGTTCATAACCATAGAGCTAGATAATCATATTATTTCCAAAGGAATGAATAAAGCATAGCAGACCGCATGTAAGATCACAAGAAGATCAAGATACTTATTGATCAAAAAATCTGATTTGTCTAGTTGTTTCAATTTAATTCTTTGCATGCTAGGAATATTCTTCACCTCAATTCCCATAAAAAAATTTTTACATTAATTGACTAATTGTAAAAGCGCAAGGCTTTATCTAAGGCCAAAATTGCATGATATTTCAACTATCAGATGTCTGAGTACTATATATAATCTAATCAAATCCTTGTACTTATGTTCATTGGGCAAAATGTCGATTGTTTCTTGCTCAAAAGAATTACTATTACAATAAGAATGATTACAATGCAACCAAAATCATGATGGTTATAATATATTGTCTTGAAATTAACAACACCATTAATTACGTAGATCTCTTTGGCTTTGGCACCAATTTTGGTAGTGCACTAGCTAGTTGATAAAGTCAATAGTATGCTTTGCATAGGCTCTACAAAGGGAAGCATTAGCATCTTGTGTGATTATGCCTTGCTTTAGATAGTTGGGCACGTAAAATCATAAGACAAATGCACTACAAGTAATGTTTACCAAACTGCCAAGAAAGGAAGAAAATTATGCATGGTTTTTTTTTTTTTTTTTAAGGAAACAGTTTTTCTTTCTTTCATTCCCTACTCTGTTATTTCCCCCACAATCACATTCACATTCACAACACAAGAACAGTATGGGTAACTATTGAAGCAATAAAGTTTTCATATATGTACCCTTACTTCTCCAATTGAAGTAATCTTGCAAAATGCTTTGGTCCCTTTTTCTTTTTCAGGCCATAAAGCATGAATCTTATATTTATTCTCCTTTTTTTATTATTTAAATCTTCCCAATGATTATTAAAGTTTTATTGCTGTTCATCCTGCACATTGAGTTATAGGGTTGGCTTTGGTTGGGCTGTTTTTATTCTTTGCTAAAAACCCTGATTGATATCAACTATATCATTCTCACCCAATTGATTCTAGTGCACATTTGAAATTAAAAAATTCTACAGTCACAATATTTTTAGGGGAATAGTTAGAAAAGTTTTCACAACCTTTTACCAAAACTTGTTAAGGTGATAAGTTATTATTGGAACAATATCATTTTCTCATTAACTCATTTTTATGATACATCAATCCCAACAAACAACATCAATAATTTTTTTTTAAAAAAAATATTGTAAAATTGGTTTGGATCTTTTGATTTATCACATGCCAAACCCCTTCAAAATAAGAAGTTAGAAGGGAAGTTAAGTGCATATATAGAAATTGAGCCTTACATTGGCCATCACTGTTTAGCCGAGAGAGTGAGAAACTATATGTGACTCACCACTAATTTGAAACACCTTATTACAAATGTCCACAGGCCCAAACTTTAACCACCCTTTCTATAGTTGGGTGCTTAGGACGCTTGAAAGTTCAATATCAAGAAGGGCACATGATTTTTGGCTAGGAATGGCCTACAACTCTTACAAGTTAAAAACTCTTTCAATTTCCCTATGAGGAAAATTAGTCTCAAGAATTGGGGGAAGAATTAAAGACATGGTTAGAACTTTTGTTGTTAAAGTATTCTTATTATTATTCTTAACTTTTTAGGTGCATTTCCTGAATAAAAAAATCATATTTAAAAAAAGGAAAAAAAATACAATTTTAAAAAATTAGTCTCTATCTCCAGACTTTTAATGTTAACATTGCGTTCCACTTTGAGACTGCAAAATAATAATAATAATAATAATAATAATAATAATAATAATAATAATAATAATAATAATAATAATAATACCTTTAACTAGAGAAAGTTACAGATTGTATTGCCTATTACAGGAGATGATTTCAACATCTTTCATAATAGTAGTTTTTTGACTTAACCATAAAATTATTCATCTCCACCTAGGCCACGCTCATGCCTCTTAAACAATCAGGCCCAAATCCAATTTTCATTTAAAATCCAAACTGCTTTACTTGCTTCTTAGACACAAAATCAAACACCTCACGTGCAAGTGCTGCTCTCACTCATGCCCAAATTTTGTACACACTCCTCTTTCCTAAACATTTGATCCCAACCAAAAGAAACCTTCAATCTTTTTTTAAATAAAAAACATTAGTGTTTCAAATCAAAATCGAGCAATAAAAAAAATGCTTACAAAACTAAAAGGCAGCAATTCTCAAGCCTATTTCTATTTCTTTGTTTCTTTTCATCTATATATGACATATAGATTTGGATTCAGCTTACTAGCCCTAATGTATTGAGTCACGTGTTTATTTTTCTCTAAACAAATTGGATGTTATTTTGTTTGTGACTGTGCATGTGATACAAGAAGATGGAGCAACAACAACTTCTACATTTTTGCGATTCAAAGCATCCCTTGGTCTACCTTCCAGACTACAGAGGTGGAGCTACTTGTTGTGGGTGCCAAGAATCAGTTTATGGTCCTACCTACTTTTGTCCAAATTTCGAATGCAGTAGTTCCTACAAGCATCATAAATCATGTGCGGAAGTACCCCTTGGGTTGCACCATCCCTTGCACCCATTACATCCTCTTATTCTTTTTGACGAAAAAACTGGTTATCTTGAGAAAGAAAATAGCAAATGCCAAGTCTGTAATGAATCTCGTAACGAATACACCTATCGCTGTTATCGTTGCGACTTCAACATTCACATCAAATGTGCTCTTTTGCAACTTGAAGTCGAACTCCACGACCACCCATTGACTCCCTGTTGGAAGAGGATCATGTTCACTTGTGACATATGCGGCAAAGAAGACAAGGGTCGGCCCTATCTTTGTGCCACATGCTGTTTTTTTATTCATAGAAGCTGTGCTTCTTTCCCACCCAGGCTCAAGGTTGTACGTCACAAGCATCCCCTCCACATCACCCATTCTTCTTTTGAACTCCGTGAATCTGACTTCCGATTTTGTCAACTCTGTGTTCAAAAGGTGGACACACGCTACGGCCTTTACTATTGCTCCAAATGTGATTTCGTTGCCCACCTCAATTGTGCTATAGACGAGAGAAACAGGGAGTACATAAATTTGTTGGAACTTAAAGATGAGGAAAACGAAGATGCAGAGCTCGATCAATCTATTGAGTCAGCAGCAGCTTACATAGTAAAAAATATCAAAGTAGAGGAGGACGGAACTGAAATAGCCACAGAAATTAAACACTTCAGTCATGAGCATGACTTAGAGCTTACTAATGAGGAGGTTCACAATAAGTACAAAAAATGTGACGGGTGCGTAAGAGCTATTCTCCCTCCTTTTTACAGTTGTGCCGAATGTAGCTTCTTTCTTCATAAATCTTGTGCTAATTTACCAATGAAAAAGCGAAACTCACTTCATCAACACCCACTCACCCTCCAAAAGCTGCTCTCCTCATCTTGGTGTGATGCCTGTTGCCAAGCTTGTAATGGCTTCTTGTACACTTGTAAGTCATGCGACATTGATCTTGATATTCAATGTAGTTTGCTCCCAGAAATCCTTACCCATGAAGGTCATAAGCACCGACTCATCCTCTCCTACACAAGCTTTGAACAGAGTTGCAGTAGTTGTGGGGATAGAAGAAATCTAGTATTTTGTTGTACCACTTGTGAATTTGCACTTGACTTTAAATGTGCGACACTACCACAAACCACAATGTACAAACAACATGAGCATCCCTTTACTCTCAGTTATATAGCTGAAGATGACTCCGGTGAATATTATTGTGATATCTGCGAAGAAGAACGAAACCCAAACCATTGGTTTTACTACTGTGCAGATTGCACTTATCCTGCACATGCCAAATGTATTCTCGGGGAATATCCAAATAGGAAGTAAGGAGGCGCTTAAACATTTGATTGTCACTGACACCCCCTTTCTTTCATTGTGAAAACTGAAAGTCACCTTTCGTGTCACAAATGTAGTCTTCCTTGCAAAGAGTTGATCTATCAATGTGCCCCATGTAATTTCTATATCCACAATTATTGTTTTTAGAAAGGAAAAATCTGTTTTTAATTATAATTTTAATATTTTCCTTTTCAGTTGAGCATTAGTTCTTTATTGTTGAATTGAATGTATTATTACGGCTATAAAAAATGAGTCTCCTTCACCTTTTATAACATTATGTTGAGATTGTTAGTGTGAATTTCTGTTTCTATCCAAACAAGTCATCTTTCCATTTTATTCTTGACATTACTTACATCATTAGTTTAGTTTTATATATTTTAGCAATCATCCTGTAGTCAAAATCTGCAGCTCTAGTTGTAAAAACTCTGAATTTAACAAATAGTCATTCATTCGTGCATTTTAAAATTCCCAATTAGATTTGATCCTATGTAATTTTCTGTTTTATTTTACTAATGATTCTGTGATTAGTATTTCCTTATCTACTCCTATATTTTGTCTTTTAAAAGACCATATATATATCCTGAAGCTTTTCCTATGATGTTTCTTTCTCATGTTTTATTGATAGAGTTCATAGCTAGGCTAATTACTATTCCAAGTGATTTTTTGATTTGGAGCAATTTGTTGTTGCGACATAGAAGAGATATATTACTTCGTTTTAGGAGCTGTACTTGTAAATTGAACACTTCTGTTGTATGGGCAATAGATCAAGATCAAGAACTATCTATTGATGGCACTGGCATTTCTCCTCAAGATATATGTATTGTGACGTGTTGCCATGTTACACGAAAGTTTTCTGGAATCTAGTATGTTTTGTTTGGTAATCCTTAGCATGTATAGGCCAAATTTGGTACTGATATTGGGATCTTGTTAATGAGATGCTAGGCAATGTTACACACTGCAGCTCTTAATTAACTGACATTTCAGTCATTACATTCCAAATCAATCCTTTTAGAAAGCCTGTGATGTTTGAGGATTGCTTCTCTATCTGAGTTGGGAAAGTTGTACCAGTTGAGTTTGATACATGTTAGAACTGGTGTGGTTACCTTTAGTTTTATAAATTTATCTCAAAGGACCTCCAATTTTTATGCACTAATGATCCAATGAGTTCAGAAGCATATCTATTTTTTAGGTACCATCCCTCATTGGTGATTATTTTGATGTATGTGGTGTGCCAGTAGTTGCCATGCATAGTTACACAAATCCACATGCATATTCACTTATATAAACATTAACCATGAAAGGATGAACCCGATTCTATAAATTTCATTGTAGACATACATTGCATTTGAATACCGTCTTAAGCATATATCTGATTTTAAGTAGCATTACCAATGCTTTCCCTTTAGCTTACTATAGAAAGAACAAATGTGGTTTTATTTTTAATTTTTATATTTTCCTATTGAGTTGAACTTTAGTTTTTTATTGTTGAACCTAATGTGGTATTAGGGCTGTCCACTAGTGTTGTTCACTAATGGAAGCCAAGTCGCTGACCTCATTAGTGAAATTAATAAACAACCATCAAATTCAGCGACCGGAGATAAGTTTCACTCCTTCTCTCTCTCTCTCCCTCTATTTTTTTTTTCCTGATTTCCTTTGTTTTTTTTTTTTGTTTTTTCAGTGGAATTGTGATGGTTTGTGGTTGATCTGCTTTAGGTGGGTTCGTTTGGGTGTTTTGAACAACATTTGAGTGGATTATGGGTGAATGAGTGATTGGGAGTTGGAACACTTGCCTACTGCTGATGACGTGACCGTTGTGGAGTTATTGCTGGTGTTTCAATTTGAGGGTATCCTACCAGTTTGACAAAAGGTCTTATAGACCTCAAGTTTCAAGTTGCATCAATAATATACAACCAAGTAAGGTTGGTAACTTTAAAAATTCCTTCTTTTTTATTTTTTTTTTAATAAATTAACCTATTATTTTGTTGCAATAAAAATTATTAGTTATATGGTTATACCTAACTTACAAATTCTCTGAAGGTATATGAAATTTCTTAAAAGTAATTGCCAATAAAAATGTGAGGCTGGACTTTTCTTCTAAAAGACATCTACTATTTTTCTTAAAGAACACCCAAATTACCAAAAATAGCAACTTTTTGCATCCTTAAGTATGGACAAATTCTCTTAAATGGAGGTGCAATTGTTTCATCAAAATAACTCCTGAAATGAAGAAGATAAGTTTCAAAAACATGTGAAATGTAAAGTTATGTATGGTGATATGATGTATTGTTTCATCCATTCATTGTGTCTATATGGTGTTTTTATAACTAGACATAACAAGTAGAATTCATCTGAGATTTTACTTTGTTTTTACTCATGATGAAAAGCCCACTAATGATAATAGCATGCTATTGTGCAATCTTTTAGTTTTCCATTATATATATCTGACTAGTGAGCTCCTAAGGTGCCAACATTGAAATTGATATGGTAGTGTTGCTCACGTTATGTTGCAACAATCCAGACTACAATTAGAGTTTTTCAAGTTTGATGTTTGTGGATAACAATGATGGGTTATAGTCATACACTGTCCATCATCTGGCTACAGATGTTGGCACTTTTAAGGTGGGTTTGTCTTTGATTGAAAAGTTTCAGATGGAGGAGTTAGGTGAACAATGGAAGAAGCAGGGGAAACAATATGATCATTATCACTTGAAGTAGAATGCTTTGAAGAGAGAACAGAAAAAAGGTTATACTGGATCTGAGTAATGGGGTTGATCAGAATAAATATAACGGAGAACAAGAGCTATTCTTGTCTTAAGTATTTCTCCTTGGCAAAGTCCTTTAAGTTTGGATGCTATAATAGCTTAGATACTTCAAGGCCAGCTTTGTGGGAGAGTGGTGAAGATGGTTTTTGGTTTGATAGAAACCTTAAAGATATAGGAGTTAGATAACAATACAAGAAAAAACAATATTAAAAAATTCTTACTTGCCAATGAGTTGTAGGTAAATTTTTGTGGCAGCCTGACAGGTAGGCGTTCTTCTTGATACTCCCATAATGAGGTACAGGACCCTGTAGTGGGCTGAGTACATTCTTCCACAGCTCACTTATCATTTGGTTTCTCATGGACTTACCCATGGACTTAATTGCCATTTACAGACCACAAATTTCATAGTAATTTCTCTTGTAACAATAGTAACATAATCCGGCTCAAACTATATCTCCTACATTCTGCACAAACAAGTTCCAAGCCTCTTCTTCATTCAGAAAATTTGCCATGACATCTTGATTGGTCATCATTTGCCTACGCACTCCAAAGATTGTGTTGTTAGTAGGATCTTACAATTGGCTTGGTCATTGTTTTGTGGGATTCCCACAATGTCAAAATCAATCTTATAGGGTCAGAATTTCATAATGGTATAGAATAAAGTGAATGGTATGGTCCCTGAATGCCAATAGAAACCATGGGCATTGTAAATAACAATGACAGCCCAAAAAGGAAGACTTGGCATGAGATCAAAAATAATTGATAGAGCTTAAGAATGGAGGCTCAACCTAACTTTGTAAATACTAACAAAGAAGGCCAGAAAATGAAGAATCATTTTGAAGCTGATGTTGGTGAACTTGATTAGAGGTATGTTTGCTTAAGTGGTTTGTGGAGCATAATGAATTAATGAGCCTACTAGCATTGATTGGCTTGGTATTTAATAGAACTATCAAATTGAATGAAGTGCGTATATATTTACATTGTTAGTAAGAACTTTCAAAAGTGATACTATGGTTGTTTGACACATATGATACTTGAAATTTTATGCTATTTGCTAATGTCAGGAAAAGAATACTATTTGCAGTTGCACACTTTGCTATACACATGTTTTTCACACCCAAGCTTTATTCCTTCATTTCAAATTAAAACAGAGATCGCATTTCCTTGAATTTCTAAACTAATATTTTTTCCTGTGTTACTCAAAGTTTGAAATTGAGGTGAGTTGAAGAGCTTCTCATTTAGCTTATTCTATAATGACTTGGTACTTAGATCATGTCATAATCACATACATGCTATAAGATGCTATTCTTATTTATATTGGGATCCTTTTTTCCTCCCTTTTGTGAAATAGTATGTGGATTATTATGTGGCCATTTAATTCTTAAGGCGTGATATCCAATATGGTCTTGCGTTTTTAGTTTTGAACCACGATGACCGATTGGACTTGGACTCAAGGTGTCCTCCTTTGGGCACTTTGGTGGTGGGTGGTAGTTTTTTTTTTCAGCACATCAAGGTAAAATAAAAGACAGTTTGATGCAATATTTTTTTGGTAACATTTTTCTACACTAATAAATGAATTAGGTTGGATCATATGGATGTTGCTTTATCTACTAATATTAGAAGATGGCGCATGCTAATTTATGTTGAGATTGACACCGTGAGATGTTTTTATGTCATTGGCTATGGAAATTGAGATATGACATTTGAGCATGTGAGATATGATTCTTGGATTCTCTAAGGGGGTCTCACAAAGTTAGTGAGCATTTTCATGGGGAGTTGTACTCTTTCGTTCATATAAAGTGGTGGTTGTTTGATCAGCTGGAATTTGGATTGTCTCTTTCTGAAATAAGTTCTTATTTGATAATGATTAATAGAGTCGTATCTTGGTGTATTGGTTAGAACTTCTATTCTTTTGAAGGGTGCAACGTGGGATTTTTCTAGGACTGTTCTAAATATGTTAGCAATCCTTTCTCCTATCAAAGTTAAGAATTGATGAATTATTCATACAAATTCTTGCTTAACGATTGTCTGTCTTTTACCGGTCAAGTGTCTTTAATGTTTGTGCTGAGTAATAAGATAAAACCAAGGTCAATGCTTTGTTGGACCTAAACGTATTATAAGCTCTTTTGGTTTTTAAAACTTGGTACAATAGATTATATGCAATTTTTAAAGGGCATCTGCATCATGAAGTTTGAATAGCAATCAAAATCAGTGGCTAGCAATAATTTCATGTATGCAGCAGTAGGGCAGAAAATGCGGCTACGGCATTGGATATTCTTCAAGGCAGCAGCTGATGAAAGTTGCAGCTGAATTGGGTGATGTTTTTAGTGTCATATTAGTGTATTTGTTGTAGTTTAGTTGATTGTAATAATTGGTGCACATGCATGTATTAGGTGATCTATTAGTTACTTAGGAAAAAACTAAGAATGTGCTAGTTACAACTGTAACTAATTCTGTTACAGAAGTTAATTACAGCAGTAACCACTTGGCAAGGATTGGCTGCTTGTGTGGCTAGTAGTATAAATAGCTATAATTCCAACTAATCGCTAACCCGTGCGATGCACGAGAAAATTCAAAAAAATGTTCAAAAAAATTCATTTTTTTTTAAATTTATCTTCTGCTAGACTGATGAAAGCTATAAGATTAATTCCTAATATTCATGTACTTAAACAGCAAGTTTAAATGGTTAAATGTTGCAAGTTTGATGAATCCATAATCATAACCTCTCCATTCCAAATTTACAAAAGTAAATTTATGAATCTTTACTCCTCCTTCGGCAAGCACAATTATTTTCCAACTAAATCTCTTTTCAAATAGTGTTTCTCATTATTGGTAACATTTTGTAGTTGGAAAAGAGTTATGCAAGTCTAATCTTTAGTTCCTATTGCCAAGTTACATGCTACTTATAATTTGTTTCTAAATATTTGGTGATTGATCTATTTAATGAGGCATGTTATATAAACTAATTCATTAAAAAAATGTCAAATGTTTCTTAAAAATTTAATTGGTTGAAAACACAATCGGTGCTATTTAACAAATTTCCACTTTGAATTCATTAAATTTTATTAAAATGCAAGACCTCATTTAAGACTAACAGGTATTTGCTAAACTATCTAGCCATGCAACTATAAAAGTTGATAGTGTATATATTGTGTGCGGGAATGTGGATATGTATACACAAAACACACAATTAAAATACAAATTTCGTGTTCCTACTGCTCTATAAAATCTAAAAGGGAATAAAACCAACATCAAAGTTGTATAAAAATTGTATTTGAAAGCATAATATAAAATACGTTTCTTATTAACTTATATCCCAAAATTTTAAGAAACATCTCAAATAGTTTAGTAGCTAAACATAAATTTTAGTAACTATAGCATTCAGCAAGAACTTTCAATACCTAGCCTACTTTACAATTTTCTTTTTTAATAAGTAACCTAATTTACATACATGACAACTTAGCAACTGAGAGAAGACTTCCACTGAAACTTCTATGGCACCATCAAACCCCAAACTTGTCTATGGCACCATCAAACCCCAAACTTGTCAACATGCGCTAAGAGCCTTTACAACATTTATGACGCTCTCAACCAAAATGTTTCCTCTTTCCTTTAGATTCAATTTTTCCACCATGTTCTATAATAAGTTACATACAATCATCATAGAACTCCTAATCATAACTTGGGGCAAGTTTTCAAGAATTCCATAGAACTCCAGTTTATGGTTTTCTTCAATGCTATCTATGTGTGGGAGTGCACCATCGGGTACACAATTCAATGTAAAAATTCATCTCTAGTCTAGGGAAAAAAGGGTAAATAATCATAAGTTGAATTATTTCCATTTAAAACAAATTTTGAATGCATGTTTGATTCAATAACTTAGGAAAAAAAATAATTAATAGGAGTTTCTGTGAATATATTATGTTGAACCTATGACTATAAGTAGAATCTAGATAAGATTTCAAAGAAACTACTACGCATTTACAGCTTAATATAAAGGAAAAACAAAAACCTTTAGATAGAAGACAAGTAGATCATCATCTTCATCTAAGTCCCCCCACATCACCATTCATATCTAGCAAATTAATATGAACCACAAATCACAAACATAGAAAACTCATCAAATTTTCCCCACAAGTAAAACTATAGTACAAATACAAAATAAGTTTGTCACTGAATCCTTAACATTGAAATGGTAAGCAACGGAAATTAATAGATCAGAGAGAGCATTAAAAAAGAGCATCAAGTACCACCTTCATGTTTGTGCATTGAATTGATGTTAGTTACATTGAAAACTATACATAAAATAAAAACCCATAAACAATTTCATCTAGAATAAGAAAATTTTGTTTTTTCAATTTTAACTAACAAATCAAATGGCAAAGCTATATCAGGGGAAGGAAAAGAATTGAAACAAAAACATGCCAACAGACTACCTGGGTGGTCATGGCTTTCTTGTTAGACTCAAGTTGGCTTCCTAGACAATAACAATTTATAAAATTTCCACACTATTACACTCCCCAAAATTCTCAGAATTTGAAACAATATTCTAACTGCAAAATTTATGTACAAATCCCAATAACTTGCTCAAAATTTAAAATTTAAAAATTAACAAAATCAAAATTCTTTCATTTAAAAAAAAAATTGGGTAAACTCTATAAAATAAGCAAATTTAAGGGGAAAAGAGAGATTTATCGCGTACAAAATCCCTAAAAAACTCGAGCCTTGAGGAACTTACAGCTAAAAATTAAAATAATTGAAACAAAAAAAAAAGGGTAAAAATCTCATTTAACTAAGCATAACATAATATTGAACTTCTCCAACTAACATACTGCATATATTATTTTTTGGAGCAAAAAAAGAAAACATACTACATATATAGTAGTACCTTCTTAGGAGCAAAAAAAAAAAAAAAACATAAGAAAGAATAAAGGAGGAAAAAAACTTCCAATGTAGTAATTAAATTAAGCTTACTACCAAAAACTAATAAGGGGAAAAAAACAATGAATAAAGAATCATATGTAACCCTTGCTTAATGATGTACAACTACAAACATGGAAAAAAAAAATGAAAGCATTTGCAACGAAAGAAGAAGTTATTACGGTTTTCTTCCCAGAATGATGGTATGAGAGTTCCCAAATATGTTGGATTGAAATAACCAACACAATTGAAATAGAATAGAATACCATAGAAACATCTTAGTAGAAATAACATAAAAAATATGTTTATTAAAAAAAAAAAACAAAGCTATAGTTCGTTGCTTTGTTAAATCTCTCTAAAAAAAAATACCTACCAAAACCTACAAAGTAATCCACAATTGGCAAATTAACAAAGCAAAATTCATAATTCACAAAGGTATCTAAAAAGAACCTTCACAATTGATTGTGCTTCCATTTACTTTTGCTTCACTTTTTTTTCCCTCGACACCCAAATAGATGCTCAATTAAAATTGTGAGAAGATAATCCAACATGCAAAACCCAGAAAAGTCTCTAAAAATCACAAATTTGTTCATCCATATAAAAATATATATAATAAAAAAATAAAATAAAAACTGTTGGATTAATGACATCAAAAAATAAAACAACAACAAAATTATAAGAAAGCATTTTTTTTTCACCACAAACAACCAAAACAGACACCAAAAACATTGACAATGATGACAAAATTAAGGACATCAAACCTACTTAGAATTACCACGTTATGATTTTTCGTTGATGACTCTGATTCTTTCTTGCTTTCATTGGCAAGTAGAACTGGTCCTCATTGCATACAACCCCAAACCATAATCCACTCTCCAATATGTCTATTGATATATTTAAAAGCAAAACAAAAATTAACCCTGAAAAACATATAAAAACCTCAACTTTTTGTTTGATAAGTATACATGATAAGGATGATGTGCCCTTAATTCTATTAAAATACATAAAAGGAGGATGTGGAATTAAATTATATGATTTGGGACCGGGCTCTATCTTCTCAACCAGCCACATGAAGCAACTGCATTCATTTATTTGTTTATTTTTTATGTTACACAACTTAGTAACTTCCTATTTATCATTCATAAGGACCATAACCTTATGTTTTGGAAATATCCAAAACTATAAAAATAAATAAATAAAATTAAACATTAGAGTAATCATCTTTAAAAAAAAAAACTAATAATAAAAAGAGTTCAAATTTGGTAAGGATTTAGTAATAATAATAAATAAATAAATCATCCAAATGATAGCTTAGAAGATTGAGTAGCTCATTCATGATCAAGAATTTAAACTGCTGTGGCTTACTTGTTTGAAGACTGATATGCAAAGTACAACTACAGAATGATGGTTTCTGGGTAATTCAGGTGGGCACATACATTGATTGTCGATTAATAGATGAGAGTGTCCATAAACTAATGATAAATGCAGCATATATACTTCATACCAATGAGATTTTAATGCTGTAATACTTAAGATTTAAGAACCTTTGCTCCACAAAAACGTACTTCGAAGCATAAGCGTCGTGCGCATCTCTTGTTTGAATGACTCTAGGCCTTTTTTGTTAGTTTCTCTACTCCATTATCAATTTATCATAGTGAATGTGGCAATACCTAATTACGTGACAATTGATTAACGTATGTAGTTAAGTGACAATTAAATCAATTAGACATTTAAATACATCCAATCAATGCACAATCATCTATATAAAATAGGAAATTAGTATTATTGATTAAGGTATGGATAAAGGCTTCAATACAATCCATACTGACCCTCCCACACAACTCAGCAAGTAGCAGAACTACCAAATTGACATTGAAGATAGATGTACATATAACAAAGAAGAATTAACCCAATTGACATTGAAGATAGATTGGGTGTTTTTCTGTTTGGGAAAATTACCCCAAATTGACATTGAAGATAGATTGGGGTAATACTCACAAATTTAAGTTTATTCTTTTTCTACTGGCAATGGCAACAACTAAAAATTCAAAAAATTGCAGACCATAAACTCCATACCCAAACAGAAAAACACAGAAGAATTAACCCTAAAAATTTTAAATATACATTGAAAATAAAATTTAAGTATACCTCAACTTAATATATAGACCTTGTAGCCGATGTAGATAATGATAGGAAACAGAGTGTTGATTGAATTACTGAAATACAAAAGAGAGATCAATGTCAATGCAGCCAATAATTGAAATTAGCAAAACCCATTATAGGGCTCCAAACCCATCAATCTAAGCTAATCATTCAGAAGAAACAATCCCAAACGGAACATGATCAAATGGCCCAAACCTGTATGACTAAGAAAATGCAAAGGTGAAATTTTTATGTAAATACCTGAAGTGAATCATCCACATTCTTTCTGTCAGTATTTCTGAGCTCTTCCTCGAATATATTGTTTTCTGATTCAATTAAATGAGGAGAGGAAGAGACGAAGGAGGGAAGAGAAAGCCGCAATTCTGAAGTTTTGAAACCGTGAAAGATAGGAAGAGCAAAAGGAGGGGAAATATTGATGAGGCATGAAGGAGTGATTCACTTAAATAAGGAGAGGAAGAGACGAAGGAGGGAAGAGTGAGGTTGGCGTTAGAAAGCCGAAGGTCCAAAGTTTTGAAACTGTATTTGGAAGAGAGAGAGGTTGGCATTAGTCAAGCTAAAGGTCTGAAGAAGGAGAAAGGGTTGGCGTTAAAACAATAAATGGTTGGGTTCGGGCTTTATGGTGGACAGCAATGTTATATTCACGTATTGGGCTTTATGGTGGACATAATTGAAGCTATAAAGGTTGGGCTTTATTGTAGAAATATGACTGGAAATTATTTTCTTTGTAATAGTATTTTGAAATTAGGGAAAAATTTAGTAAAAGTACTTTAAAATTATAGGAGAAATTTAGGGAAAAAAATTAGAAATGACATGGCGGTTGATGTGGCTCAACGGGAGCATAGCAACATTAAATGCTACGCTTCAGCTTTTAGTAATACTAGTCGCAAACCCGCACATTGCGCGTGATAATTATTTTTATGGTGGTTTTATTAATTTTTTTTTTTTACAATTTAAACTAATCTAATAATGAGTAATGTATTTGTAATTATATTTTTATTTATTATAGGAACAATCTTAAATGTAATATAGGAACAATCCAAAACACCAAAAAAATGTAAACTAAAAAAAATTAATAAAACTTAACAATGATTAATTGAACCAATATTAGGATAAAATTTTGTTTTTGACTATCTATTAAGGTTATTTTCTTTGTAAAAATTATAATTTCGGCCACCCAAAACATATTATCAAATAAACAATTATTAGCAAAATTTAAGAATTAAATTTCTATACATGCATTGTTATAAAATAATAATAATTAAAATAAAAATGCAAAAGTTAAAATTTGTCACCTATCTGTTTATTTTCGTTTGACTAACCTTTGCTTTTTTTTAAATGAATGACATTATAAAGTACTTCTAATACAACTATTAAGAATACTTTGTCCACCACAAAGGATTAGAAAATAAACAAAAATTAGTAAAATCTCATAGTTTAACATCTAAATTGAGCACTATAAAAAATCATGCTATGTAACAGAATAAATAGCAAATTATCCAAATCATGCTATGTAATAGAATAATATTATATTCTTTAGAACGCAATAGGATAACATTTAACAATCAAAGAAAATAAAAAATAAAAATAAAAATAAAAACAACAACAACAACAATTTAAAAAACAAAACTAAATCGCATTAACCCAAAATAGAGTTTTAAAGAATATAAAAAACTATCAACCTAAAGTAGAGATGCCAGAAAAAAAAATTAGAGAGAGAGAGAGAGAGAAAGAGAAAGAGAGAGAGAACCATTTTTTGTGAGGGAAAGCTATGCATAGAATAGAAGAGATGGTGACAAATTTATAGTAAGAGGGTGTGAATAAGAAGAGACAAAAATAAAGGAAGATGAAGGGAAAGAGAAAGAATGATATTAATGTAGAGGGTAGTGGGAAGATGAAAATGTAAGAGAGGGAGAAAGATTAAAGAAGTAGTGGGGAGATGAAATGATAAGGAAGAGAGAATGGTTAGGGATGTGTAAATATTAAAAAAATATATGTTAAAAACAATTATAAGAAAAAAAAAAACCATTGAAGCCACTGAAAAGGCTCATAGAATACCTTAAAACTGAACTGAAAAGGCTTTGGGTTGGGCTTGATAGTGGAACTAAATAAATAAAAGGTGGGGCTGGATTAATTATATAGATTTATTATAAGGTGATAGTGGATATAAATAAATAAGTAGTGGGCTGAATTTATTATAGGGTGATAGTGGAAGTAAATAAATAAGTAGTGGGCTACATTTATAGGGCTGAAAATTGTAAAAACCATTTTAAAATTGCAGGACAAATTATATATATTTTTTTAAAATGACATGGCAGCTGATGTGGCGCAATGTGAGAGCAGCAACATTAAACGCTACGCTTCAGCTTTTAGTAATACTAGTCGCTAACCTGTGCGATGCACAGGAAAATTTTGAATGTATTGTTTTACTAATTTCTTGCCAATGCAATTATTGAAATAAAGTTGCAACATTTTTCACAGTGATCAAGCATCTTTTCTATTTCAGCACTTCTGTTGTATCCGAATAGAGAATAACACTAAAAAATAATTATACCCATCCCAGAGCCTATAATTCTCAAAGTTAAAGTGAGTCCTAAATTTCGTTTAATTCCATTAACTGCTTAAGTCAATAAGCACATTGGTATCAATAAAAAAATGAATCACGTCCCTGTCTATTTAATTATCAATCATATATCTGTTATAGCAATTAAGGTGATTTATAAATTTCTACCAATTTGTTTTGTAACACCTTTTTTTTTTTTTTTTTTTTTTGAGATTAACAGATAGAATGACTTTTATTCAGAAGTAAAAAACCATATACAAAGGTAAAGACCTGGGCACACAGCCCAGGCTAGCTCGTTAGCCATACAAATTAGGAAGAAAAAAGGTACAAGTCTTCCCTCTGAACTAACAAAACAACGAAGCACCATAATCATGTGTTTGCTTGAGAGGCCGAGAGCATCTAATATGTCACCAGCAATGCTAGAGCTACATCCAAAATGACTTTAGGTTGTTTCTGAACTTTCTCTACGCTTTGTTTCTTGCATTCCAAATTGCCCAAGTCATTGTGGCCCACAGTTCCAGCTCTTTCTTTGACAGTTCAGCTCCTCCTTTGTTTTGTAACACCTAATTTACTGTAATTAGTAAAAATCTTAACTCAAGAAGATTCAATAGAAAGTAGGAACACATTGATATGAATTTAGTTATTGAAAAAAGTCTCAAATGATGGCAATTATAAAATAACATTCTTCTCAATGAGTTTATAATCAGACATATCTATCGTAGAAGCAGGTATATAAGATGTGTTGGAAATAAAATTGATAACCTTCTTCATGGACACACAAGGCCCCAGATTTTTGGGTTTTACATGCTGCCAAAAAAATAAACATTCTTAAGGAATATTACAAAGACAAATCATTATGATCTTTTGCAATTTAGAATCACTTGGAAGTGATTTTTTTTTTTTTACATTAAATTTAAAAATCATAAAATTATACATAGACAGATTGGATATTGTACTTCCATGTGGATATCTAACAATTTCACTAATACAAATCTGCAAAAAAAAAAAAAAAAAAAAAAAAAAAAAAAACAGCAGGACAAAGTGTTATCATACAACCACAATTGAATTGAAGGATAGTCAAATTAGCATGTTGTGTCCCAAGAGTCAAGATATCATATAATCATTTGGTACCTAAGAATTGTATAAATATTGGACTAATAGACGCATTCGTATCAATCTTTGTCAAAAAAATATAAAGTATCTGGAATATGCAGCAGAAAAATGTAGTTATAATACATTTGAATTCACCAACAATTATCATTTGAATAATAGCACTGACTTTATAGTTTTTATTTATTTGTATCATGTAATATATGCATAGATGTCTAAAAATACGGTAGGAGAGTAAATCAAAAACTAAAATGGGATGATGAAGCTTATTTGACAATCCCAACTCTTGTTTACAAATCAAGTAGAAGCAGCAAATTCAAAGGAAGCAAATTGTATGTTGCTGATCTTGCCTTCTTTATCCATCTTTGGGTGTTTAGAACTTTTCTCTACACCTACACATCAATCATCATGATTAAACTATTAGTGATTGTAATTGGTCAAAAATCTAACAGCCTAAGAGGATTTAACCATATGCTAAAAGAGTAACTTCGATTCCACCCACGCGCAGCTTTACTTTGTTTAATGCAATTGTAGTATTTTTTTTAATATCCTAGAAATTTTTAAGAACACCGGCTAATCCAATAAGTTTTTCATATAACTTTAACCCAACATGAGATCAAAACTCTAACAATGCTTGCAAATCAAGAGGCACAAAACCAAAGTCTTTTGAGTTTAATTTATAGAACCAAAATCAGAAAAATTAAATTTCAATACAAACCAGACAGAGCAAACAATAACAAAAGTAAATCTCAACACACAGTCCATTACATAACCAAAAAAACCTAAATTAAACATGCATAATGACCCCTTTCAAAGTGCAGTTTACATTTCACAATAACAATTTAAAAATTTTAAGAAATTCTCACCCTAAAGTTAGGTACTAAGTAATCAGAGATGATCATTAAAAATGAAAGCTTCATATGTGACACAACTATAAGCTACTACAAACGTATGTGATTGCAACTAATGAATTTTGACAATCGCCTCAAGTATAAGTGAAATCGTAAAAAGATGCTGCTCCACCCTTAGCCACTGGACCTATTCCTATCTATTTTAGCCATTCAAATATTTTAGTTGACTGAAAACAAAAAAATTGTATTTGTAAAGAACCTGTGATTGGCTGCGAGTATCTTCGGAGGGAGATTTCTATGTAGTAAAAGATGAATAGTTTGCTGTGAGGCGACACGGTTTCAATCTCTTCTACCAAAAAACAATAATCCTAAACAAAAAAAAAATCTAACCCAAATAGCCAAAACAAAATCAACTCTAATCCAAAGACCTTAGCTCAAACAAAATCTAAACCATATTCAGTTTTTATTACCAGATTTTTTTTTTTTTTTTTTTTTAATTTACCAATAGCGGTTTAGGCAGTCCGATGTCGGTGAGTGACTGGCTTGCTGGTGGATGCTGGTTTGACACTCCTACAATTCCTCTCTCAATCCCTTTTTGTTTCTCTTTATAGTTACCTACACTCATTTGTCTAGTTTGTGACTAAATGATTCGGTTTCTTTTTATTTCTACATGGTGAAACAGTGTCTTTCATTGAGTCATAAAGTTTAGTGTTGGGCAAACAAACAAAAACAGAAAATCCTTGAGCAAATATTCAAAATCCAACAATTTCACTTCATCTCTATAGAGAAATTGAAGGATATAAATCTATTAACAAAAATATTTAATCAAAATAGATCATAAGTATTTGCATAAAGTGAATAAAAAATATATTATAACATAAAAAATAAAATCTACAAAACGGAAACATAAGAATAGAGTATTTTAGAAGACTACCTTTTGTGATCTACTCTCAACATTTTTGCAAAATTAAACCACCAAGTCAGAGTCCTGCAGTGGGACAAAAAAAAAATATAAAACCATCCAGATTTGAAAATCCATGAACTGCTTATTCAGATATACGGACATTACCTACCTTTGGACTATATAGATCATTAGCTTTATATAAGAACATTACCTACCTTTCATATATACAATCAAAATACATGAACACACCAAGCAATAAGTTTTAATGGGTTTAAACTTTAAACAATGAAAAACCATAAACAAACCTTTTTTTTTTCTCATTCATCTCCCAAAGCATTGTTGCCAAACGATGCAAACTTCCTCTTTTGAGGTTTGTAAGCCACTAAGAGCTTATCTACTGATTTAAATCCTGCTTTGCCAATTGGATTTAAGAATGCTGACCATGGCATCTAAGAGTGTGTAGGAAATGGAATCCCTAGAGCCGAAGGATGAATTCTGTTGCCTTATGAGTGATTTCTGAGAAACCTGAAAGCACAATAACTCATCAGAACAAAATAAATAAATAAAAATATGTCAACATACATGTAATATTTAGAAATGAGTTCAAGGCTTACATACGAAGGTTTGGAATAAACTACTAATTTTTTACGAATATATTGCTGTGCCAAAGTTTCTGAGAAATAGTTTGGTATTAATCAGTTGATGAACAAAACGAAATCACTCACTATCTCTAAAAAACCAGAATTTTTCAACCAACACAAACAAACCCACATTGCTCCTTTTATAGAACTTGACATACGAAATAGAAAATTGGTTTACAGAAATTTATTTAAAAACAATGCAGAAAGTTATTCAAAATAGTGTGCAGTGCAGATTTTTTAGACATTTTATCAAACAGACATCATGCATTATTGCTGCAACCATTCCCTGCATATAATGTGATCAAAGAACTACATTGCTGTCAAAAGAACTACCTAGAATTTCAACAATAATAGAATACCATAATACCTCCAAAACATAGTCAAATAACAATTTCAACAATAACCGACTCTAATCAAGAATATAGTCGAAACAGACAATACAATAGTTATAGTTCCAAAGCCAAAAAAAAAACAAAAAAAAAAATGCCATTTCCAATTCTTACAAAATCATCTATGTTTGTATTTGCAATCATAAGGATATGTTTTGAAAATTACATTACTTACACATACCAAAACAATAAACTGATCTAAAACTCATACCCAAGAGATGCACAGACATGGGGATAAACAATTAGACAGAGATTTTCCTACATGGGTATAGATAATTAAACCATTCACCTCAGAAACTACATAAAAATCTGGGTTGAGCGTGACTTCGAGCAAATCCATCTGTGGGTTAGGTTGGGTTAGGCATGCCTATCTGCCCCATCTGATCGAGAATCTTGAATCTGTTTAACAAAAAAAAAAAATTGTATACCTCTGTTTCTTGAAAAAAGAAAGAAAGAAATATCTGGAATATAGAAAACATAAAACAAATTGGAAAGTAAAATGAAAATAAAAAACAAATTGTATTTGGTTTACGGATGGTTCTAGGGCTTTTATGCTTTGAAGTTGTATCTCCAAAACCAAACACAACAATAAAAAATAGAAAAGAAGAGATTAAAAAAGAAAAAGAAAAAAGAAAAGCAGATCACTACAATTGAAAGGGAAAGCGAAAGAAGTAATCTTTACCAACAGTGGGTTTGCTGGCTGACGGTAGCGGCAGGATCTGTTCTCTCTTCAAGTTTCTTCTCGTAGGGGAAAAAGCGGCATTGCTGAGAAGGTAAAAATTGAAGAGAAGTTGAAAAGATATATGTAGACACACATAAAGTGGTTACCCACTGAAACGGTGTGGGGGCCTTTAAAAATAATTTGTTACAATTTTTTTTTTTTAAAAGGCCTATTTGTTGATTTGTTGCTATTTTAAATAAGGGTTTTTTCTTTTTTTTTTTTCCCCTGTAACTACTGGCCAAACGAAAAGACATATGTTTTGGTGTTTTTAGATGTAAATGTGTCAGTTATTTATGTAGTCACGTGGCGCAATAAGATGCGGTCAACAAAAAGTCAAACGTTTCGGCTATTAGTTATTATATAGAATATAGATATAGATATAGATTGTAAATCAGTTTTGTTGATAAATAAGAATTCCTTTAGCCTTGAGTGCTAATATTTAGAGATGAGTTATGTGCAGGGGTGTTGTCCACCTATAAGCTTCTCTAAGCATCTCTCACTTCCTTTATAGACTAAAGCCTAGTTAACTAACTCTATTACCTGCATCATCATCATAACCCCATGATGATGGGTTCTTATTATTTATTCACATAAGAAGAAGAAAAGATGAAACTATCTAATGACTGGTACAACTTTTTTTTTTTTAAATGAGAATTTTTTTTTTCATTGGTTGAGTGGTTTGCTCTAATGCAATATAAGAGTTAACACTTGGAGAAAGATGATTTAGTGTTTCTCTATAAGTGGATGAGAACATATATAATATCAAGGTGTTGGCTTAATTCTATCCATGCTTTTCACCTATATTTTAAATGCCAGGAGATGGATAAAGGAAGCAGGCCTTCTTAATGACATAACCACTTCAAACCAAATATTACACAATACACAATCTCAGTCAGGAGGCCAACACGGTGCCTAAGTCTATCACATGCCTGATTTTATATATAAAGAATAAATCTTATCAATCTGTTTATATATGTATGTGCAGGTTTGTGCGAGCGACAAGAAATATACAACAAGTGAAGCTTTGGACAAAGAATGACATATTAGTTTGACATCCTAGGACAAGATATGCTTACAGTGGGAAGGAAAAGTCTTGATAGAGTAAATTTCATTTGTGGATCAATATCTGGTAGGAAGTATAACAGATGTGTCTTTTTTCCAGCTTGGTTGCTGATGAAACCAAGACCGATAAACCACCCCCCCCCCCCCCCCCCAACCTCTCTTTCAAGATATCCTACTCTCTATGTATACATTTATATGGAATGTCAATGATGTAGTTGTGATTATAGTTACACACATGATCTTTTTATGGCAAAGAGTCCCATTTATTCATATTTGCATAAAGCGCACTCAATTACTCTATTCTTAATAAAGGATGAAGAATCAATCTTACTTTGTGTGACAAATTTATAATTGACTTTAAGCCCTTAGAATCTTCATTACAAATATTGACTCATGTAGATAGTTTGCTTCCATATGGTGTCTTATATTCAGTGAAAGAAAAACAAAAATGGCAGATGAATGAATTCATTCTCCTTTGTTGTTGCATTGAAAACCATGTTATATTGTTTGTATCCCAAACTAAAATTTTTAAAACCTTAACTATTACATCTTAATTGCTTTTACTTAATATTTGAATCAACTCAACTAAGCCTTAATCCCAATTAAATTTGGGTTGGCTATGAATTCTTATCAACTAATAATTAAGATATTCAATAGAACCTCACTAGCTGCGTCATTACCCCAAGATGGTGAAAGAGACACTAGTGACTATCCCCATTATTTAACTAGACAATCTTCCAAGTGGACCCAAAACTTTTGAATTAGTAGTCAAATTTTGTAATGGATGGAAGTCTGATTTAACACCAATGCTGCTCCATTATACAGTGGTGCTCATTCATCAGAAATGAGTGATGATCTTGAACAAGTAAATCTAATGTCCAAAGCTGAGGCCTTTCTTAACTTCATAATTTTTATAGTCACAGCTCATGGAAAGATGCTCAAAAGCAATTGCCTGGAAGGCCTGCATAAATCCAAAAGAACTTAGTTTTGGTGATGATTATGTACAGGACTTGAATTTCCTAGCAAATAATGTTGTGAATTCAAAACTTGAAGACAAACTTAATTTTTACAGAGTTACAACTCATGGAAGGATGCTCAAAAGCAATTGCCTGGAAGACCTGCATAAATCTAAAAGAACTTAGTTTTGGTGATGATTATGTACAAGACTTGAATTTTTTAGCAAATAATGTTGTGAACTCAAAACTTGAAGACAAACTTGATAATTGGTGGTTTGTTTGGAGATGTTTCATTTCTTTGAATAGATCAATTTAATGAAGTCATTCAAACTATTAAAAGGAAAGGGCTGAGATCACAGTTTGTAGGATCATGAAGAGTTCATTGGTGCAAAATGGCTTTCTTGAATCACTTTTGGGCTTCACATTTTGGCTCCCAAACATCTAAACCCACAATTACAAAGAGTTACAACTAAATGCTTGTTTAATGTGCTCCATGTAGCAAAAATTTTAGTTTTTTGCAATTTTCTTTACACCTATGCTAGAAAGAATTGATTCCATGTTGAGGCAATGTCATCTTCCAAATCTCTTGGTTAAGAATTATGGAGACAATGAAATTGGTTATGTTGTGGTCATCTATATATTACTAAAAGCTTAAGCGTAGAATTTAATATTGTTGCGCTCTTATTGAACCACATCAGCAACCATGTCATTTCCATCCCCTCTTATATAGATTTTAAAATAGTTTTTGACAATTTTAAAATACTAATAATTATAAAATATTTTCCAGCCCTATCTTCACTTAAAGCCCACTTCTTATAAAATTAATTCCACCATAAAACCCAAACCCAAAAGCCTTTTTCAAGTAAAACCCTCTCTGAAACTCTGTTTTCACTGTTACAACTTTCATTTCTCTCCCACGTTCTGTTTCAGTTTCACCGTTTCATAATTTGTTCCTTCCCCTTCCCCACCTTCTGTTCTACAGTTTCACACTTATATCACATCAGCCTCTCTCTTCTTACGGCAGCCTCTTTGTCTCCCTTCCTTCTTGTTTTACTCTCCTCACAATATATAAATATTGACAGAACCTGGATGATTGAGTTAAGGTATCTCTAAATCCCAATTTCTTTTGTGCTATGTTCCTTTGCTTGATTTTTTTTTCTTTTTACTTTCTAAATTGTTTTTCTTAGGGTGTTGAATTTTGTATTAGTGGGTTTTTTAATTGGAGCTCTACCCCTTTTGGGTCTGTTCATTTTGAGTTTTTTGATTGGGTCTTATCCTGTGAAAACTTTCTACTTATTGTTGGGTATTGAACATGGCAGATGAAGTGTATCTGTTTTTGGTAAAAAATGAAGCTGGAAGAGGAAAGCATGGTGGAGAAAAGAAATCAGATTGCTTTTATCCATGACTAATTAAAAGAAGGAACAAATATGGAGGTGATAAATATGTTCACAACCTGTGTAATTTTGACCATGACTAATCAAATGTTTTTTTTTTTCTTTTATGACTTGATAGATAACAGTAAGTTAGCAAAGATTGGTATATTGCTGAGTTCGTGTTGACTGGTATATTGCTCATTACTATTTTTTAATGAGAAAGGGGCTACTCATTGTTGTCTGAATTTTTTTTGTGGTTTTATATTTCCAAAAGTGATCTACCTACAGGTTCCCACTCTATCCTCTACTTAATTGATCTTATATTTTCCCCTGTATCGATTGGTTCTTGTGATTTATTTAATATTATTATAGAGTGAATTTGGGGAATTGAACATTTACTCAGCATAACAATGCTTTTGTTAGATTTTTATTCAACTGGCCAACCAACTGTCTTCTTAGATAATTTATAATAAATTTGCTTCAATGGAACTCCAAAAGTTGCTTACAAATTTAGATGTTATTTAAAGTAGAATTAAAAGTTCATATGCTTGATGCAAAGTGTCTTGCACTGTCATCTATTACTTCATGTTTTTTTTTTTCATTCTTATAACATTGTTCACAATATTAAAACCACGCAAAGAGATTATTATTAAAAGCCCAAGCTCATTCATCATTTATGATGTTTATAGGTATTAGGGGAAGCATATCAAGTTTTAAGTGATCCACTGCACCTTAAAAAAAAAAAAAAAAAAAAAACTTCTTTGCATCATCTGGTGCTCTTATTTTAAAGTTCTTTTGGAATTTCACATTTCAATACAACATTAGGCTTGGAGATAAGAAAACAATAAGCAATAAGTGCTTCAAAAGCAATGACTAGGCATTAGAAAATTAATTAATGTGGATTCCATTGATTCCCATATTTGCTGGGTGCTTAGCATGTTTGACTGGATTGTAATGCTTGGATCATGTCTCAAAAGATATTTACTTTTATGACAAAGTATTTACAAATACATTAAAGTAATTTTGTACATGTAAAAAATCTATTGCACACCATTTTCCTGCTTTGGTAGCTAGCTTTTTTGGAACTAAGTCGGTTTATTGTTAAGAGTTAATTGTATAGCCACTTTAAGTAACTTGATATTGGTTTTATTAACTTGATTTGGGTTGTAGCTTAATTTGTTGATTTGGTTCAATTTGGTTTGGTTAACGTGTGGGGAATTTCTAGGTAGGGATAAGCCAAAATAGTTTGACAATCATATAGTGCAAAATCAGGCAACATTGTAGCAGCTGAAGAAAATTTCCTAATACATCATTTACACCTATAAAATTTCATCCACACCATTGTCTCTTGCCACAAGCTGTGATGCAAGAGCCACATCATCACCTTCCATAGTATCCCATATGCCTTTTGGGATATGATTTTGCGGATTCTCTTTTGTAACGCACAATAAATAACCGAAGTACATCAACTATGTGCCTCCTTAGTCCACAAGTGTCATAGATAGATTCAGAGCTATTACCACTATGGAGGCAGAGGTAGCAGTCTATCTGGATAAAAAAAAACAAATATGCGTGCGGTCAGAGCTTGATACAGTTGCATATAGTCAGAACATATCACTTCTACTTTTCTGCAGTGTATTGTTTAATAAGTTGCTTTGCTGGGAAATTCCACTGTTGCCCGAACAGTTTGTGTAACCAAAGAACATAACAAAAAAAAAAAAAAAGGGACATTGTTGAATGAGTTGCTTTGCTGGGAAATTTCATTGTAAATAAAGTTGGAATGTTTCTTCAAGTATGTCCAACACTCAATTATAAATAAAATGAAAAAGCTATGCTAAAATATTTTTATATTATCTTTTGGTATGCTTGAATAATTTTATATAATCTTTTGGTTGTGTAGGCTGTTCAGTTCAAAAGCTGGATTGTTTCTTCAAGTATTTGTAACTTTTAATTATAAATAAAATGAAAAGGCTATGCTAAAATATTTTTTATATTTTCTTTTGGTCGTGTAGGTTGTTCATATTTTCTACCAGTTGATTACAGATTATTTATTAAATTGCAAGTTCAACAGCTGGATTGTTTCCTAAAGTAGTCCAACTCTCAATTAATGAAAAGGCTATTATAGAGTTGAGATTATATTATATTTTGGTGTGCTAAACTAATTTTTATATTATCTTTTGGTTTCTACCAAATTATAATGGATTATCTTGGGGGAATTTTATAAATAAAAAATTTTCCAATTACTTTAGAACCACATGATATTTAAATTTTGAGATAACCGTCAGATGATATTTAAATGGAGTGGGTCATTGGGATCGTGAATGCCCGTACCCATATGGAAATGAAGAATTACATGTAACATGCAAAATGTGCTCAATTGACGAAACATAAAAAATTAGCCAACCGAGTTTGGTAGAAAATATGATTCCAAAAAACATAATACAATAAAATTTCCTCATCCTATTTATAATACTAATCTCTATCTTCAAAGGAATAGATCTTTTATTATTATTAATATTATTTAAAAAGACTTGCAAGAACTTAATTATAGTCCTCTAAAGTTTTCATCTAGCATGATGCTAACTCGAAATTTATAAAATCCTTTCTATCTAATTTTAAGTTAATTAAATTTTACTAACTTGGGAAGACGGTTGATCAGCTCTGGACTGACTACAAGGCCAAGTATAGTTGTACCCTTTCCACATCTAATTCCAAGACCAATACCTTCTATCATCATGAATCCTACAATATATTGTTCATACATATATAATGCAGCTTAAGTAGTAATACATTCAAAAATATTCGAAATAATAACATAATCTTAAAAAAAATTTATCACATGCAACGTGCGGGTCTGCGACTAGTTGTTATAAGAGTGGTTGAATCTTATGTTTATTTTCTTTCAAGCAAACCCGCACCAAAAATATTTGCTATTGGAAGATTTATAGGTGGTTATGCTAGTCGCAAGGGATGAGAACCTTAGTGCTATA
Source organism: Castanopsis chinensis (assembly GCA_032878915.1). Taxonomy (NCBI): domain Eukaryota; kingdom Viridiplantae; phylum Streptophyta; class Magnoliopsida; order Fagales; family Fagaceae; genus Castanopsis; species Castanopsis chinensis. The sequence continues at coordinate 3,885,311 of JAVQMG010000099.1, read as the reverse complement.
AGTTTTCAGTCACTTGCAGAAGCAATGCCAAAAGATGATTAGCAGTGTGATAAAGCCTATATACTCTATAGAATCATTGACATGTATCTCAATGTATGGAATTTTGAAATCGGTTTAAAAGAAAAAATATATTTGCTTGCGTAGCTATTGAGTCTTATATGTGCCATGGTTATGACTGTTTAGCCCAGAGAATAAGAGATATGGAAGAAGTAAAGTGGACTGAAAACTCGGTGAGCTAGCCCATGTATCAGAGTGGCCACCCTTAATTTTTAATATCTTAACACAAATGTCCGCAAGCCTAGACTCCTACCATCCTTCATATAGTGATATGCTCAGTGTGTGGTTGAGTATCCCTCTCAGCCAAGCCTAAACTAGGCCTAAAAGTTCAATATCCAGAAGTTTGGGCCCAAGATTTTTGGCTAGAAATGGGCCACACCTTGTAAGTTAAAACTCTTTTTGACTCCTCTAAAGAAAATGTGGAAAACTTTGCAGTAGGCCTATTGACTTTCAAGTTCTTTAGTCATTCACTCTACCACCAATCCAAATACTTTGGAAGTGACATTTATCTCATATTCCCTTCACCTAAGTAGCTAAATCAAATAGGTTAAATAAACCTCAAGAGACAAAAGTAACTCCTTTAGGGATGAGCATACATTACTTAAATAAATAAAAAAAGGAATTTGCTATTATACTGCATCTCCATAGATTGTCTAGACTTTAGAGGTAAATAAATAAAGGTCTCTAAAATAGATTGGTTCCAAATTTATTTGATTCAAGAGGTTTGAGTTCCTTTTTTTTTTTTTTATCAAACAAAACTAACTTCAAATCTTGTGCTATCACCTGACAAATAAAATCATTTGCAATTTCAAAAGTGGGTCTTGAGAACCAAGAGAACCAGCTAGGTTTGATTCCTTTGAAACTGAGAGAGAGCCAGGTATTCGCCTTCATCTTTTTTTTTTTTTTTTTTTTTTTTTTTTTTTTTTTTTTTATGAATGTATTCGCCTTCATCTTAGTTCATAAGATAGAGGCCTATAAAGATTGACCCATATAATTGCCCCTTGGACCTGATGCCCTGTAGCATTGACTTAAAACCACCTTGCTACAACATTTTCGGTCATCATTTTTCAGTGTAATTAATAGTACATAATAAAAAAACATTAATAATAAACACAAATTAAAATGACAAAATAGTGTAAAAATATTGTAAAATAATTTGTGGTTATAGTATTACACTCTTTGAGAGCATGTTAACAATTAAAAGTTCTTGAAGCAATTCAGACATCCTTTAAGGAGAACTTTGAGCGCATTTTTTTGGACACCTCGCATTTTTTTGGACACCTCAATTGCTTAGGATGGATCATACTTTGACAATTCTCGCAGACAGCTTCCCATTATAAAGTCATCCAACAATATCTACAAACATCATAATCATGAACCAGAACAAATGGTACATACATGATACAACCAAAAAAAAGGATGATATATCATTACTTCCAAGTATATGTACAATATTACTAAGATATGTCACCAAAAACAGGAATGTCATTTTATCAATTATCTCTCAATTTCCTTAACTATTCCCTTTTTTTCTATCTTTGAAAACCCAAATAACATTCACAAGGGTATTTCCATTTCCTTTCATTTCATTTAATTAAAGAAAAAGAAAAAAAAAAAAAGAAAAAAAAAAGAGTAAGCTAAAAGGAGAATATTAAAAGGTATACTTGTTGGTTGGGGTTACTGGTAAGTGGTTAGGGTCTTCTTTATCTTATCAACATTTTGTTGTGTTTCCTCCTTTAGGCAAAAACAGAACCACAGGACAGTGCCATCAAACACACAGCAGCTTGTTCCTCCTCCTTCAACTTCCTCCTCCTCTGGCACCTCTGTTTCTTCATCACTGACGGTAACCTTTGCAGCAAGAAATCATTTCCCAAAGCCATTAATTTTGTCTTCAAAGACTCTCTCAGATTTCTGCCACCATTGCCAACAGCTTTAGCAGTGGATGTGGTTGCGGCTGTGGTTGTGACATTGGAATTGGATTTGGTGGTAGTGGTAGTAGCACGAGCATTTGATCTATATTTTTTCCTATATGATACATGACTCAAACCCATCATAGAATTCCTCCTCTTTCTGTCCCTGATCCCACAGGCATTACACAGTGACTGAAAAAACAACAAACAAAAAGACCCATTACTCAAAATCACCAACACACATCACAAAATGACAAACAAAGAAGACAAATCTCAGATTTTTTTTTTAATTAAAAAATAAGACTAATCAAATTGGCAAAGTAGTGAATAAATACCCAAAATTCAAACCAATGCGACAGAATTGAAAAACATTCCCCCAAAGAAAACCCAAATTGAGGAGACTAAAAAATTCAGATAAGAAATCAGTATATAAAAGGCATTCAGATAATTATAAATCAGTCGCTAGGAACAGAGAAACCCAAATATCAAGGTCACAAACTAACACAAATTGAAGATGAAGTCCCAAATGATGACTGAGGAAATTGGAAAGGAAGAAATTAGAAACACTTTAAATCAAAAGCATAAACCCAGAATAGTCAAGAGTAAAATGACATGAGAATAGTGATTTACTTTTTTTTTTTTTTTTTTTGAAAAGATGAAACAACAAAGCAAAAGAAAACTCAAGCCAGTACAAACTAACCACAATCAGCTTGAACAACATGCACTATTACGGGGGGACAAACTCCCTTCCAGACCTGAGACAATTCCTTCTGCCTTGCATACTGCGCCAACACATGAGCTGCCTTGTTGAAATCTCTATTCACATGTTTAACTTTCCAGCAGCAAAAAGAAGAGAGCAAGCCATGAATACCTTGATATAAATGACCAAGACAGCCATTAGTATCAGCTGCTAAGATTCTATTGACAGTAGTTAATGCATCAGATTCCAGAATAATTTGAGAAATCTTCTGCTCCTTGGCCAGAATTAAACCACACTCCACAGCTAACGCTTCAACCTCCTCCACCGAATATTGTCCCTGAAGATATTTGCAACAAGCAGCATGAACAGAACCAGTAGCATCTCTTATAACAGCTCCCACACTTGAGTTTCTGTCATCTTCAGACGTTGCACCATCAACATTAATTTTGAAGACCCCTGGAGGAGGCACAGCCCACTTCTCTTCTGATAGAGTTAATTGTTGAGAGCAAGCTTTTGAGGCTCTCTTAAAATCTAGAATATAACTCCTAGCAAAACTCCAAATAAGCTCAGGAACCTGACATGAATACTCATGCACAATTTTGTTTCTGTTATACCAGATTGCCCAAGCAACACCAAAGAAAAATTCTAAATCTTGAGACGTACCAGCCTCCAAAATTAACATTGCAATGTCTGTCACATCCATATTTACATTCACCAAGTCCACAGGACCATCCTCCCAACATCTCCACACTCTCCTAGCCAAATCACACCTAACAAGAGCATGGAGAACTGATTCTGGCTCCTTCCCACAAGCTGGACAAATTTCACACAAATTCACTCCTCTTCTTTGCAAGTTCTCGAAAGTAGGAAGAGCATTCATACACATTTTCCAAGCAAAGATTCTCATCTTTGATGGAATACTCAAGTGCCATAACTTCTTCCAAAGAGGACATCTAAGATCACCCGAAGAGCTCTCACCTCCATCCCTTGTATCTAAGACCCCAACCGCAATATAATAAGCACTTTTCACAGTAAATTCTCCATTTTTATTACCTACCTGAATAGTGATTTACTTTGAAAATATTAAAATGACATGCATAATTTTTTTTTATTTTTTAAGTGAGAAACAGTAGAGGGACCCATTGATCTAAATCAAAAAACCAAGTCAAACATATTTCAAGGAAAAAAAAAAGTGTATAATAACCAGCGTGATAGGAATTGAAGTGACCAAAAAGACTAAAGACCCATATGAGTCAAAATCAAAAACCCAAAATGGAGAAATGAGTGACACACAAAAATAGTGACTGAAAAGATCAAATACTAGAAAAAACCCACAACTCAAAATCAAAAACTCAATCAGGCTAAAAGGTTATGGAGGTGGAGAAAATCACCTTGGGCCCAGCTGGCCCACCTCTCCAAAAGGGTGTCTTTGTGGTCTTGCAAACAGTACAGCACTTCTTGTTCTCGATCACATCCTCAGACAATGATTCCTGAATAATAATAACACCAACATTAGCAGCTGTTATCATATTTAATGCCAAACAAACATATATAGAAAGCAAAAAAAAATTACATTTGTCTTCTTTTTCTTTCTTCTTTCTTTCAAATGCAGAAAAAGCAAAGAAACAAGCTTTCTAGTCACTCTAAAATAATAATAAAAAACTCACCTTTTCACTAAGATCCATCATGCACACCAAAGAGAGAGAGAGTAGTGGGTCTTGAAGGTTACAGTGATACAAGCTCTATAACAAGTGTGAGAAAACCCAAAGCATTTCTTGAAAATACAGAGAGAAAACAGAGAGAAACAGAGGAACTCATAAAACCAAAAAAGAAAGCCCAAAACCCAAAAAGGAATTATACCCAAAAACCAGATAAGAGAGAGAGAGAGAGAGAGAGAGAGAGAGATACTAAATAGGACCTACATGCAAATGAGAGAGACAAAATGGGTTTTAGAGAGAGAGAGAGAGGGTTCAGTGGATATACTCAAAAACCCTGGGGTTTATTTTTTGTGGGGTTGAGGAACTGACTAAAATGGCCTTGGTTTTGCTGATAATTTTGGTGGCAGGCTGGTAGCACAGGGCACACCGCCAAATTTTCTGTGAGGTGTGGGCCTGTGGGGCTACATGTCAGCATGCACGAGTGTATGGTGGGTAATAATATATTGTCACTATCAGTATCAGCAATAGCTGCACTGCAGAACCGTACACATAATGTAATATGGGGCTCATGGTTATTGTATTGTATTGCTTTCATGAAAGCGTCGATTAATGTGTCGCATTCATGTTTGGATAAATCCTCTCGAAAATTGAAAAATGGTTAAAATATTTTTAACTTTTTTTAAAAAAAAAAATTTTAAAATAATAAATTATTATGTGACCTTAAGTGCACATTTTAATAAAATCATTTATGAAATGGGTCTAATAAGAATAAAATTTTAATGTTTATTGTTTTGAGTTTTTAAGCTATGGATGGATATATGATTGTGTTGAAAAACCCCAAACGGTGAAATGTTTTATATAACAATATGGTTTCTTGTTGCTACTGACAATTTTTTTTTTTTTTTTTGTAGAGAGTAACAAACATTTTTGGGAGTGGAATTGAGAAAGAAACATAGTATTAAAAATACATTTCACAACCCTTTTGCCCCAAAAGAATTTATAAGGAAGGAAATGTTAATAGCTCCACACTTCAAAACCATGAATTTTATACACTTTTGGGGAAACTTTATAAGACATTAAAAATTGATTTTATAATAACAAATAGGTTTTGTAGCTCAATGATATATCCAACTCTAGTTTGTGTTTGATTTGGGATTTCATTCCTAGCGTAGTGTTAATTTGTGGTCATTGGCCAAGAAAAAAGAGAGAAATTTTAATGGTTCCACATTTTTAAACCATTAATGTTACACTTGAGAATAATATCTATCAATATGAAGACACTTAATAAAAACAGTCTGTATATTACCTTGCCTAAAGAATAAGTTCAACTTGCTTAAATACTGTCTTACTCTTTATCCCAGCTTGACAAGCCTTGGTGAGACCACTGAACAATAGGGTTAGTTATATAATATATTTAATAAATTTACAACACTCTAAATGGTTTAATAGAAAAGGTTTTTCATGGATAAATACACTATATGTGATCCTTCTTTAGTCTCAAAATTTCACAGAACCTACAATGGTTGCAAAATTAGCATATAGGAAAAGAAAAATAAGGGTTGCAATGCAATGATAGGATGTGCAAGAACAAAAAGAAACCGTGTGACCAGCTATATCCCAAGAACCTATTTTTGGGTGAGGTAGTGGATAAAGTAGGGACAAAAAAAGGGAATGATGCAGAAAAAAAATGGACAAAATGTGGGCAGATTATCAGGGTTACACAATGGAAGACAAAGCTCTAGACTCTAGTACACCAATACACACCATCTTCCTTTGTCTTTGTGATCTGACAAAAAGCCTCCAAACCTTTATGGAACACCAAAGCTCACTCCAGCCATACTCTTTTTTAGTGCTGTATTTGTTTTTGGTGGATAACATACACTATATAGTTATTGGCAAAAGGCCCTGAAAAAGAGATTGTGTTATGGTCTTGACTCTTGATCTCTCTCCCCTATGCATATAATGCAAATACCCAAGGTGGATTCCATGCCTATATATCTGATTCAATAATAAATGGGCAACTGCTATTTTTAGGCAATTGTCTTATAAAATAATGTCATTTGTAATAGGGGTTTTCTGTTTTGCTTTTGTTTTTTTTTTTTCTTTTTTCCAAATACCATTCGTGCTAGCTGTTTATATAGTTTATGAGCATATACTGATATAGCCTCATCTTGCGATCTCAAATTTAAATTTGTATAATTAAATTTAAACACATAATTAAGTACAGCACCTCAATTTTTTCAATAATTCAAATATGGTTGCATATCAAACTCTTAAAGTGCATCACCTAAAGCATTGTGCATAAATTTTGAGATTCTTATATAATTTCAACAACAAAATCTAGTGTGATATTTCTGATTTGACAATAAAAAAAGGGATGTATGTTGATGTAAATATATAGTGTCATTCTTACACAAGATGATAGGTTCTTTCTTTTATATAAGAATATGTTAACAAGTACTTAGTTGAACTCATTGAGGAGGAATTAAGCGAATCCCATTATATTAGAAGTAACAAAAGCAAATAAACAAGGACAAAACTTATATACAACACTAGATTCTACCATGTGATTGCTTAATTAAAAAATACACTTTCATCCCATGAGAAAAAAGCCACATAACATAATTTTAAGAAAGGAACCTAAGAAACAACAACTAAGTATTGTATCTATATCTTGCTCAATAAATAAATACTTTTTTAACTAAATATAATCTGACTCACTATAAAATGTTAATAGATTGTAATTAAAAAAATTAATTTTAACAAATACACTTCAAATAGGATCTTTCTTTATATTTAAACTTTGGGATAATTACAGTAAACTCATCTGTGATTAGACCCGTTTTCACTTTGCTTACTCATGGTTCAATCATTTACATTTTACCCACCTGAACTTCAATCTGTTACCCTTCTGTTACCCATCTCACCCCCAGACATTAGAAAAGCACATTTTTATAGAAAAACAAACATAACAAAGATAAAAAAGCTAGGGAATTGATTGCTTAAAAAACTTCTATAAGAACAAAGTAAAGGAATATCACACAAATCCCACTCTGATCTTGGCTTCTCTCCCCACAGTGGCTGAGATTCAAAGTGGGTTTGAAGTTGGAATTGGGGCTGGGTTTGCTACTGTGGTTGGGTTTCATTTGAGCTGCCTCAAATGAAACTCCATGGCTGATCCTTCAAGCTTGTTTCCCTCAATCATCGACGCCACCTCAGTGGCAAGCTTCTCCTCACCAAAAAACCTTACCAAGCCCTCACCAATCCCGAGCTCTCACTCCAATCTCTGAAGCTTTCCCCGGCCGAGCCTCCATTGGACCTCCATGGCCGACCCTTCAAGCTCCCACAATAAATCTCACCGAGCCTTCTCTCTCACTCTAAACTCGAGGCAATCCTAGCTTTTTGATGGGTTGGAAACTCAAGGACTCCACCACCACCGGCATTCTTCCTAGTGATTCAGAACCTCCACAAAACCCAAAAAGTAAGATAAAGAAGAAGAAGAAGAAGAATAAGCAGAGGAACAAGGACAAAGCCGAAGAACCTGAAGCTAATAATCCCAAGCGAAAGCACGAAGAAATCGAGGCCAATGAGAAGAAGAGTAAGAATAAGAAATTGAAAGAGAATGACAAGGAAAGCAAAACCCACCAAGGAAAAGAAGAGGATGAAACTGTGAAAGATGGTCTAGTTGTGGTGAGTGGGCGTAATGTGAAATTGGGTAAGTATGCTCCTTTGAAGTCCTTCGCCTAGTCAAGTCTACCCCAAGAGGTTTTGGAGTGCTGCAAGAACTTCCAGAGCCCCTCTTCCATTCAGTCCCGTGCTTGGCCTTTCTTATAGAAGTCAAGGTTGGACATTTGCTTAAAATAACAATTAATAAAGAGAGAGAGAGAGAGAGAGAGAGAGAGAGAGAGAGAGAGAGAGAGAGATAACAACTCGTATACACCAAAATATTTGTTCTTATAAATTGAAAATATGAAAAAGAAAACAAACCGAAAGTAAGACCAATGGTCCGGAAATTCCTAACATAATTATAGGTGTTGAAGTCTTCGACTCAAGACAAAAGGCCATAACAAAATGAAGCTGGTAACATAAGTAATAGGAAAGTCTTCATCTTAAAATAGAAGACCATTCCAAACCTTACTAATAAAAAACCAACTATGTACCCTTTAACCCTAGTCCTACACAAAATCATTTGTATTGAACTTGACTAGCACTAAGAAGCAGATGGGGGCATTGATGTATGTTAGGGCCATATTTGTTGTAATTGATTAATCCTTTGACAAAACATATTTTACTTGTAATTGGATAGATTTAAAATTGGTTTCGTACTTCAAAAAACAAGTGTTCAAGTTAAGTATTAAAACCATGTAAATCTGACCAAGAAATAAGTAAAGAAGTGTTGTTAATTTAAGCTCGACACGAGCTCGACACAAGTTGTATTTGTCGAGAATTACGAAATCAGAAGTTCCAAATCTAATTACAGGCATATCCTTAAGTATTTGTGTAGGGTTTCTTTTCTCACAACCCTAAACATGTATAAGAATAATTTTAAGGGCCGTCACACATGATGCAAGATGATGCAAAAAGAATAATACATGCATTGTGTGACCGAAGGCAAAAATTGCTCTAGTTCATCATATTCTCTGTAGAAGCTATTGCGTTTTTACACCAAGGGTTTTGTGATTAAGGAGCTTCCTAATCTTCATTGTTGATGAATTAAAGAACTTTGCAGCCAACATCTTCCTCGAGTTAGTGTGTTAGTCACGTATTGGAATCCATGCATCATTAGTTAGTCACATACTGAAATTCATGCATTGAACGGAGAGATTGCCGCTATAATATAAGTCCAATTGGGTATTGTGATAAGGGTTCAACTGTAGGTTGGTATTTCAGGATAGGTCAAAGGGTTTCATAAGATTCCTTATACTTGTAACCGTTTGTGATTGATAATAGTGAATTCTCGGGAGTGGTGACCTTAAATTCACCCTGTGAGGTTTTGCCTCAGTGGTTTTCCACATTCGTAAACAAATCACCTGTGTCAAATTTATTTTCCACTGCATTTAGTATAATTAATAATTTGTTTGTGCTACCACGCTATTACATGTAATTTGACTAATTAAATAATTTACAAAGGGACCAATACATTTTTGCCCTATCAATATAGTGAACAGCTGCCGCTGCAAGCATTGTCAAGGATTTTTTCAAGCCATTTTTCCAACACCAGTTTCAGCCTCTACAAAAGCCAATGAGTTCTTGTAGTCCAATGACTCATCATTGTATTGTTGGTTAAAATCTGGTTTTGTATCTCATACAAAACACACAGCGGAAGCAACAAATAAGGATTTATTTCATTCATGATTGACAACATGCACTATGTAAATTTCAGAATTTAAGAACAAGATAGCGTACCTTGGTGTGGAGAAATTCAAAACAAAGATTAGAAGCACTTGGGAAAACTTTTAATCTTCACTCCAATTCCACTTACGCCCAAGATGTGTGGTCTCTCAATCAGTTTCCAAAAGGGAGAATGAAAGTGTGTCTCACACTCTTTCTTTTTCACTACGATTCTTTTCTTAAAATCACTTAAAAAAAAATTCTGTATGTTTCTCCCTTTATAACTAACTGATTATCTAATTGAGCTAGCCTATTGGGCCTTTCCAATTGGGCTTTAGTGTGTGGCTTGGAATGGGACCAAAAGGGACCAATAAGACACTAGCTCCAATGGGCCTTGGGTTTTTCCATCAACTCTTGACAAGTCCAAAGTTACCATTAATTATATTTAATACCACTATATAAATATAATTGCACTCTAGGCCTTATCAATAAATTATATCCCAAGACTTTATTTTACACGCAGCTCCTTCATAAAATATTCGTAGTAATACAAAGTCATAAATGTAGACTGCCACTTTGTAAATTATTACATCTTATCCTTGAGTACCCGGTTTAATCCTTTAAAGTTATTCATCATATATTTATGAAATCCAATTTCATAAATATATACTTTAGTAATTTCTTACCAAAGTGGTTAGGCCTAACTCTCTGAATAACTAAACTCATTAAACTTATCTCAAGGGAATATTTTGTATCTCCGTTAAGAGACTATGAATTCCATTTTGAGAATATATGTTCCATCAACACTAAATGTGGTTGCCCAACATACTGAGGTTTTGATCGTTACTTTAGATCTCACTCCTGATATATCAAAGTAACCTACACCTCATGATCAAGTCCATTATTCTCTCAGGATTAAGAGTTCATCCAAATAGAAGTCGTGAGATTTATTATTCATTTGACAGTCGTTAGGAGAATAATAAATCTCACAGCGGTCCAGTTCAATATGTTTTAACTCTTAAAACATATCAACATATCAACTAGAAGTCACCACTTCCATAATCAAGACAAATCATTTTAGTTGATACGTTATAGTCTTCGCAGATGAAATGCCTAATTTCATCACCGACTACAAACTATAAATTCTGAGTTTACAAAGAACTTGTGATTTATATTTTCTGTGACTAAATCACATAAATCACATACTATGCATCTCATGGACTATATGATAATGTCCAACTATTCATGTTACCATTATTTTAGATAAAAAATAAACAACTTTATTAAACATAACATTAAGTCATACATAATGTCATACATAGCATCATACAATAGGATTTAAGGGCACATATCCTAACAATCCCCCACTTGCTCTAAAGACTATTGTGCACTAATCTAACTCCCATTCCCTCCAAATGTGACTCGAAAGTCCTTTGAGGCAAGGTTTTGGTAAAAGGATCTGCTAGATTATTTGCACTTTCAATCTTTGTCACCACAACATCTCCACGAGCAACAATGTCTCGAATGATATGGTACTTCCTCTCAATGTGCTTTCCTTTCTTGTGATTTCTTGGATCTTTGGATTGTGCAACCGCTCCACTATTATCACAAAACAATGTGATGGGAACTTGCTCCATTCTTACAACACCAAGATCATAAATGAATTTCTTAAGCCAGACAGCCTCCTTTGCCGCTTCACAAGCAGCAACGTACTCGGCTTCCATGGTGGAGTCCGCAATTCAAGATTGCTTAACACTCCTCCAACTTATGGCCCCACCTCCCAAGGTGAAAACACATCCTGAAGTGGATTTTCTTAAATCTAGATCCGATTGAAAATCTGAATCTGTATAGCCAATGGGAATCAAATCCTCACAATGGTAAACAAGCATATAATTTCTCGTTCTCCTAAGATACTTGAGAATATGCTTTACAGCTTGCCAATGTCTTGGTCCTGGATTTGATTGATATCGGCTGACCATACCAATTGAATAACAAATGTCTGGTCTAGTACAAAGCATGGCATACATGAGACTTCCTACTACAGAAGCATAAGGAACTTGTCTCATCATATTTTCTTCCTCTTGAGTCTTAGGCCTTTGGTCATCAGACAGAGGAACTCCATGTCTAAAAGGAAGCAATCCTTTCTTGGAGTTTTGCATGCTAAACCGTTCCAGAACCTTATCTATATATCCAACTTGTGATAAGCCTAACATCTTATTCTTGCGATCTCGCCAAAGCTTGATCCCTAGAATAAAGTTAGCCTCACCCAAGCCCTTCATATCAAATTGACTAGACAACCAAACTTTAATCGATGACATTACCCCTACATCATTCCCAATGAGTAGAATATCATCAACATAAAGTACTAGAAACATTACTACTTTGTCTCGATATCTCTTGTACACACATGGTTCATCAAGATTTTGTTCAAAACCAAATAACTTGATTGCTTGATCAAATCTGATGTTCCATGACCTAGATGCTTGTTTAAGTCCATAAATGGACCTATTCAACTTGCATACCATATGCTCTTGGTTCTTTGCTATGAATCCTTCTGGTTGCATCATGTATATTTCTTCTTCAAAATTGCCATTAAGAAATGCAGTCTTGACATCCATTTGTCAAATCTCATAATTATAATGAGTAGCAATGGATAAGAGAATTCTGATAGACTTAAGCATGGCTACTGGCGAAAAAGTTTCATCATAATCAATGCCTTCTTTTTGTGTATACCCTTTCGCCACTAGTCTTACTTTAAAGGTTTCAACATTTCCATCTATCCCTCTCTTCCTCTTGTAAACCCATTTACAACCAACAGGTTTAATGCCGTTAGGCGCCTTTACAAGATCCCATACATGATTGGAATACATAGAATCCAATTCAGATTTCATAGCTAAGACCCAATGATGTGCATCTATATCATTAATTACTTCTTCATAAGTGTAGGGATCCGATTCAGCCTCTTCTGAGATAGCTATATAAGTTTCTCCCAAACCTCTAAATCTCATAGGAGGCCGAATAATTCTCCCACTACGACGAGGCATCTGTGTACTAGACATCTCTTGAGTAATATCTTGTGGTGTATCTAATACAGCCACATCATCCCTAGTTTCATCCACTGGTTGTTCAACTACAGGTTCATTCATTTCAACCAAGACAACTCTACTTCTAGGATTAAAATTATTCACATAATCATCTTCCAAAAATTTGGCATGGGTGCTAACAAACACTTTGTTATCCTTATGATTATAGAATAAATAACCCTTAGTTTCTTTTGAATACCCTAAAAACATGCATACTTCCGTTTTAGTTTCCAATTTATCAGACTTCCCTTTCAACACATGTGCTGGACATCCCCAAATGTGGAGATATTTCATACTAGGCTTGCGCCCACTCCACAATTCCTTAGGTGTGTTGGGAACAGATTTTGATGGAACTAAATTCAAAACATGCATAGCAGTTTTTAGTGCATATCCCCAAAAAGAAACTAGTAAAGTTGAGTAACTCATCATGGATCTAACCATTTCCAAAAGAGTCCTATTCCTTCTTTCCGCTACACCATTTTGTTGGGGAGTTCCTAGTGCAGTCAATTGGGAGACAATCCCATTTTGAATTAGGTAATCCTTGAAATCCCCAAGAAGGTATTCGCCACCTCGATCAGATCGAATGGCCTTTATGCGTTTACCCAATTGATTTTCAACTTCAGCCCTAAACTCTTTGAACTTTTCAAAGTTTCGGACTTCCGTCTCATTAGGTACACATAACCATATCTTGAGTAATCATCCGTGAACGTGATGAAGTACTCATAACCTCCTTTTGCTTGGGTTGACATAGAACCACATACATCTGTATGAACTAATTCAAGCAACTCTTGGGCTCTTCTACCTCTTGCATTAAAAGGTAGTTTGGTCATTTTACCTTCCAAATAAGATTCGCAAATTGGAAATCCATCAAAGTCCATGGGCTGTAAAAGTCCATCTTTGAGTAGTTTTTGAATCCTATTTGAATTAATATGACCCAAACGCAAGTGCCATAGATATGTATCACTAGTAGAAAGAAACTTTCTCTTTAATGATTTTACATGAGAGTTATTATCTATTTCAGAATAATATAATTCATGCATGTCAGGAGTTAAAATATAAAGACCATTCACAATATTGCCAGAACAGATAAACATTTTATCCTTCTTTATTACAACATTGTCTTTCAGGATAACACAATATCCATGTTTACCTAAGTAAGTTGCAGAAATCAAATTCCTACGAACATTAGGTACAAACAAACAGTCTTCCAATATTAACACTCTAGACTTAAAGCATAAATTATACACTCCAATAGTTACAACCGGAATCCTACTCCTATCAGCCAAAGTAAGAAATAGTTCTCCCTCATTCAACTTTCTGGTCTCCTAGAACCCCTGCAAAGAATTGCAGATATGATTAGTACAACCTGAATCCACACACCAAGAATCTGTTGGATTCTGTATCAAACATATTTCAAGAAGAAAGGAACTTTTCATACCCTTATTCTTGGCAGCCTTGAATATTGGACAATTCCTCTTCCAATGTCCTTTCTCACCACAATGGAAACACTTTCCTTTGCTTTTCTTTCCTTTGTCGGCAACCCTTAAAGCAATTTGTTTACCAATTTTCTTAGCAATCATCCTAAGACAATGCTCCCTTACTGAACTTCCTGCAGCCATTTTGGTATTATAAATTTGCCTCATGGTTTCTTGCCTTGCAGAACGGCCTTGCTCACCAGACATCTCCTTCAGACTTTGCATGATGTCCGAAGCATGTCCTACATCCTGCATTTGATGCTGTAGAACATTTGAGATAGATGCTAGGATGTAGCACTTAGCCATCTCATTAGATTTCTGCCAACGATCATATCGTTGTTTTTCCTCAAGAGGAGCATCTAATGAAGAAAGCTAGGACATGATTGAGTAAGCACATATTTGTGTTCTTCAGCAGTAAGAACAATGTCCAAATTCATTTTCCAGTCAACATAGTGGGATCCAGTCAGTTTGTTTTGATTAAGAATAGCAACAAGTGGGTTAAATGATGCCATGATTTATATCTGAAAATAATAAACATGAATACAATAAGTAAACTGGACATTATCAATTTAGCATATAAGCATACAATATGGAACCTTAATAAAATCATAAAATAATATATGCAACGACAACCCAATCCATGTCTATAATTCCTTGGTAGCAAGTCTATAATTCCTTGGTAGCAAGTCTATAATTCCTTGGTAGCAAGTCTATAATTCCTTGGTAGCAAGTTTATTATAAACACATTAATTGGTTGAGAACTATTCTCATTATTAGTGCTATCATGATAACTCTTATCAAATACTAATAATATGCCGTATTACCTTTAGCCTCTAAGTAATAATGACATAACTCCTTTGGGAGGTTAACATTGTACTTAGTCTAGTGTATACCATTATCTAGAGTCATGTGTAGCCACATTTCATCTCCCTTTTATAGTGTTTAAACTTGTAGTACCATGAAACAAAACACCCTCCTTTGGGATCGCGAGGCATATACGCTAAGACGAGGTGTTTGTCCACACTACTTTAAACGGGTAAGTTCAAACTTGTAGTACTATGAAGTAAACACCCTCCGTTAGGATCGCGAGGCATATACGCCAAGACGAGGTGTTTACCCACACTACTATGAACCGATAATGGAGGCCATGAGATCCAACCATTGTATCTCTCTCCCACTAGAAATTTTAAATTAAAGGTTTTTAAGGTCAAAGACCATAATAATGCTAGACACTTAAAAAACATAACCCTAATCTCATTAGGAATAAATTTCATAAAACTAGCGTTAATATATTTAAATATATATAACGTAATACAAACCTATATTATATTATATATATAATATAATATATATACGTTATAAAATTATATTATATTATATATATATAATCCGTATATTATATATTACATATATAATCTTCAGACCATCAAAATAGAATGGCTAATCCGTGCAAAGAGATTCAAACCATGCATTTAATGCTTGGTAGTTCAAAAAGAATGAATTCATGGAATTAAATACATGCAAGATGGTCAATGTGCAAAGTTAAGTTCATGCCATGCATAGACGTGAAAAACATTCAAACCATGCATTTGAATTCCAAACAGTGCAAGGATAACTTCCATTTCAATAACCACCTTTTCCATCCAAATGAAAAATATATCGCCGTACAAATTGCAATTTGTTAAAAATCATTTAATGCAATCGGTACGAATACATATAATCATTCTTTATGGCATATGAACATAACCAAATCATCTTTATGATGCATAAAATAGAAACACAAAGATAACGGTTTTTTTAAATTCTAAAATTCAATCACATGTTATACAATCATGATATGAAAATCTGACTCTGATACCAATTGTTGGTTAAAATCTGGTTTTGTATCTCATACAAAACACACAGCGGAAGCAACAAACAAGGATTTATTTTATTCATGATTGACAACATGCACTATGTAAATTTCAGAATTTAAGAACAAGATAGCGTACCTTGGTGTGGAGAAATTCAAAACAAAGATTAGAAGCACTTGGGAAAACTTTTAATCTTCACTCCAATTCCACTTTACGCCCAAGATGTGTGGTCTCTCAATCAGTTTTCAAAAGGGAGAATGAAAGTGTGTCTCACACTCTTTCTTTTTCTCTACGATTCTTTTCTTAAAATCACTTAAAAAAAATTCTGTATGTTTTTCCCTTTATAACTAACTAATTATCTAATTGGGCTGGCCTATTGGGCCTTTCCAATTGGGTTTTAGTGTGTGGCTTGGAATAGGACCAAAAGGGACCAATAAGACACTAGCTCCAATGGGCCTTGGGCTTTTCCGTCAACTCTTGACAAGTCCAAAGTTACCATTAATTATATTTAATACCACTATATAAATATAATTGCACTCTAGGCCTTATCAATAAATTATATCCCAAGACTTTATTTTACACGCAACCCCTTCATAAAATATTCATAGTAATACAAAGTCATAAATGTAGACTGCCACTTTGTAAATTACTACATCTTATCTTTGAGTACCCGGTTTAATCCTTTAAAGTTATTCATCATATATTTATGAAATCCAATTTCATAAATATATACTTTAGTAATTTCTTACCAAAGTGGTTAGGCCTAACTCTCTGAATAACCAAACCCATTAAACTTATCTCAAGGGAATATTTTGTATCTCCGTTAAGAGACTATGAATTCTATTTTGAGAATATATGTTCCATCAACACTAAATGTGGTTGCCCAACATACTGAGGTTTTGACCGTTACTTTAGATCTCACTCCTGATATATCAAAGTTACCATTAATTATATTTAATACCACTATATAAATATAATTGCACTCTAGGCCTTATCAATAAATTATATCCCAAGACTTTTTTTTACACGCAACCCCTTCATAAAATATTCGTAGTAATACAAAGTCATAAATGTAGACTGCCACTTTGTAAATTACTACATCTTATCTTTGAGTACCCGGTTTAATCCTTTAAAGTTATTCATCATATATTTATGAAATCCAATTTCATAAATATATACTTTAGTAATTTCTCACCAAAGTGGTTAGGCCTAACTCTCTGAATAACCAAACCCATTAAACTTATCTCAAGGGAATATTTTGTATCTCCGTTAAGAGACTATGAATTCTATCTTGAGAATATATGTTCCATCAACACTAAATGTGGTTGCCCAACATACTGAGGTTTTGACCGTTACTTTAGATCTCACTCCTGATATATCAAAGCAACCTACACCTCATGATCAAGTTCATTATTCTCTCAGGATTAAGAGTTCATCCAAATAGAAGTCGTGAGATTTATTATTCATTTGACAGTCGTTAGGAGAATAATAAATCTCACAGCGGTCCAGTTCAATATGTCTTAACTCTTAAAACATATCAACATATCAACTAGAAGTCACCACTTCCATGATCAAGACAAATCATCTTAGTTGATACGTTATAGTCTTCGCAGATGAATACCTAATTTCATCACCGACTACGAACTATAAATTCTGAGTTTACAAAGAACTTGTGATTTATATCTTCTGTGACTAAATCACATAAATCACATACTATGCATCTCATGGACTATATGATAATGTCCAACTATTCATGTTACCATTATTTTAGATAAAAAATAAACAACTTTATTAAACATAACATTAAGTCATACATAATGTCATACATAGCATCATACAATAGGATTTAAGGGCACATATCCTAACATGTATATGTCCCACCATCTCTTCACTAGCAATTTGAAGTCCTACCTGTCTATGTTCTCTTCCTCCATGGCTCAGAGCCCTACAAAAATCAAAATATACTCTATTAGTATTACATATTAAGCCAAAAATGTTCAGATTTTATTGAACTTCGAGATTGTTACTATGAACAAAGTGGATACTCACAATAGCACAGTAATGAACAACTTTAATTTTTTCAAACTCAATGTTCTTAGAGTAGCACCATAACATGACAAGTACATGATTGTAAACTGAGGAGATTGGCTTGTAAATATCCTTGAAGAACATGTTCAAAAAAGTCCTGCAAGAATCATAGACATTTGAGTATGCTATAAGTTACTAATAGTATTCACCACAAAATAAAGAAAACAAAGTCAGAGATTTATGTGCTCATTTTTGTAAGCCAATGATCCACATCCACAACCTATTAATCCAATGGCTAGAAAGCAACTTGATAAGAATCTATCAAAGCAATCCACATGTCCCAAAATGGGTCATACACAAATTTTTCTAGTAGTCCCAAAATTTTGAGATCCATTATGGATCTTGTGAAGCCAATCAAATTGGCCACAGAGATTTTTTATGTGGTATTTTTTATTATGACCAAATTAATTATGGGAAATAATATATACCTGCTGAACAAAAGTGATAGGATTGGTAACTTGGAGGGTGTCAAGGAAATCATGGTATGTGGATAGATAAGGCTCATACACAAAGAAGCCAGCATTGAAGTAGAGGGGAGGCTTGGGGCCAAGCTTAGCAGTCTAGTTAGCTTTGTCAGGGCACTGCTGACAATAGCTAATCTCGTGTTGTGGAGTGTTGCTCCAAGTTTTCTCACAAAAGCAGTCCATAACAGCATAGAACTGGTTGTCTGGTAAGTCAAAGAGGCGATAAATGTTTTCAAACACTTGAATGTCTCCATCTTGGTAAATCACCTTGTTGTGCTCCACAAACTGCATACAAAAAATTCAAACATAAGTACAATTTACAAAACTGTTGAAATCATGCAATTGGGTAACAAAAACATGTTAATAAATCATATAATTGAATCAAAAAGAGATTATATTTTGTTTCTTTAAAAAAATTAGAAGTATATATTGTACCAATTATGAACAAACATTTAATAGGAATAAGATAGATTACTAAAATTTCTTTAAAGATAAAGAATAACCTTAGACTAGACCAGGGAAATTTATAAAATATAAGAGCTTTGTTTGGTTACAGATAAAGACAAGTTTAAGGCTCCATTTTAAAATCAAAAGCAAGATTCTAGGGACCGAGTGGAATTGTTTTTTTGGAAGAAAGTATAATATTCTTATGGTAGACCACCTCATTTGTTCATCTTTTTACTAAAAGACTTCCACCTTTCTAAAATTGATGAGTCAAAAAAAATTTAAACAAAAACTAACTATTGACTAAACAATTTTAAATAGGTGAAAATCTTTTAGTGCAATGGTGGATAAGTGGCGTGCTCCACCACAAGGACTGTATAAGATTGCACGGTGGTACTCTGGCACATCAAGCAAAATTGCAACCACTAGAGGATACTTGGGTCTTGACCATTCTCAAGCCCTTGGCTAAGCCAACCACACCTTTCACATAGTCCTCGTTACCAGCCAAAAACGTGTCATAGGCCTTGCTAGGCGTGCTAATGGGTTTGTTGGTGACAGTGGTGGTGGTGATGGTGGTGTTAGGAGGCATTTGAAGTGGGTTTTTTGAAGAAAATGTGAATTGAGCAAAGGTTTTAGACTACGGGATTGCTTTTGAAAAGGATTAATTTAGAGTGTTTGGCTAGAGATTAAAATGGTTTCTCTAGGAAATTTGTTTTTTCTTGAGAAAAAAAGTTTGCGTGATGGACTTGGAGTGGTAGGGCCGGTGGGATGTTTAATGTTCATATAGAAATGGGGTGGATTTTTTTTTTTTTTTTTGGATACAATACAGAAATTCTACTTTAGAACAATCTAAGTACATATATGTGAAGCTGCCTTCTAGAAGCTTGAATTTCAACCTTTATTCTCTACAAGTACTTACACTTGTGGAGTGATCATCACGCCAAAAGTAGAGCGGTGAACTCAAGGTGGATTTGATTATGGTAAACAAATATTAGTATTAGTGGTAATTAATAAAAAAAATCTCATTTCAGTGTGGATAAAAATTTAAGCTACATGGGTTAGTCCCACTTTTTTCCAAGACAATCCCAAAGAAATCGGACTCTTACATGTGGCAGCATTCTGATCTGACGGTTATAAAGAGGCTTCATGAATTGGACGGTCCACGACATTTAAAACAGAAGGCTCAAACCTCAAATAATACCATATTTCCAGAAACAGAAACAAAAACAAAAAAATCAATAATGGGGTCGTACAAGAAATACGAGAAGAAAAAGAGAAACCCAGACCCCAAAACCTCAGCGCTCTTGGTCATTGACGTGCAGAACTACTTTTCCTCCATGGCCCACCCATTCCTCCCCAACCTGCTCCAAACCATTCAGCTCTGCCGACGCGCCTCCATCCCACGCGCCACTCCCACACTGACGCCGACGGCGGCATGCTTGCAAGGTATGAATTAGACCCATGATATCAAGAAAGAGTAAATATGACATACTCTGTTTAGTGAAGAGTAAATTCCTTGTTGTCTATTTTATGATATACTATTTGTGATAAGTACAATATAGATGGTTAGTGTGTGCGCATGCAAATTGTCTAATTTCATACTGTTGGATTAAAGAAATTTTAGATTGAACAACTGTTGAATGAACATGTGTAGCTCTCAACCTTTTTTACATCTGAGCATTAGTTTATACCACATGCTGAACATTAAGTAAGAGCTTGGTAAAAGCAACACTAATGATTTTGTGTTATTAACTCATTCTTTTACCAGTAGTTGGAGAAAATAGTTTGCCAAAATCTATTCTATGATTTTCTTATTCTAGATATTAGAGGGATGTTGATTTGTTTTATGGCTTTGAAAGTTTTTCCCTCATAGCAAATAAGTCGAGAATCAAACTGTAAATGCTCTTAATATGATTTCATGTTAACGAACGCTAGGGGTATTGATAATTAAGTACAATGATGTATACGATATATATGCTCATGCTCTGATTGTTTCAAAACATGTGAATTCAATTTGCTGCAACGGTACATTAAAGTTTAAAATTTATAATGCATGCAATTCATTTATTCTAGGAAAAGTGTAAATTTGTTAAATTGATAATCTATGGTTTTTTTTTTCCATGCGAAAGCAAATTTTGTAAGGACTTAATTGGACCTGACCTACTATTTTATTCCCATTCTATGGATTTGACCTCAGTAATTGATTTCATGTATGATGTAGATAGTTGTACCAAATTTTGATTTGTATATCTTATTCAAATGACACAAATCAGTTATTGCCTACCAAAATGTTATTGCCTACTGAAAAAAGCCAGCCAAACCGATTAAGCATAACCGATAAAGATCCACATAAGAAATAATCAGAAAAGACACCTACAAGAATTTATTATTGTTATCTTATTGTAGAAACTTGATATATGCTATACTTGCTTTATCAAACTCATTTAATATCATGGTTATATCCTAAAGAGATTTCACTTCTTCTTGGATTAATATGGAATTAGGATATTTCAAATTAACTTTATCCCAATTTTGTTGAGAGAACAAGCCCATTTTTTTACTTGAATTTTGGGACTAAGCTTTATTTTTTGTGGTTGTTGTTGTAGTCTTGAATTACTTTTTATAGCTCATTGGAATCTGTATTGCCATCTTTCAAAGAATATATATGAGCTGTGGGAATGGCAAAGATGAGTCATTTATCTATTTGATGAAGTTAATTATATTGGAAAGATACGCTAAATCAGAGCCTGAAATTATGAAAGTAGAAGTTCTTTTCATTGACCAAGGATATAAGTGCAATAATGAGGATGGCCAAGCTTAGAACAACGTATTGTGGGAAATGCATTTTATAGCTTATGCTGATTTCATTGAACCATCATTTTGTATATGGATGATGTTGAATAAACCAGTGTCAAATTGAATCATAGGATGGTAGAATCATGATAAAAGCCTCATATTTTATATGTACTATGAGTTTGGAAAGAAGGAGCAAGTTCACATCTGCCATGTAATATAAGGGCTGTAGTATTTATCATGTCAACTTTAAATGTATTTCTCTGGTTATAAATACAATGATATTAAAAGACTGCAGAATATCAAGGATAACTGCATCAATACATGTTGGCAACTTGGCATAATCATGAATGAGTTGGTATCATATTCATTTTTTCACTCACTAAACCCCAAATGTGAAAACTGGATCTTGTAAGAGTGCTAGTACTGAATTCTCCGCCTTCTAGAAAAATGAATTTTTGGGCTTAAAGTTTGAACCACTAGAGGAAAGGCTACTCATTGTCTAATGGCTATTGATATTGTTTGATTAAAAGAAGAAGAAATAGTAACAGCTCCTAAGTATATTTTGAAATCTTATATACATGAGAAATATTATGGTCACTCAGTTTGATGTTTTCTTTTTCTTTTTGCTAATCAGTTTAATGTTTTCTTAATATAACTACTTGAAAAATAAATCCAAAAGTTATTTCCACTCATGAAGATAGATTTTGCATCTCGTCAGTTCAAATTAACATTGATTTGCAACTATATATCCCTAAACTGAAACAGATTAAACTTAGTGTGTTAAGGTTTCCTATCTTAAACATACGATTCATGAGGTTCAAGTGAGAGTTCTTTGGAGTGACACCCTTTTTGGTGTTTTATTTCGAACCCACCTCCCCATTCCCCGAATATCTATACTACACTACAACAACAGCAAAAACTTAGTTGCAAATTTTTTGGAGTTGGTTATAGATATTCAACAAATTAGTTAGAGTCTGTCACATGTATTCTTGTCCTATCTATCTATTGAGAAACAAAAATAAATAAAAAAATAAATGTATGTTTCAACGATGTCAAAGCAATGAATTTAAGCAGATAAGACTGGTTTTTATTACTGCTATTTCTTAGTACTCACATTGCCGTTACCCAACACTACTAAGAAATGGATTACACTTATCAGCTATGTGATATCAAACAACTAGCAAAGACAAAATCATGTCCTATTAATCATTTGAGTAATATATTTGTTTAAACCGTCTGCAGCATCTAAGGTTAAGAGCATAGGGTGGGAAATTTTATTGATTAAAATTGAGTTAGTGCTGGTACAGGTGTTAGCTAGATCCCATGCCTTGGTCAATTGAGTAAATTTTTTGTACTTCTTTTGTTGTGACAACTGATAAGCCATTTCCATCTTGGGTTGAATAGCCTTGTATTCTGTGTCACACACCTGTCGAGAGATCTTTTTAGAGAAGGATTGGTGTGATTCTTGCTAAACATTCTGATTAGCAACTCCTCCAGAGTCTCCAACATCTTCATCTCTAGAGATACAAGTATATTCAGGTATGAAAGTCTGCAGAGTTGCTTGAGCTCGGTTTTTTGTTAGCTCAATAGAGATTAGTGAGAGTTTAGGTAAGTCTGCTGAATGAGTACGCGGATCACTCTCTAAAAGTCTCAAACAAAAATCTTTGTCTTCAACTTTGGAGCAAACTTTTCCCAAGATTTCATGAGAAATTTGTAAAGAAGGATGTATGATAAGGGCAGCCACTGACAGAAATAGAGCAAAGACTGAGAGTGTAGGAACCCACTTTGGCTCTTCACAGAGGTTGTTCTTTAGGTAATGAAAGCTAAGGAAATAGTAGTGACTATTGATTCTACGAAGAATGGTTTAATAGGACTAGTAAGATTTTAAGAAGTTACGATTAGGACGTTGACAATTTTTGAAAAATTAGGACACAAAGGGTAGGGATAAGCATATTAATTAATCGTTAAATATATATATATATATATATATATATATTAATTTATACTTTTAAATATTATTAAGTATTAATTTTTCATTTAATGTTAAATAGGGAGTATTAATTTAAAAGTAATAATGGATAATAAATTGAATTCATAACTAATAAATGATGTTTAAAAATTAGAATACAAACTAAGAATATTACTTTTTCAAAGAGAGCATATTACTTTAATAAATAATACTATTAACAAAAATTAATACTTTCTTAAACATATCTACTTACAATACTTACAAATTCAAAAATTATTAAAAAAAAAACTGTGTGAAGCGCGAGTTAATAGCTAGTATACATTTTAAACATACATTTTAAAGCCGAAACATCGTATTTATTATTGCTATATTACCGTTAAGTCATATCAACGGTTATGTTATCATTTTCTTTCCGTCATTTCTTAAAAGTATATGTATATAAATATTAATGTATGAAATAATGCATTATGCCTTTACACATTCTCAAAATTAATTATAACTTATCAATCATGATATGAGTATCACTTTTCATTATCATGACTTTACACATTCTTGAACCTAAATATAATTTATAATAGAAAATACATGTAATACAAAATTACAAACACTTTGGGCGGAGACACCGTTTATTTATTTTTAGTTTATACTCATCCAAAAAAATCTCACTGTATTCATATATATCCATATGCTAATGTAGTATTCAAGGCCAAGTTGAAAGGTCCGGTTCTGCTCATGTTTAGAGAATCATATGTTATTTTCATCAACTTCAAGAAATAGAGATAATAAAGCTCTTAACAAAGGGTTTCTTCTTTTTTTTTTTTTTTTTTTTTTTGGTGGTGTACCAACTTCCTCTATATAATACCAATTCAATAGGCATATAGAATTAGAGTTGCATGCATAATAATTTGGTTAAAAATATTAATGTGATAAGAAATTTAATTGATGTTACTTTAACAATAAACCACTTTCATCACATTGGAATACAATAATGATCATAATTATGGTTTTATATCACTTTTTATTATAATAATAAATAATATTCATTTTTTAGTTATGTTTACTAATTACGCTTCAGAATTCGGTCCAGTTCGGTCTAATTCAGTCCGTTTCGGTCTATATTGATTGAATATGGTCCATCTCGGTCTACATCGGTCCAATTCAGTACTAGTTAGCCCACTTCGGTTGATTTGGTCTATTCAGTTGAGTTCTGTCTAATTCATTCTATATCGGTCCAATTTAGTTCAATTCAGTCTAATTTGTTCTGTTCATTCCATTTCAGTTCTATATGGTCTATTTCGGTCTAATTTGGTCCAATTCATTTAATTCGGTCTAACTTGGTCAATTCAGTCGACTTTGGTCTAGTTTGGTCTATTCGGTCTATTTGATCTATTTCAATCCACTTTTGTATACTTGGGAAAAGACAAGTTTGGATTGAGATTATTATCAATTATTTGAGTAATATCAATTGTAATTATATGATAAGTTTTGATTATCATGATAATATCCTTAAAGAGAATGAAAATTTGAGTAATAAATTTGAAACTTAAAAATTTTAGTTGTACCTAAAAAAATTAAGAAAATATAATGCATGATAACATTAGATAGAAGAATATGGATCACTTCAAAAAAGAATAATATCAATCAAAAACACAAAAAATTATAAATTATATATTTGTAAAAATAGAGAGATGAAAATTACTTTTAGAAATTAAAAAGTAAAAGTAAAATTTAGAGAATAAATTACTTTTAGAAATTGTTTAATCAAATTATCTACAATAAAATTTAGAGAATAAATTATATATTATACCACTTCTCAAAATAATTATATATTCCCATGCATCGTGTGGGTCTGATTTTTTTTTTTTTTTTTTTTTTGGAGTAAAGTGGGTCTGAGATTAGTATTTCATAATTGTGCCCTGCATTACATAATGGTTCATCATAATTTACCTTTCTCACGCGACTGGTACATATGTCATGCTCATATATACATAGGCCTAATCAACAATGGAAATTGTGGAACATCTAATTCACTGGCCCAACCAACTAAATCATTAGTGCTTTATCAAAAAAGGAAAAAAAAAAAACCATCTGTTCATGTTACTATGTTTGGCAGTAGATGGGGTGATACAGGTTAAAGGTCCATCCTCTGCTAGTGTAATAATAAACTCTATAGAGCCATTCACATGAATCTCAATGTATGGAATTTTGAAGTTGGTTTCAAAAGAAAATAAATAAATAATTGAAGGAAGTTATGATTGAAGGGGGATAGGTGAATAGCTATTGAGTCTTATACGTGCTATGGCTATGACTGTTTAGCCCAAAGAGAGAAAAATGAAAGGATAAAGTGGATTAAAACTTGGTGAGCTGGCCTAAGTATCAGAGTGGTTGAGCCACCCTAATTTGTAATATCTTAACACAAATGTCCACAGGCCCAAAATCCAACCACCCTTCATATAGTAATACAATATGCTCAGTATATGATTGTGTACCCTACGTCCCAACCAAGCCTGAACTAGGCCAGAAAGTTGAATATCCAGAAGCACGGGCTCTAGATTTCTTTCCAGGAATGAGCTTTTTTTTCTTCTTTTTTTTTTTTTTTTTAATTTCTAGGAATGAGCTACACTTTATAAGTTAAAACTCTTTTAGACTCTTCTAAGAAAAATGTGGAAAACTTTGAAGTGGGCCTATTGTTTATCAAGTCCATTAGTCATTCACTTTGCCCCATTCCAAATACTTTGGATGAGTGACACTTATTATCTCATATTCGCTTCACCTTTATTTTTTTTGGGTAGAAAACATTCCCTTCACCTTAGTAGGTAAATCAAACGGTTAAAAATAAATCTTAGGAGACAAAAGTAACTCCTTTAAGGATGAGTATGCATTACTATAAAAAAATAAAAAATAAAAAATTGCTATTCTACTTTATCTCCGTAGATTGTCTAGACTCTAGAGGTAAATAAATAAAGTTCTCCAAAATAGATTGGTTCCAAATTTAATTGATTCAAGAGGTTTGAGTTCCTAATACTCTGGAAGAGTGACTCTTATTTCATATTCCCTTTACCTTAGTAGCTAGCAGCCTAAATCAAACTGAGAGATGAGTATACACTATAAACCACTAAAAAAATAAAATAATTTTCTGTTATATTGCATCTCCATAGATTGTCTAGAGGTAAACCAAAATAGATGGGTTCCAAATTTATTTGATTCAAGAGCTTTGACTTCCTAATATTTTTTATCAAACAAGGCTAATTTCACATTTTGTGTTATCACCTGATTTAATAAAATCATCTAAAATTTCAGAATTGCGTCTAAAATCATCTACAATTGCATTCTTGCACAGTTCAATTATTGTTTTGTTCCTCATGGACTTATCCATGGCCATGATCACCACTAGCACACCACATCATATTTGTACATTTGCTCTTTGCAAGAATAGTAATTTCTTTGGACTCATACTATGGGTGAGTTTGGCATCAGTTTTTAGTTTTTAGTTTTTATGTACAACTTTTTAATAGTTCTTTTTTTTCGCATTTTCTCACTTTTTCAAATTTTTTCAGGATACAAATATACTTTAGTACACTTTCAATAAAAAATTTTCAACAAAAAACTAGATAAGTTGTGAATAATACCTGTGCAGACACAATTAGCATTATTTTTGAGCCATTATTTATAGTGTTTGAGCGATGGGGAGATGTTAAGGAACCAATTGGCATTCATTTGGGGCACTGCCTGTTGTATATGATTATACTACAAGCTTTTGGGTATGGTCTTTGATTGAAGCATTTGTACAAATTTTGAATTTTATTCTGCCTCCTTATTGTAATTTCCTTTTGGTCATATTCAAATCCAATTTTTCTTCCTTTTGAGTTACCCTCTTCCTTTTTGTCTGAAGTTAGTTTTTGATTCTCTTGTGAAGTCCATTAAAAGCATATAGCTTTAAGTTGTTGGCAAGCAAGAATATATTTCTTGCTTGCTTGTGTTTTTGTCTTTCTTTCATTCTTTGTTTCCTTTTCTTTTGAGTTGAAGAAAAAGTTTATTTTTTGATATGATAGGATGCACTATATATAGTAGAAGTCATTAATGAGTTCTTCACGACCTTAGTTTTAGCAATATTGAAATCTAGGCTAACTTGGAGGTTTTTCTAGGTGTGTTTTGAAGCCAAAATTGAATTCTTCTTACTGTAAGTATTAATTGTTGCTTTTGCAAATTTGTTCATATATATGCGTGCTTTTCTATTACTTTTCATAAACGGTAAGTTGCTATGCTTGCTTAAAATTTGTCATATAGATATTAAATGAAGTAAATTTTTATTGCACTTGGATTAATACTATATTTTTGTGAGATATTACCACTAAATAGTTTGGTTTATGTTTCTATATTCTTGGATCCATGCTTTTATTTAATATTTATTTATAAGTTAATCACATGCAAAAATTCAAAATAATAAGTTGCCATTTGCCGTTAAATCTATAAGGTTAGCTGTTTACTACTAATTTCTTTTGTCAAAAATTTTGTTGGATTGGCTTTGTTGTTTTGAGCTGTACTAAGTGACTTGACCTAAGTAAAAAGTTGCATAAAAAAGCAAGCTTAGTTGCACTTTCTACTAGATATATAGAACAAAGGAAAACTTAGATATGGGTTAGATACTTTTTAGTGAATTATAAGAATTTAAGAATTGACATAAGCGGAACAAAGTAAAACAAATTATACTTTTTTAGTCTCAAGTATTGGGGGAAGAATTAAAGACATGATTCGAAAATATTTGTTGTGAAAGCATTCTTATTATTTATTCATAACTTTTTAGGTTTATTTCCTTTAAATAAATAAAAAATCAGAATTTTTTTAATTTATTTAAAGAAAAAAAACAATTAAAAAAACTCGTGTTTAACTCAACAGTTATAGTTTAACAATGCCTTCCACGTTTCAGATCCCAAAATATTAAAACAATAATTTATATCTTTAGCTAGAGCTGGAGGAAGTTCGGATGGTATTGTATATATCTTTTTACGAGAGATGAAGAAATCATCTGTCATTACTGTTTTTTGACCCAACCATAATATTATTCATCCCCACCTGGGCCACACCCATGCCTCTTAAACAATCAGGCCCAAATCCAACTTTCATTCAAAATTCAAACTTCTTTACTTACTTCTGTTAGACACAAAATCAAATACCTCACGTGTAAGTGCTGCTCTCACTCACGCCCAAATTCTGCACATTCTCCTCCTTCCTAAACGTCTGATCCCAACCAAAAGAAGCCTTCAATCTTTTCTTAAATTAAAAAAAATCGGTGTTTCACATCAAAATCGAGCAATAAAAAAAAAATGCTACAAAACTGAAAAAGCAGCAATCCTCACGCCTATTTCTCTTTCTTTGTTTCTTTTCATCTATATATATGATATATAGATTTGGATTCAGCTTACCAGCCCTGTTATATTGAGTCACGTTTTTATTTTTCTTTAAACAAATTGGATGTTATTTTGTTTGTGACTCTGTGCATGTCATACAAGAAGATGGCGCAACAACAGCAACTTCTACATTTTTGCGATTCAAAGCATCCCTTGGTCTACCGGCAAGTATATGGAGAGACTTGTTGTGGGTGCCAAGAATCAGTTTCTGGTCCTAGCTACTGGTGTAAAGAACAAGGATGCCCACGGTACATTCATCATAAATCATGTGCGGAAGTACCCCTTGGGTTGCACCATCCCTTGCACCCATTACATCCTCTTATTCTTTTTTACGAAAAAACTCATTATCTTGAAGAGGAAGTAAAAAGCAGATGTCAAGTCTGTAAAGAATCTCACAAGAAATACACTTATCGTTGTTACCGTTGCAACTTCAACCTTGACATCAAATGTGCTGGCTTGCAACATGAAGTTGAGTTCCATGATCACCCATACCAGGTAATGCTAAGTTATGTAAAAATACACAGTTACCTACACTAATCATGTAAATTTATATTAATATTACTCATTTTACATTTAGTTTTTATTCTTTCTTTACATATCTCAATGATAATAAAAGAGAGTGGACGGTGATTATTATGTATGAAGAAAGATAAACAATTAAAAAAAATTAAGAAAAATTTTATATTATAATGAAATATAGTGTAAAATAGATAATCTGACGTAGGGTGTTTTGAAAAGTGAATATGTAAAATAAAAAAAAAAGTATGTTCTTATATTAAAATAAACAAAATTTTTTGCACAAACTAATGTGAATGCTCTTAATTTTAGTATTAGATAATGGAGTTCATAACTATAGAGCTAGATAATCATATTATTTATGAAGGAACCAATAAAGCATAGCAGACCGTATGTAAGATCACAAGAAGATCAAGATACTTATTGATCAAAAAAATCTGATTTGTCTAGTGGTTTCAATTTAATTCTTTGCATGCTAGGAATATTCTTGACCTTAATTCCCATAAAAAAATTACATTAATTGACTAATTGTAAAAGCGCAAGGCTTTATCTAAGGCCCAAATTGCATGATATTTTAACTATCTCATGTCTGAGTACTATATATAATCTGATCAAATCCTTGTACTTATGTTCATTGGGCAAAATGTCGATTGTTTCTTGCTCAAAAGAATTGCTATTACAGAAGAATGATTACAATGCAACCAAAATCATGATGGTTATAATATATTGTCTTGAAATTAACAACACCATTAGTTACGTAGATCTCTTTGGCTTTGGCACCAATTTTGGTACTGCACTAGCTAGTTGATAAAGTCAATAGTATGCTTTGCATATGCTCTACAAAGGGAAGCATTAGCATCTTGTGTGATTATGCCCAATGCACTACAAGTAATGCTTAGCAAACTGCCAAGAAAGGAAGAAAATTATGCATGGTTTTTTTTTTTTTTTTTTAAAGGAAACAGTTTTTCTTTCTTTCATTCCCTACTCTGTTATTTCCCCCACAATCACATTCACAATACAAGAACAGTATGGGTAACTATTGAAGCAATAATGTTTTCATATATGTGCCCTTACTTCTCCAAGCGAAGTAGTCTTGGAAGATGCTTTGGTTCCTTTTTCTTTTTCAGGCCATAAAGCATAAATCTTATATTTATTCTCGTTTTTTTATTATTTAAATCTTCTCAATGATTATTAAAGTTTTATTGATGTTCATCCTGCACATTGAGTTATAGGGCTGGATTTGGTTGGGCCCTTTTTATTCTTTGCTAAAAACCTTGATTGACATCAACTATATCATTCTCTCCCAATTGATTCTAGTGCACATTTGAAATTGAAAAATTCTACAGTCACAATTTTTTTAGGGGAATAGTTAGAAAAGTTTTCACAACCTTTTTCCAAAACTTGTTAGGGTGATAAGTTATTATTGGAACAATATCATTTTCTCATTAACTCATTTTTATGATACATCAATCACAACAAACAATATCAATAATTTTTTTTTTAATATTGTAAAATTTGTTTGGATCTTTTGATTTATCACATGCCAAACCCCTTCAATAGAAGTTAGAAAGGAAGTTAAATGCATGTATAGAAATTGAGCCTTACATTGGCCATCATTGTTTAGCCCAGACAGTGAGAAACTATATGTGACTCACCATTAATTTGAAACACCTTATTACAAATGTCCACGAGTCCAAACTTTAACCACCATTTCTATAGTTGGGTGCTTAGGACGCTTGAAAGTTCAATATCAAGAAGGGCACATGATTTTTGGCTAGGAATGGCCTACAACTCTTACAAATTAAAAACTCTTTCAATTTCCCTAATCAAGATGAGGAAAATTAGTCTCAAGAATTGGGGGAAGAATTAAAGACATGGATGGAACTTTTGTTGTTAAAGTATTCTTATTATTTATTCTTAACTTTTTAGGTGCATTCCTGAATTAAAAAAAAAATCATATTTAAAAAAAGAAAAAAAATACAATTTTAAAAAATTAGTCTCTATCTCTAGACTTTAAAGTTCAACATTGCCGTCCACTTTGAGACTGCAAAAAAAAAAAAAATTAATAATAATAATATCTTTAACTAGAGGAAGTATTGCCTCTATCTTTACAAGTAGGTGTGTTCACCAAACCGCATAAATCGCACAAACCGCACAAACCACACTAAAATCGTCCGCAAAATGGTATAACCGTACCGCATCGCAAGTAATTTTGCACCGCACCGCACTGCACCGCATGGTGCAGTGCGGTTTGAGGGTTTTATAATAAGAAAACCGTGCAAACCGCACTGCACCGCACCGCACCATCTCTATATATATATTAATATATCAAATTATTTTTAATATTAAATATATTATTAATAGTTTAATAACCCTAGTTAAAAAAATGGTTTGATAATTCTAGCAATTGTTGATTAGGAAAGTCATCCCAAAATAAAAAAAAAATTAGCTCAATAGTTTAAAATTTGGACCAAAACAAAGGGAAAAATTAGTTTTGGGCTGGGTAGAAAAAGCCCAAAATTAAAAAAATATACCAACTTCAAATCATTCAAACCGCATCTTATACACCGCATCGCATATGTGACCGCAAAAATGAGGTGTGGTGCGGTTATAGTTTTGGCTAAACTTTAAACCGCACCGCATCACACCGCACCGCACATGTGACCGCAAAAATAAGGTGCGGTGCAGTTATAATTTTAGCTAAACTGCATCGCAAAGTGCGGTGCTAAAAATGGCCCAAAACCGCACCGCGAACATCCCTATATACAAGAGATGATTTCAACATCTTTCATAACAGTAGTTTTTTGACACAACCATAAAATTATTCATCTCTGCCTGGGCCATGCTCATGCCTCTTAAACAATCAGGCCCAAATCCAATTTTCGTTTAAAATCCAAACTGCTTTACTTGCTTCTTAGACACAAAATCAAACACCTCATGTGCAAGTGCTGCTCTCACTCACGCCCAAATTCTGTACACACTCCTCTTTCCTAAATGTTT
This sequence comes from Castanopsis chinensis, assembly GCA_032878915.1. Taxonomy (NCBI): domain Eukaryota; kingdom Viridiplantae; phylum Streptophyta; class Magnoliopsida; order Fagales; family Fagaceae; genus Castanopsis; species Castanopsis chinensis. The sequence continues at coordinate 3,852,559 of JAVQMG010000099.1, read as the reverse complement.
GATCCCAACCAAAAGAAGCCTTCAATCTTTTCTTAAATTAAAAACATAGGTGTTTCAAATCAAAATCGAGCAATAAAAAAAATGCTTACAAAACTAAAAATGCAGCAATTCTCACACCTACTTGTATTTCTTTGTTTCTTTTCATCTATATACGATATATAGATTTGGATTCAGGTTACTAGCCTTGATGTATTGAGTCACGTGTTTATTTTTCTCTAAACAAATTGGATGTTATTTTGTTTGTGACTCTATGCATGTGATACAAGAAGATGGAGCAACAACAGCAACTTCTACATTTTTGCGATTCAAAACATCCCTTGGTTTACCATCCAAACTGGCAATGGGGAGGTACTTGTTGTGGGTGCCAAGAATCACTTTATGGTCCTATTTACAGATGTATAAAATGCTGGGACTTCCACCATCATAAATCTTGTGCAGAAGTACCCCTTGGGTTGCACCATTCCTTGCACCCATTACATTCTCTTATTCTTTTTGACGAAAAAACTGGTTATCTTGAGAAAGAAAACAGCAGATGCCAAGTCTGTAATGAATCTCGGGAAGAATACACCTATCGCTGTTACCGTTGTGACTTCAACATTCACATCAAATGTGCTGTTTTGCAACTTGAACCTGAATTCCACGACCACCCATTGATTCCCTTTTGGAAGAGGATCACGTCCACTTGTGACATTTGCGGTGAAGCGGACAAGGGTCGGCTCTATATTTGTGCCACATGCTTAATTTTTATTCATGGAAGTTGCGCTTCTTTCCCACACATGCTCAAGGTTGTACGTCACAAGCATCCCCTCCACATCACCCATTCTTCTCTTGAACTCCGTGAATCCGACTCCCGATTTTGTCAACTCTGTGTTCAAAAGGTGAACACACACTACGGGCTTTACTATTGCTCCAGATGCGATTTCGTTGCCCACATCAATTGTGCTATAGACAAAGAAAATAGGGAGGACATAAATTTGCTGGAACTTAAAGATGAGGAGAACGAAGATGCAGAGCTCGATCAATCAGTTGAGTCAGCAGCAGCTTACAAAGTCAAAAATATCAAAGCAGGGGAGGATGGAACTGAAATAGCCATAGAAATTGAACACTTCAGTCATGAGGAGCATGACTTAAAGCTTACTGATGAGGAGGTTCACAATAATGAAAAATGCAATAGGTGCGTAAGAGCCATTTTCCCTCCTTTTTATGGTTGTGCCAAGTGTGGCTTCTTTCTTCATAAATCTTGTGCTAATTTACCAATGAAAAAGCGAAACCCACTTCATCGACACCCACTCACCCTCCAAAAGGATCAGACCCGGTGTGACGCCTGTTACCAGTATTGTAATGGCTTCGTCTACAGTTGTGAGTCATGCTACTTTGATCTTGATGTTCAATGTAGTTTGGTCCCAGAAATCCTTACCCATCAAGGTCATAAGCACCGACTCATCCTCTCCTATTCAAGTTTTAAACAAAGTTGCAGTACTTGTGGTGATAGAAGAAATCAAGTATTCCGTTGTACTAGTTGTGAATTTGCACTTGACTTTAAATGTGCGACACTACCACAAACCGAAAGGTACAAACAACTTGAGCATCCCTTCACTCTCAGTTATACCGCTGAAGATGACTCTGGTGAATATTATTGTGATATTTGTGAAGAAGAACGAAACCCAAACCATTGGTTTTACTACTGTGCATATTGCAGTTATCCTGTACATCCCAAATGTATTCTCGGGGAATATCCAAATGAGAAGGAAGGAAGCTCTTAAACATTTGATTCTCACTGACACCCCTTTTCTTTCATTAAGGAAACTAAAGATCACCCTCCATGTCAAAAATGTAGTCTTCCTTGCAAAGAGTTGATCTATCAATGTGCCCTGTGTAATTTCCATATCCACAATTATTGTTTATAGAAAAGAAAAATCTGTTTTTAATTATAATTTTAATATTTTCCTTTTCAGTTGAGCACTAGTTCTTTAGTGCTGAATTGAATGTATTATTACGGTTGTAAAAAATGGGTCTCCTTCACCTTTTATAACATCAAGTTGAGATTGTTAGTGTGAATTTCTGTTTTTATCCAAACAAGTCATCTTTCCATTTTATTCTTGACATTACTTACATCATTAGTTTAGTTTTATATATTTTTGCAATCAACCTGTAGTCAAAATCTGCAGCTCTAGTTGAAAAAACTTTGAATTTAACAAATAGTCATTCATTCATGCATTTTAAACTTCCCAATTAGATTTGATCCTATGTAATTTTATGTTTTATTTTATTAATAATTCTGTGATTAGTATTTCCTTTTCTTCTCCTATATTTTGTCTTTTAAAAGACCATATATATCCTGAAGCTTTTCCTATCATGTTTCTTTCTCATGTTTTATTGATAGAGTTCATAGTTAGGCCAAGTACTGTTCCAAGTGATTGTTTGATTTGGAGCAGTCTGTTGTTGTGGCATAGAAGAGATATATTACTTCGTTTTAGGAGCTGTACTTGTAAATTGAACCATTCTGTTGTATGGGCAATAGATCAAGATCAAAAACTATTTATTGATGGCACTAGCATTTCTCCTTAAGATATATGTGTTGTGATGTGTTGCCATGTTACATGGGAGTTTTCTGGAATCTAGTATGTCTTGTTTGGTAATCCTTAACATGTATAGGCCAGATTTAGTACTGATAATGGGGTCCCGTTAATGAGATGCTAGGCAATGTTACCACTGCAACTTTTAATTAACTAATATTTCAATCATTACATTTCAAATCAACCCTTTTAGAAAGCCTGTGATGTTTGAGAATTGTTTCTCTATTTGAGTTGGGAAAGTTGTACCAGTTGAGTTTGATCCATGTTAGAACTGGTGTGGTTACCTTTATTTTTATAAATTTATCTCAAAGGACCTCCAATTTTTATGCACTAATGATCCAATGAGTTCAAAAGCATATCTACTTGTTAGGTACCATCCCTCATTTGTGACCATCTTGATGTATGTAGTGTGCCAGTAGTTGCCATGCACAATTGCACAAATCCACATGCATATTCTCTTCTATAAACATTAACCATGAAAGGATGAACCTGATTCTATAAAATTCATTGTAGACATACATTGCATTTGAATACCGTCTTAAGCATACATCTGATTTTAAGTAGTATTACCAATGCTTTCCATTTAGCTTACTATAGAAAGAACAAATGTGGTTCTAATTTTAATTTTAATTTTTATATTTTCCTATTGAGTTGGACTTTATTTTTTTATTGTTAAACCTAATGTGGTATTAGGGCTGTCCACTAGTGTTGTTCACTAATGGAAGCCAAGTCCCTGACCTCATCAGTGAAATTAATAAACAACCTTCAATTCAGCGACCAGAGATAAGCTTCACTCTTTCTCTTTCTCTCTCTCTCCCTCTCTTTTTTTTCATGATTTCCTTTGTTTTGTTTTTTGTTTTTTCGGTGGAATTGTGATGGTTTGTGGCTGATCTGCTTTAGGCGGGTTCGTTTGGCTATTTTAAACAACATTTGAGTGGATTATGGGTGAATGAGTGATTGGGAGCTGGAACATTTACCTACTTTTGATGATGTGACCTTTATGGAGTTGCTGGTATTTTAATTTGAGGGTATCCTACCAGTTTGACAGAAGGTCTTATAGACCTCAAGTCTCAAGTTGCATCAATACTATACAACAAAGTAAGGCTAACAACTTTAAAAATTCCTTCTTTATATTTTTTTGATAAATTTACCTATTGTTTTGTTGCAATAAAAATTATTAGTTATACGGTTATACCTAACTTACAAATTCTCAGAAGGTATATGAAATTTCTTAGAAGTAATTGCCAGTAAAATTGTGGGGCTGGACTTTTCTTCTAAAAGACGTCTACTCTTTTTCTTAAATAATACCCAAATTACCAGAAATAGCAACTTCTTGCATCCTTAAGTATGGAGAAATTCTCTTAAATGGAGGTGCAGTTGTTTTCATCAAAATAACTCCTAAAATGAAGAAGATAAGTTTCAAAAACATGTGAAATGTAAAGTTATGTATGGTGATATGATGTACTATTTCATCCATTCATTGTGTCTATATAGTGTCTTTATAACTAGACATAACAAGTAGAATTCATATGAGATTTTACTTTGTGTTTACTCATGATGAAAAGCCCACTAGTTGAAAATCATTTTGTAAGTTAGCATTGCTTTAATTTTTGCAAATGATAATAGCATGTTATTGTGTAATCTTTAGTTTTCCATTATATATATCTGACCAATGAGCTCCTAAGGTGCCAACATTGAAATTGATATAGTAGTGTAGCTCACATTCTGTTGCAACAATCCAGACTACAATTAGAGTTTTTCAGTTTTTCAAGTTTGATGTTTGTGGATAACAATGATGGGTCACAGTCATACATTGTCCATTATTTGGCTATGAATGTTGGCACTTTTAAGGTGGGTTTTTCTTTGATTGAAAAGTCTTAGATGGAGGAGTTAGGTGAACAATGGAAGAAGCAAGGGAAACAATATGATCGTTATCACTTGAAGTAGAATGCTTTGAAGAGAGAACAGAAAAAAGGTTTTACTGGATCTGAGTAATGGAGTTGATCAGAATAAATATAACGGAGGACAAGAGCTATTCTTGTCTTATGTATTTCTGTATGGTAGGGTCCTTTAAGATTGGATGCTATAATAGCTTAGATACTTCAAGGCCAGCTATGTCGGAGAGAGTGGTGAAGATGGTTTTTGGTTTGATAGAAACCTTAAAGATAGAGGAGTTAGATAACAATACAAGAAGAAACAATGTTAAAAAATTCTTACTTGCCAATGAGTTATAGGTAAATTTTTGTGGCAGCTTGGCAGGTAGGCGTTCTTCTTGATGCTCCCATAATGAGGTAAAGGAACCTGTTGTGGGCTGAGTACATTCTTCCACAGCTCACTTATCATTTGGTTCCTCATGGACCTACCCATGGACTTAATCGCCGTTTACAAACCACAAATTTCCTAGTAATTTCTCTTGTAACAATAGTAACATATTCTGGCTGAAACTATATCTCCTGAATTCTGCACAAACAAGTTCCAACCCTCTTCTTCATTCAGAAAATCTGCCATGACATCTTGATTGGTCATCATTTGCCTACGCACTCCAAAGGTTGTGTTGTTAGTAGGATCTTACAGTTGGCTTGGTCATCGTTTTGTGGGATTCTCACAATGTCAAAAATCAATCTTGTAGGGTCAGAATTTCATAATGGTAGAGAATAAACTGAATGGTATGGTCCCTGAATGCTAGTAGAAACCAAGGGCATTGTAAATAACAATGACAGCCCAAAAAGGTAGACTTGGCATGAGATCAAAAATAATTGAGAGAGCTTAAGAATGGAGGCTCAACTCAACTTTGTAAATACTAACAAAGAAGGCCAAAAAATGAAGAATCATTTTGAAGATGATGTTGGTGAACTTGATTAGAGGAATGTTTGCTTAAGTGGTTTGTGGAGCATAATGAATTAATGAGCCTACTAGCATTGATTGGCTTGGTATTTAGTAGAACTGTCAAATTGAATGAAGTGCATATATATTTACATTGTTAGTAAGAACTTTTAAAAGTGATACTATGGTTAATTGACATATATAATACTAAAAATTTTATGCTATTCACTAATGTTAGGAAAAGAACACTATTTGCAGCCGCACACGCTATACACTTGTTTTTCACACCCAACCTTTATTCCTTCATTTCAAATTAAAACAAAGATCGCATTTTCTTGAATTTCTAAACTAATATTTTTTCTTGTGTTACTCAAAGTTTGAAATTGAGGTGAGTTGAAGAGCTTCTCATTTAGCTCATTCTATAATGACTTGGTATTTGGATCATGTCATAATCTCATACATGCTATAAGATGCTATTCTTATTTATATTGGGACCATTTTCCCCTCCCTTTTGTGAAATAGTATGTGGATTATTATGTGGCCAATTAATTCTTAAGGCGTGATATCCAATAAGGTCTTGCGTTTTTAGTTTTGAAACACGGTGACCTATTGGACTTGGACACAAAGTGTCCTCCTTTGGGCACTTTGGTGGTGGGTGGTAGTTTTTTTTTGTCAGCATGTCAAAGTAAAATAAAAAAACAGTTTGATGGAAGTATTTTGTTGGCAACCTTTTTCTACACTAATAAATGAGTTAGGTTGAGATCATATGGATGTTGCTTTTTCTACTAATATTAGCAGATGGCACATGCTAATTTATTTTGAGATTGACACCGTGAGATGTTTATATGTCATTGGCTGTGGAAATTGAGATATGACATTTAAGCATGTGAGATATGATTCTTGGGTTCTCTAAGGGGGTCTCACAAAGTTTGTGAGCATATTCATGGGGAATTGTACTCTTTTGTTCATCTAAAGTGGTGGTTGTTTGATCAGCTGGAATTTGGACTGTCTCTTGCTCAAAGAAGTTCTTATTTGTTAATGATTAATAGAGTCGTATCTTGGTGTATTGGTTAGAACTTCTTTTCTTTTGAAGGGTGCAACGTGGGATTTTTCTAGGACTGTTTAAAATATGTTAGCAATCCTTTCTCCTATCAAAGTTAAGAATTGATGAATAATTCATACAAATTCTTGCTTAACGGTTGTCTGTCTTTTACCAGCCAACTGTCTTTAATGTTTGTTGTGAGTAATAAGATAAAACCAAGGTCAATGCTTTGTTGGACCTAAATGTATTATAAGTTCTCTTGGTTTTTAAAACTTGGTACAGTAGATTATATGCAATTTTTAAAGGGCATCTGCATCATGATGTTTGAATGCAATCAAAATCAGTGGCCAGCAGTAATTTCATGTATGCAGCAGCAGGGCAGAAAGTGTGGCTGCGGCATTGGATATTCTTTAAGGCAGCAACTGATGAAAGTTGCAGCTGAATTGGGTGATGTTTTTAGTGTCATATCAGTGTATTCATTGTAGTTTAGTTGATTGTAATAATTAATGCACATGCATGTATTAGGTGATCAAGTTACTTAGGAAAAAACTAAGAATGTGCTAGTTACAACTGAAACTAATTCTGTTACAGAAGTTAATTACAGCAGTAACCACTTAGCAAGGCTTGGCTGCTTGGGTGGCTAGTTGTATAAATAGCTGTAATTCCAATTGTAAATCAGTTTTGTTGATAAATAAGAATTTCCTTTAGCCTTGAGTGCTAATATTTAGAGATGAGTTATGTGCAGGGTTGTTGTCCACCTATAAGCTTCTCTAAGCATCTCTCACTTCCTTTTTAGACTAAAACCTAGTTAACCAACTCTATTGCCTGCATCATCATCATAACCCCATGATGATTGGTTCTTATTATTTATTCACATAAGAAGAAAAAAAGATGAAACTATTTAATGACTGGTACAATATATTTTTTTTTTTAATGAGTGATTTTTTTTTCATTGGTTGAGTGGTTTGATCTAATGCAATTTAAGAGTTAACACTTGGAGAAAGATGATTTAGTGTCTCTCTATAAGTGGATGAGATTGTAGAACATATATAATATCAAGGTGTTGGCTTAATTCTATCCATGCTTTTCACATATATTTTAAATGCCAGGAGATTGATAAAGGCAATTTGGCCTTTTTCTCTATGGTAGTTCTTAATAATTTTATGAGCTAATTGCAGAGTTTCAGCTATATTCTTGCCAGGAACAAAGGCAATTTGGTTGGGGACTTGGGGCTAATAATATCATTCAAGAATGCTCCAAGTCTAGTAGCCAAGATTTTTGTGATCCACTTATAAATGATAATGTAACAAGAAATTGGTCTACAAACCCTCCATGCTTAAAGGATTGCTTACTTTAGGGACAAGAGCAACAATTGTTGCATTCACCTCATCAAGTAGCTTACCTGAATTGAATAATGATTAGTTGGCATGGACATCTGATTGAATAACAGGTCAAACCTTTTTGAGAAAACAAGTTGTGAACCCATCAAGGCCAGGGGCAATCTCTCCATACAAAGAAAACATCTCCATACTTGAGATGCCCTATCAAATTTTCTGTCTGATCTGCTGCAACTTGGAAGTCTAAAACCTGTTGAAAGTTTCCCCATATTTCTTGAGACAGATACCCCTTAGAGGTGCCTAACAGATTTTGATAATAGTATCCCCACAGCTAATTGTTTTATCTGTTGAGGATCTGTTATCCTATTCCCAGAGCATCCTTCAGACAAAGTTTTTAGTATTGTTATCCTCTAACAGCTTGATGAAAGAATGTAGTATTGTTATCCTCTAATTTGAGCCAACTATTTCTAGATATTTGTTTCATAAGAGCCTCATCTGCTGCTATTCTTAGACAATTATACTAATACAAGCATTCCATTTATAATGTTTAGTCCTGTTCCCTATATATTTCTTTCCTTTACAGTTTTACTGAGTACCTGTTCCCCTCCAAAAAAGCATTCTCCAATTTTGAATTGCAGCACCATCTGGTTGGGCCACAAAATTCACAGTATTCTCTTTGGGTCCACCTAGTGCTGAAGGCCAAACAATGTTAATCCCATTCTTGCCCAAAATTCAAATCTTCTTTAGCCTTTCCGTTCTAACTTATATCCGCAACCTCAGCCTGATTGTGAATTTTACCAAGTATACCATCCTCTAATAACTTGGCTAGTTGAGTTATCTAGGTTTAATTGAATGTACTCCTAGGTAATCTTTAAAACCTTGCTGTGTGAAGAGACTGCTTCAAATCTTGTTTGAAGAATGTCTTTGTTACATTACACTTCTAAAATTTCAAGGTAAAAAACATTTTCTGTGACTTACCTGTGTACTTGTGTTCAAAAATCATGTTTTTGTTTATTTTTTGCTAGATTAATTTTTAAGCACTCCAGTACTGCCCAATTGTGTTACTAAATTTTTTTTTTTTTTTTAAATGGTGCAATGTGTTATGCATATACCAATCATCTAACTCTGTCCTCTTTTTTCCCTACCCAATTCTTATGTTCATATTTGTTTCAGTCTCCTGGTGACTAAAATTTCCATACCCAGCATTATTTGCCACCATGAGACAGAGTGCTTTTCCTCTCTTGAGGTTCTCTACTTGCTTGTCATCATTGTTAAATGGCTTATATTCATTTTTCATTATGTTTACTAGGTTTTGTGGTAGGTTGATGTCCTTTCCTTCTTTCTTTAGCCATCTATCTAGGTTCTCATTTCTAAGTCCTTTATTACATATAAAGTCAATGCAGGATATTTGGAGGAAGCTTCCAGTTACTCAAACCCTAGTACCAAGGGATAATACCTTGCAGTTTAGCTTGATAAGTGACACTACAAAAGAACTTGGCATTGGAAAGTAAATAGTTGCTGAACGGGTATAACTATAAGTGAGGTAGTAATGAGTTCCTACCTGTCTATACTCTTTTGTATTTTGAGTATGTGAATCCTGTTTAGAGTTGGTCTCTTACCCCATCTTTTTTCTATGCACTTGCAGTTTTGAAATTATGTATATCTAGCAAGCTTAGTAGAGCAATCCCAAACACACCAAGCCTAAAAGCTTTTTACAAAAGATCATGGCTTAGTCAATGCCAATAAGTCATTTTCTTTTTCTTTATTGAATTAAGGAACAAGTGAAGAATTTTGAATCCTTAGTGATTATGTAGGGAAGAAAGCCCATGGAGAGAAAGGGGGTGGGGGTGTTTCCAAACTATACTTGACAGGGACACATGTCATCTTCCTTCCTATTTGGGGTTGAAGCCTAAGGCTCCAAATATCTTTGGAACCAAACTGTTTTCTTTTAATATTGAATATCAGTAAGCATGATTGTTACAAGAAAGATTATTAATCAAATGATTGGATTTGCAAAATATTATAATGGAAAAAAGTTATTTAGTATAACTTTTGCAAAATTTACCTAAGTTAAACTTGAACACAGTGTCTATCAAATATTCATCCATTTTTATATCAATGGCCTTGAAAATATGACAACAATAACAACAAAGCCTTAGTTTCAGAATTTTAAGGTCAATCATGGATCTTCAATACATTAGCTACGGTTGGTTACATTTATTTTTTTCCTCCATTCTATTCTATCTAGTTATACTTTTTGTTACTTGTTTAATTGACGTATCCTTTTTCTTTTTTTATTACTTCTACTAAACCAAAAATGTAACTGTCCATGGGTGCCTGAAACGTATTTTTGGTGAATACTATCAGTGTGATAATTCTTTGTGGATTTTTTATTTTTATTTTTTTATGGCGGCTCTGCATTTGATAGAAAAAGAGGAATTGTAAGAACAAGTGTAAGGGCATCTTGGTAAAAAAATTTGATTAATGCATGGGATGAATTGTTGAAGGTATGTTTAGAGATTGGATGTGAGCATGGATGGACTTACTACTTATGAGTCAAGAATTATACGTTTAATTGGCAGGCATAAGGGACACAAAAGCGTGTAAATGAGGTTTGACTTGGAAGAACAAAATATAGACATGAAATATACAGAGGATTCATCAAATGTAGAAACTCAAGTATTTTTCATTTCTTAGCTCAGGACAGTTTTTGAGTGGATTTTAACTTCAGGACAGTTTTCTATGTCCAGGCTGGAATTAGAGAGTGATTCTCGTCGTTGTTAAATGGCTTATATTCATTTTTCATTATATTTACTAGGTTTTGTCATAGGTTGATGTCCTTTCCTTCTTTCTTTAGCCATCCATCTAGGTTCTCATTTCTAAGTCCTTTATTACATATAAATGCAATGCAGGATCTTTGGAGGAAGCTTCCAGTTACTCAGACCCCATTACCAAGGCATAATACCATGCAGTTTAGCTTGACAAGAGACACTACAAAAGAATTTGGCATTGGAAAGTAAATAGTTGCTGAACGGGTATAACTATAAGTGAGGTAGTAATGAGTTCCTACTTGTCTATGGTCTTTTGTATTTTGAGTATGTGAATCCTGTTTAGAGTTGTTCTCTTACCCCATCTTTTTTCTATGTACTTGCAGTTTTGAAATTATGTATATCTAGCAAGCTTAGTATAGCAATCCCAAACACACCAAGCCTAAAAGATTTTTAAAAAGGATCATGGCTTAGTCAATGCCTATAAGTCATTTTCTTTTTCTTTATTGAATTAAGGAATAACAATAGAAGCAAATGAAGAATTTTGAATCCTTAATGATTATGTAGGGAAGAAAGCCCATGGAGAGAAAGGGGGTTGGGGGGGGGGGGGGGGGGTGTGGTGTAAAGTCACTCTTAGGCTCAATTTATAATAGGGAATGCTTCTGGATAATAATTAGTGTGGCTGTATCCATGTAGTGCCATGATTGATTCCCCCCATTTTGTTTTTTCAATTAAAAAGTCCTTGTAGTTACAATAATTACTTGACACATGCTCAAAAGAATCACTATTACAATAACAATAATTACAATGCAATGAAAATGATGATGTTTACTTCTTTATTAGGCCACCATAATATATAGTCTTGAATATATCAATACCATTTGGGTATCCCAGCTGCCAAACCAAAAAATCTTGCTCTGGAAGCCAAACTTTGCTAGAGGTGCAAATCTAGTCCTAATGCTAAATGGGTAGAGGTCCTAAACCACAAATACTCCTCAAACACAAACCCCAAAAGTCAAAACCAATCCGGAACCTGGAAAGCAATCAAACTTGGCGAAATCATATTTGATAAAGGAGCTAGATAGCTTCTAGTAAACAACAGTATGCTCTTCTTTTGGCATGATACGTGGCAAAAAGATGGTACTTTGAGAAGCCTAATTCAAGGTCCTCTCTCCAGAGAGGAAGATAAAATTGTTGTTTCTTTAGTAAAATTGTTGTTTCATGAATCTCAGTGGAATTTTCATGGTCCTTCCCACTCACCTAAGCAAGCTAGTTAAAGCCACTCCCTGCAGGAAATTTTCCCAAGCCAGTGACAAGCTTGGATGGATTTCTTCTACTAATGGTTCCTTTCATCCTCAAAATGCCTACAAGATGGCCCCACAGCTAATCCCCATATAGTCTCCAATTTCTCTGGTTATTGGATATGGAACATTCCCACCCTTCCGAAAATTTCAGCTTTTTGTTTGAAAATGCTTGCAAAAGTAGTTTACCTGTCAAACAAATACTGAGGCATAGAGGCATTTTGAAATCTGATACATGTGACATTTGTAACTCTAGCAGTTAGAGCATAACTCATATCCTTAGGCATTTGTAGTTGTGGTTCAACTTCAATTTCCTTCTACTTTTGGTAAACTCTAGCATGTGCATGTGCCATATCACTCCTTCGTGCCATGTCACCATGCCATGTCAACATCTTTCATTTATTGCATTAGACTCCTACATCAGCCCTACAGCCAAACCTTTTTGGGCTAAACTCTGGGGTTAACCATCCGGATGACCATTTCTCTAACTCTGATATTCTGAGTTGGCTAAAATACAATGCTTGTAATAAGAAGAATGTTGATCTAAAGCTTTACAGTTGGGGAAACTATTTCCTGTTTGGCATTTGGTATTTATGGATCCAAAGAAACAAAATCAGCTTCAATAATGAAAACATCAACCCTGCTCTTCACACTGTTGTGGTTAGTGCTGGAATTTATCTGCTGTGTCTAAGACGGCAACCATAAAAAAACCTCTTGTATCAGACAAGTCAGGTGGGACTTACTCAACCTCAATTGGGTTAAACTAAACTCAAATGGCTCTTCCTTTGGAAATCCAGGAAGGGACTGGCAGTGGGTTTTAAGAGATGGGCTGATCCTTTGCTCCCATCTGCACCTAGAGGCTATAGAAATTGAGCTGGATGCAGAAGCAGTTGTTTGTCTATTAAACAGTAACTCCGAATCCCTTGGTGAATTTGCTTCCATTGTCGACGATTGCGGGGACTTAATCAGAAATCTTGCACTGCTGCAGAGAGGAGTTAGACAAGAAGAGGATTTTGTGACTGTATGATTCTCCTCCCTCTTTGCTTTATTTGGACAAACTTGGCCTGTATTATGATGACAGGCACTATGTGTGAAGTTTTGCATATGCTGCAGGCTGCAGCTCTACAAAGGAAGCATCACATGTGATTATGACTTGCTTGAGATAGTAGGGCACATAGGATGAACCTATTACCGAATTCACTACAAAAGTAACGTTTACCAAACTGTTTTTTAAGGAAACAATGTTTTTTCCCTTTTTTTGGGAATTTCCCACGTCCCTCAATTACAATACAAAGACAGTATGGAACATGGATTACTATACTACTGGAGTAATCTTGCAAGATGCCTTTATGCCCCTTTCTTTTTTTTTTCTTTTTTTTTTTTCAGGTTAGAAAGCAGAAAATATATCAATTTTGCTGAGTGATCCGGGGAAAAAAAAAAGTTTTGCCACTATTCATTCCTCTTTTTTTTTTTTTTTTTTTTTTTTTATGTAGTATTTAAATGTTATCAATGATTTTTTAAGGGTTTTCTTTTAAAGAGTTGGTTGTACCATTTTTTTCCCCAATTAATTCAAGCACACATTTGAAATTGAGCAATATTAGAGAATAATTTTTTCACAAATGGTTAAACTGACAAGTTATGATTGAGATATTATCACTTTTAAATAGATTTAACATTAACATTATTTGTAATATGCACTAATCTTAGAAAAATTCACATCAACACTTGTACAAAAATTTGTGTCACCAAATTTATTGTTTGAATTTGGTTCAAAGTGCCAAACCCCTTCGTTTAGAAATTTGAAGGAAGTTGGTTGCAAAAGAAAAAGAAAATTGAAAGGAAGCTATGATTGAAGGCCCTACACAGCTATTGAGTCTTATATGGGCTATGGTTACGATTATTTATAGAAGGGACAAAGTGGACTAGAATATAGTGAGTTAGCCCAAGTATCAAAGTGGCTGAGCCACCCTTTTAATTTGTAATATCTAAACATAAATGTCAATAGGCCCAAACTCCAACCACCCTTTTCATAGTAATATGCTTGGGCACAAGATTTCAGGTTAGGAAAATGTGGAAAACTCTGCAGTAGGCACATTGACGTACAAGCCATTACTCATTCAATTTGCTAGACCAATCCAAATAATTTGGAAGAGTGACTTTATATAATATTATAATCTCATATTCTCTTCACCTTAAGTAGCTAAATCAAATGGGTTAAATAAACCATAGGAGACAAAAGTAACTCATTTAGTGTGATTATGCCTTGCTTGAGATATAATAGGGCACCTAGGATGAACTTATTACCTAATTCACTACAAAAGTAAATTTTACCATACTGCCTAGAAAGCAAGAAAATAATTATGCAAGAAGTAATCTAGCAAGATGCTTTATCCCTTTTTTTTTTTTTTTTTCTTTTTCAGGCCATAAAGTAGAAAACTTATCAATTTTGTTTAGTGTCCCGGGAAGAAAAGGTTTTGCCACTATTGTTCCTTTATTTATTTTTGTAATATATAAGGGTGTGTTTGGATACTGCTTATTCTGCTGAAACTAAAAACTTATTGCTGAAAGTACTGTAAATAAAGATAAAAGTTAATTAAAATATTACAATGGAGCTCATAAATAGTGCCAAAAAGTGCAGTGAGACCCATGAATAGTAGCAAAAATAAGCTGAATAGTTTCATCCTTACTCAAATGCACACTAAATGTTATTAATGATTTTTTTAAGTTTTACTGATGTTCATCCTGTACACAAGTTATAGGGTTGGTCATATAATATTTTTTTCCGAATTAATTCAAGTGCACATATGAAATTAAGTAATACTAGAGAAAAAAAATTTCACAACTTGTTAAGATGAAAAGTTATAATTTGAGCAATATCATTTTTTTTTAAAACAAGATATAATTTCTACTCTAGCCTAATCTAAATGTATATGTGTGTGAAACTCCCTCTTAAAGACTTGAATCCCCACACCTCACAAGTATTTATACTTATGGAGTGACCATCGCACCAAGGGTGCGCGGTTATAGCAATATCATTTTCAAATTGGTTCATCATTAATACTACATTTATTATGCACTAATCTTAGAAAAACTCACATCAACCATTGTAAAAAATTTGCATCACCAAATTTATTGTTTGAAATATGGTTTTAAGTGCCAAACTCCTTTGTTTAGAAATTTGAAGGAAGCCGTGGGTTCCAATTAACTCAACCGGTAAAGTCATGATGGTTGAATAAAAAATTTGGGGTTCAATACCCACCTACACCAAAAACCTATTGATGTTTTAGTTTAATAATAAAGAGTTATCATCAAAAGCGGATGCAACAAGCCAACAAGTTTAAACTCTCTCTCTCTCTCTCTCTCTCTCTCTCAAAAATTGAAGGAAGTTGGTTTCAAAAGAAAAAGAAAATTGAAAGGAAGTTATGATCGAAGGGCTTACATAGCTATTGAGTCTTATATGGGCTGTGGCTACGACTCTTTAGCCCAGAGAGTGAGAAATATGGAAGGGATAAAATGAATTGAAACTTGGTGAGCTAGGCTTGAAAGTTCAATATCCAGAAGCTTTTTAGTCACAGGATTTTTGGCTAGTAATGAGCTACACCTCCTTATAACTTAAAACTCTTTTAGAATATTCTAAGCAAAATCTGGAAAATTTTGCAGATGGCCAATTGACTCTTTATCTCATATTCCCTTTACCTTAGTCCACTATCTACTAAAGGCCCAACAATGGCCATTCTAGCCCAGTCTAACTCCTTTAGCTCAGAATTGATCGTTAATCCCTTACAATTTTAAGAGTTTTACGTCTATAACATTTTTACAAAAAATCATATGTGGTAAGTTGTTATTGGTTCTAATTTGAATCAACAACTTAAATTACTTTTTTGCCCACCCATAGCAACCCACCACTTAAGATTTGTTATGAAAATGTTGTGGAGATACTCTTGTCCAATTCTCATGCCATATCAGCAAGGTTTATATGTGGTGGGTCATACAAAAGTGTAGTTCTTACTTCTCATCATTATTTATTTTGGTTAATAAATCACTAATCCGTGTGATGCCCAAGCAAATTATGCCATAAAAGTGATTAGATCATGTCATGAATTAATTAGATCAATTTTGATAGACTCCAAAGTTAGTGATTTAAACCTATTCTTAGTTTAGATTTTTATGGTATCTCTAGTGCCTTTTGCGACTATAATTTTTTTAAAAAATAAATAAGAAAGAATTTCAGTTCATGCTGATTATTCTTTATCATTAAATTAAGATACTAATTAATTTTTTGTGTATCAAATCTCTTGTTCGATGGCAAATTTTTTTTATTAGTTGAGCTATCTAGAGTCTCGTTCATGGCTATAATACTTGATGTATAGTTATTTTTCAATATGATGGGAATGAAAGACGATTTTAACAAAATTGCTGCTATATGTGATCACAAAGTTGCCTTGCTAAAATAAAAAAAACAAAAGTTTCCTGTAATGGAGCTTTATCTCAAATTTTATTTCGCAATATTATAGCACTCGCATCAGTGCTTGTGTAATAGAAAAAATATCATATTTTATTTAACATAAACTAAAAATTCACCCACGTCAAGTTATGCAAAGTTATATAAAGATATATGATTTCTACAATAACTATGTAAATTTACACTTACACTAACACAACTCATTTTGCATTTAGTTTTTATTCTTTCTTTATGTATCTCGAGGACAATAAAAGAGAGTGGATGGTATTGTTATTCGTGAAGAAAGAGAAACAATTATAAAAAATTAAAAAAAAATTATATTATAGTGAAATGTAGTGTAAAATAGATAATTTGATATATGGTATTTTAAAAAGCGATTATGTAAAAAAAAAAAAATTATGTTCTTATATTAAAATAAAAATTTTTTTTTGGACAAGCTGATGTGATCGAAAAATGCTCTTACTCTTAGTATTAGATAATGGAGTCCATAAATATTGAGCTTGATAATCATGTTATTTTTTTAAGGATACAAAAAAGCATACAGACCGCATGTAAGATCACAAGAAGATCGAGATACTTACTGATCAAAAAATCTGATTAGGCTAATGATTTCAATTTAAATAATTGCATGCTGGGAATATTCTTGACCTTCCCAAAATTGCTTGATATTTCAACTATCACATGTCTAAATACCATATATAATGAACAAATCCTTGTAATTATGTTAATTAGTTTAATGTCGATTGTTTCTTGCTAAAAAAGAAATACTATTAATATAAGAATGATTTCAAGGCAATGAAAATGATGATGATTACTTGTTTATTAGGCCACCATAAGAATTACTTCTTTTTTAATTACGTAGATCTCTTTGCCTTTGGCACCAATCTTTGGTACTTTGATAAAGTCAGTAGTGTTAGTATAGCTGTAGCTTGAAGTATTGCATATACTATACAAAGGAAAGGAAGCATCATGTGTGATTAATGATTATGCCTTGCTAGAAGTTGGCGGGGTGGAAAGCAAATTTATTATCCCTTGCCGGTAGAACGGTTTTCATTTAAGCCTCCTCATCTACTATTCCTGCCTATGTCATGCAATGCACGGCATTACCCAAGAAGTTGTTAGATGATATTGATAGAGTTAATCGTAATTTTCTTTGGGGATCTTCGGAATCCTCAAAAAGAACGCATTGGATGGGTTGGCATAAAGTAACTAAAGCTAAAAATCAAGGGGGTCTTGGTATTCAATCGGCTAGGGGAAGGAATCAAGCTCTCCTTGCCAAGCTTAATTGGAGATTCCGAACGGAAAAGGATGCTTTGTGGGCAAATGTGTTGAGAAGCAAGTATTGCAATAACCGTCGGTTGCATGCTAGAGCCAAGGACAAGCTCCCTTGCTCTAGAGTTTGGAAAGCTATTCAAAAGGGTGGTGAGGTTTTCCATAAAGGCATTCGGTGGGTTCCGGGGAGAGATAGTAGCTTGAGCTTTTGGCATGATAATTGGTTTGTAAGGGCTCCTTTAAGAGCGTTAGTCCAAGGCCCTCTCCTTGAAGAAGAAGAGAGTCTCCAAGTGAGAGAGGTTTTTGGTCCTAATGGTTGGGATTGGTCAAAAGTTTCTGTCCAAGTTCCAAAAGATATTATTATGGAAATTAATGCCATGCCTTCTTCTTTGGGGGCTTCTCGTGAGGAAGATAGGCTAATTTGGAATGGTGATAAGCTCGGGGAGTTTGAGCTTAAATCGGCTTATTCTTTAGCCACTAGATGCAGCGAGGAGGAAGATGATTTCATGGGGTTATGGGTTTGGAAGGTGGATACTTCTCCGCGTATCAAATCTTTCATGTGGCAATGCTTGCATAATAGCATTGGTGTGGGAGATTGCCTTGTTAAAAGGCATCTTAGTGATGTGGATAGGTGCCCCATATGTCTTTGGGATGTTGAGACCATTCTCCATAGACTTAGGGACTGTGAGATGGCAAAAACAACTTGGTTCAGCCTGGGGGTTCGGCCAAACAACAGGTTTTTTGAAGATAATCTCCAAGTTTGGTTAGAGAAGAATTGCAAAGTTATTGATTGTAGAGTGTCCAACCAGCCTCCTTGGAAAATTCTTTTTCCTTTTGTCATTTGGTTGTTGTGGAAAGAGAGGAATAATGTTGTGTTTAGAGGTCAAATCTTTCGGACTAGTGTTCATAGGGTGGCTGTATTCCAGGCGCTTGAGTTTTTGCATTGTGTTTTGAATCCTAAAGTTTCAGGTAGCAGAAGGATGATTCGGATCAGATGGGAGAAGCCTTCCCCTGGTTGGGTTCGCCTAAACGTTGATGGATCTGCTTTAGGGAACCCAGGTAGAGCTGGTTGCGGTGGCATCGTTCGGAATGACCGTGGAGATTGGCTTGGAGGCTTTTCTAGATGCATTGGAATCACCACAAGTTTCATAGCTGAGCTCTGGGCCCTCCGTGATGGTCTCATTCTTTGCCATAACATGCATTTTCAAGCGGTTGACATTCAAATTGATGCCAAAGCCGTTGTTGACATTATAGGAGATCTTTCTTATTCTAACCGGGTTGTTATGCCTATTGTTGATGATTGTAGACAGCTGATTTCCCAATTTGGCCAAATCCAGATTGGGCATTGCTATCGTGAGGCTAATTGTTGTGCTGATTTTTTAGCAAGGAGACGGGCGACCCAAGCTTCTTGTTATTGTGTGTATCAAGAACCTCCTGTCGACTTGTTAGCTTTAATTAGTGCGGACAGGGAGGGTGTCTTTTGTTCCAGGGCTGTTCCTGCTGTTGCGGATAGTCTCTAGTCTTTCTTTGCTGTTGTGCTTTGTATGTTTTCCGGTTTACCCAAAAAAAAAAAAAATTGATTATGCCTTGCTTGAGATATGTAGCATTAGCATTACTCCTAATGAAGTAATCTTGCAACATGCTTTGTCCCTTCTTTTCAAGCCACAAAGCATAAGTCTTATATTTAGTCTCCTTTTTTATTATTTATATCTTTTCAATGATTATTAAAGTTTTATTGATGTTCATCCTGCACATTGAGTTATAGGGTTAGATTTGGTTGGACTCTTTTTATTCTTTGCTAAAAACCCTAATTGGTATCAATTGTATCATTTTCTCCTAATTAATTCCAATGCACGTTGGAAATTAAAAAATTATATAGTCACAATTTTTTTAGGAAAATAGTTATCTTTTTCCAAAATTTGTTAAAAGCACTCACAATAAAAAAATATAGTTGATATAATACTATTTTAGCGACTAAAACACTGAAATGCAAGCTACGATAAAGTTGTTATATCTTAGAAATATATATATATATATATATATATATATAAAAACAGAGTGCGGGCGGTAGATCCTAACAATTCACTGTAGCTCAAAACTTAAAAAAAAATATATATATATATATATATCTTTCTCTCTTCTCTCCTACTTAAATTTTTTTTTTTTTTTTTCTCTTTTTTCAATTCTCTTTCTTCTTTGAACATCCATTTCTCTCAATTTTTTTTCTCTATTTCTTCTCCAGATCTCTGCCTACCTCCTCTTCCTTTCTTTCTTTCTTTCTTTCTTAAGCTATGGCCGAAAATATCACACTCTCTTTCTTTGATTTTTTTTCTTTCTTTCAATTTTTTTCTCTCTTTGTGGTGGTGATGGGTTTTGTGCCAGTTGTGGGTGGGGTGGTTATGGGTTTTGTGGCCGGTTGTGGGTGTTGTTGTGATGGGTTTTGTGGCTGATTGTGGGTGTGGTGGTGATGGGTTTTGTGGGTTTTTTTTTTTTCCCAGCTGGTAGTGATGGTGATCGTGGGTCGGTGATGGTGGTTTGTGGGTCGGTGATATATGGGTTCTCTTTCCTTTTCACCGGTGGATTGTGGTGGTGGTAGATGGTGGATTGCGTCTGAGATTTGGTCCGATTTTGGATCGTGGCTGGATCGAGGCTGATAATTTTTGGTTTTGTTTGGGTCTTAGCTGATCTGGTGGTTTTTGTTGATTTGGTGGGTTTTGGGTTTGTGATTGGGTTGAGGTTGTAGGTGGTGATGCTGTGGTAGTGGGTGTAGGTGTGGGCGGTGGTGGTTGGTGGCAGTGAGTTTCTGATGGGGGTGGTGGCTGGCGGTGTCTGTTGTGGTGAGGGTGGGTTTTGGTTGTTTTTGTTTGGAAAACGAGAAATACACACAGAAAGAGAGGGGAAGGAAAAGAGAGGAAGAGATGAGATTGATAATAAAAAAGAATTAAAAAATAAAGAAATAATATTTTAATAACGTGATAAAAAATATAAAACCTTTGGTATATGGCTTATTATAAAGTGGGTTGATAAAATAGATAAAGTACTATTTTGAATTGTTAAAAACTAAATTTTTTAGATGTCTTAGGGTCCGTTTTGATAAAGATTATTGCTGAAAACTTAAAATATTGTAGCAAAATAATTTTTAAATGTGTGAATAGTAATGTAAAACCCATTTTTAATTTTTTTTTTCTGAATAAAGTGCTTGTGAGTCTCATGAACAGTGCGTGAACAGTATCTAAACAGTTTCTAAATAATGATTTTTGTCTCCCGCGCAGTACTGGTAAAGTGAAATAACGTGCATGAATAGTACTGGCAATTGTTCATGCACGTTGGAAAAAAAAAAAAAAAAAAAAAAAAAACGCAGAACACAGCCATTATAATTTGTATCCAAACGGATACTTACTATGAATGCTCTAAGACGGTGAGTTATTGTTGGAACAATATCATTTTCTTATTAATTGTAGCATCGTCTTTATGATACATTTATCACAACAAACAACATCAATAATTTTTTTTTAAAATGTTGTAAAATTTGTTTAGATCTTCTGACTTATCATATGCTAAACCCCTTCAAAATAATAAGTTAGAAAGAAAGTTAAGTGTGTATATAAAAATTGAGTCTTACATTGGTCATCACTGTTTAGCCTAGAGAGTGAGAAACTATATGAGAGGAGTAAAGTGGGCTAAAAAACTATATGTGAGCTATCACTAATTTGAAATACCTTATTACAAATGTCCATGGACCCAAACTTTAACCTTTCTTTCTATAGTTGGGTGCTTAGTATGCTTGAAAGTCCCATATGAAGAAGGGTGCATGATTTTTGGCTATGAATCAGCTACAACTCTTATAAGTTAAAAAAACTCTTTTAATCTCCATAAGCAAGATGAGGAAAATTTAGCAGTAAGCCCACATGAAATTTCCAAAATACAATTTTGAGAAATTTCCACCTCAAAATTCATCATAGGCAAGAGATGAAACTTTATGTGTGTACAAAATCTCATGCAAACTAACATTTTAGCATGGACAATTTTAGAAAAAATAAAAATAGAAAAAGGAAATGGTAGTAGGAAGTCATGACACGGATAAGTAAGATTAAAAAATAAAAAAGATTAGATAAAAGAGAAAGAAAAGTATATAACTCTAAGTTGTTGGCAAGCAAAAATATATTTCTTGTTTGCTTGTGTTTTTGTTCATTTTTTGTTTCCTTTTTCTTTTGAGTTGAAGAAGGTATTTATTTTTTTTGATATGATAGGATACACTATATGTAGTAGAAGTCATTAATGAGTTCTTCATGACCTTAGTTATAGCAATATTAAAATTGAGGCTAACTTGGAGGTTTTCTTAGGTGTGTTTTGAAGTCAAAATTGAATTTGTCTTGTTGTAAGTATTAATAGTTGCTTTTGCAAATTTATTCATAAATATTTGAGTTTTTCTATTATTATTCATAAACAGTAAGTTGCTTTGCTTACTTAAAATTTGTCACATAGATATTAAACGTAGTAAATTTTTATTGCACTTGGATTAATGCTATAGTTTTGTGAGATATTACCACTAAATAGTTTGGTTCATGTTACTATATTCTTGGATTCATGCTTTTATTTAATATCTATTTATAAGTTAATCACATACAAAATTTCAAAATAATAAGTTGCCATTTACCGTTAAATCAATATGGTTAGACGTTTAGTATATTTAAAAAACCAATAAAACAAAACCATAAGAGTTCTTTATAGATTTGTGAGTTTTTAATGCCTAATCACCTTGATATTCAAAAAAACGATAATAGACTACCTTAATATTTAGTAAGTATATTATAGTTGTAGCAAATAAAATTATTCCAACTATGAGTTTAGCAAACTATTAATACTTTTTAATGAATGGTAAGAATTGACATAAGCGGAAAAAAGTAAATAAAAAAAAAAAAAATTTTAAGTCTGAATAACTGGGGGAAGAATTAAAGACATGGTTGGAACTTTTGTATTAAGGTATACTTGTTATTTATTCTTAACTTTTTAGGGGCATTTCCTTTAAATAAAAAAAACATATTTAAATAAAGAAAAAAAAATACAATTTAAAAAAATTAGTCTCCCCTGGGTCACGTCCATGCCTCTTAAACAATGAGGCCCAAAGCCAATTTTCATTCAAAATCCAAACTTCAAAATCCTCTACGCACTCCTCCTTCGTAAACGTTTGATCCCACCCAAAAGAAGCCATCAATCTTTTCTTAAATTGAAAAAAATCGGTGTTTTCACATCAAAATCGAGCAATAAAAAAAAAAAAAAACTACAACAAAACTGGAAAGGCAGCAATTCTGAATTCTCACGCCTATTTCTCTTTCTTTGTTTCTTTTCATCTATATATATGATATATAGATTTGGATTCAGCTTACCAGCCTTATTGTATTGAGTCATGCATTTCTTTTTCTCTAAACAAATTGGATGTTATTTTGTTTGTGACTCTGTGCATATGATACAAGAAGATGGAGCAACAACAGCAACTTCTACATTTTGCCACTCAAAGCATCCCTTGGTCTTCATTCCAGAATACAGAGGTGGAGGTACTTGTCTGGGTGGGTGTGTTTGGGTGTCTCCAACAGCATTTAGAGTGGGTTGTGAGTGAATGAATGATTGGGAGTGGCCATTGTGGGGCTGTGGGTGGTATTTCAGTTTGAGGTGTATCCTACCAGTTTGACAAAAGGTCTTATAAACCTCAAGTCACAAGTTGCATTGATTATACATAATATACAACAACCAGGTCAAGCTCATAATTTTAAAAATTCTTTTTTTTTTGCGGTACATGTATATTATTTTGTTGCAATCATAATTATTAGTTATGCCTAACTTACAAATTCTTTGAAAGTATATGGAATTTCTTAGAAGTAATTGTTAGTAAAAATGTGAGGCTGGACTTTTCTTCTAATAGATGTTGACTATTTTTCTTAACTAATACCCAATATACCAAAAATAGCAACTTTCATACATTCCAAGTAGAGAGAAATCCTCTTAAATGGAGGTGCAGTTGTGGTCATCAAAATAGCTCCTGAAATGAAGAAGATAAGTTTCAAAGACATGTGAAATGGAAAGTTATGTACAGTGATATGATGTATTGTTTCATCCATTCATTGTTTCTATATAGTATTTTTTTTAACTAGACATAACAAGTGGAATTTAACTGAGATTTTACATTGTGTTTACTCATGATGAAACTAAGAAGCCCACCAGTTGAAAAACATTTTGTAATTCAGCATTGTTTTAATTTTTGCAAATGATGATAGCATGCTATTGTGTAATCTTTTAGTTTTCAATTATATATCTGATTAGTGGGCTCCCAAGTTGCCAAAGCTGATTAAAATTGAAATGCTAGTGCAGCTCATGGATTCATTTTTTAAACTCATTATGTTGCAACAATCCAAGCTGGAATTAGAGAGTGCTTCAAATGTCAATTCCAGTTTTTCAAGTTTGATGTTTGTGGATAACAATGATGGGTCATAGTCGTACACTGATTATTATCCATTTATGTATGTTGGCACTTTTAAGAAGGTGGGTTTGTCTTTGACTGAAAAGTCTATCACAGAGGAGTTATGAGGAACAACGGAAGAAGTAGGGGAAACGGTATGAATATTATTGCTTGAAGTGGAATACTTTGAAGAGAGAACAGAAAAAGTTTATACTGGATCTAAGTAATGCAGTTGATCAACACAAAAATAATAGAACAAGAACTATACTTGTCTTAAGTATTTCTTCTTGGCAGAGTCCTTCAAGTTTGGATTCTATAATAGCTTAGATACTTGAAGGCCAGCTTTGCGGAGAGAGTGGTGAAGATGGGCAGTGATTTGATAAAAACCTTAAAGATAGAGGAGTTGGATAAAAATACAAGAAAAAACAATGTTAAAGAATCTTACTTGCCAATGACTTACAGCTCAATCTTAGTGGTAGATATGATGAGGCACAGGACCCTACAGTTGGCTGAGCACATTCATCCACCGCTCACGCTCATTTATCATTTTGTTCCTCAAGGACATACCCATGGACTTGATCGCCAATAGCAGACCACAACATTTCCTAGCACTTGATCTTGTAACAATAGTAATATCTTCTAGCTTAAACTCTATCTCCTGCATTCTATACAAACAAGTTCCAAGCCTCTTCTTCATTCAGAAATACTTCCATGACATTCGGATTCATTTGCCTACACACTTCATTTGCTTATAGTTGGCGTGGCCATCATCTTGTGGAATCCCCACAATGTCAAAATCAATCTTGTTGGGACAGAATTTCACAATGGTAGTGTATAAACTGAATGGCATGGTCCTCTAATGCTAGTAGAAACCAAGGGCATTAGATCAAAAATCATAACAATGTCAGCCCAAAAATTAGGACTTGGCATGAGATCATAAATAATAGAGACAACTTAAGAATGGAGGCTCAACTCAAGTTTTAAATACTAACAAAGAAAGGCAAGAAAATGGAGAATCATTTTGAAGAGGATGGTGGTGAACTTGATTACAGGTATGTTCCTTTTTTGCTTTAAGTGGTTTTTGGGGCATCCAAAATGAAGTTACTGAGCTTACAAGTATTGACTGGCTTGATATCTAGTAGAAATGTCAAATTGAATGAAGTGAATATATTATTACGTTGTTAGTTAGCACTTTTTTTAGACTCTTTTTTCCTCCATTTTGTGAAGATAGCTGGCAAACTATTATGTGGGCCATTTAATTCTCAAGATCCAATATGGCCATTTAATTGAGATGACCCATTGGACACAAGGTGTTTGAGGAAATGCCCTTCTTTGGGCTCTTTGGTGGTGGGTGATAGCTTATTTTATTAGCTTGTCAAAGAATTCACAAATAAAGGATCAACTTGATGGAAGTATTTTGATGGTAACCTTTTTCTACGCTAATACTTGAATTAGGTTGAGATCATATGGATTTTGCTTTTTCTACTTAATATTACATTAGAAGAGGGCGCATGCTAATTTGTGTTGAGATTGACACCGTAAGACATTTATATGTCCATTAGCTATGGAAATTGAGATATGAAATTGGAGCATGTGAGAGATGATTCTTGGATTCTCTAAGGGGATCTCACAAAGTGAGCATTTACATTGGGAATTGTACTCTTTCGTTGATATAAAATGGCAGTTGTTTGATTAGCTAGAATTTAGATTGCCTCCTGCTAAAAGAAGTTCTTATTTACTAATAATAACTACAGAATCACATCTTGGTGTATTGGTTAGGACTTGTACTCTTTTGAAGTGTGTAACGTGGGATTTTTCTGGGACTGTTCTAAATATGTTAACAATCCTTTCTCCTGTCAAACTTAAGAATTGATGAATTATTCATACAAATTCTTGCTTAACGGTTATCTGTCTTTTCTAGTCAAGTGTCTTTAATGTTTGATGTGAGTAACAAGATTAAAGCAAGGTCAATGCTTTGTTGGACCTAAATATATTCTAAGCTCTCTTGGTTTTTCAAACTTGGTATAGTAGATTATATGCTATTTTTAAAGGGCATCTACATCATGAAGCTTGAATTACAATCAAAATCTGCAGCCAGCAGTAATTTCATGAATGCAGCAGCTGGGCAGAAAATATTCTTCAAGGCAGTAGTTAATGAAAGTTGCAGCTGAATTGGGAGTTTCATGTCAGTGTTTTCATTGTATTTTTGTTGCTTGTAATAATTAGTGCACATGCATGTATTAGGTGATCTATTAATTACTTCGGAAAACACTAAGAATGTGCTAGTTACAATTGTAACTAATTCTGTTACAGAAGTTAATTACAGCAGTAACCACTTAGCAAGGCTTGTCTGCTTGTGGGGCTAGTAGTATGGATAGCAGTAATTCCAACATAGGATTTTGCTGGGATTGTTTAAAACATGTTTGCAATCCTCTCTCCCAAACTTAAGAATTGATGAATTATTGATACTAATACTTGCTTAATGGTTGTTTGTCTTTTACCAGTTAATGTTTCTTGTGAGTGATAAGATTAAACCAAGGTCAATGCTTCTTTGGTCCTAAACATATTCCAAGCATTTTTTGTTTTTCAAATTTGGTACAATAGATTATATGCAAACTACAGAAGGCATCATGCCCCATGATGGTTGGTACTTTTCATTTATTCACGGAAGAACTTTAGACGAAACTATTGAATGGTCAATACAACTTTCTTTGGTTTTTTATTTTATTTTAATTTTTTAATGAGAGATTTTTTCCACGTTGATTGGGTGATTTTCTCAAAAGCAATAATAGGGTAACACTAATGGAGAAAGGTGGTTTAGTATCTCTCTATAATTGGGTGCTATGTAAAACATATATAATAAAAAGGTGTTGGCTTCCTTGTATCCAGGCTTTTCACCTATATTTTATGTGCCAGGAGATGGCAAAGGAAGCAGACCTTCTTAATGACAACCACTTCAAGCCAAATATTATACAATACAGAATCTCAGCGAGGAGGCCAGCACAGTGCCTATGTCTATCGCAATAATCGCATGCCTGATTCTATATATAAAGAATAAATCCTATCAATCTATATATACATGTATGTGCAGGGGAATAGCTATTCAGTCTTACATGTGCTATGGCTATGAATGTTTAGCCCATAGAGAGAAATATGGAAGGATAAAGTAGACGGAAACTTGGTGAGCTAGCCCAAGTATCAGAGTGGTTGAGCCACTCCTAATTTGTAATATCTTAACACAAATGTTCACAAGCCCAAAATCCAACCACCTTTCATATAGTAATACAATATGCTCAGTATGTCGTTGTATACCCAGCATCCCACCCAAGCCTGAACTAGGCTTGAAAGTCCAATATCCAAAAGCATGGGCGCCAGATCTTCGGCTAGGAATGGGTTACACCTTATAAGTTAAAACTCTTTTAGACTCCTCTGAGGAAAATGTGGAAAACTTTGAAGTAGTCCCATTGTCTTTCAAGTCCATTAGTCATTCACTCGGCCACCATTCTAAATACTTTGGAAGAGTGACACTTATCTCATATTCCCTTCAATTTTTTTTAGGTAGAAATTGTTTCCTTCACCTTAGTAGCTAAATCAAACGGTTGAAAATAAATCTCAAGAGACAAAAGTAACTCCTTTAGAGATGAGTATGAATTACTAAAAAAAAAAAAAAGAATTTGCTATTATACTGTATTTCCATAGATTGTCTAGACTCTAGAGGTAAATAAATAAAGTTCTCCAAAATAGATTGGTTCCAAATTTATTTGATTCAAGAGGTTTGAGTTCCTAATACTCTAAAAAAGTGACTCTTATCTCATATTCCCTTTACCTTAGTAGCTAGCAGCCTAAATTAAACTAATTAAATACCTCAGGAGACAAAAGCTACTTCTTTTTAATCATAGTGGCAAATATGAAAAAGAATTAAACCATGTGAGAGATGAGTATACACTATAAACCACTATAAAAATAAAAGAATTATATGTTATATTGCATCTCCATTGATTGTCTAGAGGTAAACCAAAATACATGGGTTCCAAATTTATTTGATTCAAGAGCTTTGACTTCCTAATATTTTTTATCAAACGAGGCTAATTTCACATTTTGTGGTATCACCTGTTTTAATAAAATCATCTACAATTTCATAAATGGGTCTAAAATTATCTACAATTGCATTCTTGCACGGTTAAATTATTGTTTTGTTCCTCATGGACTTATCCAAGGCCATGATCACCACTGGCAAACCACATTATATCCGTGCATTTGATCTTTGCAAGAATAGTAATTTCTTTGGACTCAAACTATGGGTGAGTTTGGCATTAGCTTTAAGCTTTAGCTTTTAGTTTTTAGTTTTTAGTTTTTAGTTTTTATGTACAGCTTTTTAAAAGCTCTCTTTTTTTGCATTTTGTCACTTTTTCAAAATTTTTTAGGATACAAGTATACTTTAGTACACTTTTAGTCAAAAAAATTCAGCAAAAAACTAGATAAGTTATGAGTAATACCTGTTCAAACACAAGTAACATTATTTTTGAGCCATTATTTATGGTCTTTGAGTGATGGGGAGATTTTGAGGAACCAATTGGCATTCATTTGGGGCACTGCCTGTTGTATATGATTATACTACAAGCTTTTGGGCGTGGTGTTTGAGTGATGCATTTGTACAAATTTTGAATTTTATTTTGCCCCCTTATTGTAATTTCCTTTTGGTCATATTCAAATCAATTTTTTCTTCCTTTCGAGTTACACTCTCTTCCTTTTTCTCAGACGTGCAAATGAAGGTAGTTTTTTATTCTCTTGTGAAGTCCATTAAAAGCATATAACTCTCTTCCTTTTTCTTAGACGTGCAAATGAAGGTAGTTTTTGATCTTGTGAAGTCCATTAAAAGCATATAACTTTAAGTTGTTGGCAAGCAAGAATATATTTCTTGCTTGCTTGTGTTTTTTTTTTCCTTTCTTTGTTTCCTTGTCTTTTGAGTTGGAGAAGGAATTTGATACGATAGGATACACTATATATAGTAGAAGTCATTAATGAGTTCTTCATGACTTTAGTTCTAGCAATATTGAAATTGAGGCTAACTGAAAGGTTTTCCTAGGTGTATTTTGAAGCCAAAATTGAATTTTTCTTGATGTAAGTATTCATAGTTGTTTTTGCAAATTTGTTCATATATGCACTTGTTTTTCTATTATTATTCATAAATGATAAGTTGCTATGCTTGTTTAAAATTTGTCATATAGATATTAAATGTAGTGAATTTTTATTGCACTTGGATTAATATTATATTTTTGTGAGATATTACCACTAAATAGTTTGGTTTATGTTACTATATTATTGGATCCATGCTTTTATTTAATATTTATTTATAAGTTAATCACATGCAAAATTTCAAAATAATAAGTTGGCATTTACCGTTAAATCTGTATGGTTAGTCGTTTACTGCTAATTTTTTTGTCAAAAATTTTGTTGGATTAGCTTTGCTATTTTGAGTTGTACTAACTGACTTGACCTAAGTAAAAATGAAATTTGAATATAAAGGCAAACTTAGCTGCACTTTCTACTTGATATATAGAATAAAGGAAAACTTAGATTTGGGTTCGATATTTTTTAATGAATTATAAGAAATTAAGAATTGTCATAAGCAAAACAAAGTAATACAAATTATACTTTTTTAGTCTCAAAAATTGGGAGAAGAATTAAAGACATGGTTCAAACTTTTGATGAGAAAACATTCTTATTATTTGTTCCTAACTTTTTAGGTTTATTTCCTTTAAATAAAAAAATCATAATTTTTTTATTTATTTAAATAAAAATACAATTAAAAAAACTCGTCTCTAACTCAATAGTTTTGAGTTTAACATTGCCTTCCACTTTTTAGATTCCAAAATGTATAAAAAATAATTTATATCTTTCGCTAGAGGAAGTTATTACGGATGGTATTGTCTATATTTTTTTTACAAGAGATGAAGAAATCATCTGTCATAACTGTTTTTCGGCCCAACCATAATATTATATATTCATTCCCACCTGGGCCACGCCCATGCCTCTTAAACAATCAGGCCCAAATCCAATTTTCACTCAAAATCCAAACTTCTTTACTCACGCCCAAATTCAAACACCTCATGTGCAAGTGCTGCTCTCACTCACGCCCAAATTCTGCACATTCAACTCTGTAAAGAATCTCGCAGGGAATACACTTATCGTTGTTACCGTTGCAACTTCAACCTTCACATCAAATGTCTTGGCTTGCCACATGAAGTTGAGTTCCATGATCACCCACACCAGGTAATGCTAAGTTATGTAAAAATACATAGTTGCTACACTATTCATGTAAATTTACACTAATATTACTCATTTTATATTTAGTTTTTATTCTTTCTTTACATATCTCAAGAATAATAAAAGAGAGTGGACGGTGATTATTACGTACGAAGAAAGATAAACAATTAAAAAAAATTAAGAAAAATTTTATATTGTAATGAAATGTAGTGTAAAATAGATAATCTGATGTAGGGTGTTTTGAAAAGTAAATATGTAAAATAAAAAAAGTATGTTCTTATATTAAAATAAACAAAAATTTTTGCACAAACTAATGTAAATGCTCTTAATTTTAGTATTAGATAATGGAGTTCATAACTATAGAGCTAGATAATCATATTATTTCCAAAGGAATCAATAAAGCATAGCAGATTGCATGTAAGATCACAAGAAGATCAAGATACTTATTGATCAAAAAATCTGATATGTCTAGTGATTTCAATTTAATTCTTTGCATGCTAGGAATTTTCTTGACCTTAATTCCTATAAAAAAAAAAAATTACATTAATTGACTAATTGTAAAAGCGCAAGGCTTTATCTAAGGCCCAAATTGCATGATATTTCAACTATCACATGTCTGAGTACTATATATCATCTGATCAAATCCTTGTACTTATGTTCATTGGGAAAAATGTCGATTGTTTCTTGCTCAAAAGAATTACTATTACAATAAGAATGGTTACAATGCAACCAAAATCATGATGGTTATAATATATTGTCTTGAAATTAACAACACCATTAATTACGTAGATCTCTTTGGCTTTGGCACCAATTTTGGTACTGCACTAGCTAGTTGATAAAGTCAATAGTATGCTTTGCATATGCTCTACAAAGGGAAGCATTAGCATCTTGTCCGATTATGCCCAATGCAATACAAGTAATGTTTAGCAAATTGCCAAGAAAGGAAGAAAATTATGCATGGTGTTTTCTTTTTTCTTTTTTTAAGGAAACAGATTTTCTTTCTTTCATTCCCTACTCTGTTATTTCCCCCACAATCACATTCACAATACAAGAACAATATGGGTAACTAGTGAAGCAATAAAGTTTTCATATATGTACCCTTACTTCTCCAAGCAAAGTAATCTTGGAAGATGCTTTGGTCCCTTTTTCTTTTTCAGGCCATAAAGCATAAATCTTATATTTATTCTCCTTGTTTTATTATTTAAATCTTCCCATTGATTATTAAAGTTTTATTGATGTTCATCCTGCACATTGAGTTATAGGGCTGGATTTGGTTGGGCTCTTTTTATTCTTTGCTAAAAACCTTGATTGATATCAACTATATCATTCTCTCCCAATTGATTCTAGTGCACATTTGAAATTGAAAAATTCTACAGTCACAATTTTTTTAGGGGAATAGTTAGAAAAGTTTTCACAACCTTTTTCCAAAACTTGATAAGGTGATAAGTTATTATTGGAGCAATATCATTTTCTCATTAACTTATTTTTATGATACATCAATCATAACAAACAATATCAATAATTTTTTTTAAAAATATTGTAAAATTTGTTTCGATCTTTCGATTTATCACATGCCAAACCCCTTCAAAATAAGAAGTTAGAAAGAAAGTTAAATGCATATATAGAAATTGTGCCTTACATTGGCCATCAGTGTTTAGCCCAGAGAGTGAGAAACTATATGTGACTTACCACTAATTTGAAACACCTTATTACAAATGTCCATGAGCCCAAACTTTAACCACCCTTTCTATAGTTGGGTGCTTAGGACGCTTGAAAGTTCAATATCAAGAAGGGCCATGATTTTTTGCTAGGAATGGCCTACAACTCTTACAAGTTAAAAACTCTTTCAATTTCCCTAATCAAGATGAGGAAAATCAGTCTGAAGAATTGGGGAAAGAATTAAAGACATGGATGAAACTTTTGTTGTTAAAGTATTCTTATTATTTATTCTTAACTTTTTCGGTGCATTTCCTGAATAAAAAAAAAATCATATTTAAAAAAAGAAAAAAAATACAATTTTAAAAAATTAGACTCTATCTCCAGACTTTTAAGTTTAACACTGCCTTCCACTTTGAGACTGCAAAATTTTTTTTAATAATAATAATATCTTTAACTAGAGGAAGTATTGCCTCTATCTTCACAAGAGATGGTTTCAACATCTTTCATAACAGTAATTTTTTGACACAACCATAAAATTATTCATTGCCACCTGCGCCGCGCTCATGCCTCTTAAACAATCAGGCCCAAATCCAATTTTCATTTAAAATCCAAACTGCTTTACTTGCTTCTTAGACACAAAATCAAACACCTCATGTGCAAGTGCTGCTCTCACTCACACCCAAATTCTATACACACTCCTCCTTCCTTAACATTTGATCCCAACCAAAAGAAGCCTTCAATCTTTTCTTAAATTAATCCCAACCAAAAGAAGCCTTCAATCTTTTCTTAAATTAAAAACATCAGTGTTTCAAATCAAAATTGAGCAATAAAAAAAATGCTTACAAAACTAAAAAGGCAGCAATTCTCACGCCTACTTCTATTTCTTTGTTTCTTTTCATCTATATATGATATATAGATTTGGATTTAGCTTACTAGCCCTGATGTATTGAGTCACGTGCTTATTTTTCTCTAAAAAAATTGGATGTTATTTTGTTTGACTCTGTGCATATGATACAAGAAGATGGAGCAACAACTTCTACATTTTTGCGATTCAAAGCATCCCTTGGTCTACCTTCCAGACTACAGAGGTGGAGCTACTTGTTGTGGGTGCCAAGAATCAGTTTACGGTCCTACCTACATTTGTCCAAATTTCGAATGCAGTAGTTCTTATTGGCATCATAAATCATGTGCAGAAGTACCCCTTGGGTTGCACCATCCCTTGCACCCATTACATCCTCTTATTCTTTTTGACGAAAAAACTGGTTATCTTGAGAAAGAAAACAGCAAATGCCAAGTCTGTAATGAATCTCGGGAAGAATACACCTATCGTTGTTACCGTTGCAACTTCAACATTCACATCAAATGTGCTGTTTTGCAACTTGAAGTCGAATTCCACGACCACCCATTGATTCCCTTTTGGAAGAGGATCACGTCCAACTGCGACATTTGTGGTGAAGTGGACAAGGGTCGGCTCTATATTTGTGCCACATGCTTAATTTTTATTCATGGAAGTTGCGCTTCTTTCCCACGCATGCTCAAGGTTGTACGTCACAAGCATCCCCTCCACATCACCCATTCTTCTCTTGAACTCCGCGAATCCAACTCTCGATTTTGTCTACTCTGTGTTCAAAAGGTGGACACACGCTATGGGCTTTACTATTGCTCCAACTGCGATTTCGTTACCCACCTCAATTGTGCTATAGACAAGGAAAACAGAGAGTACATAAATTTGCTGGAACTTAAAGATGGGGATGACGAAGATGCAGAACTCGATCAATCTATTGAGTCAACAGCAGCTTACGAAATCAAAAATATCAAAGCGGGGGAGGACGGAACTGAAATAGCCACAGAAATTCAACACTTCAGTCATGAGCATTACTTAAAGCTCACTAACGAGGAGGTTCACAATAACGAAAAATGCGACGGATGCGTAAGAGCCATTTCCCCTCCTTTTTACAGTTGTGCTAAGTGTAGCTTTTTTCTTCATATATCTTGTGCCAATTTACCAATGAAAAAGCGAAACCCACTTCATCAACACCCACTCACCCTCCAAAATCAGCGCATCTTCGCCCAGTGTAATGCCTGTTACCAAGCTTGTAATAAGTTCATGTACACTTGTAAGTCATGCGACTTTGATCTTGATGTTCAATGTAGTTTGGTCCCAGAAATTCTTGCCCATGAAGGTCATAAGCACCAACTCATCCTCTCCTACACAAACTTTGTACAGAGTTGCAGTAGTTGTGGTGATAGAAGATATCGAGTATTTCGTTGTACAAGTTGTGAATTTGCACTTGACTTTAAATGTGCGACTCTACCACAAACCACAAGGTACAAAGAACATGAGCATCCCTTCACTCTCAGTTATGCAGTTGAAGATGACTCTGGTGAATATTATTGTGATATTTGTGAAGAAGAACGAAACCCAAATCATTGGTTCTACTACTGTACAGATTGCACTTATCCTGCACATCCCAAATGTATTCTCGGGGAATATCCAAATGTGAAGTAAGGAAGCTCTTAAACATTTGATTGTCATTGACACCCCCTTTCTTTCATTAAGGAAACTAAAGATCACCCTCTATGTCACAAATGTAATCTTCCTTGCAAAGAGTTGATCTATCAATGTGCCCCAAGTAATTTCTATATCCACAATTATTGTTTACAGAAAGGAAAAATCTATTTTTAATTCTAATTTTAATATTTTCCTTTTAAGTTGAGCATTAGTTCTTTATTGCTGAATTGAATGTATTATTACAATTGTCAAAAATGGGTCTCCTTCACCTTTTATAACATTATGTTGAGATTGTTAGTGTGAATTTCTGTTTTTATCCAAACAAGTCGTCTTTCCATTTTATTCTTGACATTACTTGCACCATTAGTTTAGTTTTATACATTTTTGCAATCATCCTGTAGTCAAAATCTACAGCTCTGGTTATAAAAACTCTAAATATAACAAACAGTCATTCAATCATGCATTTTAAACTTCCCAATTAGATTTGATCCTATGTAATTTTATGTTTTATTTTACTAATGATTCTGTGATTAGTATTTGCTTATCTACTCCTATATTTTGTCTTTTAAAAGACCATATATTCCTGAAGCTTTTCCTATGATGTTTCTTTCTCATGTTTTATTGATAGAGTTCATAGTTAGGCTAAGTACTGTTCCAAGTGATTGTTTGATTTAGAGCAGTCTGTTGTTGCAGCATAGAAGAGATATATTACTTCGTTTAAGAGCTGTACTTGTAAATTGAATCTTTTTGTTGTATGGGCAATATAACAAGATCAAGAACTATTTATTGATGGCGCTGGCATTTCTCCTCAAGATATATGTATTGTGACATGTTGCCATGTTACATGGGAGTTTTCTAGAATCTAGTATGTTCTCTTTGGTAATCCTCAGCTTGTATAGGCCAGATTTGGTACTGATATTGGGGTCTTGTTAATGAGATGCTAGGCAATGTTACACACTGTAGCTCTTAATTAACTGACATTTCGGTCATTACATTTCAAATCAATCCTTTTAGAAAGCCTGTGATGTTTGATGATTGTTTCTCTATTTGAGTTGGGAAGGTTGTACCAGTTGAGTTTGATCCATGTTAGAACTTGTGTGGTTACCTTTAGTTTTATAAATTTATCTCAAAGGGCCTCCAATTTTTATGCACTTATGATCTAATGAGCTCAGAAGCATAACTACTTGTTAGGTACCTTCCCTCATTTGTGACCATTTTGATGTATGTAGTGTGCCGGTAGTTGCCATGCACAGTTACACAAGTCCACATGCTTATTCACTTCTATAAACATTAACCATGAAAGGATGAACCCGATTCTATAAAATTCATTGTAGACATACATTGCATTTGAATACCATCTTAAGCATATATTTGATTTTAAGTAGTATTACCAATGCTTTCCCTTTAGCTTACTATAGAAAGAACAAATGTGGTTTTAATTTTAATTTTAATTTTTATATTTTCCTATTGAGTTGAAGTTTAGTTTTTTATTGTTAAACCTAATGTGGTATTAGGGCTGTCCACTAGTGCTGTTCACTAATGGAAGCCAAGTCACTGACCTCATCAGTGAAATTAATAAACAATCTTCAAATTCAGCAACCGAAGATAAGTCACTCTCTCTCTCCCTCTCCCTCTATTTTTTTTTTTTCCCTGATTTCCTCCGTTTTGTTTTTTGTTTTTTTTGGTGGAATTGTGATGGTTTGTGGCTGATCTGCTTTAGGTGGGTTTGTTTGGGTGTTTTGAACAACATTTGAGTGGATTATGGGTGAATGAGTGATTGGGAGTTGGAACAGTGATGGGTCATAGTCATACACTATCCATTATCTGGCTAAGAATGTTGGCACTTTTAAGTTGGGTTTGTCTTTGATTGAAAAGTCTTAGATGGAGGAGTTAGGTGAACAATGGAAGAAGCAGGGGAAACAATATGATTATTATCACTTGAAGTAGAACGCTTTGAAGAGAGAACAGAAAAAAGGTTATACTGGATCTGAGTAATGGGGTTGATTAGAATAAATATAACGGAGAACAAGAGCTATTCTTGTCTTAAGTATTTCTACTTGGCAGAGTCCTTTAAGTTTGGATGCTATAATAGCTTAGCTACTTCAAGGCCAGCTTTGTGGGAGAGAGTGGTGAAGATGGTTTTTGGTTTGATAGAAACCTTAAAGATAGAGGAGTTAGATAACAATACAAGAAAAAACAATGTTAAAAAATTCTTACTTGCCAATGAGTTATAGGTAAATTTTAGTGGCAGGTAGGCGTTTTTCTTGATGCTCCCATAATGAGGTACAGGACCTTGTAGTGGGCTGAGTACATTCTTCCACAGCTTGCTTATCATTTGGTTCCTCATGGACTTACCCATGGACTTAATCGTCATTTACAGACCACAAATTTCCTAGTAATTTTTCTTGTAACAATAGTAACATATTCTGGCTCAAATTATATCTCTTGCATTCTGCACAAACGAGTTCCAAGCCTCTTCTTCATTCAAAAAATCTGCCATGACATCTTGATTGGTCATCATTTGCCTACGCACTCCAAAGATTGTGTTGTTAGTAGGATCTTATAGTTGGCTTGGTCATCGTTTTGTGGAATTCCCACAATGTCAAAATTAATCTTGTAGGGTTAGAATTTCATAATGGTAGAGAATAAACTGAATGGTATGGTCTCTGAATGCCAGTAGAAACCAAGGGCATTGTAAATAACAATGACAGCCCAAAAAGGAAGACTTGGCATGAGATCAAAAATAATTGAGAGAGCTTAAGAATGGAGGCTCAACTCAACTTTGTCAATGCTAACAAAGAAGGCCAGAAAATGAAGAATCATTTTGATGATGATGATGTTGGTGAACTTGATTAGAGGTATGTTTGCTTAAGTGGTTTGTGCAGCATAATGAATTAATGAGCCTACTAGCATTGATTGGCTTGGTATTTAGTAGAACTCTCAAATTAAATGAAGTGTGTATATATTTATATTGTTAGTAAGAACTTTCAAAAGTGATACTATGTTTGTTTGAC
Source organism: Castanopsis chinensis (assembly GCA_032878915.1). Lineage (NCBI taxonomy): Eukaryota > Viridiplantae > Streptophyta > Magnoliopsida > Fagales > Fagaceae > Castanopsis > Castanopsis chinensis. The sequence goes on along the minus strand of JAVQMG010000099.1, from coordinate 3,815,072 downwards.
ACATATGATACTTGAAATTTTTATGCTATTCGCTAATGTCAGGAAAAGAATACTATTTGCAGTTGCACACTTTGCTATACACCTGTTATTCACACCCAACCTTTAATCCTTCATTTCAAATTAAAACAGAGATCGCATTTCCTTGAATTTCTAAACGAATATTTTTTTCTATGTTACTCAAAGTTTGAAATTGAGGTGAGCTGAAGAGCTTCTCATTTTAGCTCATTCTATAATGGCTTGGTATTTAGATCATGTCATAATCACATACATGCTATAAGATGGTATTCTTATTTATATTGGGACCCTTTTTTTCCTCCATTTTGTGAAATAGTATGTGGATTATTATGTGGCCATTTAATTCTTAAGGCATGATATCCAGTACGGTCTTACGTTTTTAGTTTTGAACCATGGTGACCTATTGGACTTGGACACAAGGTGTCCTCCTTTGGGCTCTTTGTTGGTGGGTGGTAGCTTTTTTTGTCAGCGTGTCAAAGTAAAATAAAAGACAGTTTGATGGAAGTATTTGGTTGGTAACCTTTTTCTACGCTAATAAATGAATTAGGTTGACATCACATGGATGTTTCTTTTTCTACTAATATTAGAAGATGGCGCATGCTAATTTATGTTGAGATTGACACCGTGACATGTTTATATGTCATTGGCTATGGAAATTGAGATATGACATTTGAGCATGTGAGATATGATTCTTGGGTTCTCTAAAGGAGGTCTCACAAAGTTAGTGAGCATTTTCGTGGGGAATTGTACTCTTTCATTCATATAAAGTGGTGGTTGTTTGATCAGCTGGAATTTGGACTGTCTCTTGCTGAAAGAAGCTCTTATTTGCTAATGATTAATAGAGTCGTATCTCGGTGTATTGGTTAGAACTTCTATTCTTTTGAAGGGTGCAACGTGGGATTTTTTTGGGACTGTTCTAAATAGTTAGCAATCCTTTCTCCTATTAAAGTTAAGAATTGATGAATTATTCTTACAAATTCTTGCTTAATGATTGTCTGTCTTTTGCCAGTCAAGTGTCTTTAATGTTTGTTGTGAGTAATAAGGCTAAACCAAGGTCAATGCTTTGTTGGACCTAAACATATTCTAAGCTCTCTAGGTTTTTAATACTTGGTACGTTAGATTATATGCAATTTTTAAAGGGCATCTGCATCAAGAAGTTTGAATTGCAATCTAAATCAGCAGCCAGCTGTAATTTCATGTATGCAGCAGCAGGGCAGAAAATGCAGCTGCGGCATTGGATATTCTTCAAGGCAGCAGCTGAGGAAAGTTGCAGCTGAATTGGGTGATGTTTTTTGTGTCATACCAGTGTATTCATTGTATTTTAGTTGATTGCAATAATTAGTATACATGCATGTATTAGGTGATCTATTAGTTACTTAGGAAAAAACTAAGAATGTGCTAGTTACAACTGTAACTCTTTTTTTTTTTTTTTTTTGAGAAGCAGTTACAACTGTAACTAATTCTGTTACAGAAGTTAATTACAGCAGTAACCACTTAGCAAGGCCTGGCTGCTTGTGTGGCTAGTAGTAGTGTTGTCCACCTATAAGCTTCTCTAAGCATCTCTGGCTTCCTTTTTAAATTAAAGCCTAGTTAACCAACTCTATTACCTGCATCATCATCATAACCCCATGATGATTGGTTCTTATTATTTATTCACATAAGAAGAAGAAAAGATGAAACTATCTAATGACTAGTACAACTATTTTTTTTAATGAGAGATTTTTTTTTCATTGGTTGAGTGATTTGCTCTAATGCAATATAAGAGTTGACATTTGGAGAAAGATGATTTAGTGTCTCTCTATAAGTGGATGAGATTGTAGAACATATATAATATCAAGGTGTTGGCTTAATTCTATCCACACTTTCACCTATATTTTAATTTTAAATGCCAGGAGATGGTAAATGGAAGCAGACCTTCTTAATGACATAACCACTTCAAACCAAACATTACACAATACACAATCTCAGTCAGGAGGTCAGCACGGTGCCTAAGTCTATCACATGCCTGATTTTATATATAAAGAACAAATCCTATCAAGCTCTTTATATATGTATGTACAGGTTTGTGTGAGCAACAAGAAATATAGAAGAAGTGAAGCTTCAGACCAAGAATGACATATTAGTTTGACATCCTAGGAAAAGATATCCTTATAGGGGGAAGGAAAAGTATTGATAGAGTAAATTTCATTTGTGGGTCAATATCTGGTGGGAAGCATAACAAATGTGTCATTTTTCCAGCTTGGTTGCTAAAGAAACCAGGACCGGTAAAAAAAAAACCCTCCCCACCTCTCTCTTTCAAGATACTACTCTCTATGCATACATTTATATGGAATGTCAATGGTGTACTTGCGATTATAGTTACACACACATGATCTTTTTATGGCAAAGAGTCCCATTTATTCATATTTGCACAAAGTGCACTCAATTACTCTATTCTTAATAAAGGATGAAGAATCAATCTTTCTTTGTGTGACAAATTTATAATTGACTTTAAGCCCTTAGAATCTTCATTACAAATATTGACTCATGTAGATAGTTTGCTTCCATATGGTGTCTTATATTCAGTCAAAGAAAAACAAAAATGGCAGATGAATGAATTCATTCTCCTTTGTTGTTGCATTGAAAACCATGTTATATTGTTTGTATCCCAAATTAAAAAATTTAAAACCTTAACTATTACATCTTAATTGCTTTTACTTAATATTTGAATCAACTCAACTAAGCCTTAATCCCAATTAAATTTGGGTTGGCTATGAATTCTTATCAACTAATAATTAAGATATTCAATAGATCCTCACTAGCTGCGTCGTTACCCCAAGCTGGTGAAAGAGACACTAGTGACTATCCCCATTATTTAACTAGACAATCTTCCAGGTGGACCCAAAACTTCTAAATTAGTAGTCAAATTTTGTTATGAATGGAAGGTTGATTTAACACCAATGCTGCTCCGTTATATTGTGGTGCTCATTCCTCGGAATTGAGTGATGATCTTGAACAAGTAAATCTAATGTCCAAAGCTGAGGCCTTTCTTAACTTCTTAATTTTTACATAGTTACAACTCATGGAAAGATGCTCAAAAGCAATTGCCTGGAAGGCCTGCATAAATCCAAAAGAACTTAGTTTTGGTGATGATTATGTACAGGATTTGAATTTTCTAGCAAATAATGTTATGAATTCAAAACTTGAAGACAAACTTAATTTTTACATAGTTACAACTCATGGAAGGATGCTCAAAAGCAATTTCCTGGAAGACCTGCATAAATCTAAAACAACTTAGTTTTGGTGATGATTATGTACAAGACTTGAATTTTTTAGCAAATGATGTAGTGAACTCAAAACTTGAAGACAAACTTGATAATCGTTGGTTTGAAGATGTTTCATTTCTTTAAATAGATCAATTTAATGAAGTCATTCAAACGATTAAAAGTAAAGGGCTGAGATCACAGTTTGTAGGATCATGAAGAGCTCATTGGTGCAAAATGGCTTTCTTGAATCACTTTTGGGCTTCACAACTTGGCTCCCAAACATCTAAACCCACAATTACAAAGAGTTACAACTAAATGCTTGTTTAATGTGCTCCATGTGGCAAAAATTTTAGTTTTTTGCTATTTTCTCTACACCTATGCTGAAAGAATTGATTCCATGTTGGAGCCGTGTCATCTTCCAGATCTCTTGGTTAAGAATTATTGAGACAATGAAAGTGGTTATGTTGTGGGCATTGTTATATGGGTGGTTGAATCTTATGTTTATTTTCTTTCAAGCAAACCCGCACCAAAAGTATTTGCTATTGGAAGATTTATAGATGGTTATCTTATGCTAGTTGCGGGGGATGAGAACCTTAGTGCCAGTCACTTGCAAAAGCAATGCCAAAAGATGATCAGCAACATGATAAAACCTATATACTCTATAGAACCATTGACATGTATCTCAATGTATGGAATGTTGAAGTTGGTTTAAAAGAAAAAAAATATGTGCCATGGTTATCACTGTTTAGCCCTAGAATAGGAGATATGGAAGAAGTAATGGTATGTTTGGAAGTTTAGAGAGGGAGGAGAGTAGAGGGGAGTAGAGGGGAGGAGAGTAGTGGGAAGGAGAGTAGAGGGGAATGGCTATCCTCCACCTTGTTTGGATGTTTTTAAAATTAAGTAAGGGGGAGGGGAGTAATTAGTCTTTTCATTTGTAATTTTGTTAATATAATAAGGGCAAATTTGGTAATTCATTTAGTCAAGCATTTCTATTCTCCACTCTCCCTCCAAATCTCTCCAATTTGGGGGAATTAAAAATGAGGGGTTGGAGGGAGTTGAAACCCCTCCAAACTCCTCCCCCTCCTCCCTTAAAAAACTCCCAAACAAGGTAATTCAACTACTCTCCTTCCCTCTACTCTACTCCCCTTCCTTTTTTTAACTCCCAAACAGGCCATAAAGTAGACTGAAAACTTAGTGAGCTAGCCCATATATCAGAGTGGCCAACCTTAATTTTTAATATCTTAACACAAATGTCCACAGGCCCAAACTCCTTCCATCCTTCCTATGGTGATTTGCTCAATGTGTGGTTGAGTACCCCTCTCAGCCAAGCCTGAATTAGGCCTAAAAGTTCAATATCTAGAAGCTTGGGCTCAGGATTTTTGGCTACAAATTGGCCACACCTAGTAAGTTAAAACTCTTTTAGACTCCTCTCAAGAAAATATGGAAAGCTTTGCAGTAGGCCCATTGACTTTCAATTCCTTTAGTCATTCACTCTACCACCAATCAAATACTTTGGAAGAGTGACATTTATCTCATATTCCCTTCACCTTAGTAGCTAAATCAAATGGTTTAAATAAACCTCAAGAGATAAAAGTAACTCCTTTAGGGATGAGCATACATTACTAAATAAAAAATTGCTATTATACTGCATCTCCATAGATTGTCTAGACTTTAGAGGTAAATAAATAAAGGTCTCTAGAATAGATTGGTTCCAAATTTATTTTATTCAAGAGGTTTGAGTTCCTACTTCTTTTTTTTATCAACAAAACTAACTTCAAATCTTGTACTATCACCTGACAAATAAAAGCATTTGCAATTTCAGAAGTGGATCTTGAGAACCAAGAGAAACAGCTAGATTTGATTCCTTTGAAAACGAGAGAGATCTAGGTATTCGCCTTCATCTTTTTCTTCTTCTTCTTTTTTTTTTTATTGGATTCGCCTTCATCTTAGTTCATAAGATAGAGGCCTATAAAGATTGACCCATATAATTGGCCCCATATAATTGCCCCTTGGACCTCATGTCCTGTAGCATTGACTTAAAACCACCTTGCTACAACATTTTGGTCATCATGTTATTCTATTTTTGGGCTCAATAAATATAGGAACTCAACATTTTTCAGTGTAATTAATAGTACATAATAAAAATAACATAAACAATAAACACAAATTAAAATGACATAAACAATAAACACAAATTAAATTGACAAAAATAGTGTAAAAATGTTGTAAAATAATTTGTGACTGTAATATTACTCTCTTGAGAGCGTGTTAAGAATTAAAAGTTCTTGAAGCAATTTAAACATCCTTTAACCAGATCTTTGAGCTCATTTTTATGGACACCTCAATTGCTTAGGATGGATCATACTATGACAATTCTCGCAGACAGCTTCCCATTATAAAGTCATCCAACAATATCTACAAACATCTTAATCATGAACCAGAACAAATGGTACATACATGATACAACCAAAAAATAAGATGATATATATCATTACTTCCAAGTATATGTACAATATTACTAAGATCTGTCACCAAAAACAGGAATGTCATTCTATCAATTATCTCTCAATTTCCTTGACTATTCCATTCTTTTCTATCTTTGAAAACCCAAATAACATACACAAGGGTATTTCCATTTCCTTTCATTTCATTTCCTTTAATCAAAGAAAATGTTTTTAAAAAAAAGTAAGCCAAAAGGAGAATATTAAAAGGTATACTTGTTGGTTGGGGTTACTGGTAAGTGGTTAGGGTCTTCTTTCTCTTATCAACATTTTGTTGTGTGTTTCCTCCTTTAGGCAAAAACAGAACCACAGGACAGTGCCATCACTCTAAAAATTAAATGATTTCTTTCTAGTCACTCTAAAATCTAAAACTCACCTTTTCACTAAGATCCATCATACACATTAGAGAGAAAGAGAGTAGTGGGTTTTGAAGGTTACAGTGATACAAGCTCCATAACAAGTGTGAGAAAACCCAAATCATTTCTTTAAAAAACAGAGAGAAAACAGAGAAAAAGAGGAACTCATAAAATCAAAAAAAGGAAGCCCAAAACCCCAAAAGGAATTATACCCAAAAACCAGATAAGAGAGAGAGAGAGATACTAAATAGGACCTACATGCAAATGAGAGAGAGACAAAATGGATTTAGGAGAGAGAGAGAGAGGGTTCAGTGGATTTGCTCAAAAACCCTAGGGTTTATTTCTTGTGGGGTTGTGGAAATGACTAAAATGGCCTTGGTTTGGCAAATAATTTTGGTGGCAGCACGGAGCACACCGCCAAATTTTCTGTGAAGTGTGGGCCTGTGGGGACAACGTGTCAGCATGCACGAGTGTATGGTGGATAATAATATATTGTGTCACTATCAGTATCAGCAATGGCTGCAGTGCAGAACCGTACACATAATGTAATATGGGGCTAATGTTTACTGTACTGTATTGCTTTTTATGAAATTTGATTCTAATAAGAATAAAATTTTAATGTTCATTGCTTTGATTTTTTAAGCTATGGATGGATATATGATTGTGTTCTAAAACCCCAAACGGTGAAATGTTTTATATAACAATATAATTTCTTGTTGCTACTGACAAGTTTGGAGGTTTTTTTTTTTTTTTTAGAGAGTAACAACCATTTTTGGGAGTGGAATTGAGAAAGAAACATAGTATTAAAAACACATTTCACAACCCTTTTGGCCCCAAAAGAATTTATAAGGAAGGAAATGTTGATAGCTCCACACTTCAAAACCATGAATTTTACACTTTTGGGGAAACTTTAGAAGAAAACATGGACATTACAAATTGATTTTATAATAACAAATAGGTTTTGTAGCTCAATGATATATCCAACTCTAGTTTGCGTTTGATTTGGGATTTCTTTCCTTGCTTAGTGTTAATTTATGGGTCTTTGGCCAAGAAAAAAGAGAGAAATTTTAAACCATGAATGTTACACTGGAGAATAACATCTATCAATATGAGGACACTTAATAAAAACCGTCTATATATTGCCTTGCCTAAAGAATAAGTTCGACTTGCTTAAATACTATCTTACTCTTTATCTCAGCTTGACAAGTCTTGGTGAGACCATTGAACAATAGGGTTAGTTATATAATATATTTGAAAAATTTACAACACTCTAAATGGTTTAATAGAAAAGGTTTTTCATGGATAAAAACACTATATGTGATCCTTCTTTAGTCTCAAAATTTCACAGAACCTACAATGGTTGCAAAATTAGCATATTGGAAAAGAAACATAAGGGTTGCAATGCAATTATAGGATGTGCAAGAACTAAAATAAACCGTGTGACCAGCTATATCCCAAGAACCTATTTTTGGGTGAGGTGGTGGATAAAGTAGGGACAAAAAAAGGGAATGATGCAGAAGAAAAAAGGACAAAATGTGGGCAGATTATCAGGGTTACACAATTGAAGACAAAGCTCTAGACTCTAGTACACCAATACACGTACACCATCTTCCTTTGTCTTTGTGATCAGACAAAGAGCCCCCAAACCTTTATGGACCACCAAAGCTCACTCCAGCCATACTCTTTTTTAGTGCTGTATTTGTTTTTGGTGGATAACATACACTATATAGTTATTGGCAAAAGGCCCTGAAAAAGAGATGGTGTTATGGGCTTGACTCTTGAGCTCTCTCCCCTATGCATATAATGCAAATACCCAAGGTGGATTCCATGCCTATATATCTGATTCAATAATAAATGGGCAACTGCCATTTTTAGGCAATTGTCTTCTAAAATAATGTCATTTGTAATAGGGGTTTTTTGTTTTGCTTTTGGTTTTTTTGTTCTTTTTTTTTTTTTTTTTTTTTTTCCCAAATGCCATTCGTGCTAGTTGTTTATATAGTTTATGAGCATATACTGATATACCCTCATCTTGCGATCTCAAATTTAAATTTGTATAATTAAATTCAAACACATAATTAAGTACAGCACCTCAATCTTTTCAATAATTCAAATATGGTTGCATATCAAACTCTTAAAGTGCATCACCTAAAGCATTGTGCATAAATTTTGAGATTCTTATATAATTTCAACAACAAAATCTAGTGTGATATTTCTGATTTGACAATAAAAAAAGGGATGTATGTTGATGTAAATATATAGTGTCATTCTTACACAAGATGATAGGTTCTTTCTTTTGTATAAGAATATGTTAACAAGTACTCAGTTGAACTCATTAAGGAGGAATTAAGCGAGTCCCACTATATTAGAAGTAACAAAAGCAAATAAACAAGGACAAAACTTATATACAATATTTTAGGTGTTGTTCCTTAGCTCTTCTAAGATTCTACCATGTGACTGTTTAATTAAAAAATACACTTCCATCCCATGAGAAAAAAGCCACATAACATAATCTTTAGAAGGGAACTTAAGGAATAACAACTAAGTACTGTATCTAAGTCTTACTCAATAAATAAATATTTTTTTAACTAAATATAATCTGACTCACTATAAAATGTTAATAGATTGTAATTAAAAAAATTAATTTTAACAAATACACTTCAAATAGGATCTTTCTTTATATTTAAACTTTGGGATAATTACAGTAAACCCACCTGTGGTTAAGTCCGTTTTCACTTTGCCTACCCGTGGTTCAATCATTTACACTTTGCCCACCTGAACTTCAATCTGTTACCATTCCGTTACCCACCTCACCCCCAGATGTTAGAAAACCACATTTTTAGGGAAAAACAAACATAACAAAAATAAAAAAGCTAGGGAATTAATTGCTTAAAGAACTTCTATAAGAGCAAAGTGGAGGAATAGCACACAAATCCCACTCTGATCTTGGCTTCTCTCCCCCACTGTAAAAAGCTAGGGAATTGATTGCTTAAAGAACTTCTATAAGAACAAAGTGGAGGAATAGCACACAAATCCCACTCTGATCTTAGCTTCTCTCCCCACTGTGGCTGGGATTCAAAGTGGGTTTGAAGTTGGAATTGAGGCTAGGTTTGCTACTGTGATTGGGTTTCATTTGAGCTGTCTCAAATGAAACTCCATGGCTAACCCTTCAAGCTCGTTTCCCTCAATCATCGATGCCACCTCAGTGGCGAGCTCCTCCTTACCAAAAAACCTTACCAATCCCTCACCAATCCCAAGCTCTCACTCCAATCTCTGAAGCTTTCCCAAGATGAGCCTCCATCGGACCTCTATGGCCGACCCTTCAAGCTCCCACAATAAATCTCACCGAGCCCTTTCTCTCACTCTAAACCTGAGGCAATCCTAGCTTTTTGATGGGTCAAAAACTCAAGGACTCCACCACCACCGGCGTTCTTCCTAGTGATTTAGAACCCCCACAAAACTCAGAAAGTAAGATAAAGAAGAAGAAGAAGAATAAGCAAAGCAACAAGGACAAAGCCGAAGAAGTTGAAGCTAATAATCCCAAGCAAAAGCACGAAGAAATCGAGGCCAAAGAGAAGAAAAGTAAGAATAAGAAACAGAAAGAGAATGACAAGGAAAGCAAAACCCACCAAGGAAAAGAAGAGGATGAAACTGTGAAAGATGGTTTGGTTGTGGTGAGTGGGCATAATGTGAAATTGGGTAAGTATGCTCCTTTGAAGTCCTTCATTGAGTTGGCTTTGCCCTAAGAGGTTTTGGAGTGTTGCAAGAACTTCCAAAGCCCCTCTTCCATTCAGTCCCGTGCCTGGCCTTTCTTATAGAAGCCAAGGTTGTATATTTGCTTAAAATAACAATTAATAAAGAGAGAGAGAGAGAGAGAGAGAGAGAGAGAGAGAGAGAGAGAGAGAGATAACAACTCGTATACACCAAACTATTTTTTCTTATAAATTGAAAATATGAAAAAGAAAACAAAGCAAAAGTAAGACCAATGGTTTGGAAACTCCTAACATAATAATAGGAGTTTGAGTCTTCGACTTAAAACAAAAGGCCATAACAAAATGAAGATGGTAACATAAGTAATAGGAAAGTCTTCATCTTAAAATAGACGACCATTCCAAACCTTACTAATAAAAAACCAACCATGCACCCATTAACCTTAGTCCTACACAAAATCATTTGTATTGAACTTGACTAGCACTAAGTAGCAGATGGGGGCATTGATGTATGTTAGGGTCATATTTGTTATAATTGGCTAATCTTTTGACAAAATGCACTTTACTTATAATTTGGTAGATCTAGGATTAGTTTAGTACTTCAAGAAACAAGTGTTCAAGTTAAGTATTGAAGTCATGTAAATCTGACCAAGAAATAAGTAAAGAAGTGTTGTTCATTTAAACTCGACATAAGTCTCGATAGAATAATTTCTATTAAGATTTAATGTTGAAGCTCAACACGAGCTCGACACAAGCAGTATTTGTCAAGAATTATGAAATCAGAAGTTCCAGATCTGATTACACACATATCCTTAAATATTTGTGTAGGGTTTTTTTTCTCACAACCCTAGACATATATAAAGATTATTTTAAGGGCTGTCACACGTGATGCAAGATGATGCAAAAAGAATAATACATGCATGGTGTGACCAAAGGCAGAAATTGCTCTAGTTCATCATATTCTCTGTAGAAGCTACTGCATTTTTACGCTAAGAGTTTTGTAACTAAGGAGCTTTTCAATCTTCATTATTGATGAACCGATGAACTTTGTAGCCAACATCTTCCTCGAGTTGGTGTGTTAATCACGTACTGGGATCCATACATCATTGGTTAGTCATGTACTGGAATTCATGCATTGAACGGAAAGATTGCCGCTATAATACAAGTTCAATTGGGTATTGGAGTAAGGGTTCAATTGCAGGTTGGTATTTTGGGATAGACCAAAGGGTTTTGTAGGATTTCTTATACTTGTAACCGTTTTTGATTGATAATAGTGGATTCTCCGAAGTAGTGACTTTATATTCACCCTGTGGGGTTTTGCCTCAGTGGTTTTCCTCATTTGTAAACAAATCACCTGTGTCAAATTTATTTTCTACTACATTTAGTATAATTGGAAATTTGTTTGTGCTACCACACTATTGCATGTAATTTGACTAATTAATTAAATTGGTAATTAATTAATTTGCAAAAGGGTTAATACATTTTTGCCCTATCAATATAGTGAACAACTGCCGCTGCAAGCACTGTCAAGGATTTTTTCAAGCCATATTTCCAACACCAGTGTTAGCCTCTAAAAAAGCCAATGAGTTCCTGTAGTCCAATGACTCATCATTGTATATGTCCCACCACCTCTTCACTAGCAATTTGAAGTCTTACCTGTCCATGTTCTCTTCCTCCATGGCTTAGAGCCCTACACACACAAAAAAACAAAAAACAAAAACAGAATATACTCCATTAGTATTACATATTAAGCCAAAAATGTTCAGATTTTATTGAACTTGAGATTATTACTATGAACAAAGTGGATACTCACAGTAGCACAACAGTGAACAACTTTAACTTTTTCAAACTCAATGTTCTTAGAGTAGCACCATAACATGACAAGCACATGATTGTAAACTGAGGAGATTGGCTTGTAAATATCCTTGAAGAACATGTTCAAAAAAGTCCTGCAAGAATCATAACATTTGAGTATGCTATAAGTTACTAATAGTGTTCACCACAAATTAAAGAAAACAAAGTCAGAGATTTATGTGCTCATTTTTGTAAGCCAATGATCCACATCCACAACCTATTAATCCAATGGCTAGAAAGTAACTTGATAAGAATCTATCAAAGCAATCCACATGTCCCAAAATGGGTCATACACAAATTTTTCTAGTAGTCCCAAAATTTTGAGATCCATTATGGATCTTGTGAAGCCAATCAAATTGGCCACAGAGATTTTTTATGTGGTATTTTTTCTAATGACCAAAATAACTATGGGAAATAATATATACCTGCTCAACAAAAGTGATAGGATTGGTAACTTGGAGGGTATCAAGGAAATTATGGTATGTGGATAGATAAGGCTCATACACAAAGAAGCCAGCATTGAAGTAGAGGGGAGGCTTGGGGCCAAGCTTAACAGGCCAGTTAGCTTTGTCAGGGCACTACTGACAATAGCCAATCTTGTGTTGTGGAGTGTTGCTCCAAGTTTTCTCACAAAAGCAGTCCATAACAGCATAGAATTGGTTGTCTGGTAAGTTAAAGAGGCGAAAAATGTTTTCAAACACTTGAATGTCTCCATCTAGGTAAATCATCTTGCTGTACTCCACAAACTGCATACAAAAAATTCAAACATAAGTACAATTTACAAAACTGTTGAAATCATACAATTGGGTAACAAAAACATGTTAATAAATCATATAATTGAATCAAAAAGAGATTATATTTTATATCTTTAAAAAAATTAGAAGTATATATTGTACCAATTATGTACAAACATTTAATAGGAATAAGATAGATTACTAAAATTTCTTTAAAGATAAAGAATAACCTTAGACTAGACCAGGGAAATTTATAAAATATAAGAGCTTTGTTTGGTTACAGATAAAGACAAGTTTAAGGCTCCATTTTAAAAGCAAAAGCAAGATTCAAGGGACCGAGTGGAATTGTTTTTTTGGAAGAAAGTATAATATCCTTATGGTAGACCACCTCATTTGTTCATAATTCTACTAAAAGACTTCCACCATTTTAAAATCGATGAGTCAAAAAAAATTTAAATAGAAACTAACTATTGACTAAGCAGTTTTAAATAGATGAGAATCTTTTAGTGCAATGGTGGATAAGTGACATGCTCCACCACAAGGACTATATAAGATTGCACGGTGGTCCTCTGGCACATCAAGCAAAATTGCAACCACTAGAGGATACTTGGGTCTTGACCATTCTCAGGCCCTTGGCTAAGCCAACCACACCTTTCACATAGTCCCCCTTACCAGCCAAAAACGTGTCATAGGCCTTACTAGGCATGCTAATGGGTTTGTTGGTGACAGTGGTGGTGGTGGTGGTGATGGTGATGTTAGGAGGCATTTTGGGTTTTTGAAGAAAATGTGAATTGAACAAAGGTTTTAGACTACGGGATTGCGTTTGAAAAGGATTTAGAGTGTTTGGCTAGAGAGAAAAATGGTTTCTCTAGGAAATTTGTTTTTTCTTGAGAAGAAAAGTTTGTGTGATGGACTTGGAGTGGTAGGGCCGGTGAGATGTTTAATGTTCGTATAGAAATAGGGTCGATTTTTATTTTTATTTTTTATACAAGACAGAAATTCTAATCTAGAACAATCTAAGTACATATGTGTGAAGCTGTCTTCTAGAAACTTGAATCTTAACCTTTATCCTCCACAAGTACTTACACTTGTGAAGTGATTATCACATCAAAAGTTGAGTGGTGAACTCAGGGTGAATTTGATTATGGTAAACAAATATTAGTATTAGTGGTAATTAATAAAAGGGTAAACTACATGTTTGGTCCCTATCATTTACACCATATTTCAAGTTAATTCTTAATTTTTTAATTGTGTCAATTTAGTCCCTATCGTTATTTTTTATATAAAAATTAATAACGTGTTAAATGACTAAAATAAAATGCTGACGTAGCATAGTCCACATAAGAAATAATCAGAAAAGACACCTACAAGAATTTATTATTGCTGTCTTATTGTAGAAACTTGATGTATGCTATACTTGCTTTATCGTACTCATTTAATATCATGGTTATATCCTAAAGAGATTTCACTTCTTCTTGGATTAATATGGAATTAGGATATTTCAAATTAACTTTATCCCAATTTTGTTGAGAGAACAACCCCATTTTTTTACTTGAATTTTGGGACTAAGCTTTATTTTTTGTGGTTGTTGTTGTAGTCTTGAATTACTTTTTATAGCCCATTGGAATCTGTATTGCCATCTTTCAAAGAATATATATGAGCTGTGGGAATGGCAAAGATGAGTCATTTATCTATTTGATGAAGTTAATTATATTGGAAAGATACGCTAAATCAGAGCCTGAAATTATGAAAGTAGAAGTTCTTTTCATTGACCAAGGATATAAGTGCAATAATGAGGATGGCCAAGTTTAGAACAACGTATTGTGGGAAATGCATTTTATAGCTTATGCTAATTTCATTGAATCATCATTTTGTATATGGATGATGTTGAATAAACAAGTGTCAAATTGAATCATAGGATGGTAGAATCATGATAAAACCCTCATATTTTATATGTACTATGAGTTTGGAAAGAAAGAGCAAGTTCACATCTGCCATGTAATATAAGGGCTATAGCATTTATCATGTCAACTATAAATGTATTTCTCTGGTTACAAATACAATGATATTAAAAGACTGAATATCAAGGATAACTGCATCAATACATGTTGGCAACTTGGCATAATCATGAATGGGTTGGTATCATATTCATTTTCTCACTCACTAAACCCCAAATGTGGAAACTGGATCTTGTAAGAGTGCTATGAATTCTCCGCCTTTTAGAAAAATGAATTTTTGGGGTTGAAGTTTGAACCACTAGAGGAAAGGCTACTCATTGTCTAATGGCTATTGATATTGTTTGATTAAAAGAAGAAATAGTAACAGCTCCTAAGTATATTTTGAAATCTTATATGCATGAAAAATATTATGGTCACTCAGTTTAATGTTTTCTTTTTCTTTTTGCTAATCAGTTTAATGTTTTCTTAATATAATTATTTGAAAAATAAATCCAAAAGTTATTTCCACTCATGAAGATAGATTTTGGATTTTGTCGGTTCAGATTAACATTGATTTGCAACTATATATCCTTAAACTGAAACAGATTAAACTTGGTATGTTAAGGTTTCCTATCTTAAACATATGATTCATGAGGTTCAAGCGTGAGTTCTTTGGAGTGACACCCTTTTTGGTGTTTTATTTCGAACCCACCTCCCCATTCCCCGAATATCTATAATACACTACAACAACAGCAAAAACTTAGTCGCAAATTATTTGGAGTTCGTTATAGACTTTCAACAAATTAGTTAGAGTCTGTCACATGTATTCTTGTCCTATCTATCTATAAAAAAATAAAAGTATATTTCAACGATGTCAAAGCAATGAATTTAAGCGGATAAGACTGGTTTTTTAATACTGCTATTTCTTAATACACATTGCCATCACCCATCACTACTAAGAAATGGATTACACTTATCAGCTATGTGATATCAAACAACTAGCAAAGACAAAATCATGTCCTATTAATCATTTGAGTAATATAATTGTTTACAACGTTTGCAGCATCTAAGATTAAGAGCATAGGGTGGGAAATTTTATTGATTAAAATTGAGTTAGTGCTGGTACAGGTGTTAGCTAGATCCCATGCCTTGGTCAATTGAGTAATTTTTTTGTACTTCTTTTGTTGTGACAACTTATAAGCCATTTCCATCTTGGGTTGAATATCCTTGTATTCTGTCACACACCTGTCGAGAGATCTTTTTAGAGAAGGATTGGTGTGATTCTTGCTAAACTCTATGAAAGTCTGCAGAGTTGCTTGAGCTCGGTTTTTTGTTAGCTCAATAGATATTAGTGAGAGTTTAGGTAAGTCTGCTGAACGAGTACGCGGATCACTCTCTAAAAGTCTCAAACAAAAATCTTTGTCTTCAACTTTGGAGCAAACTTTTCCCAAGATTTCATGAGAAATTTGTAAAGAAGGATGTATGATAAGGGCATCCACTGACAGAAATACAGCAAAGACTGTGAGAGTGTAGGAACCCATTTTGGCTATTCACAGAGGTTGTTCTTTAGGTAATGAAAGCTAAGGAAATAGTAGTGACTATTGATTCTACGAAGAATGGTTTAATAGGACTAGTAAGATTTTAGGAAGTTACGATTAGGACGTTGACAATTTTTGAAAAATGAGGACACAAAAGGTAGGGATAAACATATTAATTAATCGTTAAATATATATTTTAATTTATACTTTAAATATTATTAAGTATTAATTTTTCATTTAATGTTAAATAGGGAGTATTAATTTAAGAGTAATAATGGATAATAAATTTAATTCATAACTAACAAATGATGTTTAAAAATTAGAATACAAACTAAGAACATTACTTTTTCAAAGAAAGCATATTACTTTAATAAATAATACTATTAACAAAAATTAATACTTTCTTAAACATATCTACTTACAATACTTACAAATTCAAAAATTATTAAAAAAAAACTGTGTGAAGCGCGAGTTAATAGCTAGTATACATTTTAAAGCAGAAACATTGTATTTATTATTGCTATATTACCATTAAGTCATATCAATGGTTATTATGTTATCATTTTCTTTCCATCATTTCTTAAAAATATATGTATATAAATATTAATGTATGAAATAATGCATTATGCCTTTACACATTCTCAAAATTAATTATAACTTATCAATCATGATATGAGTATCACTTTTCATTACCATGACTTTACACATTCTTGAACCTAAATGTAATTTATAATAGAAAATACATGTAATACAAAATTACAAACACTTTGGGTGGAGACACCATTTATTTATTTTTAGTTTATACTCATTCAAAAAAATATCGTTCCACCACTGTATTCATATATATCTGTATGCTAATGTAGTATTCAAGGCCAGGTTGAAAGGTTCAGTTCTGCTCATGCTTAGAGAATCATATGTTATTTTCATCAACTTCAAGAGATAGAGATAATAAAGCTCTTAACAAAGGGTTTCTTTTTTTTTTTTTTTTTTGGGGTGGTGTATCAACTTCCTCTATATAATACCAATTCAATAGGCATATAGGATTAGAGTCGCATGCATAATAATTTGGCTAAAAATATTAATGTGATGAGAAATTTAATTGATGTTACTTTAACAATAAACCACTTTCATCACATTGGAATACAATAATGATCATAATTATGGTTTTATATCACTTTTTTATTATAATAATAAATAGTATTCATTTTTTAGTTATGTTTACTAGTTACGCTTCAGCATTCGGTCCAGTTCGGTCCAGTTCGGTCTAATTCAGTCTCTTTCGGTCTATATTGGTCAAAGATGGTCCATTTCGTTCTACATCGGTCTAATTCAGTACCATTTGGCCCACTTCACTTCGATTTGGTCTATTCGGTCGATTTCTGTCTAATTCAGTCTATATCGGTCCAATTTAGTTCAATTCAGTCTAATTTGGTATGTTCATTCCATTTCAGTTCTATATGGTCTATTTAGGTCTAATTTGGTCCAATTCATTTGAATTCGCTCTAACTTGGTCAATTCAGTCCATTTTGGTCTAGTTTGGTCTATTCGGTCTATTTGATCTATTTCAATCCACTCTTGTATACTTACTTAAGAATGGGAAACAACAAGTTTGGATTGAGATTATTATCAATTATTTGAGTAATATCAATTATAATTATATAATAAGTTTTGATTATCATGATAATATCCTTAAAGAGAATGAAAATTTGAACTAGTTGCACCAAAAGAAATTAAGGAAATATAATGCATGCTAACATTAGATAGAAGAATATGGATCACTTCAAAAAAGAATAATATCAATAAAAAACACAAAAAATGATAAATTATATATTTGTAAAAATAGAGAGATGAAAATTACTTTTAGAAATTGTTTAATCAAATTATCTACAATAAAATTTAAAGAATAAATTATATATTATACCATGGCTTTAAAAACCGAACCGGACATCAAACCGGTTTTTTCAAAATTTTCGGTTTTTGACCGGTTTTGAGGGGTTTGATTGGACCGAATTGATCCGGTTTTTTCGGTTGAACCGGTCAGACCGGCCGGTCCGGTCCGATTTTTAAAACAATGATTATACCACATCTCAAAATAATTATATATTCCCATGCATCGCGTGGGTTTGAATTTTTTTTTTTTTTTTTGAGTAAAGTGGGTCTGAGATTAGCATTTCATGATTATACCCTATATTACATAATGGTTCATCATAATTTACATTTCGCACGCGACTGGTACACATGTCATGCTCATATATACATAGGCCTAATCAACAATGGAAATTGTGGAACATCAAATTCACTGACCCAACCAACTAAACCATTAGTGCTTTATCAAAAATGAAGGAAAAAAAAAAAAAAAAAACCATCTGTTCATGTTACTATGTTAAGCAGTAGATGGGGTGATACAGGTTAAAGGTCCATCCTCTGCTAGTGTAATAATAAACTCTATAGAGCCATTCACATGAATCTCAATGTATGCAATTTTGAAGTTGGTTTCAAAAGAAAATAAATAAATAGTTGAAGGAAGTTATGGTTGAAGGGGAATAGGCAAATAGCTATTGAGTCTTATTAGTGCTATGGCTATGAACGTTTAGCCTAGAGAGAGAAATATGAAAGGATAAAGTGGACTGAAACTTGGTGAGCTAGCCTAAGTATTAGAGTGGCTGAGCCACCCCTAGTTTGTAATATCTTAACACAAATGTCCACAGGCCCAAAATCCAACCTCCCTTCATATAGTAATACAATATGCTCAGTATGTGGTTATGTACGCAGCGTCCCAGCCAAGCCTGAACTAGGCCAGAAAGTTGAATATCCAGAAGCATGGGCTCTAGATTTCTTTCTAGGAATGAGCTTATATTTTTTATATATAATTTCTAGGAATGAGCTACACTTTATACGTTAAAACTCTTAGATTCTTCTAAGGAAAATGTGGAAAACTTTGAAGTAGGCCTATTGTCTATCAAGTCCATTAGTCATTCACTTTGCCACCATTCCAAATACTTTGGATGAGTGACACTTATTATCTCATATTCCCTTCACCTTTTTTTTTTTTTGGGTAGAAAACATTCCCTTCACCTTTGTAGCTAAATCAAACAGTTAAAAATAAATCTTAGGAGACAAAAGTAACTCCTTTAAGGATGAGTATACATTACTAAAAACAAAAAAAAGAATTTGCTATTCTAGTGTATCTCCATAGATTGTCTAGACTCTGAGGTAAATAAATAAAGTTCTCCAAAATAGATTGGTTCCAAATTTATTTGATTCAAGAGGTTTGAGTTCCTAATACTCTAGAAGAGTGACTCTTATTTCATATTCCCTTTACCTTAGTAGCTAGCAGCCTAAATCAAATTAAGAGATGAGTATACACTATAAACCACTAAAAAAATAAAAGAATTTTCTGTTATATTGCATCTCCATAGATTGCCTAGAGGTAAACCAAAATAGATGGGTTCCAAATTTATTTGATTCAAGAGCTTTGACTTCCTAATATTTTTTATCAAACAAGGCTAATTTCACATTTTGTGGTATCACCTGATTTAATAAAATCATCTAAAATTTCAGAATTGGGTCTAAAATCATCTACAATTGCATTCTTGCACAGTTCAATTATTGTTTTGTTCCTCATGAACTTATCCATGGCCATGATCACTACTAGCAAACCACATCATATCCATACATTTGCTCTGTGTAGACACAATTAGCATTATTTTTGAACCATTATTTATAGTCTTTGAGCGATGGGGAGATGTTAAGGAACCAATTGGCATTCATTTGGAGCACTACCTCACTACAAAAAATGCGAGCTATAGCCGTGTTTCTAAGAAACGCGGCTATAGGCCCAACCTATGGCCGCGTTTTTCAAAACGCAGCTATAGGTTAGGTCTATAGCTGCGTTTAAGTGCCTTTAGTTGCGTTTTTCAATAAAGTCTATAGCCGCGTTTCCAAAAACGTGGCTATATGTCCAACCAAAAAATATTTTTTAAAAGGATGGCCGCGTTTCCCCAGTAAACGCGGCTTTAGACCCAACCTATGGCCGCGTTTTTAAAAACGCAGCTGTAGGTTAGGTCTAAAGCCGCGCTTGTAAGTGCCTTTAGTTGCGTTTTTCAATACGGTCTATAGCCGCGTTTTCAAAAACGCGGCTATATGTCCAGCCACAAAATATTTTTTAAAAGGATGGCCGCATTTCCCTAGAAAACACGGCTTTAGACCCAACCTATAAACGCGGCCATAGGTCCAGCCAAAAAATATTTTTTTACATGAACGGTATGTACAGCAGGATAAATTTTTTTTTTTTTTAAAGGAGGGCCTATAGCCGCGTTTTTAAAAACGCAGCTATAGGTCCAGCCAAATAATATATGTTTTTTAAGATGATGGCCAGTACAGCGGAATAAATTTTTTTCCTTTTAAAGGAGGGCCTATAGCCGCGTTTTCAAAAACGCGGCTATAGGTCCAGCCAAATAATATAAAAAAACCCCACTTTCCCACCTACCCCCACTTTCCCACCTACCCCTCCGGTTTTCTTTTCTTTCTTTGGTCTTTCTTCTTGTGGGTTTCCTGGGGTTCTTTTTGTGCTTCTCTTTCTGCAAATCATGCTCAACTCTTCTTTCATTCTCTTTTTTTTTTTCTTTCTTCCTTCTTCACTTCAGCACAACTCTTTTTTTTTTCTTTGTTTCTTTGTTGCTGCTACTTTTTTTCTTTCTTTCCTTCTTTTTTTTCTTTCAACACAATGCACACTCCACACCACCATTTTTCAGGCAAGGGCCAATGGAAAACTTCATAAGAAAAGTTAAGGCTCACTCATCTCTGTTAGGACATATGTAGTTTAAGTGATTGTTGACATATGTCGCTATGTTTATGTAATTGGCTTATCCTTAGACAAAACGCACTTTGCTTGTAATTGGGTAGATTTAGGATGTGTTTAACACTTCAAGAAACAGTGTTTCAAGGTTTAGTGTTGAAGTCATCAAGTCTGTCCAAGAAACAAGCAAGGAAGTGCAAGTTACTAAAGCTCGACACCTACCTCGACACATGTATCTATCGAGCTTTAAGAAGTTGTTTTAGCCCGAGTCTCGATAACTTCTTGATAGATCCTCGACACCTTTATTTGTCGAGAATTAAAGAAAACAGATTTTCAGTTCTGTTTTAAGTCCAATCCGTGAATGTGTCTTTGGGACTTCTTTTCTCCTAACCCTAGAGAGCTTCATAAGGTTTTCTTTTTGAAACCCTAGCCTCCTCCTACAGAAAAAAGAGTTCTTGCTGCGTTTCTTGTTCGTCGTTGGGTTTTGTAACCAAGCAAAGTCTCTTGCACCAACATTGAAGATCTTATTGGTGTTTCTATGTGAAGCTGCTGCAAATCAACTACAATAATCAAAGGGTTGCTGTGGAGTTAGTCACGTACTTGGATTCGTGCAAAGGAGTAAGCCACGTACTGGAATCCGCGCATTAAATTGGTTAGTCACGTACTTGGGAGCCGTGCATCAAAAGGAGAAACTGTCACTACAGAACAAGTCCAATTGGGTATTGGGGTAAGGGTTCAACTGTAGGTTGGTAAGGTACTTGGGATTCCTTGCTTGTAATCGCTTGCTGTGATAATAGTGGAGTTTCGGGAGTGGTGACCTTAAATCACTCGGTGAGGTTTTTGCCGTCAGGTTTTCCCCATTCGTAAACAAATCACCGTGTCTTTTATTTTTTCGCTGCATACTTTAGTTTTGGTGATTTTTTTTGTACTGCCACGTGATTTTGCATGTTAATTTAATTAATTAATAACTAGGCTAATTAATCAATTTAATTTATCACAAGGGGTCAACGCGTTTGTGGCCTGTCAAGTGGTATCAGAGCAAGCACACTCTGATTAGGGTTTAATCTTTGTGTGTGATCCATTGACCCCTACTGTCATGGATAGAGGTCAATCTCTTATTATACCTCCATTATTTGATGGCACTAACTATGCATACTGGAAAGTACGCATGAGAGCTTTCTTGCAGTCTTTAGATGAGAAAGTGTGGCAAGCTGTGAAGATAGGCTGGACCAAGCCTACAGAAGCGCCAGCCGACTGGGATGATGCCAAGTTCAAGGCGGCAAACTTCAACAGCAGAGCATTGAATGCCCTATTCAGTGCGGTCACCAATGAGGAGTTCAAGAAAGTTTCCTCAACAGAAACTGCTAAGGAAGCATGGACCATTCTCCAGACAACCTATAAGGGAACTAAGGCTGTCAAGGATTCAAAGCTACAGAGGCTCACTACAAGCTTTGAAGAAATTAAGATGGAGGAGGATGAGTCATTTGATGAGTTCTATGCCAAGCTCAAAGACATAGTGAACTCAGCCTTCAATCTTGAGGAAACCATTCCTGAACCCAAGATAGTAAAGAAAGTGCTTAGATCGCTGCCCGAGAGATTTCATGCTAAGATCACGGTGATAGAGGAATCGAAGGATATTGACAGAATTCCTCTGACTGAGCTAGTTGGAAACTTGCAAATCTACGAGTTAGGGCTGACTAGGATAGGCAAGTCAAGCAAGGGCAAGAGCATGACACTAAAGGTCAAAAGCAGTGATACAGATGATTCTTCAGATGATGAAAATTCTAAAATGAAGTCCTATATAACGAGGCAATTCAAGAAATTCATGAAGAATGCCAATGGTAAAGGCTTCAACAAAGACCGTAGGCAATCAAGTTCTTCTCAATTCAAGAATTCAGATAAAGGGAAGAAGGATGTCAAGGATGGCAGTCAGTACACTGTTCCAGCTGGACCGAAATGCTTTGGGTGTCAAGGCTTTAGACACATGAAACAAGAGTGTCCAACGTACCTTAAGAGCATAGGGAAGAGCAAGGTACTTGCTGTTACTTTAAGCGACACAGAGCCTGAGGATGATTCCGAAAATGAAGATGACGGAATCTTGAATGCCTTCACTGCCACTGTTAATCCTACTGATGGGGTTACTAAAGAAGTGGATAAAGAAGAAGAATTGGTGGATGCCAAGTGTGAGACTATGGATGATCAAGATGATATCCATACCACCTATGAGAAATTATACAAGCTTTCTGAGAAGCATGAGAAGCTCTATAAGCTGGCCACCAAGAAGCTCAGTGATGTGGAACTTGACCTTGAGGAGCTTTCCACTAAGGTTGATGAAGCAAATCAGACCATTGGGGCACTGAGGTTCGAGAACAATTTCTTGGCTGAGAGGACCAAGATGCTTGAAGCGGAGCTGTTTCAAGTTAGAGCACAATTGGAGAGGACGTCAAGTGCAAAGCTGGACGAGATGCTAAGTGTTCAGAAATCTTCTTCGGATCGTACTGGATTGGGGTATGAATTCTCTCTCTCTAATACTCCTTTTGCTAATACTACTGTTTTTGTTCCACCTACTAATAATATTAAAACTGAGGATAAAAATGTTAAAATTGATTTAGTTAGTGAGAACGTAGACAAGGGCAAGTCTATCCTAGGAGCACCCCCCTAAAGTTGAGAAAAGGGAAACTAGAAACCTTAGGACTAAGAAGGCTATCTCTCAAAAGCCCAAATAGAAGAAGCAGCATCTCTATTATCATTGTGGTGTTGCCGGTCATACACGACCAAATTGCTACAAGTGGCTAGCCACTCAACAAAGCAATGGCATGATAGCATCTGGGAACCAGAATCAGCTTCAGACCTCTCTCGCTCCTCTTGGAGACATTCTTAAAGCCCTCATGTTTCTTTCGAACTTGAACGGTTTAAACTCTTCCCCCTCTTCACCGGTTCAAGGGTTGACTACAAGGAAAGGTTCTTCCAAGGTGTGAAAGGCAAAGGAATCTAAGTGATAGTGGTCACTTCTTCTTCTCTCCTTGTTTTTTTCTATGTTGCATTACTTGTGTGTTGCATTACTTGTGTGTTGCTTTATTGTTTTGAGTCAGTCTAGTTTTATGCATTGTTTTGCTTTCTTTCACTTGTTTTTATTTGTGTGTTTTCAGTTTTGTGTTTTATTTTTGCTTTCTGATAAAATAAAATAAAAAAAAATTGAAAAATACAAAAACAGTGTGTGTTTGTATACATTGGTTCTTGTGAACCTTAAAATTGCCATTGAAATAGAGTTTTCTAAACTTTGTATCATCTGTAGCTTTGATGAGCACTCTTCTGCACAACTAAGCAAGTGAGCTTTGTAGCTCTTTGTTTGTGATGAGTAAGGTTAAGTGATCTCTTCTACTTAACACTTGTATCACTCTTTTTGACGGGTAGGACTAGAAAATCTTAAGAGAAAGGCATAAATAACCATCTCATCACTGTTACTCGCCAATCATGATATGATATCTGTATGCTTCGGTATAGCAAAAGTGTAATGTCAATGACATCCGTATGCTTCGGCATAGCAAAAGTGCAATGTCAAAAGCTTAACATAATTGGGTATTTCTTTTCTCTCTCTTGTATGCCCATGCATGATATGCTTAATAAAAGAAAATATGCAAAGAAATAAAAGCAAAAAGATTAAAAATGCTTTAAAATATGGTTGCAAGCGTGTTTTCTAGGAGATGTGGGAGTTATAGGATGTACCTTGAAGGTGATAGTCCCCATCAAACAGTTATGATTGTGTGTGAGTTAAAGTAATTTTCTCATATCTTAAATTGTCATAACTTTGAGACACTTATGCAATCTTGTGATGTTTTCACACACAACACGCAATATTCTTCGCTATTCTTGATACATGTGCAGGTACAATGTGATTTGGCCATCACAAGGTTTACATGCGTTAATGTATGCTCATTAAGCTGTCTTAACTCATTTTTGAAATATAAAATTGGTTAGACTTGTTTAGTGTGTGCGTGCGTGTTTGGGAATCATGTGCTTAATTTTTCTGTTGAGAGATGATTTTGAGAGCTTAATATGTTGCTTGGATCTTTGGTTGAGTTGCATGCATGATTGCATTCATATCTGTGTTTTTTCTTTTTTGAAAAACTATTTTTAAAGGCATCTTGACACCTCCTCGACACCTCTCGACACCTAGCTGTCTATTGAGCTTCTTAGACTTTTTCTAAACGTAGTCTCGACACATCCTCGGCACCTGGTGGATAGATCGAGAAACTTTCTGTCTGCTCGATAGCTTCTCAACAGCTTCTAGATCGATCGAGGTTCCTTGATGCATGATCTTTCTTTCTCGACACATGACCTCGATAGCTGCATCTGTCGAAGTGCATTTTCTCGACACCTACCTCGATAGCTGTCTCGACATCTCCCGATCCCTGCATCTGTCGAGAATTACTGAAGGTCTATAAAAGGTTTCCTCGCGATTTTCTCTCATTTCGCTCGATCTCTCTCATTCGATAGCTCATGTTTTCCCTCCCAAAACCTTCCTCACTTTCTCCAAACCTCTTCCTAAGGCTTATATATTCAAGTGTTTTTCTTGATCTTCCTCACTTGGTAAGCATATTTTCACTCATTATTCATGCATTTCATGTTTTAAAACCCTAGGTTTTGAGATTTTTGAAATTTTTGGGGTTTTTAAAAATTGTTGGGATTTTCATGAAATTTTTGGGTTGATTTTATAGATTTGATCTTTAAAACTACATGCATTGCATCACGTTAGCATTCTAATTGTATTTTCATGCATTTAGATGTGTGCAAACTTGTTGTGTGCTGTTAGGTTTGGATTGGGCTGAGCCCATGATGTTTTTATGTTGCATGTCACATGTTCATGCATTTTCATGCATACGTTCTTTCTTTTCAATATATTCTTCCTATATTGAACTGTTTGAGACTTTTCTATTTGTCTCTCTCCTTCTCCCCCCTCTCTATGTTTGCGTTAGTAATGTCTATGGCACCTAAACGTAAGTCCATTCCATCCCAGAACCCTTTGCGTTCTAAGGGATCGTCTTCTTCAGATTCTACTCCATTATTTGTCCGGTTCCGTGATGAGAAAGCCCAAAAGGACTTCTCGGAGAACTTCTCTAAACGAGGTGTTCATTCGGAATGCCACGTTGTCCTAGCAGACTTTGCCGACACTGACCTACCCGATATCATTCATAGTTGGGCTTAGGAGTCACTGTGTGACGTCTCGGTCACATGTCCTCTCGTGTTGATACAGGAGTTTTCCTCTAACATCCACGGGATCGATTCTTCAGTACTTCTCTTCTACTCCAGCGTTCGAGGTACGCGCTTTGTTGTCACTCCGGAGTTAGTCTCCGAGGTGCTTCATGTCCCTAGGGTGGATCATCTTGATTACCCTAGTTGTGAGTGTCTATGGACTGTGTCCAAAGATAAGATGATCTCGGCGTTCTGTGAGCGTCCTTCCTCTTGGGGAGATCATCAGTACACACCATGTCGACCTTTTGCTAAAGGTCCTCGTTTCCTTAACATGGTGATGACTTTTGTTTTGCACCCACTTTCTCACTACAACTCTATCACAGAGCCTCATGCTTGATTTTTGTTGTCCCTCTTAGAGCATCTCTCTATAGATTTCCTTTCTCACTTTATTTTCTCTATCATAGATGTCTATAGAGATACGGCCACCTGTGATAAGCTCATTTTCCCTTCTGCTATCACGAGGATACTTCGCCATTTCTCCATCTCATTCCCTTCGTCCGATCCATATCATGTCATGTCTGCCATAGACGCCGCTATCCTAAAACGTAGCGAGGCACAGTTTAGATCGAGACAATCAGATGGTGCTACTCCTTCCTCCCGTCCGAATACCTCCAGATCTGCTCGAGCGACATCTGCTCCTTCTTCTTCGAGCGACGTCACTCTCGGAGATATCATGACGCAGCTTCAGCGCATGGATGCTCGCCTCGATACACTCTCCATGGAGTTGTATCAGGTGAACGTTCGTGTTGGTCGCATCGCCAGGCGACAGGCGACCTTGGGTTGCTTTGTTCCAGAGGCTTCTCCTCTGCCACCTCATGTTTCCTCTAAGACTGAGGCTGATGATGACGGTGATGACGATGATGCTTCGGATGATGATGATGGAGATGCGAGCTCTTCTGATGAGATGTCTACTTGACATTCTACCCTTTGTCACTCGTGACAAAAAGGGGAAGTAGTTTTGGTATGAGAGTAGTCATACTTAGGGGGAGAGCTAGCATAGGACATTTTTGATAGGGGAAGTGTGGCTTGAGGGATGTAGTGAAGATCATATGTATTTCTTTTCTTTTCTATCTTTTTAGAGATACATTGATCATGTATTGACATACATTGTACTTATTTCTTTAATATATGATGATGTATGTTTCTTTTACCTATTTTTCCATGTGTTGTTTCTTTTCTGTCTTTATACACATGTTTCTTTTACTTTTACGCAATCTATTATTTCTGCTTCACACAAAGATGCCTTGATGTGTTTTGTTTATAAGTGTTTCAGAAATACAGGTTGTCAAAGTCTACTTGCCATAAACTTTCTTCTTGCAAAAATTTTCAAGAGTTTGTGTTAGGATAAATTTTATTGTATGTAACAAGTAAATATGAGTTAAAGTATTTTTTTACTTCTCTTATATCTTCATTTGTTTGTTGTGGTTTTGTCACGGATTACCAAAGGGGGAGATTGTTAGGACATATGTAGTTCAAGTGGTTGTTGACATATGTTGCTATTTTTATGTAATTGGCTTATCGTTAGACAAAACGCACTTTACTTGTAATTGGGTAGATTTAGGATGTGTTTAACACTTTAAGAAACAGTGTTTCAAGATTCAGTGTTGAAGTCATCAAGTCCGTCCAAGAAATAAGCAAGGAAGTGCAAGTTACTAAAACTCAACACCTATCTCAACACATGCATCTATCGAGCTTTAAGAAGCTGTTTTGGCCTGAGCCTTGACAACTTCTCGACAGATCCTCGACACCTCTATCTGTCGAGAATTAAGGAAAACAGATTTTCAGTTTTGTTTTAAGTCCAATCCGTGAATGTGTCTTTGGGACTTCTTTTCTCCTAACCTTAGAGAGCTTCATAAGGTTTTCTTTTTGAAACCCTAGCCTCCTCCTACAGAAGAAAGAGTTCTTGCTGCGTTTCTTGTTCGCCGTTGGGTTTTGTAACCAAGCAAAGTTTCTTGCACCAACATTGAAGATCTTATTGGTGTTTCTATGTGAAGCTGATGCAAATCAACTACAACAATCAAAGGGTTGCTGTGGAGTTAGTCACGTACTTGGATTCGTGCAAAGGAGTAAGTCGCGTACTGGGATCCGCACATCAAATTGGTTAGTCATGTACTTGGGAGCCGTGCATCAAAAGGAGAAACTGTCACTACATAATAAGTCTAATTGGGTATTAGGGTAAGAGTTCAACTGTAGGTTGGTAAGGTACTTGGGATTCCTTGCTTGTAATCGCTTGCTGTGATAATAGTGGAGTTTTGGGAGTGGTGACCTTAAATCACCTGGTGGGGTTTTTGCCGTCAGGTTTTCCCCATTCGTAAACAAATCACTGTCTTTTATTTTTCTACTGCATACTTTAGTTTTGGTGATTTGTTTGTGATGCCACGTGATTTTGCATGTTAATTTGATTAATTAATAACTAGGCTAATTAATCAATTTAATTTATCACAAGGGGTCAACGCGCTTGTGGCATGTCAATCTCTATTATTTGAGGTAAAAAATTTCAAATCTTTTTATGGGTATTATGCTTTTGCTAGAGGTTATTTTTGCTATTGTGTTGTGATATTGTGCCTATGTTTAAATGGGTTTGTGTTCTTAAGCTTGTTCTTCTGTTTCTGAGCTTGTGTTTTTGTGTTCCTTGAATGGATTTACTATTAAATTTGGGTTGGTTTTGTTGAATGAGATGAAATTCATGGGTTTGTATTGTTATATTTTGGAGCATGTTGTATTTGTATTGTCAATATATTGTGTTTGATTTTGAATTTTTTGGGTGTGTTTGTATTGTAAGTATGTTGTGTTTGATTTTGAATTTTTTTGGTTTGTGTTTAAGGTTTGTGTTTAATTTTGAATTTTTTTTAATTGAATTTTGAATTTTTTGGGGAAAAAAAACCCAGAATTTTTTTTTTGTTTTTTAAAAAAAAACCCAGAATTTTTTTGTTTGAATTTTTTGGGGAAAAAAAAAAAACCTAGAATTTTTTTTTTGTTTTTAAAACAAAAACCGAGATTTTTTTTTTTGTTTTAAAAAAAAAATCCAGAATTTTTTTTTTTGTTTTGAAAAAAAAATCCAGATTTTTTTTTTTGTTTTTAAAAAAAACTTATAGCCGCGGTTATATACGCAGCTCAAAATGGGTCTGTAGCCGCGTTTTTAAAAAACGCGGCTATAGACCCAAGCCTATAGCCGTGGTTAAAAACACGGCTTTAGGCCTGCTCTTTAACAGCGGTTATAAAACGCGGCTATAGACCCACAAGGGCTGTTGCTGTGCAGCATAGGCCTAGTTTGTAAACGCGGCTATAAAAAACGTGGCTATATCCTATAGCCGTGTTTTCGGGGTCTATAGCCGCGTTTTTGAAACGTGGCTATATACCTTGTTTTTTGTAGTGCCTGTTGTATATGATTATACTACAAGCTTTTGGGCATGGTTTTTGATTGATGCATTTGTACAGATTTTGAATTTTATTTTGCCTCCTTATTGTAATTTCCTTTTGGTCATATTCAAATCCAATTTTTCTTCCTTTTGAGTTACCCTCTTCCTTTTTGTCAAACGTGCAAATGAAGGTAGTTTTTGATTCTCTTGTGAAGTCCATTAAAAGCATATAACTTTAAGTTGTTGGCAAGCAAGAATATATTTCTTGCTTGCTTGTGTTATTGTTCTTTCTTTCATTCGTTGTTTCCTTTTCTTTTGAGCTGAAGAAGAAATTTATTTTTTGATATGATAGGATGCACTATATATAGTAGAAGTCATTAATGAGTTCTTCACAACCTTAGTTTTAGCAATATTGAAATCAAGGCTAACTTGGAGGTTTTTCTAGGTGTGTTTTGAAGCCAAAATTGAATTCTTCTTGCTGTAAGTATTAATAGTTGCTTTTACAAATTTGTTCATATATATGTGTGCTTTTCTATTACTTTTCATAAACGGTAAGTTGCTATGCTTGCTTAAAATTTGTCATATAGATATTAAATGTAGTAAATTTTTATTGCACTTGGATTAATACTATATTTTTGTGAGATATTACCACTAAATAGTTTGGTTTATGTTACTATATTCTTGGATCCATGCTTTTATTTACTATTTATTTATAAGTTAATCACATGCAAAATTTCAAAATAATAAGTTGCCATTTGCCGTTAAATCTATAAGGTTAGTTGTTTACTACTAATTTTTTTGTGAAAAATTTTGTTGGATTGGCTTTGTTGTTTTGAGCTGTACTAAGTGACTTGACCTAAGTAAAAAGTTGCATAAAAAAGCAAGCTTAGTTGCACTTTTTACTAGATATATAGAACAAAGGAAAACTTAGATTTGGGTTAGATACTTTTTAGTGAATTATAGAAATTAAGAATTGACATAAGCAGAACAAAGTAAAACAAATTATACTTTTTTAGTCTCAAGTATTGGGGGAAGAATTAAAGACATGGTTCAAACATTTGTTGTGAAAGCATTCTTAGTATTTATTCCTAACTTTTTAGGTTTATTTCGTTTAAATAAAAAAATAAGAATTTTTTTATTTATTTAAAGAAAAAAAAAACAATTAAAAAACTTGTCTCTAACTCAACAGTTATAGTTTAACATTGCCTTCCACGTTTTAGATCCCAAAATATAAAAACAATAATTTATCTCTTTAGCTAGAGCTAGAGGAAGTTCAGATGGTATTGTCTATATCTTTTTACGAGAGATGAAGAAATCATCTGTCATGACAGTTTTTTTTTTTACTCAACCATAAAATTATTCATCCCCACCTGGGCCACACCCATGCCTCTTAAACAATCAGGCCCAAATCCAACTTTCATTCAAAATCCAAACTTCTTTACCTACTTTTGTTAGACACAAAATCAAACACCTCCTTCCTAAACGTTTGATCCCAACCAAAATAAGCCTTCAATATTTTCTTAAATTAAAAACATCGGTGTTTCACATCAAAATCGAGCAATAAAAAAAATGCAACAAAATTGAAAAAGCAGCAATCCTCACGCCTATTTCTCTTTCTTTGTTTCTTTTCGTCTATATATATGATATATAGATTTGGATTCAGCATACTAGCCCTGTTGTATTGAATCACGTTTTCATTTTTCTCTAAACAAATTGGATGTTATTTTGTTTGTGACTCAATGCATGTCATACAAGAAGATGACGCAACAACAGCAACTTCTACATTTTTAAAGCATCTCTTGGTCTACAGTGGTGGAGGTACTTGTTGTGGGTGCCAAGAATCAGTTTATGGTCCTGCCTACATTTGTAAAGCGAATGGGATGCCCTTTGTACCTGCATCATAAATTATGTGCGGAAGTACCCTTTGGGTTGTACCATCCCTTGCACCCATTACATCCTCTAATTCTTTTTGACGAAAAAACTGATTATTTTGAAGAGGAAGAAGAAAGCAGATGTCAAGTCTGTAAAGAATCTCGCGGGGAATACACTTATCGTTGCTACCGTTGCAACTTCAACCTTCACATCAAATGTGCTGGCTTGCAACATGAAGTTGAATTCCATGATCACCCACACCAGGTAATGCTAAGTTATGTAAAAATATGTAGTTGCTACACTAATCATGTAAATTTATACTAATATTACTCATTTTACATATAGTTTTTATTCTTTCTTTACATATCTCAAGAATAATAAAAGAGAGTGGATAGTGAGAGTGGATAGTGATTATTATGTACGAAGAAAGATAAACAATTAAAAAAAATTAAGAAAAGTTTTATATTATAATGAAATGTAGTGTAAAATAGATACTATGATGTAGGGTGTTTTAAAAAGTGAATATGTAAAATAAAAAAAAGTATGTTCTTATATTAAAATAAACAAAATGTTTTACACAAACTAATGTGACTGCTCTTAATTTTAGTATTAGATAATGAAGTTCATAACTATAGAGCTAGATAATCATATTATTTCTGAAGGATTCAATAAAGCATAGCAGAACGCATGTAGATCACAAGAAGATCAAGATACTTATTGATCAAAAACTCTGATTTGTCTAGTGGTTTCAATTTAATTCTTTGCAAGCTAGGAATATTCTTGACCTAAATTCCCATAGAAAAAAACTAAATTAATTGACTAATATTAAAAGCACAAGGCGTTATCTAAGGCCCAAATTGCATGATATTTCAACTATCATATGTCTGAGTACTATATATAATCTGATCAAATCCTTGTAATTATGTTCATTGGGCAAAATGTCGATAGTTTCTTTCTCAAAAGAATTATTATTACAATAAGAATGATTACAATGCAATCAAAATCATGATGGTTAACTTTTTTATTAGGCCACCATATTATATTGTCTTGAAATTAACAACACCATTAATTATGTAGATTCTTTGGTTTTGACACCAATTTTGGTACTGTACTAGCTAGTTGATAAAGTCAATAGTATGCTTTGCATATGCTCTACAAACGGAAGCATTAGCATTTTGTGTGATTATGCCTTGCTTGAGATAGTTGGGCACGTAGGATCATAAGACAAATGCACTACAAGTAATGTTTACCAAACAACCCAGAAAGGAAGAAAATTATGCATGGTGTTTTTTTTTTTTTTTTTTTTTTTTTTTTTTTTTTTTAAGGAAACAGTTTTTCTTTCTTTCATTCCCTACTCTATTATTTCCCCCACAATCACATTCACAATACAAGAACAGTATGGGTAACTATTGAAGCAATAAAGTTTGCATATATGTACCCTTACTTCTCCAAGTGAAGTAATCTTGCAAGATGCTTTGGTCCCTTTTTCTTTTTCAGGCCATAAAGCATAAATCTTATATTTATTCTCCTTTTTTTATTATTTAAATCTTCCCAATGATTATTAAAGTTTTATTGATGTTCATCCGGGCTGGATTTGGTTGGGCTCCTTTTATTCTTTGCTAAAAACCCTGATTGATATCAACTGTATCATTCTCTCCCAATTGATTCTAGTGCACATTTGAAGTTGAAAAATTCTACGGTTACAATTTTTTTAGGGGAATAGTTAGAAAAGTTTTCACAACTTTTTTTGAAAACTTGTTAAGGTGATAAGTTATTATTGGAACAATATCATTTTCTCATTAACTCATTTTTATGATACATCAATCACAATAAACAATATCAATAATTTTTTTTTAAAATATTGTAAAATTTGTTTGGATCTTTTTGATTTATCACATGCCAAAACCCTTCAAAATAAGAAGTTAGAAAGGAAGTTAAATGCATATATAGAAATTGAGCCTTACATTGGCCATCACTATTTACCCAGAGAGTGAGAAACTATATGTGACTCACCACTAATTTGAAACACCTTATTACAAATGTCCACAAGCCCAAACTTTAACCACCCTTTCTATAGTTGGGTGCTTAGGACTCTTGAAAGTTCAATATCAAGAAGGGCACATGATTTTTGGCTAGGAATGGCCTACAACTCTTACAAGTTAAAAACTCTTTCAATTTCCCTAATCAAGATGAGGAAAATTAGTCTTAAGAATTGGGGGAAGAATTAAAGACATGGGTGGAACTTTTGTTGTTAAAGTATTCTTATTATTTATTCTTAACTTTTTAGGTGCATTTCTTGAATAAAAAAAATCATTTTTAAAAAAAGAAAAAAAAATACAATTTTAAAAAATTAGTCTCTATCTCCAAAATTTTAAGTTTAACATTGCCTTCCACTTTGAGACTGCAAAATTTGTTTTAATAATAATAATATCTTTAACTAGAGGAAGTATTGCCTCTATCTTTACAAGAGATGATTTCAACATCTTTCATAACAGTAATTTTTTGACACAACCATAAAATTATTCATCTCCGCCTGGGCCATGCTCATGCCTCTTAAACAATAAGGCCCAAATCCAATTTTCATTTAAAATTCAAACTGCTTTACTTGCTTCTTAGACACAAAATCAAACACCTCATGTGCAAGTGCTGCTCTCACTCATGCCCAAATTTTGTACACACTCCTCCTTCCTAAACGTTTGATCCCAACCAAAAGAAGCCTTCAATCTTTTCTTAAATTAAAAACATCGGTGTTTCAAATCAAAATCGAGCAATAAAAAAAATGCTTACAAAACTAAAAAGGCAGCAATTCTCATGCCTACTTCTATTTCTTTGTTTCTTGTCATCTATATATGATATATAGATTTGGATTCAGCTTACTAGCCTTGATGTATTGAGTCACATGTTTAATTTTTCTCTAAACAAATTGGATGTTATTTTGTTTGTGACTCTGTGCATGTGATACAAGAAGACAGAGCAACAACAGCTTCTACATTTTTGCGATTCGAAGCATCCCTTGGTCTACTGGCAAGACTTCAGAGGTAAAGCTACTTGTTTTGGGTGCTAAGAATCAGTTTAGGGTCCTATGACTCCTATCTATAGTTGTATAGAATGCTGGGACTACTACCATCATAAATCCTGTGCAGAAGTGCCCCTTGGGTTGCACCATCCCTTGCACCCATTACATCCTCTTATTCTTTTTGACGAAAAAACTGGTTATCTTGAGAAAGAAAACAGCAGATGCCAAGTCTGTAATGAATCTTGGGAAGAATACACCTATCGCTGTTACCGTTGTGACTTCAACATTCACATCAAATGTGCTATTTTGCAACTTGAACTTGAATTCCATGATCACCCATTAACTCCCTTGGGCAAGTCAATCACATTCACTTGCGACATTTGCGGCAAAGAAGGCAAGGGTGTGCCCAATCAATGTGCCACATGCTATTTTTGGATTCATAGAAGTTGCGTTTCTTTCCCACGCAGACTCAAGGTTGTACGTCACAAGCATCCCGTCCACATCACCCATTCTTCTCTTGAACTCCGTGAATCCGACTCTTGATTTTGTCAACTCTATGTTCAAAGGGTGGACACACGCTACGGGCTTTACTATTGCTCCAAATGCGATTTCGTTGCCCACCTCAATTGTGCTATAGATTGGAGAAACACGGAGAACATAAATTTGCTGGAACTTGAAGATGAGGAGAACGAAGATGCATAGCTCTATCAATCTATTGAGTCAACAGCAGCTTACAAAGTCAAAAATATCAAAGCAGGGGACGACAAAATTGAAATTACCACAGAAATTGAACACTTCAGTCATGTGCATGACTTAAAGCTTACTGATGAGGAGGTTCACAATAACGAAAAATGCGACGGGTGCGTAAGAGCCATTTCCCCTCCTTTTTATAGTTGCGCTAAGTGTGGCTTCTTTCTTCATAAATCTTGTGCTAATTTACCAGGGAAAAAGAAACTCCCGCTTCATCAACACCCACTCACCCTCCTCCTAATATCATCTTATATTGAGTCGTATGGCTGTGAAGCTTGTTACTAGTCTTGCAATGGCTTTGCCTACTGTTGTCATACATGCGACTCATTTCTTATTGATGTTCAATGTAGTTTGATCTCAAAAATCCTTACCCATGATGGTCATAAGCACCAACTTATCCTATCCTACACTAGAAATGAACAGAGTTGCAGTTGTTGTGATTCTAAAAGTGACAAAGTATTCCGTTGTACCAAGTGTGAATTTGCACTTGACTTTAAATGTGCTACACTACCACAAACCACAGGTACAAACAACATGGACATCTCTTCACTCTTAGCTATATGGCTGAAGATGACTCTGGTGAATATTACTGTGATATCTGTGAAGAAGAAAGAAACCCAAACCATTGGTTCTACTACTGTGCAGATTGCACTTATCCTGCACATCCCAAATGTATTCTTGGAGAATATCCAAATAGGAAGCAAGGAGGCTATTAAAAATTTGATTGTCACTGACACCCCCTTACTTTCATTGGGGAAACTAAGGATCACCCTCTATGTCACAAATGTGGTCTTCCTTGCAAAGAGTTGCTCTATCAATGAGCCCCATGTAAATATCTATATTCACTTTTATTGTGTATAGAAAGGACAAATGTGGTCATAATTCTAATTTTTACATTTTTCTTTTGGGTTGAGCATTAAATTTTTATTGTTCCAAGTGATTCTCTGATTTAGAGCAATTTGTTGTAGCATCATAGAAGAGATTACTTGGTTTTATGAGCTTTACTTGTAAATTGAACCCTTTTGTTGTAAGGGCAACATGTTAGGATCAAGAATTATTTATTGGTGGCACTGTTTCTCCCCAAGATATATGTGTTGTAACTTGCTGGGATGCTAAATCTAGTATGTTGTGTTTGGTATTCCTCAGCAAGTATGGCTTGTTATGGTACTGATATTTGGGTCTTGTTAATGAGATGCTAGGCAATATTACACACTGCATCTCTTAATTAACTTCCATTTTAGTCTTTATATTTTAGATCTCTCAGTTTAGAAAGCTTGCGATATTTGAAGTTTTTTTCATTATCTAAGTTGGGAAAGTTGTATCAGTTAGGTTTGATTCATGTCAAAACTGGTGTGGTTACCCTTAGTTTTATATTTTATATGCACTACTGATCCAATGAATTCAGAAGCATATCTACTTGTTAGGTACCATCCTTCATTTGTGATCACTTTGATGTATGTAGCGTACAGGTAGTTGCCATGCATAGTTGCACAAATCCACATGCATATTCACTTCTATAAACATTAACCATGAAAGCATGACCCCTATTCTATACAATTCATTATAGATATACATTGCATTTGAATACCTTCTTAAGCAGATATTTGATTTTAAGTAGTATGACTAATGCTTTCCGTTTAGCCTATTATAGAAAGGAAAAATGTGGTTCTAATTATGGGTCTGTTGGTGGTGTTTCAATTTGAGGTGTATCCTACCAATTTGACAAAAAGTCTTATAGACCTCAAGTCTTAAGTTGCATCAATAATATACACACCAAGTAAGGCTGATAACTATAAAAACTCCTTCTTCTCTTTTTCTTTTTGGTAAATTTACCTATTATTTTGTTGCAATCATAATTATTAGTTATACCTAACTTACAAATTCTCTGAAGGTATATAAAATTTCCTAGAAGTAATGGTTAGTACAAATGTGAGGTTGGACTTCTCTTCTAAAGACGTCTACTATTTTGCTTAAATAATGCTCAATATACCAAAAATAGCAACTTTCATGCATCCTAAGTTTCGAGAAATCCTCTTATATGGAGGTGCAGTTGTGGCCATCAAAATAGCTCATGGAATGAAGAAAATAAGTTTCAAAGACATGTGAGATGGAAAGTTATGTTTAGTAATTTGACGTACTGTTTCATCTATCATTGTCTCTATATGGTATTTTTATAACTAGACATAACTAGTAGAATTCATCTAAGATTTTACGTTGTGTTTACTCATGATGAAAACATGGAAGTCCACCAGTTGAAAAACATTTAGTAATTTATCATTGCTTTAATTTTTGCAAATGATGATAGCATGCTATTGTGTAATATTTTAGTTTTCTATTATATATCTTACTAGTGAGCTACCAAGGTGCCAACACTAAAATTGAAATAGTAGCGCAGCTAATGGATTCATTTTATAAACTCATTATGTTGCAACAATCCAGACTAAAATTAGAAATTGCTTCAATCAATGATTCTAGTTTTTGAAGTTTGATGTTTGTAGATCACAATGATGGGTCATGATCATACACTGTCCATTATCTGGATATGAATGTTGGTACTTCTAAGAAGGTGGGTTTATCTTTTGTAAGAAATAGAGATTTGCAGCGGAATATAAACAATCGGTTTTTCGGCATACCTCTCTTTGTCTAAACCGATGATCACACAGGAGTTTTGAGATTGTTTTCCACTGTCTAGAGCCAGCTTCCATGCAGACCAGCTATCCAAACACATTTTCAATTCCAGTTTGTATAACCCACGAACAAAAAACATTTCTCCAACGGTGTTGCACACTACTAGAGTGATGCAAACTTAACCCACAACCTTAGAACCTCACAACACTCTGTAAACACTATGAGAAATGCAAAATTCATTTTTTGTGCAATGGATACCACTCTTGGTGTTTATATACACACCACACCATTAATATTGAGTGGGATAGTGGACTTAGTGGGATAGAGTAACGGTCCAAATCATTACTCCATAACTCTTGGATGGGGTATACAAAAGGACATGCCCACTTTGGGTGTCCATTCATATCATTTTCAGTTTCTAACATCTCCCACTCATCCACTATGGGTATGGCCCTATTATCCATCTCTCAATGTGTTTCTCAGTGCATTCATGTTGGCAAATAGTTGTGCGACCGTCGAGCCCACTTAAAAAACATATTTGGGAGCACTACACTAAATCTTATACCAAGACCAGCATAGCAACATCCCTAAAGTGTCTCGTTATGCCCTAGACATATATTAACACATCGAATCAAGCATCTCTAACCCCTCTTGAGCTTAATACTCAAACTTATGCTTGATCCATCATAACTATCTAGATGTACTCACGATTATTTCGCTACCATAAGCGTTATAACATGTCGACAGTGAGTACAAATATTAGGATGTGTTACAAAATAGTCTTCCCTTTGCACTCATGTCCTTCAACTTTGGTCTAATTGCTTTCCCAGCAATGTCCCTTTAGACCGAATCCAACATGACCATAGGTAACATGCCAAAGTAGCAGACATCAAAACCTCAGTTTTGTGACATAGTCAAAAGTAACAAGGGCATAAGTAGGATCTTAATGAAAGATCCATGGGACTCACACAGTGAAGAAGCAGGGATTTATTCTCTTACCTCCGCTTTTGGTCGAGTAAGCACATGTAGTATGAAATACATGCTACGGTGGAGTTCTCTTAAGTAAGAGTGTATGTCTCAACTTAATACACCATATAAATCTTAGTCTAGTCGCTACTCAAGTGCCTAACTTGAGTCCTTTATTCGCTTGCCAACTCAAGCATCAAATAAGGTCACGCATCTGGCTAACCACAGGCTACATGGATCATGGGCTATCCATGTATGGTCTAATTAAGATAAATATATTATAGACCTCATCTTAGTTCCAACTAAGGCGGCATCTGTTTGTGTCAACCATCTATATGTGCTACATAAGCATTGAATAACACAATGTCTCATCTCTGCTCACTACTCAAGTGCCAGAGGCAATCGCTCGTGTGAGTGAGCTGACCTAAGCCTGCCAACATACCTTTCATACTGCAGAACTCATCATATGGTATATGTGTGTGTGTGTGTGTGTAAACATACATATTATTAACTGAATAACATCATATGCATTAAAACAAAAATATCCCAAAAGAATACAATAAATGGTAACTAAAAAACAACATATCATTATATTCTACGTAGCCCTAAACTCCTAACATGAGCCTGAAAGACATCCCTTCCTATAGGCTTTGTAAGAGGATCAGCAATCATGAGGCTTGTAGAAATGTATTTTAGAACCACTTCATTGTGAGCAACCATGTCTCGAATGTAATGATATCGTATATCAATATGTTTGGTTCTACCATGATACTTAGAGTCTTTAGCATAGGCAAGTGCTGCCATGCTATCACAATGTACCGTAACAGGATTCGAGGCATTCTTGACAACCTCAAGATTTTGGAAGAACCTGCTCAACCAAACTACTCCCTGAACAGCTGCTGAACATGCTACATACTCTGCTTCCATAGTTGATAATTAGACATGGCAAAACGGGCGGGTCGGGTCGGGTTCGGGTCGGGTCAATCGGGTTGCGGGTCAAACGGGTCACGGGTCAAAAACGGGTCATCTTAAGCGGGTTAAAAACGGGTTCGGGTCAATCGGGTTGCGGGTCGGGTCGGGTTGACCCGTATTGACCCGTATTTTTCACATGATTTTTTTTTTAATTTTTTTAATTTTAATTTTTAATTTTTTTATAAATAAAACAACATGTATTTGTCATTTGAAAAGTTATGCAACAAATTATTTTATGTAAAATGCATTATTTTGACTTCACCACTTATATCAAGAATGAATTCAGTTAAACTTATTAATACTTATTCAATAATTTCAAAATTATACAAATCTTAACATTGCTATTTAAAACAAAATAACACAAGTATAAGTAAAACAAATACACATGTTTTATTTCTACACAATATTAACATTCCAAAATATAAAACAAAATTACAAATGACTTATTGGATAACTCATTTGATAAAGAATAAAAATATATAAGAAATTTACAATCTTGAAAATTAATTTTATATTCTATTATCAATTGTGTTGGCACTCTATTTCAATTTGAGATATACATTAAAATTGGATTGCTTACTTATTTATACATGGTTTCTTTTATGAATATCATATCATTGTTAAGCAACACACACTCTAGGAAATATCATAGTTTATTTTGAAAAGCCATTTATTTTGGACATAAATTGTTAAAAAATGAGTCTAAGCATTCATAATTTATGCTAATTTGATACTTTGGCTTCACTATTTTTACACTTGTAAATATTTCTCACACATATCTATAATTTTAAATCTATATTTTTAACTCTACTGTAACCATATTATCTTGGTATGTACTTTGTTATTTAATATTAAAAATTTTTTACTCATTACAGAATGTTCAACCTTTTATCTTTCAATTAATTTGCATATGTAAATGTATCAATTGTTTCTTTAAAGTTCATAATAAACAATTAAACTACTATTGTCTTAATTTTAATTTTTTTTTACCAAAAAAAAAAAAGTTTTAAAAAAGTGATTCGGGTTCGGGTCGGGTTGCGGGTCGGGTCGGGTCGGGTTGACCCGCAAAAAATACGAAAAACTCGGGTTGGGTCACGGGTCAACCCGTTTTTGTTTCGGGTCAAAAAAATCGGGTTCGGGTCGAGTATTTTTCGGGTCGGGTCGGGTCGGGTCAAAAAATTTTGACCCGTTTTGCCATGTCTATTGATAATGCTACACAGGGTTGTTTCTTACTAATTCAAGTGATGGCACCATTATTTAGCAAGAAAGCATATCCATATGTAGATTTGTGTTCATCTAGGTCACTACCTCAATCAGCATCACTATAGCCAATCATACGCAAATCTGAACCCTGATAACAAAGGATGTAGTCCGCTGTCCCTTTAAGATACCTTAATATCCTCTTGACAGCTTTCCGATGAGCAAGTCCTGGATTAGACTGAAATCTACTGACTAATCCAACAGCATAACATATATCAGGCCGAGTACACATCATTGCATACATCAAGTTTCCAACTGCATTAACATAAGAAACACAAGCCATCTTTTCTTTTTCATCTTGAGTCTTAGGACACATATCAAGGCTTAAGCTCTCATTTTTTGCAACTGGAGTATCTATGGGTTTGCAATTATGCATTTGGAAACGCTCAAGAACTTTCTTAATGTAGGTTTGTTGTGATAAACCTAAAAGTTTCTTTAAGCGATCCTTGAGGATTTTGACCCCCAGAATATAATCTGCCTCACCCATGTCCTTCATCTTAAAGTTAGAGGACAACCACCCTTTTGTGGTGATAATCATCTCTATGTCATTACCGGCCAATAATATGTTATCGACATACAATGACAAAATAATGAAACTTCCATTGGATCGTTTTACGTAGACACAACAATCTTCTTCGATCATCGTAAACCCATTCGATAGAACGACTCGATGAAATCTCAGATACCACTGTCTAGATGACTGCTATAAACCATATATGGATCGCTTAAGTTTTCACACTTTGTGTTCTTGACCTTTGGTCACAAAGCCAATAGGTTGATCCATGTAGATTTCTTCATCTAGTTCTTAATTGAGAAAAGCTGTCTTAACGTCCATTTGGTATAATTCCAAATTCAAGTTTGCAACAATGGCCAGAATGAGTCGAACAGAGGCAAACCTCACAACCGGTGAAAACGTTTTCTCGTAGTCAACACCCTCTTTTTGAGTGTATCCTTTTGCCACTAATCGAGCTTTATACCTTTTTATTGACCCATCCGCTTTACATTTGATTTTAAGAACCCATTTGTTTCCAATTGCTTTACGCCTTAACGGAAGGTCTACTAGATCCCAAACCTGATTAGTCCTCATAGACTCCATTTCATTATTCATTGCTTTCATCCACTTATCACTAACAGAAGATGAGAGAGCCTTTTGCACAGTTTTTGGCTCATCATCATCCTGTGAAGCAATCATGAAAGCTTCCCCCTCAATCTCAAAACGATGATGAGGAACATTTCCATGGTTGCTTCTACGTGGCTGAGGTTGTTATGGATCAACTTCTAGTGGTGTGCTCCCACTAGGTTGTGAGTTGCTCCCACTGTCTCTAGGAGTTTTAGGAATTTCTTCCTTGTCCTCTACTAGTCTACTTGGGGCACCTACCTCTTGATCCATCATTTCATAAAAAGTCAAGTTCTTTTCAACCTCACTTATGTTAGGGAATTCACTTTCAATGAAATAAACATCACGTGACTCCAATTCAGTCACACTTCCATCAAGTTGTTCACTTATCAACACATAGCCTTTGGAATGTTCAGAATATCTTATAAAGATACACTTCTTTCCTCTAGGCCCTAACTTCCCATATCTATGAGAAGTATTGTGAACATAACCTGTTGAACCCCATGGCTGCAAGTTATTCAAGTTAGGCTTCTTGCTGGTCCATAGTTCATAAAGTGTGGAAGATATTAATTTAGAGGGCACTCGGTTAAGTATATAGGCTGCAGTCAAAAGTGCATCCCCCCAATACGAAATCAATAAGTTTGCTTATGCCATCATTGACCTAACCATCTCTAGCAGTGTTTGATTTCTCCTTTCTGCCACACCATTTTGTTGCGGTGTATAAGGCATCGTTAACTGCCTTTCAATTCCTTTTTCATCATAGAGCTCCTTAAATTGCTCAGATAGATACTCACGCCCACGATCAGTTCTGAGAGCCTTAATTCTCTTGTCTAATTGATTTTCAACCAATCTCATGTATCGTCTAAAGCAATCTAAAGCCTCAAACTTATGAGAAATCAATAAGACATAACCGTAACGTGTATAGTCATCTATAAATGTGATGAAGTAGAAACCTCCATGCCTTGCCCTCACATTCATTGGACCACATATATCAGAGTGGATTAGTTGCAATGGAAAAGATGCCCTTGCGGCTTTTCCAAACGGTTTTCTTCTTGACTTTCCCATAAGACAATGTTCACATGTGGACAAAATGACCTTAGTGAGATTGCCCATAAGGCCTTCTCTAGCTAACCTAGTCATCCTCTCTTACCCTATATGGCCAAGCCTAGCATGCCATATAATTGAATTATCAGAAGCATTATCAGATGAAGTAAAAAAAACTGAACTATCATTATTATAATATTCAATATCCAAAATTAAAAAACCATTTGAAATAAAACCACGGCCATAATAAACTGTTCCCAAATGCAACAAAACATAATTATTCTAAAAAATAAACCGGAAACCAAGTCTTAACAAAGTAACTACGGAAAGTAAGTTTCTCCGGATCTCTGGAGCATACAATACGTCATGGAGTAATAGTGTGCAACCACCTCGCAACTCTAGCTTGTAAGTACCAATTCTAAGTACCTCTACACTAGCTCCGTTTCCCACCTTGATGTCTCTACTCCCAACAGGAATCTGGCGGTACTCCACAAATCCCACTCTATCTCTCGCTACATGTTTTGTTGTTGCTGAGTCTACAGTCCACATAGGAGCAGAATTAGCAACAAGGACATGACTAGTTACAAAAACATGGTGAGATGTAGGATTAAGTGTTACATTTTTTGGCTCAGTGCAATCACGAGCAAAATGTCATTTCTTTCCACAATTATAACAAGTTAATTTAGACTTGTCCTTCTTTGCGTGCTTTCCTCTAGTATTGCTCTTGACAAACTTAGCCTTCTTAGGCGATGGCCCATTAGGTCTCTCTTGTCTAGGAGCATAATCAGGTTGCTTGCGTTTAGGCCTAGATGCCTTACGCTAGCTAGTCTCAGCCATGTGCACAGAACTAATCGGCTTGGCTGCTTCAAGGCGCTCAGCTTCAAGTTTCAAGTGACAAGCCACATCATCAAATATTTTGATGTTCTCATTATGTGTCAAGTTTTGACACATCGTCTCCCATGAACTTGGTAGTGAACGAATCACTACCTGGACTTGTTATTCGTCAGTAAGATTGTTTCCAACTGATTTAAGCTCTCGAATCATGGAGGACATCGCCTTAAGATGCTGCTTCATTGTATGTTCAGAGCGCAACTTTTATGAATCAAATTTCATTATTAAGCCACGCAGTCTAGTGGCTGATGTCCCTCCATATCTTAGCTTTAGAGTTTTCACATGTCTTGTGCAGTTGTATACTGCTCAAATTCACCAATCAAGTCATTGTGCATGCTGCTCAGCATTGTAAAGCGTGCACACAAATCCTTTTTACGCCAATTTTCATAGGCAACAAGATCACGTTGGTGTTGCTCAATGCTTCCCTCATCGGGTTTACTCAACGAATGAGTTAGAGTCTCTAGGAC
Organism: Castanopsis chinensis; assembly: GCA_032878915.1. Taxonomy (NCBI): domain Eukaryota; kingdom Viridiplantae; phylum Streptophyta; class Magnoliopsida; order Fagales; family Fagaceae; genus Castanopsis; species Castanopsis chinensis. The sequence continues at coordinate 3,770,792 of JAVQMG010000099.1, read as the reverse complement.
TTCTTGCTCATTCAGCACATACTGGATTTTGCGGTGCCAAATATTGTAATTTTCACAATCCAGTTTCTCTCTTTTATTGAGATCAGCAACTATACCTTTGGAAGCCATTTCACTACAAAATTTCACAAATGAGACATTACACACACATTTCCAAAAATTTTGACGTTCAATCTAAAATAAACTTAGATAATCAACGTATGTCACAAGATCAAAAATTCGCTAAGCTTCTTAATCATCTCTTGCGCCACTAGTGTTTATTACTAAGCTTAATTTTAATCTATTCATGCAAAATTATGTATGGGAGATAGCGCAACTCAACCATACTCCCACTATTTCATATTTACAAAAAATATGTATTAAAAACAATTCACCAATTTTATCAATTAACTATTGAGCCAAACAAGCTATCACAATTTAAACTCATGAGAACAATTCATATAGGCATCTCATTATTTCACTAAGATATAATTATTGATTTGTCGCGTTAAATATAGTATTTAACATTGTGTAAATATTTTTAATACCATATTTCACTAAGGAATAATAACCGAAAAATAATTTAAAGAATCAATCAATTCCATATCATTAAATATTTCTTAAAAATATATACACCACCAATAAAGAGCCGTATTAACAATAGTAAATTGCAACAGTTCTTCAAACCTAAGAAGAATGAATTGTCATGATTTTAAACACTATTCACGTGTCATGTTAATAAACTATTTGTGGGACCTTTTTTTTTTTATATATAAATAATGATGAAACAGATATGTTTAATAGGCATAAAACAAGAAAAAAAAAAAAAAAACTCACAGGAAACAAAATCCTAAATATGGCACAAGGACCCACTCTTCCTTTTTTTTTTTTTTTTTTTCTTTTTTTAATCTTTGATTTTTATTACCACTCTGAAAGATACGTGATGTTGTCTTCTATTTGCGGGACCCCTTTTTTTTTATAATTTTTTTGCTACTAGCCGGTTGTCTTCAACCTTCACCTTTCAGTTTCTTTCAGCCAAAACACGATTTTCAGATGTTAACTTCAAAATTTTATATCTTCTTCACTTCATGTCCATTTTTAACGTACCATATATCGATTTAAAGCTTATAACATATAGATTCATAATATGAAATCATATTTTGTAAATAGAAATCATATAAGAGTAGTTTTGTCCTTAAAGTTTCGGTGTTCTAAGTTTTGTTAAACTATATCTCATGGCACACTTAGAGATCTGCTACGAAACTTAAGGAAGATATTAATATATGTAATATGAACAACATATATTAATTTCAAGGCACGAAATTCTCAGAATCAAAACTTGCCATTGAAGGCCAAGTGAGGTGCATAGAAATTCATAGCATATCACAGAAGCATAAAACGCATTAAGGACTAATCATATATGCCTATGACATCGAGAACAACCTATAAATGCGCTCTGATACCAATGTAAGAAATAGAGATTTGCAGCAGAATATAAACAATCGGTTTTTCGGCATACCTCTCTTTGTCTAAACCGATGATCACACGGGAGCTTTGAGATTGTTCTACGCTATCTAGAGGGAACCTCCACATAGACCTGCTATCCAAACACGTTTTCAATTCCAGTTTGTGTAACCCACGAACAAAAAACTTGTCTCTGACGGTGTTGCACACTACTAGAGTGATGCAAACTTAACCCACAACCTAAGAGCCTCACAACACTCTGTAAACACTATGAGAAATGCAGAATTCATTTTTTGTACAATGGATACCACTCTTGGTGTTTATATACACACCACACCATTAGAGTAACGGTCCAAATCATTACTCCATAACTCTTGGATGGGGTATACAAAAGGACATGCCCACTTTAGTTTCTAACATCTTTGATTGAAAAGTCAAAGATAAATGAGTTAGAGGAACAATGGAAGAAGTAGGGGAAACAATATGATCATTATCACTTGAAGTGGAATGCTTTGAAGAGAGAACATAAAAAGGACATACTAGATCTAAGTAATGGGGTTTATCAGAATAAGAATAATGGAGAACGAGAGCTATTCCTGTCTTAAGTGTTTCTATTTGGCAGGTTCCTTTCAGTTTGGATGCTATAATAGCTTAGATACTTCAAGGCCAGCTTTGTGGGAAAGAGTGGTAAAGATGGGTCACAGTTTGATGGAAACCTTAAAGATAGAGGAGTTGGATAACAATACGAGAAAAAACAATGTTAAAAAATTCTTACTTGTCAATGAGTTATAGCTAAATTTTAGTGGCAGCCTGGTTTATTGATGCTCCCATAATGAGGCATTCTTTCACAGCCGACTTATCATTTGGTTCCTCATGGACTTGCCCATGGACTTGATCACCAGTTGCAGACCACACCATTTCCTAGCAATTGCTCTTGTAAAAATAGTAACATATTCTAGCTCAAACTATATCTTCTGCATTTTGAACAAACAAGTTCCTTGCCTTTTCTTCATTCAGAAAATCTACCATGACATCTTGATTTAGAGGTATGTTCCTTTTTGGTTTAAATGGTCTGTTGGCTATCAGAGATGATTTTCTTGAGCTTATTTGTTTTTTTTTGGGGGGGGGGGGGGTACAAATTTGAACTTATTAGTGTTGATTTGCTTAGTATGAGGTAAAAATTTCAAATTGAATGAAGTGAATATATATTTTTTCGTTATTATTAAGTGTTTTTGAAAGTGATACTAAAGTTGTTTGACATATATAGTCCTTGAAATTTTATGCTGTTGGCTAATATTAGCACAACAATGCTGTTACACACTTTGTTGTTTGCCTGATTTCACATTCAACCTTTAGACCTTCATTTCAATTTAATCCTTAAATTTCAGAACCATTATGACTTTTTCCTGTGTTACTCGAAGTTTGTAATTGAGGAGGGTTGAAGATCCTCTCATGTTAGTTTATTTTTAATTACTTGGTATTTAGACTATGTCACAAATAAAGCACACATGCTATAAGATGCTACACTTAATTTATTTTTGGACCCTATCTTCCTCCCTTTTGTTTGCTTCCCAATTACTGTATTTAATTGAACTTCTTTAGGTAATGGCTTGGCTTCCTATGCCATGTCATCTTGTAGGTCACTATTCTGGACATTAGTAGATGCAGACTTGTCATTAGTCATGACAATTGTAATTTTTGGACTGAGTGTTAGTTTGATCTGAATTTGAGGCTTGAGTGAAATATATACATAATACACGCTTTTTTAGCTTGCTCAGGGTAGTCCTTTATTTTATTTTTGAGCCATTATTTATAGGCTTTGAGAGATGGGATAGAGACTAAATTTTTTTTAGGAAATATTATTTCTTTTATTTATTTATTTTTAATATTTGGGGGGTTTTCTCTTTTTGTAGTTAAATAACTTAAATCTCTATGTTGTGCTATTATTTCTTCACTTTCTTGCTTATACACAATCAATACAAGCTCAAATTTTAATGCCATTAACTTATTAGGCATAGAGCAATTGTTACAAAAGACAATGAGAACATATTCTTATTATAAATATGGAGTATTTTTTTTTTTTCTTAGAAGATCAAATGCCAAATGGCTGCAAAGGTCTGTATTGTGGTTTAAATCAACTAGTTACTACAATGTGGTGAAGGGATCTTGCTCACCTAGACCTGGTGTTTGATGAAATGATTGTCTTCTTTGGCTCAACTTTGAAAGCACTTAAGATTTTGATCCATTTAAAAGTTATTTTGTTTTTGTTTAGAATAACAAAAAATGTGATGGGTGAATGAGAATCTGTTTTGTAGCTGTGCAAAGTGTAGCTTCTTCATACATCTTGTGTTAAATTTACCTTGAAAAAAGCAACCCCCACTCACTCACCTCCCGAAGACACACTATACAAGACTGATTGTACAACTGTTATCTGCCTGCAAAGGATAAGTATTAAAATGTCCAAGCATTTGTTCTTGTTATTTTTTTTAGGGGCCTGCAATCATGATAGCTTAGCTTACCAGGGACTAGAGGCATAGCCAAATATCTAACTGGGAGACTACCTTCCTTAAAGTGAAAAGCATCCAAAATCTGGTTCTTTAAACTAGCGGATACACTTGCATAAAGTACTTTACTTTTAGAGCATTGAACTCCAAGCCAGAAATCACTTTGAAGTCTTCCAAACACTTTTCACCTAAGTGGATTGGAAGTAGCTCAGCTCTTGTGAAAATCATTCAGACGTCTGCAAAACAAAGATTAATAAGCTGCATATTTTCACATCTGGGATGGAATTTAAAGTTCTTGCAACCAAGTATTCTCTTTTTTAGCATCTGGGTTAGGAACTCCATTGCTAGCACAAGCAAATAAGGGGATAATGGATCCCCTTGTCTCAAACCCTTAGCTCCTCATAAGTAACCAGCTAGTCCTCCATTTATAGCCACAGAGTACTTAGGAGTGGTAATACGCTCCCTCACCCAAATTACATATCCTTGGGGAAAACCCATAACCTAAAGGCACTAAAAAAACAAACCACCATTCCACTGAATCATAAGCTTTCCTAATGTCCACCTTGATGGTACACCTTACTTGGCCTTTTTCTCTATCGTAGTTCTTAATAATTTTATGAGCTAATAGTAGAGTTTCAGCTATATTCCTGCCAAGTACAAAGGCAATTTGGTTGGGGACTAGGGGCTAATAATATCATTCAAGCATGCTCTAAGTCTAGTAGCCAAGATCTTTGTGATTCACTTATAAATGACAATGTAACAAGAAATCGGTCTACAAAGAAAACAATTGTTGCATTCACCTCATCAAGTAGCTTATCTGAATTGAATAATGATTAGTTCGCATGGACATCTAATTAAATAACAGGCCAAACCTTTTTGGAAAAACTAGTTGTGAACACATTAAAGGCCAGGGGCAATCTCACCATACAAAGAAAACATCTCCATACTTGAGACTACCCTATCGAATTTTCTATCTGATTTGCTGCAATTTGGAAGTCTAAAACCTGTTGAAAGTTTCCCCATATTTCTTGAGACAGATACCCCCCCTTAGAGGTTCCTAACAGATTCTGATATTAGTATCCCCGCAGCTAATTGTTTTATCTGTTGAGGATCTGTTATCCGGTTCCCAGAGCATCCTTCAGACAAGGTTTTTAGTATTGTTATCCTCTAACAGCTTGATGAAAGAATGCAGTATTGTCATCCTCTAAATTGAGCCAAATGTTTCTAGATTTTTGTTTCATAAGAGCCTCCTCAGCCCGATTGTGAATTTTACCGAAGTGTACCATCCTCTAATAACTTGGCTAGTTGAGTTATCTAGGTTTAATTGATTGTACTCCTAGGTAATCTTTAAAACCTTGCTGTGTGAAGAGACTGCTTCAAATCTTGTTTGAAGAATGTCTTTGTTACATTACACTTCTAAAATTTCAAGGTAAAAAACATTTTTGGTGACTTGTGTACATTTGCTCAAAAAACCATGCTTTTGTTTATTTTTTGCATTTTAGTTCTGTCCAATTGTGTTATTATTATTATTTTTTTAAAATGATGCAATATGTTATGCCTATACCAATCATCTAACTCTGTCTGCTTTTTTCCCTACCCAATTCTTATGTTCATATTTGTTTCAGTCTCCTGATGACTGAAGTTTCCATTCCCAGCATTATTTGCCATCTTGAGACAGAGTGCTTGGCCTCTCTTGAGGTTCTCTACTTGCTTCTCGTCTTTGTAAAATGGTTATGTTCATTTTTCATAATATTTACTAGGTTTTGTAGTATGTTGATGTCCTTTCCTTCTTTCTTTAGCCATCTATCTAGGTTCTCATTTCTAAGTCCTTTATTACATATAAATGCAATGCAAGATCTTTGGAGGAAGCTTCCAGTTACTCAGACCCTATTACCAAGGCATAACACCATGCAGTTTAGCTTGACAAGAGACACTACAAAAGAACTTGGCATTGGAAAGTAAATAGTTGCTGAACGGGTATAACTATAAGTGAGGTAGTAATGAGTTCCTACCTGTCTATGCTCTTTTGTATTTTGAGTATGTGAATCCTGTTTAGAGTTGGTCTCTTACCCCATCTTTTTTCTATGTACTTGCAGTTTTGAAATTATGTATATCTAGCAAGCTTAGTATAGCAATCCCAAACACACCAAGCCTAAAAGCTTTTTAAAAAGGATCATGGCTTAGTCAATGCCTGTAAGTCATTTTCTTTTTCTCTATTGAATTAAGGAATAACAATAGAAACAAATGAAGAATTTTGAATGCTTAATGATATGTAGGGAAGAAAGCCCATGGCGAGCAGGAGGGAGGGAGGGGGGGGGGGGGGGGTGGTGTGTGGTGTAAAGTCACTCTTAGGCTCAATTTATAATAGGGAATGCTTCTGGATTCTAGACTCTAACTGGAGTTAAAGTCATGTTGTAGCTCAATTGGATAAAAATTAGTGTGGCTGTATCCATATAGTGTCAAGATTGATTCCCCCCATTTTGTTCTTTCAATTAAAAAGTCCTTATAGTTACAATAATTACTTGACACATGCTCAAAAGAATTACTATTACAATAACAATAATTACAATGCAATGAAAATGATGATGTTTACTTCTTTATTAGGCCACCATAACATATAGTCTTGAATATATCAATACCATTTGGGTATCCAAGCTGCCAAACCAAAAAATCTTGCTCTAGAAGCCAAACTTTGCTAGAGGTACAAATCTAGTCCTAATGCTAAATGGGTAGAGGTCCTAAACCACAAATACTCCTCAAACACAAACCCCAAAAGACAAAACTAATCCAGAACCTGGAAAGCAATCAAAACTTGGTGAAAGCATATTTGATAAAAGAGCTAGATAGCTTCTAGGAAACAACAGTATGCTCTCCTTTTGGCATGATAAGTGGCTAAAAGATGGTACTTTGAGAAGCCTAATTTAAGGTCCTCCCTCTCGAGAGGAAGATAATATTGTTGTTTCCCTAGTATCAATGGTGAATGGAATCTCAGTGGAATTTCCATGGTCCTTCCCACTCACCTACACTCCCTGCAGGAAATTTTCCCAAGCCAGTGACAAGCTTGGATGGATTTCTTCTACTAATGGTTCTTTCATCCTCAAAATGCCTACAGGATGGCCACAGCTAATCCCCATATAGTCTCCAATTTCTCTGGTTATTGGATATGGAACATTCCCACCCTTCCGAAAATTTCAGCTTTTTGTTTGGAAATGCTTGCAAAATAGTGTTACCTGTCAAACAAATACTGATGCATAGAGGCATTTTGAAATCTGATACATGTCATTTGTAACTCTAGCAGTGAGAACATAGCTCATATCCTTAGGCATTTGTAGTTGTAGTTCAACTTCAATTTGCTTCTACTTCTAATAACCTGGTAAAATCTAGCATGTGCATGTGCCATATCACTCCTTCGTGCCATGTCACCATGCCATGTCAACATCTTCCATGTATTGCATTAGACTCAACATCAAGTTTTTTGGCTAAATTCTGGGGTTAACCATCCGGATGATCATTTCTTTAACTCTGATATTGCTTGTGATAAGAAGAATGTTGATCTGAAGCTTTACAGTTGGGGAAACTATTTCTTGTTTGGCATTTGGTATTTATGGATCCCAAGAAACAAAATCAGCTTCAATAATGAAAACATCAACCCAGCTCTTCACACTGTTGTGGAAAAGCAAGTGCTGGAATTTATCTGCTGTGTCTAAGACAGCAACCATAAAAAACCCTCTTGTATCAGACATGTCAGGTGGGACTTACTCAACCTCAATTGGGTTAAACTAAACTCAGATGGCTCTTCCTTTGGAAATCCTGGAAGGGACTGACAGTGGGGGTTTAATTAGAGATGACATCGGGAATTGGCTCAACTGTTACTCTAGAGCCATAGAGCACACCACCAGCATAGTTACTGAGCTATTATGGGGTTTAAGAGATGGGCTGATCCTTTGCTCCCATCTGCACCTAGCGGCTATAGAAATTGAGTTGGATGCAGAAGCAGTTGTTTGTCTATTAAACAGTAACTCTGAATCCCTTGGTGAATTTGCTTCCATTGTCGATGATTGCAGGGACTTAATCAGAAATCTTGCACTGCTGCAGAGAGGAGTTGGACAGGAACAGGATTTTGTGATTTTATGATCCTCCTCCCTCTTTGCTTTATTTGGACAAACTTGGCCTTTAATATGATGATAGGCACCATGTGTGAAGTTTTGCATATGCTCTACAAAGGAAGCATCACATGTGATTATGACTTGCTTGAGATAAAGTAGGGCACGTAGCTAGGATGAACCTATCACCGAGTTCACTACAAAATTAACGTTTACCAAACTGTTTTTATAGGAAGCAGTTTTTATTTTTGGGAAGTCCCCATGTCCCTCAATTACAATACAATGACGGTATGGAATATAGATTACTATACTATTGATGTAATCTTGCACTTTTATCCCCCTTTCTTTTTCTTTTTTTTTTTGGATCAGGTCAGAAAGAAGAAAACTTATCAAAAAAAAGTTTTACCACTATTCATTCCTTTTTTTTTTCTTTCTTTTTCTTTCTTTTCCTTGTATTTTTATGTAGTATTTAAATGTTATCAATGATTTTTAAAGGTTTTTTTTTATAAGAGTTGGTTGTAAAAAATTTTAACAATTAATTCAAGCACACATTTGAAATTAAGCAATATTAGAGAAAAAAACTTTTCATAAATTGTTAAGTTGACAAGTTATGATTAGAGTAATATCATATCACTTTTAAATAGATTTTTCATTAACATTATTTTTATTAGGGAAATGTTAACCAATGATCTAAAGGTGTTGATTTAAGAGCTAATTTTTAAAACATTTTATTGGAAAAATAATAAAACAATAAATATTTTTTTAAGAAAGTTTTGACACATCTTTTATGAAAAATATAAAAATATGTTAAAACTTTCTTATTATGGTTTATTAACAATTGCTCTAAGGGTATTCGTTAGCATGATCTTTTTTATTATGCACTAATCTTAGAAAAATTTACATCAACGCTTGTAAAAGAGGCTATCATTGTTTAGCCCAGAGAGTGAGAAACTGTATGGGAGGAGTAAAGTGGGCTGAAAAACTATATGTGAGCCATCACTAATTGGAAACACATTATTACAAATATCCACGGGCCTAAACTTTGACCACCCTTTCTATAGTTGGGTGCTTAGTATGCTTGAAAGTTCAATATCAAGAAGGGCACATGATTTTTAGCTAGGAATGACCTGCAACTCTTATAAGCTAAAAAATCTTTCAATCTCCCTAAGCAAGATGAGGACAATTTAGCAGTAGGCCCACATGAAATTTTCAAAGTACAATTTTAAGAAAATTCCACCTCGAAATTCATTATAAACAAGAGATAGAACTTTATGTGTGTATAACCTAGTTTTTTTTTTTTTTTTAATAATTTTTTTTATGAACAAAAAAAGGGGCTCATAGCGCGGTATCATTGCCTTGACCCACTTAAATCCGAATTCTATGGCATGGGACCAACGAAGCTACTTGGAACTATTCACGTGGGCATATCATTTTAAACTGAAGCCCATGACTCAAACCACAACCTTCAAACTCGCAAGGGTGATAGTTCATGAGACTCCTACCATCAAGCTACCACCCTTCGGTTGTATAACCTAGTTAGAGATACATAACAAAAGCTCATATATAAATGAGAAAATAACATTTTAGCATGGACATGTTTAGAAAAAATAAATATAGAAAAAGGAAATGGTAGCAAGAAGTTATGACATGGATAAATAAGATTAAAAAAATATAAAAGATTAGATAAAAGAGAAAGAAAAGTATATAACTCTAAGTTGTTGGCAAGCAAGAATATATTTCTTGCTTGTTTGTGTTTTAGTTCTTTTTTTGTTTCCTTTTCTTTTGAGTTGGAGAAGGAATTTATTTTTTTGATACGATAGGATACACTATATATAGTAGAAGTCATTAATGAGTTCTTCATGACCTTAGTTCTAGCAATAGTAAAATTGAGGCTAACTTGGAGGTTTTCCTAAGTCTGTTTTGAAGTCAAAATTGAATTTTTCTTGTTGTAAGTATTAATAGTTGCTTTTGCAAATTTGTTCATATGTACGCTTGTTTTTCTATTATTATTCATAAACAGTAAGTTGCTATGCTTGCTTAAAATTTGTCATATAAATATTAAATGTAGTAAATTTTTATTGCACTTGGATTAATACTATATTTTTGTGAGATATTACCACTAAATAGTTTGGTTTATGTTACTATATTCTTGGATCCATGCTTTTATTTAATATCTATTTATAAGTTAATCACATGCAAAATTTCAAAGTAACAAGTTGCCATTTACAGTTAAATCAATATGGTTAGCCGTTTAGTATATTTAAAAAACTAAAAAAACAAAATCATTAGAGTTCTTTATAGATTTGTAAGTTTTTAATGCCTAATTACCTTGATATTCAAAAAGAATAATAGACCACCTAGTATTTGGTAAGTATGATAGTTGTAGCAAATAAAATTATTCCAACTATGGGTTTAGCAAACTATTAATACTTTTTAATGAATGGTAAGAATTGACATAAGCGGAACAAAGTAAATAAAAGAAATTAAAAATTAAAAAAAAAAAAACTTTTTAAGTCGATTGGGGGAAGAATTAAATTTAAAGACATGGTTGGAATTTTTGTTGAGTCGTTAAAATATTCTTATTATTTATTCTTAACTTTTTAGGGGCATTTCCTTTAAATAAAAAAAAAATCATATTTAAATAAAGAAAATACAATTTTAAAAAATTAGTCTCCCCTGGGTCACGTCCATGCCTCTTAAACAAAGAGGCCCAAATCCAATTTTCATTCAAAATCCAAACTTCTTTACTTGCTTCTTAGACACAAAATCAAACACCTCATGTGCAAGTGTTGCTGCTCTCACTCACGCCTAGATTCTGTACACACTCCTCCTTCGTAAACATTTGATCCCACCCAAAAGAAGCCATCAATCTTTTCTTAAATTGAAAAAAATCGGTGTTTTCACATCAAAATCAAGCATTAAAAAAAATGCTACAAAACTGAAAAGGCAGCAATTCTGAATTATCACGCCTATTTCTCTTTCTTTGTTTCTTTTCATCTATATGTAACAATAATAATATATTCTAGCTCAAACTCTATCTCCTGCATTCTATACAAATGAGTTCCAAGCCTCTTCTTCATTCGGAAATACTTCCATGACATTCGGATTCATTTGCCTACACACTTCATTTGCTTATAGTTGGCGTGGCCATCATCTTGTGGAATCCCCACAATGTCAAAATCAATCTTGTTGGGACAAAATTTTACAATGGTAGTGTATAAACTGAATGGCATGGTCCTTTAATGCCAGTAGAAACCAAGGGCATGAGATCAGAAATCATAACAATTTCAGCCCAAAAAGAAGGACTTGGCATGAGAATATGGCCATTTAATTGAGATGACCCATTGGACACAAAGTGTTTGAGGAAATGCCCTTCGTTGGGCTCTTTGGTGGTGGGTGATAGCTTATTTTGTTAGCTTGTCAAAGTATTCACAAATAAAGGATCAGTTTGATGGAAGTATTTTGATGGTAACCTTTTTCTACGCTAATACTTGAATTAGGTTGAGATCATATGGATTTTACTTTTTCAACTTAATATTACATTAGAAGAGGGCGCATGTTAATTTGTGTTGAGATTGACACCGTAAGACGTTTATATGTCCATTAGCTATGGAAGTTGAGATATGAAATTGGAGCATGTGAGAGATGATTCTCTGGTTCTCTACGGGGATCTCACAAAGTGAGCATTTACATTGGGAATTGTACTCTTTTGTTGATATAAAATGGCAGTTGTTTGATTAGCTAGAATTTAGATTGCCTCTTGCTGAAAGAAGTTCTTATTTGTTAACAATAAATATAGAATCGCAGCTTGGTGTATTGGTTAGGACTTGTACTCTTTTGAAGGGTGCAACGTGGGATTTTTCTGGGACTGTTCTAAATATGTTAGCAATCCGATCTCCTATCAAACTTAAGAATTGATGAATTATTCATACAAATTCTTGCTTAACGATTGTCTATCTTTTCTAGTCAAGTGTCTTTAATGTTTGATGTGAGTAACAAGATTAAAGCAAGGTCAACGCTTCGTTGGACCTAAATATATTCTAAGCTCTCTTGGTTTTTCAAACTTGGTATAGTAGATTATATGCAATTTTTAAAGGGCATATGAATCATGAAGCTTGAATATTCTTCAAGGCAGTAGCAGCTGGGTAGAAAATGCAGCTGCGGCATTGAATATTCTTCAAGGCAGTAGCTAATGAAAGTTGCAGCTGAATTGGGTGATGTTTTTAGTTTCACGTCAGTGTTTTCATTGTAGTTTTGTTGTTTGTAATAATTAGTGCACATGCATGTATTAGGTGATCTATTAATTACTTAGGAAAAAACTAAGAATGAGCTAGTTACAATTGTAGCGAATTCTGTTACAGAAGTTAATTACAATAGTAACCACTTAGCAAGGCTTGTTTGCTTGTGGGGCTAGTAGTATAAATAGCGGTAATTCCAATGTAGGATTTTGCTGGGATTGTTCAAAACATATTTGCAATCCTCTCTCCTAAACTTAAGAATTGATGAATTATTGATACAAATACTTGCTTAATGGTTGTCTGTCTTTTACCAGTCAAGTGTCTTTAATGTTTCTTGTGAGCGATAAGATTAAACCAATGTCAATGCTTCTTTGGTCCTAAACATATTCTAAGCTCTTTTGGTTTTTCAAACTTGGTACAATAGATTATATGCAAATTACAAAAGGCATCATGCCCCATGATGGTTGGTTCTTATAATTTATTCACAGAAGAAGAACAAAAGACGAAACTATTGAATGGTCAATACAACTTTTTTTGGGGTTTTTTTTTTTAAAAAAAAAAAAAATTTAATGAGAGATTTTTTCCATGTTGATTGGGTGATTTTCTCTAAAGCAATAATAGGGTAACACTAATGGAGAAGTTGGTTTAGTATCTCTCTATAATTGGATGCTATGTATAACATATTAAATATCACCTATATTTTATGTGCCAGACTTCCTTCTATCCAGTCTTTTCACCTATATTTTATGTGCCAGGTGATGGAAAAGGAAGCAAACCTTCTTAATGACAACCACTTCAAGCCAAATATTATACAATACAAAATCTCAGTGAGGTGGCTAGCACAGTGCCTATGTCTATCGCATGTTTGATTCTATATATAAAGAATAAATCCTATCAATCTATTTATATATGTATGTGCAAGGGAATAGCTATTCAGTCTTATATGTGCTATGGCAATGAATGTTTAGCCCATAGAGAGAAATATGAAAGGATAAAGTGGACTGAAACTTGGTGAGCTAGACCAAGTATCATAGTGGTTGAGCCACCCCTAATTTGTAATATCTTAACACAAATGTCCACAAGCCCAAAATCCAACCACCCTTCATATAGTAATACAAATGTCAACATGCTCCTTTAAGAATGAGCATACATTACCAAAAAAAAGAATTTTCTGTTATATTTTATTTCCTTAGATTGTCTAGACTCTAGAGGCAAATAAATAAAGTTCTCAAAAATAGATTGGTTCCAAATTATTTGATTCAAGAGGTTTGAGTTCCTAATACTTTGAAAGAGTGACTCATATCTCATATTCCCTTTACCTTAGTAGCTCGCAACCTAAATCAAACTGATTAAATACCTCAGGAGACAAAAGCAACTCCTTTTTAATCATAGTGGCAAATATGAAAAATAATTAAACCATGTGAGAGGTGAGTATAGACTATAAACTACTAAAAAAATAAAAGAATTTTATGTTATATTGCATCTCCATAGATTGTTTAAAGGTAAACCAAAATAGATGGGTTCCAAATTTGTTTGATTTAAAAGTTTTGACTTCCCAATATTTTTTATCAAACAAGGCTAATTTCACATTTTGTGATATCACCTGATTTAATAAAATCATCTACAATTTAAAACGTGGGTCTAAAATCATCATTTTTGCACAGTTAAATTATTGTTTTGTTCCTCTTGGACTTATCCATGGCCATGATCACCACTAGCAAACCACATTGTATTCGGGCATTTGCTCTTTGCAAAAATAGTAATTTCTTTGGACTCAAACTATGGATGAGTTTGGCATCAGCTTTAAGCTTTTAGTTTTTATGTACACCTTTTTAAAACCTCACCCTTTTTTTTTCTTTTTTTTTTTCTTTTTTTGCATTTTCTCACTTTTTCAAATTTTTTTAGGGTACAAGTATACTTTTATACACTTTTAGCAAAAAAAAAAATTAGCAAAAATTTAGATAAGTTGTTTCCAAATAGACTCATATCTCTTGCATTCAACATAACTAAGTTTCAAGCCTCTTTATTCAGAACCTGTGCAAACACAATTGGCATTATTTATAGTCTTTAAGCGATGGGGAGAGGTTGAGGAACCAATTGGCATTCATTTGGAGCACTAGTTGTAGTATATTATTATACTACAAGCTTTTGGGCATGGTCTTTGAGTGATGCGTTTGTACAAATCTTGAATTTTATTCTGCCTCCTTATAGTAATTTCCTTTTGGTCATATTCAAATAAACTTTATCTTCCTTTTGAGTTACACTCTCTTCCTTTTTCTCAGACGTGCAAATGAAGGTAGTTTTTGATTCTCTTGTGAAGTCCATTAATAGTATTTTAATATGGTAGGTACCAATCTTTGCCTTTGGCACCAATCTTTGGTACTTTGATAAAGTAAATAATATTAGTATAGCTGTAACATGAAGTATTGCATACACTCTAAAAGGAAAGGAAGCATCACGCATGATTACTGATTATGCCTTGCTTGAGATATATATGGATCATTAGCATTACTCCTAATAAAGAAATCTTGCAAGATGCTTTTGTCCCTTTCTCTTTTTCAGGCCACAAAGCATAAATCTTATATTTATTCTCCTTTTTTTATTATTTAAATCTTCTCAATGTTTATTAAAGTTTTATTGATGTTCATCCTGCACATTGAGTTATAGGGTTGGATTTGTTGGGCTTTTTTTATTCTTGGCTAAAAATCCTGATTGATATTAATTGTATCACTCTCTCCCAATTGATTCTAGTGCACATTTGAAATTAAGGGAATAGTTATAAAGGTTTTACCTTTATTCCAAAACTAGTTAAGGTGATAAGTTATTATTGGAATAATATCATTTTCTCATTAACTCATTGTTAACATCATTTTTATGATACATCAATCACAATAAACAACTTTAATAATTATATTTTTTTAAAATTGTAAAATTTGTTTGGATCTTTTGATTTATCATATGCCAAACTCCTTCAAAATAAGAAGTTAGAAAGGAAGTTAAGTGCATATATAGAAATTGAGCCTTACATTAGCCATCACTGTTTAGCCTAGAGAGTGAGAAACTATATGGGAGGAATAAAGTGGGCTAAAAAACTATATGTGAGTTATCACTAATTTGAAATACCTTATTACAAATGTCCACGGGCCCAAACTTTGACCACCCTTTCTATAATTGGGTGCCTTGAAAGTTCAATATCAAGAATGGCCGACATCTCTTATAAGTCAAAAACTCATTTAATCTCCCTAAGTAAGATAAGGAAAATTTAGCAGTAGGCCCACATGAAATTTCCAAAGTACAATTTTAAGAAAATTTCACCTCAAAATTCATCATATGCAAGAGATAGAACTTTATGTGTGTATAACCTAGTTTTTTTTTTAATGAACAATAAAAAGGGCTCATAAAGCTCGATATCATTGCCCTGGTCCACTTAAACCCGAATTTTATGGCGTGGGACCATCAAAGTTGCTTGGGGCCATCCATGTGGGTACAACATTTTAAACTGAAGCACCATGACTCGAACCACAACCTTCGGACTTGCAAGGGTAATGGTTTAAGGGACTCCTACCATCAGGCTACCACCCTTTGGTGATATAACCTAGTTAGAGATACATAACAAAATCTCATAAATAAATGAAAAAAAAAAAAACATTTTAGCATGGACATGTTTAGAAAAAATAAAAAATAGAAAAAGGAAATGGTAGTAAAAAGTCATGATATGAATAAGTAAGATTAAAAAATATAAAAGATTAGATAAAAGAAAATGAAAAGTATGTAACTTTAAGTTGTTGGCAAGTAAGAATATATTTCTTGCTTGCTTGTGTTTTTGTTCTTTCTTGTTTCCTTTTCTCTTTAGTTGGAGAACGAATTTATTTTTTGATACCATAGGATACACTATATATAGTAGAAGTCATTAATGAGTTCTTCATGACCTTGGTTCTAGCAATATTGAAATTGAGGGTAACTTGGAGGCTTCTCTAGGTGTGTTTTGAAGCCAAAATTGAATTCTTCTTGCTGTAAGTATTAATAGTTGCTTTTGCAAATTTGTTCATATATACGCGTGTTTTTCTATTATTATTCATAAATGGTAAGTTGTTGTGCTTGCTTAAAATTTGTCATATAGATATTAAATGTAGTAAATTTCTATTGCACTTGGAGTATACAATAATTATCCCTTGGATTAATACTATATTTTTGTATCCTCAAACTATAGGCACGTAAATTGAAAGTTATTATTCTAAAAGACTTTCCTCTTTCTTTTTTGTATCCTCAAACTATAGTCACTACTAAATTTTTTGTTGGAAGTTTTGTTTGAATGGCATTGTTGTTTTGAGTTATAGTGACTGACATGACTTAAGTAAAAAGTTGCATAATAGAGAACTAACCATATCAAATATGAAAGAAAACTTAGCTGCACTCCTAACTTGATATATAGAACAATAAAAAACTTAGATTTGGGTTAAAATACTTTTTGATGAATGGTAAGAATTGACATAAACGGAACAAAGTAATCTTATAGAGACATGGTTGGAACATTTGTTGTTAAGGTAATCTTATAATTTACTCTTAACTTTTTAGGTGCATTTCCTTTAAATAAAAAATATATTTAACCAAAGAAAATACAATTTTAAAAAATTAGTCTCTATCTCAATACTTTTAAGTTTAACATTGTCTTCCACTTTTGAGATTGCAAAAAAAAAAAAGCAATGATAAAATCTTTAACTAGAGGAAGTTACAGAGTGTATTGTCTTTATCTTTACAAGAGATGAAGAAATCATCTATCATAACAATTTTTCCCGCAACCATAAAAATATTTCGTCCCCACCCGGGTCTCAACACAATCAGGCCCAAATCCAATTTTCATTCAAAATCCAAACTTCTTTACTTTCTTCTTAGACACAAAATCAAACACCTCATGTGCAAATTAATTGCTACTCTCACTCATGCACAAATTATGTACACACTCCTCCTTTGCAAACATTTGATCCCACCCAAAAGAAGAAGCCTTCAATCTTTTCTTAAATTGAAAATCGGTGTTTCACACGACTATTGTTGGGCTTTGTAGAGTCTAGTTGTGTTTGATCCAGTTGATGATCCGACCCGACCAGAATAGTGTTGCGTGATTTTTAATGGGAGATTTTTTGAGGCTTAGTCCATGGAGCGAAGGCATGAGCAGAAAATTTTTTGGCCCGTTTTGTAGCCCATTGTGTATCCTGTGCGCAGGAGGTAAAAGACGCAGTTTTTTCATTAGGGTTTGGTTGTCGTTGTTGTGGTCATTCTTGAGAGATTGAAACTCTGTAGCTGCACTTTGTATTTTTTCCCTGATAATAGTGAAATCCCTGCAACTCCGTGGACGTAGGCAAATTGCTGAACCACATAAATACTGTCTTGTGCGTGTGATTATTTTTCTTTGGCGTGTGTTTTCTCTATTTTTTTGTTTCTCACAGGTTTAGGAATTCGTGGAAATTCCCTTCAACTATTTCTCTTTCTTTGTTTCTTTTCATCTTTATAGATTTGGATTCCGCTTACTAGCCCTGTTGTATTGAGTCACATTTTTATTCTTCTCTAAACAAATTGGATGTTATTTTGTTTGTGACTCTATGCATGTGATACAAGAAGATGGAGCAACAACAGCTTCTACATTTTTGCCATTCAAAGCATCCCTTGGTCTACCGTCCAGACTACAGAGGTGGAGCTACTTGTTGTGGGTGCCAAGAATCAATTTATGGTCCTAGTTACTGGTGTGAAGAAGGAGGATGCCCTTTGTACATTCATCACAAATCATGTGCAGAACTACCCCTTGGGTTGCACCATCCCTTGCACCCGTTACATCCTCTTATTCTTTTTGACGAAAAAACTGGTTATCTTGAGAAACAAAAGAGCAGATGCCAAGTCTGTAATGAATTTCACGACGAATACACTTATCGCTGTTATCGTTGCAACTTCAACCTCCACATGAAATGTGCTATTTTGCAACTTGAAGCTGAATTCCATGATCACCCATTAACTCCCTTTTGGAGGCAGATCACGTTCACTTGCGACATATGCGGCAAAGAAGACAAGGGTCGGCCCTATCTTTGTGCCACATGCGCTTTTTTTTATTCATAGAAGATGCGCTTCTTTCCCACGTAGGCTCAAGGTTGTACGTCACAAGCATCCCCTCCACATCACCCATTCTTCTCTTGAACTTTGTGAATCCAACTCTCGATTTTGTCAACTCTGTGTTCAAAAGGTGGACACACGCTACGGCCTTTACTATTGCTCCAGATGCAATTTCATTGCCCACCTTAATTGTGCTATAGACGAGAGAAATAGGATGGACATAAATTTTCTAGAGCTTAAAGATAAGGACAACAAAGATGTTGAGCTTGATCAATCTGTTGAGTCAGCAGCAGTAGCTTACAAAGTCAAAAATATCAAAGTGGGGGAGGACGGAATTGAAATAGCCACAGAAATTGAACACTTCAGTCATAAGCATGACTTAAAGCTTACTGATGAGGAGGTTCACAATAACGAAGAAAAATGCGATGGGTGCGTAAGAGCCATTTTCCCTCCTTTTTACAGTTGTGCCAAGTGTAGCTTCTTTCTTCATAAATCTTGTGCTAATTTACCAATGAAAAGGCAACACCCACTTCATTGACACCCACTCACCCTCCTCCCGAAATCCCCTTATACTAGTGAGAAGTTTAGGTGTGATGCATGTGGCCAGTATTGCAATGGCTTTGTCTACACTTGTGTGCCGTGCTACTTTGAAATTGATATTCAATGTAGTTTGATCTCAGACATCTTTACTCACAAAGGTCATAAGCATCGACTTTTCCTCTCCTACACAAGCCTTGCTCAAAGTTGTAGTAGTTGTGGTAATAAAAGAAATCTAGTACTCCGTTGTACCACTTGTGAATTTGCACTCGACTTTAAATGTGCTACACTACCACAAACTGCAAGGTACAAACAACATGAGCACCCCTTCACTCTTAGTTACACAGCTGAAGATGACTCTGGTGAATATTACTGTGATATCTGTGAAGAAGAACGAAACCCAAGCCATTGGTTCTACTACTGTGCAAATTGCACTTATCCTGCACATCCCAAATGTATTCTCAGGGAATCACCATATATCAAGTAACACATATAATGGACAACTTTTTAGAGGTGCTTACACATATTTCTGTCACCCACACCCCCTTACTTTCATTGAGGAAATCGAAAATTACCCTCAATGTAATAGTTCTTGTGAAGAGTTGATTTATCAATGTGCTCAATGTAATTTCAACATGCATAGATATTGTTTATAGAAATAAACAAACATGGTTTTAATTTCTATTTATACTTGACCTGTCCATAGGATTTCTAGTATGTGAAATTTGTCAAATAAAATTGCAGTAGTTCCTTTTAATGCTTTTTCTTGACATCATGTCTCAGATGGGACATAAATACTTTGAACCAAGTCATGGTTGTTCACATCTAGTAGTACCATGCCTTGTGCTCATCTGTTAGAAACAAGAAGCTTCTAGATAATAGGAATTTTGCAACTTATAATGTTTATGCTACATTGTTTAGTAATGGTATTTGGAGCTTTGTGTAAAGCATTGAGTTTAGGGATGATGAATAAATACTAGAACTGAAAGACAAGCCACAAGTATTTCTAATCCGTTATGTATGTCTACTTTTTTTTTTCCTCTCTTTTCTGTTTCTAAGCAATTCAAACTACATTCATTTTTCTTGAGCTCATAATAAATTATCTATGTTCTCTTCTTGTGCATTAGCCATTAGGTGAGTGCCCATTGTTTTGAAGAGGGAAAGTGCAATTAGGTGCAAAACATGAATGCAAAGATTCAACAACATTACAGGTTATTACATATTTACATGTTTATTAACATCTTTTATGTCATTAATTGTAGTAGTATTATTATTATTATTACTAGTCATAGACCCATGCATTGTGCGAGATAATTTTTTTTAGGGTAATCTTATTAAATATATTTGGAGTAATAAGTAATAACACTCTCCCATTTTGTTTATATTAATATATTTTAAATTTATTTAAGAATCTGTTTATAAATGTTTAACCATGGTTAGTAAAGACATTACTCATAACTTTAGAATTAAAATACAAATTTATAAGATACCAAAACATTTGAAATGACAAATCTCTCCATAACTCATTGGGAAAAGAAAAGGGAAAAAAGAAGAAGCAAAAGACATTACTTAATATTTTGAAATACACTTTAATTTAAAATTTTAAAATAAGAGAATTTAATTTTAAAATTAAGGATAATTTTGGAACCTACCTTAAGCACAAGCAAGTTAGTCCACAATATTTTAATATTAATTTAACAAAGTTTGGTCAAGCAAATGTAAAGGGTGAAAATATTTTTTTCCTTTCAAGTTTGGGATAAAGTGTCATTTCTTCAAATCTCAAGGAAGGAGAATGTAATTACTCCTATATTATTATTATTATTGTTGTTGTTGTTGTTGTTGTTGTAGTTAATAATTGATTTTTCATTTTCTTTTAAGTTAATAAAAACCTTACATATACTTTTTTTATTTATTTATAGAATATCCATTTTTTTAACCTTTACATATCTTTTTCTTAATGTGAATCTTTACATATACCTTAAGTAAACTCTATATATTCTACTTCTTTAGATGTGTAAAATCATAGACTACTACTTCATAATAATAGTAGCTAATTAGTTTTATCACTTTTTTTCATAATTTCATTTATAACATTTTTTACTATTATTATATATTTACTGTCTAATGATTTTTGTAAGTGCACAGATCAAACTAACCCAGAGTTCGTTCTATGGGCCAGCCCAATAAGCCTTGAACAATAAATTTATTAAGAGTGGATGCTTAGTCTAGGTTTTTGACGCAATGGTAAACACAAAAGTTGGACTGAACCATGTAATTCATGCACTGATCTTATATAAAGGTGTGGTATTAAGTGGAATACATTAGTGCCGAAGACAGTTCTTCATGCTCCTTTTATAAATTCTCTCTTTCTCTTTTTCCCTCTCCTGTTTTTCACCAACCTCCCCTTCTCTCTCGTCTTCCCTTTCCTTTTATAGACCTGACTTTCTCCTTCCACGTGTAATCCATGTGTTTCCTTTTTAGATACTTGTCCCATCATTCCTTTTTGCTCAGGTCTCTGGTGGTGAAGATAAGGTTGAAACCCAACGTTCAGGCGCCACTTCTTCATTAATGCGGCCAGAGAAGCAGGTGTAGAGCCTTAAATGCGGTGATAGCAGCTTTTTCCTTGGTCATAGCCTATTCCTTCCCTTTATTCTTTATTCTCATTTCCTTAATTCCAGCATCAAAAGCCTTCATCACGGGCGTTGTCGAACTGCTAGATCATTCACATAGTCCTTGGCAACGCCTTGCCGAGGACTGGGTTGTCCTCGGACGTCATATTTCTTGGTGTTTTGGACATGCATGATACCCCTTTTTCTCACGTGACTTTATAGGTTGGACTGATTATGTCCTCGGATCATTTCAAGATGTAGAGTTGGGCTTCTTTCATTGTGAGAGCCTTTGGGCCGGCCCACTGTGTGTACTTCTGGCCCATTGGTACTACATTAGCCCCTCGAAGCCCTTAATTCTATCTCATTAGTAGAAGTGAGGGCTTCGATATACACGCGCGGAATGACCCCCTCCTGGCGTTTCAGTCTGTAAGCGGTGCTTCAATTAAATATTGGCGGCTCCCTATTCCCCACGTCCAACCGTGCGATGCTCATCCAACGGGTGGGCGTATTCCAAGGGGAAATAAGCGGGAGATTTGCTGCTTTACGCCTTCCCACGAAATAAGTATTGCCATTTCAAGGGTTTCTGTTCATTTCAGACTCTGTACACCAAACTTAACTTTTCCTGCAATCTGCACGCGTCTTCACACCCTTCATTCCTAAGCCGAGGTGACGTTGTTGTTTAAAAGTAAGTTCTCCAACCTTCTGTTTTCATTATCGCTGTTCTCTCTTTTGATTATCCCCCTTCTTCGGTCCTCGGCCATTTAGATCTTCCAATTTCGTTATAGTGTTTACTCCCTAGTTTTAGGAAATGGGTAGGTTCGCATCGTTAGTGGATGCCCCTGAGAGGATAGAAGCCTTTAAAGCCAAGTATGAGATCCCACCCGGAGTGTCCGTTAGGTACTGTAAGACGGAAGAGTGGCTCACCAAGAGAAAAACCGGTGAGGTAGCGATTCCCATGATAGCGTTTATAGAGGGAGGGATGAGAATTCCTATGATGCCCATTACCATGAACTATCTTAGAACCGCTAGGTTGTCCCCCACACAGTGCGCTCCAAATATGTTTAGGATCTTGGGTGCGGTAGACGCCCTGAACGAGAGACTAGGGTTAGGTCTTACTCACCACGAGGTGAATTGGGTGTATACCCTTCACCGTTTGAGAGGGCATACTTACTACCTGAAGTCTAGACACCCGGAAGTCAGATTGATCCAATGCCTTCCCCACTCCAACAAGGGTTTGGACAAGGACTTCCTTATATTGTCCGGGGAGTGGCATGACGGCCTCCACTGTCCGACAACGGAGGGGGAACCTGGTGAGTCCTCGCGTAGCGTCAACCTCAATCACTGATAAATTTACTGTTTCTTTTGTTGGTCATGTTTTTCCCTACTTGGCTTGTACTAATCTGTTTTTCGAAACACACGTGCAGATCGTCGTGCGCTTGCGCCTCGTGCCAATCTCGTCAACTTCGATCGTTTGAACAAGATCTTAAAGGCCGAGGTGTTCGTGCACTCCGACGGTCAGCTTCGCGCCGCCCACCGCATTCTCGGATACACACCCATCTCCAACGCCTTTCAAGAAACCAAGTGTGTCATCAAGGAGAAAGATCCACGGCTTCCGAGGATAAGTGTAGCGGTCGAGGGCTTTCTGCTACCTCCTGGCGCTCCAATCCCTCAAGGCGTTCTAATGACCGAGCCTGTCAGGGTTGTTCCAGGAGCCTCTCATCTTGCGACTTCCTCGGCCCAGCCCTCGTTGGGTGAAGGTTCTTCTTCCCAGCCAATCATAAGGGAAGAAGAAGAAAAAGAAGAGGAAGAAGAAGAAAAAGAAAAAGAAAAAGAAGAAGAGGAAATTGTTGAGCTCTCGGATTCAGACGAGGGATCCGAAGCTTTTGATCAGCTCTATCCACCTAGGTATCCATCACCGGTCGTCGACTCCCCTTCCTTTACATCTTCAGACGAGGACGTCCAACCCATGATCAGAATGGGAATTCAACGACGACCCAAACCTAGTTTGAAGGACGTTCTAGAAGGGCAAGTTGGAGCGCAAGATCCTACAAAGGCACCTCCGGAGAAGGCCAAGGATAAGGGTACCGACAAGCTACCGCCCGTAAGGGTTATTCTTCCGCCTTCCCCTCGAATTCAACATCCAGACCCGGCTGACCACAAAAGGAAAAGGGATCAGCCAAAGGGGAAAGAGATAGCCGAGGGGGGTAAGGACATCCCTAGTAAGGAGATGGAGCAAGAGAGGGGAGGCAAGCATGCTAGCCATGTCCACCCGAGGCCGGAGAGACGAAATGACCCTCCAATAGCCTTCCATGCGCCCATTTGGGCTCCTCAGATGCATGTAGACGATCAGGCGGTCACCGCTGACGCATCCATCAGGGGATCCGACGAGGGTACAGCTGCCTGTATCGCCGACGCGTTGGAGCAGGCGCTGCTATTGCCTGAGGATATGGGAGAGCTGCGTAGGATGAGGGATCATAATGTCTTTATGATCCTTAAAAAAGAGTTAGCTATGGTAAGGATTTAAAATGGTCGTTCCTCGGCACTTGTGCTTTTCTTTATTGCATTTGCTGTTGTTATTATTTATTACTATTATTCTTTTTCTGTTCAATATGTAGTATGCCACTTGCTAACAATGCTTGTATGTAGGCTGTCCAATCTGCCCATAGGGCGGAGGAGATCGCTGCTAACTCCTACAAAGCGCTAAGGGACAAGGAGATAAGGCTGGATCACACCAGGAAGATATTGGAACTTAAGGAGAAGAAGCTCCAAGAGGTGACCACCAGCCTAGGCAAGGCGGCGAGTGAGAGGTCAGGACTGGAGGCCGAACTAAAGAACACCACCAGGCAAGCCGAGGATCAGAGGCTGCAGCTCAAGCGCGCCAATGAAGATCTTGCCTCGGCCAGGACGCTGGTAGAAGGCCTGGCGAAAGATCTTACGGCATTCGAGGAGGCAAAGGAGAAGGCCCTTAAGGCCAAGGAAGAAGCACTTGCCAAGGCACAAGCAGCCGAGGCAATGGTGGACGAGGCTGAGCAGAGCGGCTATGACATGGGCGTGGCAGAAACCACGGAGACCTTCAAAGCCCAAGTACCGGGGGTTTGTAGGGACTACTGCCTCTAGGTGTAGAGGGAAGCTCTCTCCCAAGCCGGAGTTGATGCTTCTTCTCCCCTATGGAAGGTGGAGAACGCCTACATCCCCCCTGCTATCCGCGTGGCTGCCTCTAGCTCAGCCAAGGATGATTCCTCTCTTTCTTCAGCTGGGATGCAAACGGAGGAGAGTGCTGCCGAAGACGCTGCCCCTACTGCCCAGGTTAAAGATGCACTGCCTCCTTCTGCCCCCAAGGAGTTGCCCATCAACCCCGAGGTTAGTGGGACTATGGAGCTAGTCTTAGCGACTTTGCCCATAAAGCCTAAGGAGACGGTTGAGGGATCTTCGGCCTCTGTGGTGCCTCTTGCTGATCCGAAAGACCAGACCCAACCCAAGCCATAATTATTCGTGCCTTAGCTACTTCCTGTTCTTTTCCTTTTCTCGTATTTGCCTTTGTAGTTTTAGTTCCTATTTTCGGTTTCTTACCTTCTTTTCTTTGTAACTAAGCAGATTTGGTTATGTGTGTATTGATAAATCTTTCGTTCAATGAAAAGGGTTCCCAGTTTAAACTAATATTGTGTGTTATGTTTGATGTTGATATCTTATTTCGTTGTTATTCATATAATATGGCGGTAATACAGCTTGTATTCACAGCATGTACTTATGATTTTCTGCCTTTAGTCAAGGAAATTTATGCAACTCATATACGTGCAAGCGCTTTAAGTGATTTTTTGCCTTTAGGACTTGCTTAACAGCTATTTTCATGACAACATGTTAAAGAGGAACGTAATGACACATTTCACATTTGAACTAACAGTACCTCAAGATTTGCGCTTAGTACTTAACAACAGTTAAAGACACGTTCACTTAGTAATTTCAACGTTGTTTTTATATCACGGGAAAGGATCTGAGGCAATCCTCACTTCTTCACTTTAAACTAAGATAGAGGATCTGATGATCCGGCGTAACCTTAATTAAACTTTGAATAAGGTAGAGGATCCGAGGACCCGGCGTAACCTCATTTTTTGTTTTAAATTAAGATAGAGGATCTGATGATCCGGCGTAACCTTAATTAAACTTTGAATAAGGTAGAGGATCCGAGGACCCGGCGTAACCTCATTTTTTGTTTTAAATTAAGATAGAGGATCTGATGATCCGGCGTAACCTTAATTAAACTTTGAATAAGGTAGAGGATCCGAGGACCCGGCGTAACCTCATTTTTTGTTTTAAATTAAGATAGAGGATCTGATGATCCGGCGTAACCTTAATTAAACTTTGAATAAGGTAGAGGATCCGAGGACCCAGCGTAACCTCATGCACAACAGAATTAATGGAAGAGAAATGATAGGAATAAAATGACAAAAAGCGCTTTACATTAATAATAATACCGTCTTAAATTACTTACATTCCAGGGGTGGGGTACAACTTTTCCATCTAAGTCTGCCAGGTAATAAGCTCCTATTCCAACTATCGCCGTGATGTGATACGGTCCTTCCCAATTAGGTCCGAGCTTTCCCCATGCTGGATTTTTGGTGTTGCCCACCACTTTCCTCAGCACTAAGTCCCCGAGAAGAAGAGGTCTTGAGTTTACATTGGAATCATATCCCTGCTTCAGTTTTTGTTGGTAGTAGGCCAAACGAATCATGGCAACCTCTCTCCTTTCCTCAATCAGGTCTAGGCCCCTTTCTAGCAGTCTATCATTGCTTTCCGGAGTAAAGGAGCTGGTCCTCATTGTTGGAAAACCAGCCTCCAAAGGAATAACAGCCTCGGCGCCATAAGTCATCGAGAATGACGTCTCTCCCGTTGACCGGCGGGGTGTGGTCCGGTACGTCCACAGGACATAGGGCAGCTCCTCCACCCATCTCCCTTTGGCATCCTCCAGCCTCTTCTTCAGCCCATTCACTATAACTTTGTTAATAGCCTCGGCCTGCCCATTTCCTTGCGGATAAGCCGGAGTGGAGTATCTATTGGTTATGCCGAGGCCACAACAATATCGTCTGAACGCCTTGCTGTCAAACTGCAAACCATTATCGGAGATGAGGGTATGAGGAATATCGAATCGAGTGACGATATTCTTCCATACGAATTTCTTCACATCAACATCCCTGATGTTTGCCAAGGGCTCGGCCTCTACCCACTTAGTAAAATAGTCAGTGCCGACAAGCAAATATCTTTAGTTCCCAGGCGCCTTTGGGAAAGGACCCACAATGTCTAAACCCCACTGTGCAAAAGGCCAGGGACTCGTCAGAGGATTGAGCACACCTCCAGGCTGGTGGATGTTTGGTGCGAATCTTTGACATTGATCGCACTTTTGCACATAACTCTGAGCTTCTCGCTGCATGTTCGGCCACCAATACCCCTGTGTTAGGGCTCTGTGAGCCAAAGACCTTCCTCCCGTATGACTTCCACAGATTCCTTCATGTAACTCTTCCAAAAGTAGCTGTGTCGCTTCAGGGTGCATGCATAACAGGTACGGGCCGGAGAAAGATCGTTTATAGAGCTTATGATCCTCGGCCAACCAGAATCGGGAGGCTTTTCTTCGTATCTTGTCTGCCTCGACTTTCTCCTCGGGTAGAACATCATCTTTTAGGAAGGATATAATGGGGTCCATCCAGCTAGGCCCCACTCTAATCTGGTGCACATGGATAAGACTTCCAATCATTTTCGAGGGTTTAGGTAAGTCCTCAACTAGGACAATCCGAGGTAGTCCCTGTGCTGACGACGTGGCAAGAGTTGCTAGGGAATCAGCATGCGTGTTGCCGCTTCTAGGGACATGGGACAAAGTAAAGGATTCGAACTTGCGTTGTGTAGCTTTGACTTGATTCAAATAGTCCTGCATCCTCGGATCTCTGGCCTCCACCTTTCCATCTACTTGGCCCACAACTAGTTGTGAGTCTGAGAACACTTGCACGATCTTTCCCCCCAACTTATGGACCATGTCCATCCCTTTCAACAAGGCTTCATACTCGGCCTCATTATTAGTAGCTGAGAATCCCAGCCTTAAGGACTTCTCCAGTGTGAGGCCTTCTGGGGTCGTAATTACTACACCCACCCCGGATCCTCTTTGATTGGCAGCCCCATCAACGTAGACAATCCACCCCGCGTGACCTCCGCATGCGACCATACCAACTGATTTTTCATCAATGTCCCCGTCGACCACATTATTCTCCATTGTGGGTTCAGTAAATTCTGCGACAAGATCAGCCAATACCTGACCCTTTATTGCCGTGCGGGGCATGTACTTGATATCAAAAGAGCCCAAGATGGTTCCCCATTTTGCAATCCTGCTTGTATAATCCGCACTCCGTAGTATGGCTTTGAGGGGGAGCTGAGTCAGAATGATGACCGTATGGGACTGAAAATAATGGGGGAGCTTACGTGTACCATGCACCACGGCAAGGATTGCCTTTTCTAATGGTGGATAACGTACTTCGGCTTCATGCAAGGACTTGCTCACGTAGTAAACTGGCTTTTGTACATCCCCTTCGACCCTTATTAGCACCAGACTAACGGCGTGGGCTGCCACTGCGATATATGCAAACAGGACCTTGTCGACTTCGGGTCGAGACATTATAGGAGGATGAGCAAGATACTCTTTAAGTTGCTGAAAAGCCACGGCACACTCTTCTGTCCATTCGAACCCCTTCCATTTGTTTAACAATTGGAAAAATGGCCTGCACCGATCAGCAGATCTTGAGATAAATCGGTTGAGGGCAGCCGTCATCCCGGTCAACTTCTGCACTTCCTTTGGATTCCGAGGTGGCTGTAAATTGTTGATGGCCTTGACCTGAGCGGGGTTGACCTCAATTCCTCTATGCGTCACCATGTAACCCAAAAATTTGCCAGATCCAACGCCAAAGGAACATTTGGATGCGTTGAGGCGTAATTTATGCTTCCTCAGTGTTTGGAAGGTGTCGTTGAGGTCTGATATGTGAGCCGAGACAATTTTACTCTTAACCACCATGTCGTCTACGTACACCTCAACCGTCTTTCCGAGTTGCGGCTCAAACATCCGCGTCATCATTCTTTGATAGGTAGCCCCAGCATTCTTCAAGCTGAAGGGCATCACCTTATAGTGGTAGTTCCCTATGGGTGTAACAAAAGCTGTCTTTTCCTAGTCTTCTGGAGCTAAGGGTATTTGATGGTAACCTTGGAAAGCATCCAGAAAGCTCATCCGAAGATGCCCTACAGTAGCATCCACCAACTGATCTATGTGGGGCATTGGAAATGAATCTTTTGGGCAAGCCTTATTCAAGTCTGTAAAGTCCACACATACCCTCCATTTTCCATTCTTCTTTTTTACCACTACCGTATGGGCTAACCACTCTGGGTAGAACACTTCCTTAATGGCCCCTGCCTTCTTGAGTTTTAGCACCTCTTCTTTAACGGCATCGGCGTGCTCTTTAGATGAACGCCGAGGTGGTTGCCTTCGTGGCACTGCGGCCGGATTAACATTGAGGTGATGACAAATAAACTCCGGATTGACTCCTGGTGCTTCGTAAGCATCCCATGCAAACACATCGATGTTTCGCTTCAAAAATGTGACCAGATCTTCCTTCTCTTGTGGGGGCAGTTGACTTCCTACCTGGAAGAACTTCTCCGTATCATCTGCGATAACCACTTTCTCCAAATCCTCAGAGCCTGGCCATTGAAACAAAGTTTTCTAAACTTTGTATCATCTATAGCTTAGATGAGCACTCTTTTGCACAACTAAGCGAGTGAGCTTTGTAGCTCTTTGTTTGTGATGAGTAAGGTTAAGTAATCTCTTCTTCTTAACACTCGTATCACTCTTTTTGACGGGTTGAACTAGAAAATCCTAAGAGAAAGGCATAAATAACCATCTCACCACTGTTACTTGCCAATCATAATATGACATCCGTATGCTTCGGCATAGCAAAAGTGCAATGTCATAAGACACCTGTATGCTTCGGCATAGCAAAAGTGCAGTGTCAAAAGCTTAACATAATTGGGTATTTCTTTTCTTTCTCTTGTATGCCCATGCATGATATACTTGTTAAAAGAAAATATGCAACGAAATAAAAAGCAAAAAGATTAAAAATGCTTTAAAATATGGTTGCAAGCGTGTTTTCTAAGAGATGTGGGAGTTATAGGATGTACCTCAAAGGTGATAGTCCCCATCAAACAGTTATGATTGTGTGTGAGTTAAAGTGATTTTCTCATATCTCAAATCGTCATGACATTGAGACACTTATGCAATCTTGCGATGTTTTCACACACAACACGCAATACTCTTTGCTATTCTTGATACATGTGCAGGTACAATGTGATTTGGCCATCACAAGGTTTACATGCGTTAATGTATGATAACTAAACTGTCATAACTTGTTTTTGAAACATAAAATTGGTTAGACTTGTTTAGTGTGTGTGTGCGTGTTTTGAGATACATGTGCATCATATTTCTTGTTGAGAGATGATTTTGAGAGCTTAATGTGTTGATTGTATCTTTGGTTGAGCTGCATGCATGATTGCGTTCATGTCTGTGTTTTTCTTCTTTTGAAAAACTGCTTTGAAAGGCATCTCGACACCTCCTCGATACCTCTCGATACATAGCTATCTGTCGAGATCCTCAGACTCTTTCTTATCGCAGTCTCGACAGATACCTCGATAGCATCTGGATCGATCGAGAAACTTTCTGTTTGCTCGATAGCTCCTCGATAGCTGCTGGATCGATCGAGGTTCCCACTTGCTTGTTTCTTCTCCCTCGATAGCTGACCTCAATAGCTGCATCTGTCCACGTGCTTTTCTCGATAGCTTCCCTCGACAGCTACCTCGACAGCTCTCGACACCTTCAGCTGTCGAGAATTACTGATGCTCTATAAAAGGGTCCTTCGCGATTTTTCAGGTCATTCTCTCGATCTCTCTCGCTCGAAAACTCTCTGATCTCTCTCCAAAACTTTTCCCTCTCCTTCCAAACCTCTCTCAAGGCTTTCTCAAGTGATTCTTCGTGATTCTTCATCATTTGGTAAGCATTTTATCCCTCATTTTCATGCATTGCATTGTTTTAAAACCCTAGGT
Source organism: Castanopsis chinensis (assembly GCA_032878915.1). Lineage (NCBI taxonomy): Eukaryota > Viridiplantae > Streptophyta > Magnoliopsida > Fagales > Fagaceae > Castanopsis > Castanopsis chinensis. Next base: position 3,740,142 of record JAVQMG010000099.1, on the reverse strand, counting down.
TTGTGTTTTTGAAAAATTTTTGGGAGTTTGCAAAATTGTTGGGGTTTTCTTGAAATTTTTGGGTTGGTTTTCTAGTTTTAATCTTCAAAACCACATGCATTGCATCACATTAGCATTCTAATTGTATTTTCATGCATTTAGATGTGTGCAAATCTATTGTGTGCTGTTAGGTTTGGATTGGGCTGAGCCCATGATGTTTTTGAGTTGCATGTCACATGCTCATGCATTTTCATGCATACGTTCTTTTCATTTCAATATTTCATTCTGCCAATATTGATTTGTTTGGGACTTTTCTGTTTGTCTCTTCTTTCCCCCTCTTCTATGGTTGCGTTAGTAGCGTCTATGGCTCCTAAACGTAAGTCCATTCCGTCCCAGAACCCTCTGCATTCTAAGGGACAATCTTCTTCTGACTCTACCCCTATCTCTGTCCGGTTCCGTGATGAGAAAGCCCATAAGGACTTCTCGGAGAACTTTTCTAAACGCGGTGTTCATTCGGAACGCCACGTCGTCCTGGCAGACTTTGCCGACGCTGACCTACCCGATGTCATTCACACTCGGGGTTGGGAGTCACTGTGTGACGTCCCGGTCACATCTCCTCTCGTGTTGATTCAGGAGTTTTACTCCAACATCCACGGGATAGATTCTTCAGTACCTTCTTTCTATTCTTGCGTTAGAGGTACGCGCTTCTGTGTCACCCCAGAGCTAGTCTCTGAGGTTCTCCATGTTCCTAGGGTGGATCATCCCGATTACCCTAGCTGTGAGCGTCTCTGGACTGTGTCCAAAGACGAGATGATCTCGGCGTTCTGTGAACGTCCTACCTCTTGGGGAGATCACATGTACACACCATGTAAACCTTTTGCTAAAGGTCCTAGATTCCTTAACATGGTGATGACTTTTGTTTTGCACCCACTCTCTCACTACAACTCGATCACAGAGCCTCGTGCTCGGTTCTTGTTGTCCCTCCTTGAGGATCTCTCTATAGACTTTCCTTCCCACTTCATCTTTTCTATCATAGATGTCTATAGAGATACGGCCACCCGTGATAAGCTCATTTTCCCTTCCGCTATCACGAGGATCATGAGTCGTTTTTCCATTCCCTTCCCCTCGTCCGATCACTACCATGTCATGTCTGCCATAGACGCCGCTACCGTAAAACGTAGCGAGGCACAGTTCCGATCGCGACAGCCGGATGCTGCCACTCCTTCCACTCGTCCGACCACCTCTAGATCAGCTCGTGCGTCTGCTTCTTCCTCCTCTAGCGACGTCACGTTAGGAGACATCATGGCGCAGCTACAGCGCATGGATGCTCGCCTCGATACTCTCTCCACAGAGTTGTATCAGGTGAATGTCCGTGTTGGTCGCATCGCCAGGCGACAGGCGACCATGGGCGGCTTTGCCTCAGAGGTTTCTCCTCCGCCACCTCATGTGTCGACTGAGACTGAGGGTGATGATGATGGCGATGATGATGATGCTTCCGACGATGATGATAATGGAGATGCTAGCTCATCGGATGAGATGTCTACTTGACACTCTACCCTTTGTCACTCGTGACAAAAAGGGGGAGTAGTTTTGTATGAGAGTAGTCATACTTAGGGGGAGTGTTAGCATAGGACATTTTTGTTAGGGGGAGTGTGGATTGAGGGATGTAGTGAGGTGATCTATGTATTTTTTCTTTTCTTATCTTTTAGAGATACATTGATCATGTACTTACATACATTGTACTTATTCTCTTTCTCTATATGATGATGTACGTTTTCTTTTTCACCTACCTCTACATGTGTTGTTTCTTTTCTGTCTTCATACACATGTTTCTTTACTTGTATGCAATCTATTATTTCTGTTTTACACAAAGATGCCTTGACGAGTTTTGTTTACAAGTGTTTCAGAAATACAGGTTGTCAAAGTCTTCTTGCCATAAACTCTCTTCTTGCAAAGTTTTTCAAGAGTTTGTGTTAGGATAGATTTTATTGTATGTAACAAGTGAATATGAGTTGAGTGATTTATAACTTCTCTCATATCTTCATTTGTGTGTTGTGGTTTTGTCACGGATTGCCAAAGGGGGAGATTGTTAGGACATATGTAGTTGTTCAAGCTTGTGAACATATGTCGCTATTTTATGTAATTGGCTTATCCTTAGACAAAACGCACTTTACTTGTAATTGGGTAGATCTAGGATGTGTTAAACACTTCAAGAAACAGTGGTTCAAGATTAAGTGTTGAAGCCGTCAAAGTCTGTCCAAGATACAAGCAAGGAAGTGCAACATTTTAAAGCTCGATAGATACCTCGACAGATACATCTATTGAGATTTAAAGAAGCTGTTAAGCCCGAGCCTCGACAGCTGTCTCGACACCTCTCGACACCTCTATCTGTCGAGAATTAAAGAAAACAGATTTCCAGGTCTGTTTCAAGTCCAATCCGTGTGTGTGTCTTTGGGACTTCTTTTCTCCTAACCCTAGACATATAAAAGGATTATTTTAAGGGCCGTAAAAGTGTGCAACAAGCAGAAATCACAAGATACAAGTTGCTTCGTCTCTTTCATGCAAATTGTGATCTGTGAGGAAAAGTTCGTGCCCTAGTTCATCTCTGATGATTTGAAGAACTTTGCAGCCAACATTCTTTCTTCCTCAAGTTGGTGAGTGAGTCACGTACTTGGATTCGTGCAAAGGAGTAAGACGCGTACTGGGATCCGCACATCACATTGGTTAGTCATGTACTGGGAGCCGTGCATTAAACTGGAGAAATTGTCACTACAGAACAAGTCCAATTGGGTATTGGGGTAAGAGTTCAACTGTAGGTTGGTGAGGTATTGGGATTCCTTACTTGTAACTTCTTGTTGTGATAATAGTGGAGTTTCGGGAGTGGTGACCTTAAATCACCCGGTGGGGTTTTTGCCTTAGGGTTTTCCCCATTCGTGAACAAATCACCGTGTTATTTATTTTCCGCTGCATATTTTAGTTTGGTGATTTGTTTGTGCCGCCACGTGATATTATCTGTTAATTTGATTAATTAATAACTGGGCTAATTTAATTGATCTAAATTATCACAAGGGGTCAACGCGTTTGTGGCCTGTCACATTATTCTAGTAGGGAAAGACCCAGTCCGACCTGGCGCTGCAAAGATGACATTGATCATGCCCAATGGAGGTCTTACATTGTTACTGCCTTGGTTCATAAAGCCAAATTGGGTGCCTTGTTCATCAGATCGATTCACGAATTGTCTTAATTTCCCTTCTTTGACCAGCTGATCCAGGTAATTCCACAAGTTCCTGCAATTCTCTGTGGTGTGGCCTTTATCCTGATGATAATTGCAATAGAGGTTCTGATTACGTTTTGAAGGGTCTCCTATCATCTTACTGGGCCATTTAAAATACGGTTCTCGGAAAATCCTTTCCAACACTTGCTGTACCGGCTCACGAAATATGGCATTCACTGTCTGGGGCGGGGCCGACCTAGTTTGGCTAGTGAAATCTCTCCGCGGCCATTTGCTACCGTATCTCTCCGCCTTGAAGTCCCTACTCTCCTGGGGGACAGTTTTCATTTTCCCTTTACTCTGCTGCTGATCCTCCTCAGCCCTCTTATACTCGTCGATACGATCCATGAGCCGACGGACTGTTTTTACCGGCTTCTTGGTCAAAGACTTTCTTAGATCGTGCTCAACTGGAAGACCAACCTTAAAGGTATTGACTGCTACCTCATCGAAATCACCATCTATCTCGTTAAACGCTTCCCAGTATCTGTCCGAGTAGGTTTTCAACGTCTCGCCCTCTCTCATGGCCATGGATAGTAACGAGTCTAGAGGCCGAGGTACTCTACTACACGTAACAAAACGAGACCCAAATGCCATTGTCAGATCCATGTATGAATCAATAGAATTTACCTTTAAGCCGTTGAACCATCTTATCGCAACGGGCCCTAAGCTTGAGGGAAAGACCTTACACATCAAGGTTTCATTCTGTGAATAAACCGCCATGCGTTGATTAAAATGGCTTACATGCTCCACTGGGTCTGTTTTGCCATTATAAACGGTGAAGTTTGGCTGCGTGAACCGACGGGGTAGTTTCCCCCTTTCAATACGATGTGTGAAGGGTGATTTGGAGAGCTGGAGCAGTGCCTTCCCCATGGCGTCGCTGCCCGAGCTTCTGTGGGTCGTCCTTCTACTTCTTCTGTCATGAATACTTTCCTCTTGATACGAGAAAGTTTCTGTGGGGGGGTCCTCGACCTTGGTCTGTAGTCACTATTCTGAGAGTCATCTGATGAGGGGTCGGATATGGAAGGCGTCCGTTTCCGCTCGGCACGTCGATGCTTCCTTTTCAGCTGGTCAATCTCTCTCTGCATGACCCTTGTGTTATCTTCTCTAGAGCCCCTGCTTCTGCCTTGCGGGCAACCACCAACTGTTCGTCCCGAGTGTACACTGCCCTCTCAACCTCCCATTTGCTCTAACTGTTGTTGCGGATCCTCGTGTTGAGATCCTAAAGACTCTATATGGTCTGGATTCACATCCGCCATCACGTTATCTGCGCAAAAACTCAAGAATCCCTACAGACGGCGCCAATTGTAAGTGCACAGATCAAACTAACCCAGAGTTCGTTCTATGGGCCAGCCCAATAAGCCTTGAACAATAAATTTATTGAGAGTGGATGCTTAGTCTAGGTTTTTGACGCAATGGATAACACAAAAGTTGGACTGAACCATGTAATTCATGCACTGATCTTATATAAAGGTGTGGTATTAAGTGGAATACATTAGTGCCGAAGACAGTTCTTCATGCTCCTTTTATAAATTCTCTCTTTCTCTTTTTCCCTCTCCTGTTTTTCACCAACCTCCCCTTCTCTCTCGTCTTCCCTTTCCTTTTATAGACCTGACTTTCTCCTTCCACGTGTAATCCATGTGTTTCCTTTTTAGATACTTGTCTCATCATTCCTTTTTGCTCAGGTCTCTGGTGGTGAAGATAAGGTTGAAACCCAACGTTCAGGCGTCACTTCTTCATTAATGCGGCCAGAGAAGCAGGTGTAGAGCCTTAAATGCGGTAATAGCAGCTTTTTCCTTGGTCATAGCCTATTCCTTCCCTTTATTCTTTATTCTCGTTTCCTTAATTCCAGCATCAAAAGCCTTCATCACGGGCGTTGTCGAACTGCTAGATCATTCACATAGTCCTCGGCAACGCCTTGCCGAGGACTGGGTTGTCCTCGGACGTCATATTTCTTGGTGTTTTGGACATGCATGATACCCCTTTTTCTCACGTGACTTTATAGGTTGGACTGATTATGTCCTCGGATGATTTCAAGATGTAGAGTTGGGCTTCTTTCATTGTGAGAGCCTTTGGGCCGGCCCACTGTGTGTACTTCTGGCCCATTGGTACTACAATTTTCATAATAGAGGTGGTAAAGGAGATGTAGCATTGTTTATTAGATTTTTAAATGTAATTGTGTATGAAGATTACATATATATATATATATATATATATAAAGTTAAATGAAATGTCAAAAAAGAGATTTTAAAATTTTCTAACTTTATTTCTTATGTAATTTCTATTATTACATGAGAACATCTCCTTTTAGTTATGAATTAGAGTTTGATTAGTTTTAAGTTTAAATTTATTGCTATGATTGTGTATAATTATTGATTATTGATTCAATTTTTTATGTGAATATAACAGTTGATTTTATTACACTGTAAAGTTTTTAATGTTCTCCATATGGGTCATATTTATTTTTTATTTTTACTTCTCCTTACAACCTCTTTGTTTTCCAATTAATAGTTACTAATTGACATTTGATTTTTTTTACCATCTCTCTCTCTCTCTCTCTCTCTCTCTCCATAGGCAACCTACTGTTTTCCAAAATTTGATGATGATTTTATTGCATTAAATATGCATTGTAGTTTTTTTTTTTCATTTAATTTTGCTACCCTTAAGTTAGTATATCCATAACTATTAGTTTCTTTATATTATATTTGGTTTGATATCCTCTTTTTTTTTTTTTTTTAATTTAGTGTTTCCCAATTGGCATTTATTTTGTATTATATTTTTTCTTTGATGTATTGGGTTTGAGAGTGAGTGTGTCCCTAGTATTACTCCACTTTATGAGGACACTTTTATTTATTGAATTTAAGTAAAATTTTAAAATTTTAATTTTTTAAAAATAAAAAGTAGAGAAAATATAAATAATTTAATGATATGAAAGATGTGGGGAGATGAATAGTGATATCAAGATAGAAGGTAGTGGGGAGATAAAAAGATAAAGGTAAGGAAAAAGCTTGGACAAAGTGTAAATGTAAAAAAAAAAAAAAAAAAAAAAAAAAAAAAAGGAGAACAATTTTTTAAGGACAATTTTATTGATTTTAATTTAAATAAAATATTCCATGTTTAATTATTAAAAATAAAAAAGAGAAAAAATATAAATAATTTAATGATGTAGAAGATGTGACTGAATTTAATTAAGATTGATGGTTTTTTTTTTAATATGTGTTTTAGGATTGTGATTTTTTAATTTCCCATCAGAAAGTCTTTTCTTTCCCTTTTATAATTTTGATTGAATTTTGGTTTGGATTAATACTTAGTTGTTTTTGGAAATATGAATTTGAATATGCCTACCAATTTTTTGACTAATAAATTATTATAAAATCTATTTTTTATTTCTTTACTTTTATTTTAATTTTGGTTAAGTTAACATTGTAATTTTGTGATAATTTTTTTATTATGATAATTTCCTTATTCATTAAGAGATGAGTTGTATATTAAGAAAATGTAACACACTACAACAAAGTTAGAAGAATCTGGATCACCTTAAAAAATATTAATGAAATACACAAAAAAAAAAATTAAAATGATATATTTGTAGAGATAAAAAGATTTTAAAAAAAAGTGTAAAAATCTTTTTTTTTTTTTTTTAAAAAGACAAAGCTTGAAGTAATTGTTACTTTTTATATATTACACTTCATTGCATAATATTTATATTCTCACATATCACACGAGTCTGCGGCTAGTTTCCTATAAAAAGTAAAAACTGAATAATTCTACAAGTCTTCTATTGGAAATAAATTCTAATCTTAGGTTGCTAAATGCAAATGTAGTAGAAACATGGTGAGAGAGAATAATGGGTTGTGCTCATGTTAGTGTAACAAGTATGTGATATGATTGTGGACTTCCTTTATAATAAGATCTTTTATTACTCTTAGAGCAAACAAAATGACGCCCTTATCCCCACCCAAAATGTTTTCCTATAATGACAAGCTTTATCTTTTAACCTCTAAGAAATGCAACGTAATGACCAAAGGATATGCCCCTTTAACATATTGTCTCTAATCAAATAAACAAACGCTCCTGTCCCCTTTAGGTGCAGGTTTATATGGAATTCAATTTGTCAGGCCACAAACGCGTTGACCCCTTGTGATAACTTAGATTAATTAAATTAGCCCAGTTATTAATTAATCAAATTAACAGATAATATCACGTGGCAGCACAAACAAATCACCAAACTAAGTTAAGCAACGGAAATTAAATGACACGATGATTTGTTTACGAATGGGAAAAACCTTACGGCAAAAACCCCACCGGGTGATTTAAGGTCACCACTCCCGAAACTCCACTATTATCACAACAAGCAGTTACAAGCAAGGAATCCCAGTACCTCACCAACCTACAGTTGAACTCTTACCCCAATACCCAATTGGACTTGTTCTGTAGTGACAGTTTCTCCTTTCAATGCACGGCTCCAAGTACGTGACTAACCAGATGCGCGGATCCCAGTACGCGACTTCAAATACCAACTAGAGAGAGAGTTGTTGGCTGCAAAGTTCTTCAAATCATCAGAGATGAACTAGGGCACGAACTTTGTCTTTTTGATCACAAATTGCATGAACAAGAAGTTCTGAATGAATGTGCAACTTGCATCCTTTATGACGGCCCTTAAAATAATCCTTTTATATGTCTAGGGTTAGGAGAAAAGAAATCCCAAAGACATGTTCACGGATTGGACTTGAAACAGAACTGAAAATCTGTTTTCTTTAATTCTCGACAGATAGAGGTGTCGAGAGGTGTCGAGAAGCTGTCGAGGCTCGGGAAAAACAGCTTCTTTAAATCTCGATAAATGCATGTGTCGAGGTAGGTGTCGAGATTTAAAAACTGGCACTTCCTTGCTTGTGTCTTGGACAGACTTTGATGACTTCAACACTGGATCTTGAAACACTGTTTCTTGAAGTGTTAAACACATCCTAAATCTACCCAATTACAAGTAAAGTACATTTTGTCTAAGGATAAGCCAATTACATAAAATAGCGACATATGTTCACAGACTTGAACTACATATGTCCTAACACAATTGTTTTCAATTTTTTCTTTTCTCTGTAAGAAAGATCCATCAACCTTAACTAACCAAAACAAAAAGAACCATTAACATTAATTAGAGTTATAAGGAAGAAAAAAAAAAGGGTAACATTTAACAATTAAAGAGAAAAAAAAAATTTTAAAAACAAATCTAAATGGCATTAACCAATGTGGAGTTTTAAAGAACTCTTGGTTTACCTAGAATATAATAGAGAAAATAAAAATGGGACTAATACTAATTCTAGGAAACATATATAGAGAAATAGAAATAAGGATGCTAATTAAAGAACATTGGCAATACCATCAATCCCATTTAAAGCTTAATCATAGCTCCACTACTTTGCTAACTTTCAACTTTTGGCTGGTATTTATTGAGGCATTCTCCAATACTGTAAAATTCCTTATTGTCTAGTTTTACTTGAATTCTCGCAAACTACTCGATTAAATTAAATGAGAAAATGAGCATAATGATTCTAGTGTAGAAAAAAAAAAAAAAAAAATTCCCAAAGATTAGTAATCTGGCATAAATAGAAGAATGTATAAAAAATTCATTGAAAATTTGAGAGAGAAATAGAGAGAGAACCTTTTTTTGAATTCTAGCAAAGTACTCGATTAATTTAAGTGAGAAAATGAGCATAATGATTCTAGTGTAGAAAAAGAAAAGAAGAAAAAAAGAAAAGAAAAGATTCCCAAAGATTAGTAATTTGACATAAATAGAAGAATGTATAAGAAATTCATCGAAAAATTGAGAGAGAGAGAGAGAGAGAGAGAGAGAGAGAGAGAGAGAGCCTTCTTTTTGTGAAAGAAAACCATGCATAGAATGGATAGATAGTTACAAATTTATACTAAGAAAGTGTGAATGAGAAGAGACAAAAGGAAGATGAAGAGAAAGAAGAATAATAATATTTATGTAGGGGATAGTGGGGAGATGAAAAGAATAATAATAATATTTATGTAAAGGGTAGTGGGGAGATGAAAAGGTAAGGGTGGAGAAAGTGTAAATATTAAAATAAAATAAAAAATAACTGTTAAAAACAATTATAGGAAAATTGGAAAGAAAATGATAATGAGGTGGGCGCTGATGTGACTTAACTAGAGCGTAGCAACAATAAATGCTACGCTTCAGCTTTTAGATATATATAGATTATTGTTATTGTTATTTCCATGAATGCTCGGTTATGCATGATTAATAAGTGCCCTTCCTCTTGTCTTATATGGTGAGGTTCTTTTCTTTTGCCTTTTCTCAACATCAACTTTACATGTTGTCCCAGTAAGAATATTGGCCTAGTATCTTAATCTGAAGGCATACCATGTACTTTGTAAATTTTTGATAGGCCACAAATGCGTAGACCCCTTGTGATAAATTAAATTGATTAATTAGTCAAATTATTAATTAATCAAATTATCATGCAAACAGCGTGGTAGCACAAACAAATCACCAATAATTAAAGTATGCAGCGAAAAATAAATAACATGGTGATTTGTTTACGAATGGGGAAAACCTAACGGCAAAAACCCCACCGGGTAATTTAAGGTCACTACTCCCGAAATTCCACTATTATCACAACAAGCGGTTACAAGTAAAGGAATTTCAGTACCTTATCAACCTACAGTTAAACCCCTACCCCAATACCCAATTGGACTTGTTCTGTAGTGATAGTTTCTCCTTTTGATGCACGGCTCCCAGTACGTGACTAACCAATTTGATGCGCGGATCTCAGTACGCGGCTTACTCCTTTGCACGAATCCCAATACGTGACTAACTCCACAGCAACCCTTTGATTGTTGTAGTTGATTTGCAACAGCTTCACATAGAAACACCAATAAGATCTTCAATGTTGGTGCACGAGACTTTGCTTGGTTACAAAACCCAAAGGCGTACAAGAAACGCAGTAAGAACTCTTTCTTCTGTAGGAGGAGGTTAGGGTTTCAAAAATAAAATCTTATGAAGCTCTCTAGAGTTAAGTTTTTCTTTTCCACCTCCTTTAAATAGGAGCTTAATGGGCTCTCCTATTCCAAATAGGTTTACACAAACCTTGGGCTTTCCTAGTCCAATAAGAATTATACAAACCCATAAACAATTAGCCTTTTAGAGTAAAAAAGTTGCTGGCTATAATCTGACTCCCGTAAGCTCGATCAATCGAGACATCTGTTGAGCTTTAATGAATCTCGACAGATCGAGATTCTGTCGAGGAGGTATCAAGACCTGCAGTTTGCACTTTTCTTGAGCAGTTCTTGAGTGATCTTCATGTCTTCAATTTAACCACTTGTACTGATCATCTTGAACCTACTTAGATTTACCCAAATACAAGTAAAGTGCGTTTTGTCAAAGGATATGCCAATTACATAAAAATATGTCCCCAACAATTTTGATGTTAAGAACATGGTTATTTGGGGAGAAGTGATCGTTAATAAAATTGCTAATTAAGTTATCTAGTCTAATAAATGTACTCCAAGGTAATCTTTAAAACCTTGCTAGGTGAAGAGACTACTTCTTTAATAAGTTTAGGGTTTAGTTTAGAAAATGTTAGTTGGGCCTTTCCGACTTTGAAGAATGTCATTGTTATACTGGGGAAAAACACTTCGTGACTTACCTGTGTAATTGTGTTCAAAAACCATGCTTTTGGTTCTTTGCCCTGAATTAATTTTTAAGCATTCTAGTACTGTCCAATTGTGTTATTATTAGTATTTTTAAATGATGCAATATGGATATGTCTGTTCTGATCATCTAACTCTCTCCCCTTTTTCCTTACCCAATTCTGATGTTATTTTTTTTTCAGTCTCCTAATGACAATGCAATAACCATAACCAGCATTATTCGCCACCATGAGACAGAGAACTCGGTATCTCTTGAGATTCTCTATATCCCTCTTGTTGTTGTTAGATGACTTATATTCATTTTTCAAAAGTCCTTTACCAATAGTTATAATTGACAACAATTCTATTCAAATTTCCAAGATATCACTTTCAAGGTACTATTTTCTCCCCCACAAATTTAAAGTTAGGTTAGGTTCTTGTTTCTTAGTACCTCTTCTTTAGCACATAGGCTTCTGCATTCTGCACAAATGAGTTACAAGCCTCTTCATTCAGAAAAGTAGTCCTAACATTGTCATTTGTCATCACTTGTCTGCACAATTACATCGATTTTGTTGTTAGTAGAATGTTACAGCTAGCTTGGTCATCATCATGTGAAATACCCATGGTGTTGAAATCAATTTTACAGGGACAAAACCTGCAAGAATTCACAGTGACAAAGAATGAACTGAATGGGATGGTTCTTGGATGATAGTGGAAACTAAGGGCTTTGTAAATAATAACAACAGCTTAAAAACGGAGACTCGGCTTGAGGTCGTAAATAATAAAGATCTTTAGAATAAATGCTCAACTCTAGTTTGTTAAGAGTAACAAGGAAGGCTTGACAATGGAGAATCATTTTGAAATGAAAGTGGTGAGCTTGACTAGATTTAGAGGTATGTTCCTTTTTGTTTAAATGGCTTGTTAGATATCAGAGATGATGTTCTTGAGCTTATTTGTATTTTTTTTTTTTTTTTTTTTGGGTACTAAACTTGAGCTTATTAGTATTGATTGGCTTAGTATTAGGTAAAAATTTCAAAATGAATGAAGTAGGTATATATATTTTAGTTTTTATCTTTCAAAAGTGATAATATAGTTATTTGACACGTATTGTACTTGAAATTTATGCTATTGGCTAGTATTAGCACAAAAATGCCATTACACACTTTGTTGTACACTTGATTTCACATTCAACTTTTAGACCTTAATTACAATTTAATCCTTGAAATTCATAATCGCTACGATTTTTTCTTGTGTTACTCAAAGTCGGGTTGAAGAGCCTCTCATGTTAGTTTATTTTGTAATGACTTGGGTATTTAGACTATGTCCTAATCAAAGCACACCTGCTATAAGATGCTACACTAGATTTATTTGTGAACCCTTTCTTCCTCCTCCCTTTTGTTTTTTTTTTTTTCCCAATTACTTGTATTTAATTGAACTTCTTCAGGTAGTGGCTTCCTGTGGGCCTGTCATCATGTAGGTCACTGAAAGATGGGGAGAGGTTAAGGAACCAATTGGCATTCATTTGGGCACTGGCTATAGTATATAATTATTCTTTCATTCTCCAGTGAGGTTTTCAACATCTTATTCACCGGCTCCGTCATTCTTACACTCTTACGTTCTTTAGGAAATATTATTTATTTATTTTTAATTTTAGGGGGGGGGGGGTATTCACTTTTTGTAGTTAAATCTCTATGTTGTGTTTTTATTTCATCATTTTCTTGCTTTTACACAACCTATACAAGCTCAAATTTTAATGCCATTGTTTTAACTTAGGCATAGAGCAATCTTTACAAAAGACTAATTGTAATAACTGCAATTTTCCTGCAAATGATAATTATTAAAATGTCCATGCCTTTATTCTTCTTGTTATTGTTTTGTTAGGGGCCTGCAATCATGATAGCCCAGCTTACCAGGCTAGAGACATAACCAAATATCTAACTGGGAGACTACCTTCCTTTATGTGAAGAGCATCCAAAATATGGCTCTTTAAGACAAGCAGATGCATCTGCATAAAATACTTTAATCTCCAAGCCAAAAGTTACTTTAAATTCTTCCAAACACTTTTTGCTAAGTGGACTAGGAGGAGCTCAGCTCTTGTGAAAATCATTCCGTCATCTGCAAAAACAAATTTAATAAGATACATATCTTCACATCTGGGATGGAATTTAAAGTTCTTGCAACCAAGAATCCTCTTTTTTAGCATCTAAGTTAGGAACTCCATTGCTAGCACAAGCAAAGAGGCTAATGGATACCCTTGTCTCAACCCCTTAGCTCCTCATAAGTAACCATCAATCCACTGAATCATAAGCTTTCCTAATGCCCACCTTGATGGTAAACTTGCCCTGGCCTTTTTCTCCATGGTAGTTCTTAATAATTTTTGAGCTAACAGCACTGTTTCACGCTTTTAGCTATATTCCTACCAGGCACAAAGGCAATTTGGTTGGGAACTTGGGGCTAATAATATCATTCAAGCATGCTTTAAGTCTATTAGCCAAGATCTTTGTGATTCACTTATAAATGATGTTGTAACAAGAAATTGATCTACAATCCCCCATGACTAAAAAATTCGCACTTTAGGGACAAAAGTAATAATTGTTGCGGTCACCTCTCAAAGTAGTTTACCTAAATTGAAGAATGATTGGTTGGCATGGACATTTGATTGAATAATAGGCCAAATGTTTTTAAAAAACTAGCCATGAACCCATCGAGGCCAATGGCAATCTCCATACAAAAAGAAAACATAGTATGCTGGATCTCCAAACTTGAAACAAACCTCCAAAATTTTCTATCTGATTTGTTGCAATTTGGAAGTCTAAAACCTGTTGAAAGTTTTCCCATATTTCTTGAGTCAAATGCCCCGAAGAGGTGTCTTATAGATTCTGATAATAGTACCCCACAGCTAATAGTTTTACCTATTCCCCTTATCATCATTCAAACAAAGTATTGAGTTTCTAGCATTGTTATTTTAACATCTCAATGAAAGAATGTAGTATTGTTATCTTATTGAGCCAACTATTTCTAGATTTTTGTTTCATAAGAACCTTCTCTGCTGCTACATCTCAATGAAAGAATGTAGTATTGTTACTCATGCAAGCATTCCATCTATAATGCCTAGTCTTGTTCCCTATATATTTCTTTCCTTTACAGTTTTACTCCTCAGTACTAGTTCCCCTCCAAAAAAGCATCCCCAATCTTGAATTGCAGCATCAGTTGGTTGGGCCGCAAAATTCATAGCATTCTCTTTGGGTCCACCAAGTGCTAAAGGCCCAACAATGTTAAGCCCATTCTTGCCCAAAATTCAAATCTTCTCTAGCCTTTCCATTCTGACTTAAATCCACAACTGCAGCCTGATTGTGAATTTTACCAAGTGTACTATCCTTTAATAACTTGGCTAGTTAAGTCATCTAGGTTTAATTGAATGTACTCCTAGGTAATCTTTAAAACCTTTTTGTGTGAAGAGACTACTTCAAATCTTGTTTGAAGAATAACTTTGTTACATAACACTTTTGAAATTTCAAGGTAAAAATTTTTTTTTGTGACTTATCTATGTACTTGTGTTCAAAAAACCATGCTTTCGTTTATTTGTTGCTGAATTAACTTTTAAGCATTCAGGTACTGTCCAATTGTGTGTTTTTTTTTTTTTTTAAATGATGCAATACGTTATGCCTATACCGATCATCTTACTATGTCCTCTTTTTTCCCTACCCAATTCTTATGTTCATATTTGTTTTAGTCTCCTGATGACTAAAATTTCAATACCCAACATTATTTGCCACCATGAGACAGAGTGTTGGGCCTCTCTTAAGGTTCCCTACTTGCTTCTCGTCATTGTTAAATGGCTCATATTCATTTTTCATTATATTTACTAGGTTTTGTGGTAGGTTGATGTCCTTTCCTTCTTTCTTTAGCCATCTATCTAGGTTCTCATTTCCAAGTCCTTTATTACATATAAATGCAATGCAGGATCTTTGGAGGAAGCATCTAGTTACTTAGAGCCTATTCCCAAGGCATAATACCTTGCAGTTTAGCTTGACAAGGGACACTACAAAAGAACTTGGCATTGCAAAGTGAATAGTTGCTGAATGGGTATAACTATAAGTGAGATAGTAATGAGTTCCTACCTGTCTATACTCTTTTGTATTTTGAGTATGTGAATCCTGTTTAGAGTTGGTCTCTTACCCCATCTTTTTTCTATGTACTTGTAGTTTTTAAATTGTGTATATCTAGCAAGCTTAGTATAGCAATCCCAAACACACCAGGCCTAAAAGCTTTTTAAAAAAGATCATGGCTTAGTCAATGCCTATAAGTCATTTTCTTTTTCTTTATTGAATTAAGGAATAACGATCGAAACAAATGAAGAATTTTGAATTCCTTTATGATTACGTAGGGAAGAAAGGCCATGGAGAAAAAGGAAGGGGGTGTTTCCAAAATATACATGACAGAGACACATGTCATCTTCCTATTTGGGGTTAAAGCCTAAGGCTCCCAATATCTTTGGAACCAATCTTTTTCTTTTTATATTGAATAACAGTAAGCATGATTGTTACGAGAAAGACTTTTAATCAAATGATGGGATTTGCAAAATATTATTATGGAAAAAAGTTATATAGTATAACTTTTGCAAAATTCACCTAATTTAACTTGAACACAATCTCTATCAAATATTCATCCAATTTTATATCAATGGCCTTACTTGAAAATGAGACAACAACAAGGACAAAACCTTAGTTCCTAAATTTTGAGGTCAGTTATGGATCTTCAATACAATAGCTACGGTCAGTTACATGTATTCTTTTCCTCCATTATATTCTATCTAAAGTTACACTTTCCATTACTTGTTTAATTGACATATCCTTTTTTTTATTACTTCTACTAAACCAGATGGGTAACTGTCTATGGTTACTTGAAACGTATTTTTTGAGGTCAGTAATGGATCTTCAATACATTAGCTATGGTCGGTTACATGTATTCTTTTCCTCCATTCTATTCTATCTAAATTTACACTTTCCATTACTTGTTTCATTGACATATCCTTTTTTTATTACTTCTACTAAACCAGACAGGTAACTGTCTATGGGTGCTTGAAACGTATTTTTGGTGAATTCTGTCAGTGTGATAATTCTTTGATGGATATTTTTATTTTTTTATATTGATTTTGCATTTGATAGAAAAAGAGGAATTGTAAGAACGATTGTAAGGGCATCTTGGTAACAAATTTTGATTAATGCATTGGATGAACTGCTAAAGGTATGTTTAGAGATTAGATGTGAGCATGGATGGACTTACTACTTATGAGTCAAGAATTATATGTTTAATTGGCGGGTATTAGGGACACAAAAGCGTATAAACAAGGTTTGACCTAGAAGAACAAAATATAGACATGAAATATACAGAGGATTCATCAAATGTAGAAACTCTAAGCATTTTCCATTTCTTAGATCCTTATTTGAGTGGATTTCAACTTCAGGACAGTTTTCTATGTCTACTTTACTTGAGATGCTTGATCATTGCATTATCATGAATAGTTTTTGGTGTATCTCTTGTGTGCTTACCTTGTACATGGGTTGCTCTTTAATGAATCATTTACTTATAAGAAAAAAAGGTTGGAATTGGAAAATCACATGATGCCAAAACTTTTGTATGCATCCTCCCATGATAAAGGAAAAGAAATTCCATAGACATTCACTGCTTATTGTTTCTCTTCCTTTTAAATTTTAAGATTGTTTTTTTTTTTGGTCCTATTTTTAACCTATCCATATATGGTCTCTTGCTATACATTTCTAGAACACATCAAAGCAAATTTATTTATTTATTTTTGAAAATAGGCTAACTTTTAGCTTTTCTTTCTTTCTTTCTTTTGGGAAAGAAACTTTTAGCTTTTTGTTGCACATTTAGCATAAAAACTACCAAAACTATATATTTTGTATTACACTGTACAAATAAGCTATCGAAAACTACAGGATACTTAGAAGCACTGTAAATCTGTTTCTAACCATGATATATTTTTTTTATTAAAAAAAAGGTCGATTGTTTCTTTTGAAATCATTGACTCTAGGTGGAAGTAAAGCCACTCTTAGGCTTAATTTATAATAGAAAAAACTTCTGGATTCTAGATTCGAAGTGGAGTTAAAGCAAGGGAGTCAATCTCGTACTGGAGGCTGTACTGGTTTGACTTGTGGAACGATAAATTTCGGTACCGGTCAATACCAGTATACCGTTTCGGGTTTACTGTTATTTTTTATATTTATAAATATATATATATATATATATATATATATATATATGTGTGTGTGTGTGTGTGTGTGTGTGTGTGTTATAATAAATATAAAATTTTACCATAAAACATTACCTCAATTCAGAACAAATTATTCATAGTTTTAGACTTTAGCATCAATTAAAAGAAAAAAAAAACACAATATAAAATATAGAAAGCTTAATTGTTCATTGCATACTAAAAAAACAAATAATACTAATAAGTTAATGCAAATAAGTTACCATTCTACGCTTACAAAAATTCAAAGATTACAAAACTAAAAAAAAAAAAAAAAAAGCTTTTTTCTATACCGGCCGGTATTTAAATCGGTACGAAACATTAGTGTTTCAATACTGGTATACGTACTGGTATGGTACATACCGGCCAGTATCGGTAGGGTATCGACTACATTAAGTTAAAGTCAGGTTCTAGCTCAAGTCTTTTAAGGGAACGCTTCTTATTTTTTGTAGGTCCGTTTAAGTCTCTGAGACATTGATTTCTCAACTAGATAAAACTTAGTGTGGCTGTGTTTCCATATATTGTGTTTCATGATTGATTCCCCCAATTTTTTTTCTCAATTAAAAAGTCCTTGTAGTTACAATAATTACTTGACACATGCTCAAAAGAATTACTATTACAATAACAATAATTACAATGCAATGAAAATGTTGATGTTTACTTCTTTAGTAGGCCTCCATAACATATAGTCTTGACTATATCAATACCATTTCAGAATCCAAGCTGCGAAACAAAAAAATCTTGCTCTGGAAGCCAAACCTTGCTGGAGGCACAAATCTAGTCCTAATGCTAAATGGGTAGAGGTCCTAAACCACAAATACTCCTCAAACAAAAACCCCAAAAGACAAAACCAATCCAGAACCTGGAAAGCAATCAAATCTTGGTGAAAGCATATTTGATAAAGGAGCTAGATAGCTTCTAGGAAACAACAGTATGCTATCCTTGTGGCATAATAATTGGCTAAAAGATGGTACTTTGAGAAGCCTAATTCAAGGCCCTCTCTCCAGAGAGGAAGATAATATTGTTGCTACTTTAGTATCAATGGTGAATGGAATCTCAGTGGGATTTCCATGGTCCTTCCCACTCACCTACACCAGCTCGTTAAAGCTACTCCCTACAGGAAATTTTCCCAAGCCAGTGACAAGCTTGGATGGATTTCTTCTACAAGATGGCCACAGCTAATCCCGATATAGTCTCCAATTTCTCTGGTTATTGGATATGGAACATTCCCACTCTTCCAAAAATTTCAGCTTTTTGTTTGGAAATGCTTGCAAAATAGCTTTACCTGTCAAACAAATACTGATGCATAGAGGCATTTTGAAATCTGATACATGACTTTTGTAACTCTAGCAGTGAGAGCATAGCTCATATCCATAGGCATTTGTAGTTGTAGTTCAACTTCAATTTGCTTCTACTTCTAATAACTTGGTAAAATCTAGCATGTGCGTGTGCCATATCACTCCTTTGTGCCATGTCACCATGCCATGTCAACATCTTCCATGTATTGCATTAGACTCCTACATCAAGCTTTTTGGCTAAACTCTGAGGTTGACCATTTGGATGATCATTTCTTTAACTCTGATATTCTGACTCTGAGTTGGGTTATGATAAGAAGAATGTTGATCTGAAGCTTTACAGTTGGGGAAACTATTTCTTGTTTGGCATTTGGTATTTATGGATCCAAAGAGACAAACTCAGCTTCAATAATGAAAACATCAACCCTGCTCTTCACACTGTTGTGGAAAAGCAAGTGCTGGAATTTATCTGCTGTGTCTAAGACAGCAACCATAAAAAAACCTCTTGTACCAGACAAGTTAGGTGGGACTCACTCAACCTCAATTGGGTTAAACTAAACTCAGATGGCTCTTCCTTTGGAAATCCAGGAAGGGACTGGCAATGGGGTTTAAGAGATGGGCTGATCCTTTGCTCCCATCTGCACCTAGAGGCTATAGAAATTGAGCTGGATGCAGAAACAGTTGTTTGTCTATTAAACAGTAACTCTGAATCCCTTGGTGAATTTGCTACCATTGTCGACGATTGCAGGGACTTAATCAGAAATCTTGCACTGCTGCAGAGAGGAGTTATACAGGAACAGGATTTTGTGACTGATGATTCTCCTCCCTCTTTGCTTTATTTGGACAAACTTGGCCTGTATTATGATGATAGGCACTATGTGTGAAGTTCTGCATATGCTCTACAAAGGAAGCATCACATGTGATTATGACTTGGTTGAGATAGTAGGGCACGTAGGATGAACCTATTACCGAATTCACTACAAAAGTAACGTTTACCAAACTGTTTTTTAAGGAAACAATTTTTTTTTTTTTCCTTTTTTTGGGAATTCCCCACGTCCCTCAATCACAATACAAAGACAGTATGCACTATGGATTACTATACTATTGGAGTAATCTTGCAAGATTCCTTTATACCCCTTTCTTTTTTTTTCTTTTTCTTTTTTTTTCCTTTTTTTCAGGTTAGAAAGCAAAAAACTTATCAATTTTGTTGAGTGACCCCGGGAAAAAAATTTTGCCACTATTCATTCCTCTTTTTTTTTTTTTTTTTTGAATGTAGTATTTAAATGTTATCAATGATTTTTTTTAAGGGTTTTCTTTTAAAGAGTTGGTTGTACCATTTTTTCCCAATTAATTCAAGCACACATTTGAAATTAAGCAATATTAGAGAAAAAAAATTTCACAAATTGTTGAGCTAACAAGTTATGATCGAAGTAATATCACTTTTAAATATATTTATCATCAACATTATTTTTAATATGCACTAATCATAGAAAAAATCACATCAACACTTGTACAAAAATTTGTGTCACTAAATTTATTGTTTGAAATTTGGTTCAAAGTGCCAAACCCCTTCATTTAGAAATTTGAAGGAAGTTGGTTGCAAAAGAAAAAGAAAATTGAAAGGAAGCTATTATTGAAGGGCCTACACAGCTATTGAGTCTTATATGGGCTATGACTACGACTGTTTATGGAAGGGACACAGTAGACTAGAACTTAGTGAGTTAGCCCAAGTATCAAAGTGGCTGAGCCACCCTTTTAATTTGTAATATCTAAACACAAATGTCAATGGGCCCAAACTCCCAGCACCCTTTTCATAGTAATATGATTGGGCACAAGATTTTAGGCTAGGAAATTGTGGAAAACTTTGCAGTTCGCACATTGACGTACAAGCCATTACTCATTCAATCTGCTAGACCAATCCAAGTACTTTGGAAGAATGACTTTACATAATCTCTTATTCCCTTCACCTTAAGTAGCTAAATCAAACGGCTTAAATAAACCACCTGGAGACAAATGTAACTCCTTTAGTGCGGTTATGCCTTGCTTGAGATATAATAGGGCACCTAGGATGAACTTATTACCTAATCAATATCAATATATACATATAAAAGCAGAGACCTCATGCGGGAAAATATGAGGTTCTGCCAAGTGGCATCTTCCTTTGGAATAGTCTCTTTTTCTTCCACAATAAACTTTATCAATAAGTGCATTCAGCCAAAAAAAAAAAAAAAAACTCTATCATTAAGTGAGACGTTACTAATCCACTTATGTTTTCCCTTCATGTCTTTTAGCAGACCCGGTGTACTTACACAATAACACAAACCTGTCTCTTATCACCTCTTGCTATTCTCTTTCTTCTGTCTCTTCTCTTTCCCATACATTTGGTCATGTCATGCATGTGATTTTCTCTCAACCTTAAGGAATGAGTGCAGAAGATGAAAAGCCCTCAAATCCACCATGGACATGCTCTCCACACTTACAAAAACTTATCTTTCACTCTCAAGCTTTGTTAATTTCTTCTCTCTTTGGATACTGTAAGTGCTTCACTCATGCCTATTTTTGCTTTAATTTTAATGTATATAATCTGATGGTATGCCAAATCGTGAGAAGCATAGATGGAGTTCTAGAATTATATAAATATTATATTATTGTTGTAAGTGTGTGTCTTTGCCTCTTTGGTTTCATTTGTGCTGTGATATTTGTCTCTCCAATTCTTATTGTTTTCACACTAAAGGTTTATTTTTGGTTTTATATCTGTCTAATAAAAAACCAGAAAAAATCACTAATTCAAATGTTTGACATGAAAACAAACTTCTTTTACAGATTAGAAGCCCCAATTTTGTCTTTAAATGATTCTTTAGCAACTTGAGAAAAAGGGTTGTGTCTATGGCTTAGTGGAATAGAGGATGAAAACCAACATCAAGATCATTGAAGCTAGGTAATTTTTTTTTTTGCTCATATAATTCAAATTCTTCAAATTTTTAGACATAATTTTTTTTTTTTTTTGTTTTATCGTTTAATCGTAGCTTCATAAGGTTAAAATATGTTTTTATGTGTACCTTTAATTGTAATAGATTTTATGATTTGACTATAGAAGAAAAAAATCATTTGCTTGACTGATGAGGAAATTTGAGGAATAAGAATTGAAGCTTTTAGCTTTTTCTATTGTGTATTCTTAGGGTATCGATCAACCAAAATAATTGTAAACAATTAAAATTTATTAGGTTGAAAATCTATATTTTTCTTTCACATTCCCCTATATTTCTCATATATAATAATGAGAAACTTGTGAAATTTATATAAGAAGATACTAATTTCAAGCATTCATTTGCCCAAATATTTACATAGAAAGTAGCACCTCGGCCTTCTTCCTCAGTGATCTATTAGCTTCTACCAGCATATGTTCTTGAACCAAAATAAAGGGTAGTATGTATCAAAAGCGTATGACATGGAAGCATATAAATAGTACACATGTTTGAGACACATATCCCATTTTGAAGAGTTCTTATCTCTAATGTGGCACTTGAGGAAGTCCTGAAATAAATGATAACAAGTTGTTCATAGCAACATTGAGTTGTAAAGGAAGAGCAATTTGAATTTGGAAAAAGCAAAACTAACAACGATTGTCTAGGCTATTAATTTTGAAACTGAGATATATGTAAGATATATTATCTTAGAGGGAGATTTAGCATATGTTATTGACAAGTTTCAATCTAAGGAGGAAGATAATTCATGGCTGGGAGCAATGGTTGAGGCAACAATATTAAGAATAAGTATTATGCATAGCCATAAAGATAATTTTATATTATGAAAATTTATTGTTTTTGATAAAATATTTTAAAGTAAATTTATACAATACCCGTGCAACGCACGGGACATAAGCTAGTTTACTACAAAAGTAACGTTTACCATACTACCTAGAAAGCAAGAAAGTTATTATGCAGTAAGTAATCTAGCATAGCAAGATGCTTTATCCCTTTTTTTTTTCTTTTTCAGGCCATAGAGCAGAAAACTTATCAATTTTGTATAGTGTCCCAGGAAAAAAAGGTTTTGCCACTATTGTTCCTTTATTTATTTTTGTAGTATTTAAATGTTATTAATGATTTTTTTAGACTTATCAATTTCTCTCTCTCTCTCTCTCTCTCTCTCTCTCTCTCTCTATATATATATATATATATATATATATTGTAGGAAGTTTTTTATTTTATTTTTTAAAAGAAAAGAAATTGAAGGAAGCTTGTTTCAAAAGAAAAAGAAAATTGAAAGGATGCTATGATTGAAGGGCTTACATAGCTATTGAGCCTTATATGGGCTGTGGCTACGACTCTTTAGCCCAGAGAGTGAGAAATATGGAAGGGATAAAATGAATTGAAACTTGGTGAGCTAGGCCTGAAAGTTCAATATCCAGAAGCTTTTTAGTCATAGGATTTTTGGCTAGTAATTGGCTACACCTCCTTATAACTTAAAACTCTTTTAGAATCTTCTAAGCAAAATCTGGAAAATTTTGCAGAAGGCCAATTGACTCTTTATCTCATATTTCCTTTACCTTAGTCCACCTTCTGCTAAAGGCCCAACAATGGCCATTCTAGCCCGGTCTAACTCCTCCACCTCAGAATTGATGGTTATCCCTTACAATTTTAGGAGTTTTACGTTCACAATATTTTCACAAAAAATCATATTTGGTAAGTTGTTATTGGTTCTAATTTGAATCTACAACATAAATTACCTTTTTGCCCACCCATAGCAACCCACCACTTAAAATTTGTTATGAAAATATTGTGGAGATACTTTTGTCCAATTCTCATGCCATATCAACAAAGTCTATATGTGGTGGGTCACACAAAAGTACAGTTCTTACTTCTCATCATATTTATTTGGTTAATAAATCACCAATCCATGTGATGCACAGGCAAATTATGTAATAAAAGTGATTTGATCATGTCATGAATTAATTAGATCAATTTTGATAGACTCCAAAGTTAGTGATTCTAACGTATTCTTAGTTTAGATTTTTATGGTATCTCTAGTGCCTTTTGTCGCTATAATTATTTTAAAAAATAAATAAGAATGAATTTCAGTTCATGCTGATTATTTAAGATGCCAATTAATTTTTTGTGTATCAAATCTCTTCTTCGATGACAAAAATTTTTTATTAGTTGAGCTATCTAGAATCTCGCTCATGGCTATAATACTTGATATATAGTTAATTTTCAATATGATGGGAATTAAAGACAATTTTAACAAAATTGCTGCTATATGTGATCACAAAGTTGCCTTGCTAAAATAACAAAAACAAAAGTTTCCTATAATGGAGCTTTATCTCAAATTTTATTTTGCAGTATTATAGCACTCACATCAGTGCTTGTATAATAGAAAAAATATCACATTTTATTCAACATAAATCAAAAATTCACTCACATCAAGTTATGCGAAGTTATATAAAGATACATGGTTTCTACAATAACTATGTAAATTTACACTAACACAACTCATTTTGCATTTAGTTTTTATTCTTTCTTTATGGGACAATAGAAGAGAGTGGATGGTATTGTTATGTGTGAAGAAAGAGAAACAATTAAAAAAACTTAAGAAAAATTTTATATTATAATGAAATGTAATGTAAAATAGATAATTTGATACAGGGTATTTTAAAAAGTGAGTATGTAAATTTTTTTTTTTTTTAAAAACGTATGTTCTTATATTAAAATAAAAAATTTTTTTGCACAAGCTGATCTAATTGAATGCTCCTACTCTTAGTATTAGATATTGGAGTCCATAAATATTGAGCTTGATAATCCTGTTATTTTCTGAAGGAAACAATAAAGCATAGCAGACCACATGTGAGATCACAAGAAGATCGAGATACTTACCAATCAAAAAATCTGATTAGGCTAATGGTTTCTAAAAGCTTGGATTTGTGTTAAAAATATAAGAGCTATTTAGACCCCAAATTAACAAAGGATAACGACTCGGTTAATTTTACTCTAACTTATCTAAATGCGGAAACAAGAGTAAATGAAGCGTAAACAACTGATACTACTCTAGTGCATAAACATGAACAACAAACAATAAAAGTAAAGCACAAGAGTAAGGGAAGAAAAATGCAAACACAAGATAACATGGTGATGTGTCATCGAAAAGGAAACCGAAGAACTCGGCGAAAAACCTCTCCGCCGCCCTCCAAGCAGTAATTGATCCACTAGAGAATAAAGTTGGAGTACACGAATAACAAAAGACCCTCCAAACCTAGTCTACCCAAAGTACTTGAGTCCTCCAAGCTCCTGCTACCAACGGACTTCACGGAGTCATGTCTTCTCTAGCTTTCCAGATCTCGCAATACGCCCGATTGCATCCGCCAAGCCTCACCGGCTTCTTTTGGCAAATCCCCAAAACTTCCCAATCTCCAAAACACTCTCTACACTCTGAAAATGTGTGGGTTGTGTTTGGATACAAATCTCCTCTCAAGATATGACAATGGGAGAGGGAAGGAGAAGAGGCTAGGATGATTTCTCACTAAAGATTAGTAGCTCTCTTTCTCTAAAAGATGGGTGTGTGTGTGTGTTGTAGAAAACCTATCTAGGGTTTCTCTCTGAATGGCCTCTCATACTTTTGTGGGTAATGAGGGTATATATAGTATGGGTGAAGGGAAAGAAAGTCACACTTAAAAATCCTCCAGGTAAAGAGTTTTGCGGATATCTCGCGAGAAAGCCTTACCCGCGAGACACTCGCGAAATTGACAATCTGGCACGACTCTTCAGCTTCCTGTCATGTGCTTCTCACATGCCTTTTTCGCAGGAACCCTTCTCGTAAACTTCTCGCGAGCTAGTCGCGAAATGCACTGATCTTCAATTAAGCTCGAGTCCTCACCAACTTAATACTAAACTCAATACAATAAAATCCCACAAAATACAAGGAAAAAATTAAAGCAAGTACAACACTTTTTGTCATGGAATAAAGCCAACATATAACATAGGTGTAAATAACAACTGTACAGTTTCAATATAAATAATTGCATGCTGGGAATATTCTTGACCTTCCCAAATAAAAATTACATTATTTGACTAATTGTAATTTGTAAAACACAAGGCTCTATTGAAGGCCTAAAATTGCTTGATATTTCAACTATCGCATGTCTAAGTACCATATATAAGGCAAAATTTGCTTAATAGTACTTTTTTAGAAAAAAAATTGGGTGAATAGCATATGTTTGAAGTTTTTAAGTTAGTTAGACTGTTTTTGTAAGTCGAGTTTGACAAACTCGAGTTTGGGCTGGAAGTTGAGTTTGACAAACTCGACTTCCAAGCAATATTGATGCATCCTGCTTGGTCTTGCTTGGAAGTCAAGTTTGTCAAACTCGACTTCCAGCCCAAACTCGAGTTTGCCAAATTCGACTTTCAAATAGTCTAACTAACTAAATAACTTCTTTCATGTGTTGCTTTCCTAAAATTTTTCTAAAAACATACTATTTGACAAATTTTGCCCATATATAATGATCAAATCCTTGTAATTATGTTAATCGAGTTTAAGTTCGATTTTTTCTTGCTAAAAAAGAATTACTATTATAACAAGACTGATTTCAAGGCAATGAAAATGATGATGATTACTTGTTTATTAGGCCACCATAAGAATTACTTCTTTTTTAATTGCGTAGATCTCTTTGCCTTTGGCACCAATCTTTGGTACTTTGATAAAGTCAATAGTATTAGTATAGCTGTAATGAGAAGTATGGCATATACTCTACAAAGAAAAGGAAGCATCACGTGTGATTACTGATTGTGCCTTGCTTGAGATATGTAGCATGAGCATTACTCCTCATGAAGTAATCTTTTGCAAGATGCTTTTGTCCCTTTCTCTTTTTCAAGCCACAAAGCATAAATCTTATGATGTTCTCAATGATTATTAAAGTTTTATTGATGTTCATCCTGCACACTGAGTTATAGGGTTGGATTTTGGTTGGGCTATTCTTTGCTAAAAACCTTGATTGGTATCAATTGTATCATTTTCTCCCAATTAATTCTAGTGCACATTTGAAATTGAAAAATGCTAAGGTCACAATTTTTTTAGGGGAATAGTTACCTTTTCCCAAAATTTGTTAAAGCACTCACAATAAAAAGAGGTATTGTTGCTATAATGCTGTTTTAGCAACTAATGGCCTGTTTGGTAAACAAGTTATAACACACTTACACACATTTTAAACAATTTTACATATATTTTAACATACTTTTTCACCCGCACGTATATCAAAAACATCGAAACAATATAACTTAAACTACTCTCTCCAACACCCCTTAAAACACCAAAATGTAAGTTAGGGCAAAGTTACTGTATCTAAAAAAATTGCAATAGAGCTACAGTGGGCTGTCAACCCTAACAGCTCACTGTAGCTCTAAGCCTTTTCTTTTATTTTTAAAAAAGTTATATATTTCTCTCTCCTCTCTTCTTTTAAAAATCTCTTCTCCTCTCTAATTTTGTTTTTTCTTTTCTCTTCTCTCTCTTTCTTCTCTAACCATCCGATTCTCAATTTTTTCTCTCTTTCTTCTCATTTCTTCTTCTCCATATCTCTGCCTACCTCCTCTTCCTTTATTTTTTTTTTTTTTTTTTTATTAAGCTATGGCCAAAATATCACTCTCTCTTTCTTTGATTTTTTTCTTTCTATCAATTTTTTTCCTCTCTTTTGTGGTGGTGATGGGTTTTGTGCCGGTTGTGGGTGGGGTGGTAATGGGTTTTGTGGCTGGTTGTGGGTGTGGTGGTGATGGGTTTTGTAGGGGTTTTTTTTTTTCTTGGCTGGTAGTGATGGTGATCGTTGGTCGGTGATGGTGGTTTGTGGGCCGGTGATACGTGGGTTCTCTTTCCTTTTCACCGGTGGATCGTGGTGGTGGTGGAGCGTGGATTGCGGCTGAGAATTGGTCCGGTTTTGGATCGTGGAGCATGGATCGTGGCTGGATTACGACTGATAATTTTTGGTTTTGTTTGGGTCTTAGTTGATCTGGTAGTTTTTGTTGATTTGGTGGGTTTTGGGTTTTGATTTGGGATGAGGTTGTGGGTGGTGGTGTTGTGGCAGTGGGTGTAGGTGTGGACGGTGGTGGCTGGTGGCAGTGGATTTCTGACGGGGGTGGTGGCTAGCGGTGTCTGTTGTGGTGAGGGTGGGCTTTGGTTTTTTTTTTTTTTTTTGGGAAAAAGAGAAATACACCGAGAAAGAGAGGAAGAAATGAGATTGATAATAAAAAAGGATTAAAAATTAATAGAGAAAATAATATTGTAATGAAGTGGAAAAAAATATAAAATCTTTGTTGTAAGGTGTATTATAAAGCGGATTGTTAAAATAGATAAAATAGTGTTTTAAGTTATTAAAAGCTAAATTATTTAGATGTTTTATTGTGAATACTCTAAGGTGATAAGTTATTGCTGAAATAATATCATTTTCTTATTAACTGTAACATCATTTTTATAATACATTTATCACAACAAACAATATCGATAATTATATATTTTTTAAATATTGTAAAATTTGTTTGGATTTTTTTGATTTATCATATGCTAAACCTTAGGGGTGTGCATGGGTCGAGTTAAGGGAATTTTTTGACCCAACCTATCATGGTAGGTCAAAAAAAATTCGACCTAACCCAATTCATCACATATGTCCAACTCAACCAAACCCAACTCACATGGGTCGGGTTGGCTTGGGTTGAACCTATGAGTTGGACTTTTTTTTTATTATTAAATTGAATCCATATATTTTTTTTATTAATTATATAATATATTTAAATATATATATTAAAGAAAATAATAGGATTTTATATTATATATGTTTGTAGGAATTGATGAAGTGCTCTACAGTTGGGTTTTAACTTAAAAAAAATATTTATTAAATATATAATATATTTTAAATATATATTAAAATATGAGTGGGTCGGGTCGGGTTTGGTGGGTCTGTAATTTTATGACCCAAACCCAACCCAACCCGCTACAAAAATATTTTATAACCCAGCCTAACCCACCCAGCCCTAAAAACCGACCCGACCAGACCCAACCCAGCGGGTTGGGTTGGGTCAGGTCAGATTTGGCGGATTGGTGGGTTTTTTACATACCCCTACTAAACCCCTTCAAAATAAGAAGTTAGAAAGGAAGTTAAGTGCGTATATAGAAATTAAGTCTTTTATTGGCCATCACTATTTAGCCTAGAGAGTGAGAAACTATATGGGAGGAATAAAGTGGGTTGAAAACTGTAGGGGTAATTACACTAAACCCACCTGTAATTTGACTCAAAATTACTTTGCCTACTCGTGGTTTAAAAAATATCACTTTACCCGCCTGAGGTATATTTCGTTTGTTTTCCATAACCCACCTCTATTAAAATCAGGGATAAATAGGTATTTTTACTCAAACTTTATGCCTCTTCTCTCAAAACAAAAAATAGCACAAACATGCAAGAGAAACAAGATCAAAAAGTGGTATTGGTCTCTCTCTTAATTCACATAAATCTTGAACATGAAGATCGTACCCCAAAATCTTAAACCCCTTCACAAAACCAAGCTAACCAGGAACTTCAAAATTAGAGATGGTTGCACAGGTTTCTTCTCAAGCTAAGTCAAACTGCCACTTTCTTCATCACCTCCTATTCCATACCACAAGAGCAAAGATGCAACATTTACCACAAAAAAAAAAAAAAAACAAGCTAAAACTAAAATCCCGATCCAAAAAACGAACCAAACAACAGAATCAACCTATGAAACTCAAAATTCACAAAAACAACATAGTTGTTCGTACACCCCACCAACTAAAAGCACAATGAAAGACCCTCTAAACCTACAAACTTTTGAGATCCCACAATCAGAGCAGATAGGAGAAAGGAGATAAGAAATTTAAGAGCTCAGTATTAATTCAATAGCTAGGAGTAGGACCTGGCTACCTGAATTCATGTGGTTATATAGATCGTTCATGTTATTGTATATTTCACAAAGTATTACAAGAATGCACCACCAAATGGGAATCAAAGCAACTGGGAAAGCAAGGAATGATATATTTTCCTGCAATTGTAATTCCTATGATTACTTTGGAGCCGGCTTGGGCTTCTTGAGAGTTCTCGTGCTCCCGTGCTCATACAACAATTCCATGAACTCTTCAAATTCAAAAACAAAGAAACACAGGCTCAATATATTTTTAGGGCAGTGAACAATATATTGCTCAATATTCAAGTAATTCATCACCATTATTGTTGTTCCTTTCTTATCTCATTTTTCCTCTTATTCGTTTTTCAGGTTTTATTTTTTTGGGTATGTTCTTTATGTTCAAGATTCATGTGAATTGAGAGAGAGACCAATACCACTTTTGATCTTGTTTTTCTTGCATTTTTGTGCTATTTTTTTGTTTTGGGAGGAGAGAGACATAAAAATTGAGTAAAAATACTTATTTACCTATGATTTTAATAGAAGTGGGTTATGGAAAACAAACAGAACATATTTCAGGTGGGTAAAGTGACATTTTTTAAACCACGAGAAGGCAAAGTGATTTCGGGCCAAACCACATGTGGGTTTAGTGTAATTACCCCAAAACTATATGTAAGTCATCACTAATTTGAAACACTTTATTACAAATGTCCACGGGCCTAAACATTAACTACCCTTTCCATAGTTCGATGCTTAGTATACTTGAAAGTTCAATATCAAGAAGGGCACATGATTTTTGGCCAGGAATCACCTACAACTCTTATAAGTTAAAAAAACTCTTTTAATCTCCTTAAGTAAGATGAGGAAAATTTAGCAGTAGGCCCACGTGAAATTTTCAAAGTACAATTTTGAGAAATTTCCACCTCAAAATTCATCATACACAAGAGATAGAACTTTATGTGTGTACAAAATCTCATACATAAATGAGTAACTAACATTTTAGTATGGACAGTTTTAGAAAAAATAAAAATAGAAAAGGGAAATGGTAATAAGAAGTCATGACATGGATAAGTAAGATTAAAAAATATAAAAGATTAGATAAAAGAGAAAGAAAAGTATAAAACTCTAAGTTGTTAGCAAGCAAGAATATATTTCTTGCTTTTTTGTGTTTTTGTTCTTTCTTTGTTTCCTTTTCTTTTGACTTGGAGAAGAAATTCATTTTTTGATACGATAGGATACACTATATATAGTAGAAGTCATTAATGAGTTCTTTATGACATTAGTTCTAACAATATCGAAATTAAGACTAACTTGGAGGCTTTCCTAGCTAGGTGTGTTTTCAAACCAAAATTGAATTCTTCTTGCTGTAAGTATTAATAGTTGCTTTTGCAAATATGTTCATATATATACACATGTTTTCTATTATTATTTATAAACGGTAAGTTGCTATACTTGCTTAAAATTTGTCATATAGATATTAAATGTAGTAAATTTTTATTGCACTTGGATTAATACTGTACTTTTGTGAGCTATTACCGCTAAATAGTTTGGTTTATGTTACTATATTATTGGATCCATGCTTTTATTTAATATATATTTATAAGTTAATCACATGCAAAATTTCAAAATAATGAGTTGCCATTTACTGTTAAATCTATAAGGTTAACCATTTAGTATATTTAAAAAACAAAAACATAAGAGTTTCTTTATAGATTTGTGAGTTTTTAATGCCTAATCACCTTGATATTCAAAAAGATCACCTTAATATTTGGTAAGTATGATAGTTGTAGCAAATAAAATTATTCCAACTATGTGTTTAGCAAACTATTATCATGAAAAAAAAGGGATTGAGTAATATAACTTTTGTAAAAGTTATTTACAATTTAATTTGAATCTAAACTTCAAAAGTTATAATGAAAGAAGGGGAATTTGAACCGTGAATGTCATGAACATACTAAAGGGTCCAACCAATATAGCTACAAAGCTCTTGGCTATCAAATAATAATAATAAAAAAATAGTAATAACTATCATTTGCAAACATTATTAAATCTTTTTATATTCCTATTTATCACACATGGTGAAGAGAGGATTTAAACTTAAGTTCTCTTAACGAAGAAAATCTAATAATACCCCTAAGTTACAAAACTTTGACAAAATATTAACAAATATAAAGATTAAAATAGTGATAGATTGAGCATTCAAAAAAAAAAAAGTAAAGAGAATGATCGAAAGACAAAAAGAGACACAAGCATATCCTTTATTCAATTAAGAATATACAAATACAATTATTACTAAATTTACTTGAAATGATAAAATTGAAAATTATTATTCTAAAAGGCTTTGCTCTTTTTTTTTTTTTTTTTTTTTTTTTTTTTTTTTTTGATATCCTCAAACTATAGTCGCTACTAAATTTGTTGTTGGAAGTTTTGTTTGAATGCCATTGTTGTTTTGAGTT
Source organism: Castanopsis chinensis (assembly GCA_032878915.1). Classification (NCBI taxonomy): domain Eukaryota; kingdom Viridiplantae; phylum Streptophyta; class Magnoliopsida; order Fagales; family Fagaceae; genus Castanopsis; species Castanopsis chinensis. The sequence goes on along the minus strand of JAVQMG010000099.1, from coordinate 3,708,334 downwards.
GTAGTGACTGAGTAAAAAGTTGCATAATAGAGAACTAACCATATCAAATATGAAAGCAAACTTAGCTGCACTCCCAACTTGATATATAGAACAATAAAAAACTTAGATTTGGGTTAAAAATAAAAATAAAAAACTTTTTTAGTCTCAAGAATTAAAGGCATGGTTGGAACTTTTGTTGTTAAAAGTATTTTTAATATTTATTCTTAACTTTTTAGGTGCATTTCCTTAAAATAAAAAAAATCATATTTATAAAAAGAAAAACATAATAATTTAAAAAAATTAGTCTCTGTCTCCAGACTTTTAAGTTTCACATTGCCTTCCAATTTGAGATTGCAAAATAATAATAATAATAATAATATCAAGTTATAAAAATTATGTATCTCCACCTATAATAATAAGGGAGATGCTACATCCACAACATTTTTACAACATTTTCACAACAAATCATGGGTGGTTAGTTGTTATTGGTTCAAATTTGAACCTAACACGAAAATTACTTTTTTGCCCCAACAATAACAACCAGTAACAACTTGCCACTTAGGATTTGTTGTAAAAATGTTGTAAAAATATTGTGAACATATCATTTCTCTAATAATAATAATAATAATAATAATATCAAGTTATAAAAATTATGTATCTCCACCTGGGCCACGCTCATGTTTCTTAATCAATCAGGCCCAAATCCAATTTTCATTTAAAATCCAAACTGCTTTAATCGCTTCTTAGACACAATTCAACACCTTCTTAAACGTTTGATCTCACCAAATTCCGTACACCTCACTCACGTTTCCAAGTTTGCTTAATAGCTTGGAAACACAAAGCTGTCTTAATATAAATAATTGTTATCTTCATTGCTAATCACTCTCTCTTTCCATTTCGCTGGACAAGGTTACAATTTTCATCTTTGTATCTTATTATTTTACTTGTGTTGGTAAATGTTGCTTGCAACTTTGGAATATGACAACTTGTGAGAAATTATTTGGTGAAAACACCATTTTGGTTTCCACATTTTAAGGTTACAGTCAATTTGGTTTCTATATTTTGATAATAGTCAATTTGGTTCTTGTTATTTTTAATGTTTAGTCAAATTGGTCATTACCATTAAGGGTGTGTTTGTTTGGAGGTGAAACAGGGAGGATAGAAAACTTTGAAAAGGAAATAGGAGAGAAAACTTTTTTGGAATGTGTTTGGTTGGGTGGAAAAGATGAAAAATAAATGGTGGGGCCCAGATATTTTCTTCCCTGGCCCACCAAAATGTTTTCTCTCCAAAATGAAGAGAAAACTGAGTGAAGATAAATATTTTCTTGATTGACAAAAATGCCCAGCATATATATACACACTTATTCAAGTTGCCTTTATTTTTATTTTCTTCTCAACCACGGTTTTTTTTTTTTTTTTTTCCTGGGCAACTACGTTGCTTTTTTTTTTTTTTTTTTTTTTCAGGCCTGGGCGTTCTGCCTTCTTTCTTATTTTTTTTTTTTTTTTTTTTCTTCTCTGGGGCAGTTGCCTTTTCTTTTGGTTTTTTTTTTTTTTCCTATTCTTTTTTTCTTCTTTTGATTTTCTAGGCCTAGGCGTGATAGTTTTTTTTTTTTTTTTTTAACTAGTTATGATTTTTTTTTACATGATTTTTTTTTGTGGTAATTTGTCACTTTTTTGTTTTAATTAGGTATCATTTTTTAATAAGGGCATATGAGTAAATTTATTCAAACCCATTTTTTCCATCCCTCTACTTTTTTACCCCCAACCAAACAAGAGAGAAAATAAAATCTTTTCTATCCTCCTATTTTTCCACTCTTTCACCATTTTCTATCCTCCTATTTTTCCACTCCTCTAACTAAACGGACCCTAACTTACTAATGGAAAATGACTACTTGGCAAATGGTGTGCACAGTTGGCACAATTAAAGCTTATGACTTATAAAATTGTACGTCAAAAGCATCCCCTCCACGTCACCCATTCTTCTTAACTCAACTTTGTAAATACTAACAGAGAAGACCAAAAAGTGAAGAATCATTTTGAAGATGATGGAGGTGAACTTGATTAGAGGTATGTTCCTATTCTGCTTAAGTGGTTTGTGTGGCATCCAAAATGAAGTTAATGAGCTTACTAGTATTGATTGGCTTGGTATTTAGAACAACTGTCAAATTGAATGAAGTGAGTATATATTTACATTGTTAGTAAGAACTTTCAAAAGTGATACTAGTTGTTTGACACATATGATGCTTGAAATTTTATGCTATTCACTAATGTTAGGAAAAGAATGTTATTTGCACACTTTGCTATACACTTGTTTTTCACTCCCAGCCTTCAGACCTTCATTTAAAATTAAAATAGAGATCACATTTCCTTGAATTTCTAAGCTACGTACAATATTTTTTTCTTGTGTTACTTAAAGTTTGTAATTGAGGTGAGTTGAAGAGCTTCTCATTTTAGCGCATTCTTTAATGACTTGGTATTTAGATCATGTCATAATCACATACACATGTTATAAGATGCTATACTTATTTATATTGGAACCCTTTTTCCTCCCTTTCGTGAAATAGTTTGCAGACTATTATGCAGGCCATTCAATTTGCAAGGACTGATATCAAATTTGATCTTGCATTTTAATTTTACCCAAGGTGTATGAGGAAATGTCCTCCTTTGGGTTCTTTGGTGGTGGGTGGTAGCTTTTTTTTTGTTAGGATATCAAAGTAAAATAAAAGACGGTTTGATGGAAGTGTTTTGTTGGTAACGTTTTTCTACATTAATACCTTAATTAGGATGAGATCATATGGATGTTGCCTTTTCTACTTAATATCACATTAGAAGATGGCGCATGCTAATTTATGTTGAGATTGAAACCCTGAGATGTTTATATCTCATTGGCTATGGAAATTGAGATATGACATTTGAGCATGAGAGAGATGATTCTTGGGATCTCTGAGGGGGTCTCACAAAGATAGTTAGAATTTTCATGGGGAATTGAAATATTCCGTTTATATAAGGTGGTGGTTGTTTGATTTGCTAGTATTTAGATGGCCTTTGGCTGAATGTAGTTTTAGATTCTCTTGTTAAGTTCATTAATAGTATTTTAATATAGTAGGTGGAAATTTAGAGAAGCAATGTTTTCAACATCTTATCTAGTACCTTCATTCTTACACTCTTCTATTCTTTAGGAAATCTTTTTTAATTAATTAATTAATTAATTTTTACTTTTTGAAGGGTTTTTACTAATTTGAAACACCTTAGGTCCAAACTTTAACCACCCTTCCTATAGTTGGGTGCTTAGTAGGCTTGAAAGTTCAATATCAAGAAGGGCACATGATTTATGGCTAAAAATGGGTTACAACTCTCATAAGTTAAAAACTCTTTCAATCTCCTTAAGCTAAAGTATTAGCATGGACATGTTTAGAAAAATAAAAATAGAAAAAGGATATGTTAGTAAGAAGTTGTGACATGGATAAGTAAAATTTAAAAAATAATAAGATAAAAGATTAGATAAAAAAGAAAGAAAAGTATATAAATCTAAGTTGTTGGCAAGCAAGAATAAATGCCTTGCTTGCTTGTTTTTTTTGTTCTTTATTTGTTTTATTTTCTTTTAAGTTGCAGAAGGTATTTCTTTTTTATATGATAGGATAATAACCCTATATATAGTAAGAGTCATTGATGAATTCCATATGACCTTAGTTCTAACAACATTGTAACTAAGGCTAGTTTGGAAGCTTTCTTAGTTGTGTTTTGAAGCCAAATTGGATTCTTCTTGTTGTAAGTATTAATAGTTTCTTTTGCAAATTTGTTCATATATATGTGTGTTTTTCTATTATTATTCATAAGTGGTAAGTTACTATGCTTGCTTAAAATTTGTCATATAGATATTAAATGTAGTAAATTTTTATTGCATTTGGATTAATACTATATTTTTATGAGATGTCACCACTAAATAGTTTGGTTTATGTTACTAAATAGTTTGGTTTATTTTACAATATTCTTGTGTCTATTTATAGGTTAATCACATGCAAAATTTCAAAATAATAAGTTACCATCTACTATTAAACCTATAAGGTTAGCCATCTAATATTTTTAAAATACCCAAAAAAAAATTATAAGAGTTCTTTATAGATCAGTAAGTGTTTAATGCCTAATCAACTTTTATAGATTAATAAATTTTAAATGCCTAATGAACTTGATATTCAAAAAGAATAATAGACCACCTTAATATTTGAAAAAAATAGATCGAGTAAAATGACTTTTTAAAAAGTTATTCATAGTTTAGCTAGGGAGATTTGAATTCTAAATATTACTAACATACTAGAGGGGCCAAGGAATTGAACAAGTTCAACTTGCTTATCTCAAACGCACTCTAAATCTGTTTCTAGGGTACTTGACCTTTGTATCAATAGATGAGGTGTCTAAAGCGCAACTTCCTTCCATAACAATAGAAATGTGATTAACTATCATGTTAAATGATATTTGATCTTGACATATAAGTTAATGAATGCTCCAATTGACTAACTGTAAAGCACAAGCCTTTATCTAAGGCCCAAATTGCATGATATTTCAGCTGTCACGCATCCGAGTACTGTAATAATCAAATCCTTGTAAAAAAAATAAATAGAAAAAATCATTAAAAGTAGGGGGAAAAAGACGGTAAGTGGAGTTAAAGTTACAATGTTGCAGCTCAATTCACCAATGAGAACTGCTGCTTCTTCTTCTTCTTCTTCTTCTTTTTTATTTATTTATTTTTTTTTATTTTTTTTATTTTTTAAGAAACCAGAGTCGTAGACCATGTATTATTGAAATGAAAAAATTAAAAAAAGATTACAATGAGTCACATGTGACTAGGGGAGCTATATCACCAAGTACACAATTATGCCAAACTTAAAACTCACAACCAGACTTAGAAGATTAGACTAAAAAATGGGCAACTGAATTAACTGGATGTTTCACATGAGAAAAACTGCAAAAAAAGAAATCCCCAGCTAGTTCAAAAAAATGGGAACTGCATCTTATTTTTTGTAGGTCCGTTTAAAATTTAGTGTGGTTGTATCCATAAATGTCGAACGCTTCTATTTCTCTAGTGAACAATTTATGTCAACACATATAGTGTGTGCCGTGATTTTCTGTGTTATGTTAGTCTGTTGTAATAGGGCTAATTTAGACATTTCCATTTTATTAATTTTTGCAAGATACTTTCTCATTGTTCCAATTTCTTCTTTATTTAATCTTTGGGCACTACTTTGAAGGTAAAAGAGTAGGGTGTTCCCGTGTTTGCCTTATTATAACCTTTAGCGTGTGTCATAATTAATTGCCCCCATTTCTTAATTAAAAAGTCCACCGGAGAGGAGGTTAAACTGAGAGAAACAGAAGTGATTGCAGATTGTTCACTAGACTGAGTGTTTAAAGGGTTAGACAATTTGTGTTTTTGTGTTCGGTTAACAAAGAAAATATGGGATTTTTTCTCTATTTTTGTTATATGACATCAAAAAATTTTTAATTAATTTTATGGAACAACTTAAAGTTTAATTAGCTCCAATCTAGTTTAAAACTATTTTCTCCAATTCCTTATGTCGCAATTTAAAAGACTATTCATGTGTATTATTTAAACAAGCCACATGCTTTATTAAAAAAGTCTTGTGACTAAAGCTACACATAGAGGCTCTTTTATGAGTTCATCATCATATAGAGTTAAACTTCTTCTTGTAATATTCAAGAAAATATTGCGTCCCACTTGAGCTTCTCTTTGTTTGTTTATTATTTTATTTTTTTTAATTATTATTATTATTATTATTATTATTATTATTATTATTTTAACAAATAAATTTGAACCACTTTATCTCGTTGATGATTGCAATTATTGAATTATTTGACATTACAATTTATTTATTTATTTATTTATTTTTGTTCTGGGGACAATTCAAGAAAATATCTCGTCCCAATAGAGTTCCTTTGTTTGTTTGCTAGTGATCACAGTGCAGATGATCCAAATGAGCCATAGCTCTTTGTTTGTTTTTTATTATTATTATTGTTGTTGTTGTTGTTGTTGTTGTTTAAAGAAAAATAAAAGTTAGAAACAAGTTGCCATGGCCCTATAAGCTTTTACCAGTTAATGGAATTTGACGAAGGGCTTGCAATGAAATTGAGGTACTTATTTCACCTGTAAATAAAAGTTAGAAACAAGTTGCCATGGCCCTATAAGCTCGGTTAATGGAATTTGACGAAGGGCTTGCAATGAAATTGAAGTACTTATTTCACCTGTAAATAAAATCTAGAAACAAGTTGCCATGGCCCTATAAGCTTTTACCGGTTAATGGAATTTGACGAAGGGCTTGCAATGAAATTGAAGTACTTATTTCACCTGTAAATAAAATCAATACAAATTCTATGTCAAGTGTCAACACACAAAAAAAAAAAAAAAAGTTTGTGTGTGCGCACTGAGAGAGAGAGAGAGAGAGAGAGATTGACATTTGGATTTCAACATCTCACGTGCCAGAGTAAGCGTATCCACAAACAACCAATTTGAAGGAAACTCAGCTTTACAACAAGTAAATTCACTACGCAAAAAAGGCACATCGAAACTGCGAGCATTATGAGCGGCCAACACTACATATCCCCCAGGTTTCTGACATCTTACAAACTGCAGTAAGATTGGTATCAGGTCCTCCATCCTACATTTAATTCACAAAACCAAAGTTAACTTGATTGTAATTAAGTCTGAACTTTACCACCGTACACCTTTGGTGCAATGGTCACTTCATAAGTATAAATGCTTGTGAAGTGTAGGGGGTAAGGGGCAGGGTTCAAGTCTCCAGGAAAGAGCTTCACACACATATACACTTAGATTATGTTAGAGTAAAAATTTTATCTTGTATAAATAAAAAAATAAAAAAAGTCTGAACTTTTTTTGATACAAAAAAGTCTGAACTTTACTGAGCAACAATAAGTAAAATATGGGCACTAATAAGTTTAATGATACTCAATAACCTTTCTAAAAAAAAAAGCAATTTTCCAACCCTCATTAGCAACACACTACAGCCAGGGAACAGAGCCTGTCCTCAGGGTATCTCACATCATACTTAGGCCCAAAGTCCAAGCGCTTCGCTTAACTGAAGCAAAATCATGCCTATATTGCTAAATATAATATATTACTAGTTAAATTAAGAACTTGATCTTGAAGGAAATGACATGAACCATAAAAAAATAAAAATAAAAACCTTATCAAAAGACACCAACAAAGATAATTTACTATTCTTGTGTTTTTTGGTCTTAGCCTATGGGATACATTTTGATTAAACCTTATGCTTCATTCAAAGATATTAAATTTATGTATAAAAATGTAATAACTGTATATGACTAGATTATTATCACTTAGTCTATTTTCATAATTGTTATCAAATTTACTTATTAAAAATTTTAAGATATTGAAATAACTTTTGTAAATTTGAACTGACAAAATTTATATAAATTGTACAATTCATTTAAGGTAATAGGCAAAACATATTCCTGTTTTAATTTTATTGAACATTTTATGATTTAGTTTACTATCAAGAGCAATTGTGCTTTGCGTCTGAGCTTCAAAGGGCTATGCGGTGCTTGCCGCTTTTATTATCAGTGCACAAGAGATTACAAACTTGAGAGACCTAAATGACAAGTTACCTATCCAACGAAATAGATAACAAAAGCCAATGAGCTAATGGCATCTCCTTTCTTTATAAAAACAAAGTGAAGGATGAAATCGTGGGTTCAAGACCGAGCGAATGTGTATGTAACTTACCATTGAAAAAATAGAAATAAAATGCAAAAATTCAATCAACCATTGAAATCAACTTCAGATTAAGTCATCCTCAATTACTTAACCATTTAAAGCTATAAGCAAGATTGTTTCCTAAAATTGTGGTAGGTTTAGTAAATCACACATGCACTCATGTGTATTGAACTTATAACCTCGTCATTTGGGCCAGAGCTTATTGGCTAAATAATTGCAGAACCATTTCTATTGTTATGGGTGTTCCTCAGTTGTTTAATGTCAGTTGTGGTCTTCTTTTCTAACAAATAACAAAATCCATAATTCCAGGACTTAACAAGTTGAAACATTTATTGGCTAGACTAGAGAACAAAGCTGGATGGACATTTAAAGAAGTAAAATTCCTTGGAATTAGCCAAAAATTGGAGTAGAGCATAATACCCAAAATTCAAAAACCTTATTATAAATAGCATAAATCCTCTTTAAAGCTTTCACTTTATCTAGATAGACAATTTGAGTTAGACCATATTTTCAGAATCAAAACATTTCCTCACTACATGCATGACTTTTTGACCTTCATCATCATAATTCCATATTATTAAGGTACTTCAACAATGCATGTGCTCAATTCAGATTCCAGGCATTTCCATCATCCTATAAGTCTTCACATCCTTAAGTGCGCCATAATGTTTCCATGTCCAACAGACCAATTTCCAAGCCATCCAATGTTATCATTGTGTCATAGATCTTCCTTTACAATAATCAGAATGTGCTGGTCATACAATCTATAAATTATGTCTAGTGAAGTCACAGCTTTACTACTATCAGAAGCATTATGCAGGAACTTGTGATGAAAAACAATTTGTTTGTTGGTCTTGGTCCTAACCACGAGTTCTTACCCTAATCATGTTTGAATACAGAAATTTTCAGATAGGCGTAAGATTATTTTAGACTTTGGAGTTTGAAGTACTTTCTATGTTTCCATTTTTACTTACCACCTTAGAATTTGGTATCAATTGATTACTCCAGGCATATATACTACTTCTGTATGCTTTCTAAACATGCAAATACAAACGCACACATGATCCAAGGTTCCTTCAAAAATGTGAAAGAAGTATAAAGCCATAAAATTATCTTTAATAACATATACTGAGAAAATGAAAAGAAAACAAGAAACTTAGGAGTCATTTTATGACTAAAGAATTGAATAGCACATAATAAATTATTGTCCATGATCGCATCAATAAATGGTCCCAGGCACAGACAAGTGGAGAAGAGTTATTACAAAATTTGAATTAATTGCCCATACATATGACACAAAAATAGAAGCTGTAACTTTTTATTTATTTATTCTTATTATTATTTTAAACTTCTTTAATGGGACTGCATATCAAACAATTAAAATATAGAATACCTTGGAACATCAGGTTTGTTGACCATATTGGTTGTAGTGCCATGAACATGTGAATTTGGAACAAAGCGTTGAGGGTTTACTAGAGTCTGGAAAGTGCTGTTTTCACCACCCTCAAGATCTCTAAGTGCAATCTCAATGATACGTTCATTCTCTCTGCTAAAACCAGTTGTCTCGATGTCAAAAACAATAACTGTCACAAGGCTAGCCAGTTCCTTATTCTCAGCAATCTTTTGTCGAATATCACAGTATTCAATATTTTGGAATTGACTAATTTCTGTCTTATTTACACTAAATGAATCACTTTTTGAAACCACTCAATCTAAAATTTCATGGCCAATGTTGCCTTGTTTGCTTTGCTGGGTGGTTTTATTTCCTCCTTCTGCGTTTGTAAATACAGGACTTAGAGTCCATTTTCTATTGGAACCTCTCTCAAGCCCATAGATATTAGAACAGCCAAAAGCTAGAACTGTTTTTGTCAGTCCTACTCAAACTGTGGAAGCTTTCCCTCCAAAAAGTAGCTAAGGTTGGGATTCTGCATCTAGGAACTTGCAAGATGGAAAAACACATGGAACCTGTCCTCATCTTAACTCCAAAACTATAGAAGAGCAAGGTTCCTATACAGTTGTAGATTCCACATAACACACAATCAATCAGCTTTGACCTGGGGAAGAAAAAAATTGATAAGAGAAAGATTGGAAGGAGAAAAAAAAGTTATCACAATGAACCAACTGCAAATTATCTACCACCTCAAGCATCAGTGCTGCATAATGAAATATTGCAGTTCACTAAACACGAACAAAGTATATTAATGATAAACTATGAAATTCAAATTTAAGGATCCAGCAGATCACTTGATTTTAGCATTCTTCCCAAAAAAATTCCAAATCTTCATTAAAGTAGAAGAGCCCAACAATGTGACATACATCATCCAATATACGAAGCCAATCAAGCTCTAAGATGCATACTATAAGCCAATTAACAATGTGTCTGTTACCAGACCAAATCACCTTTCAAAGCCAAGAAAAACCAGAATAAAAGGCTTCCAATCAGACAAACCAAGGGTACCTACAAATTTCATTCACAATCATAAATTAAATCCACTTCTACCTTAACAAAAAATGCTCCAAAGATAAATAACAAAATTATGCCAAAAAAGTATAAAAATATACCTTAATATAAAAACTTAACTTAATGCTTATTCCAGTAGCAAAAGCCTAAAAAAATGAACTCAATACCAGCGGGAGGGGGAATACTATCAATGAAATTTTAAACTTTATCCCCAATAAAGTACCAACCCCTTATCAGCAACATTTTCAAACCAACCTTAGTCACATAATGTGATTCAGAATCATCCAAAAGTGGAGGTAATCCATGCCTTAATCTTCTTAAGAACAATGAAAAACTCAAAATTACAACAAAATAAAATGCCCCATTTGATCAAATAAATCAAACTCATTAACCTGCATACAATTGGCGTATAAAGTGATAAACTTTTATAGAACTAACTAAAATATAGACAAAAAAAAAAAAAACCCAGGACCTGAACTAAAAAATCCCAAGCATGCAAATTGTAATCACAAAAAAGAAAACAAAATAATATTATTGTTGAAAAAATTTAAAACTTTATCCCAAAAAAATACCAACCCATTATCAGCAACATTTTAAATCAATCCTAGACACAAAATGTGACCCAGAATCATCCAAACTAAAAGCCGCCCATGCTTAATTTTCTTAGGCACAATGAAATCCTCAAAATTACAACAAAATGAAACAGCCCATTTGATCAAATAACTCATACTAATTAACCCACATATAACTGGCACATAAAGTGATCAACTTTGATAGAACTAACTAAAATTTTTAAAGAAAACCCACTACTCTTTTCTGACACAGGCAAAAAAAAAAAAAAAAAACTGCTAAAACAGTATTAGAAGCTGAGTTCAGTTTGATTTGGTTTCATTTCATAGAGCATAAAAAGACACAAAAATCAGTTCCAAGTTCATATTTTCTTTTTCTTTTTCTCACTTCATTTCATAAGAAACCAATAAGAGAGAGAGAGAGAGAGAGAGAGAGAGACATGCCTGGTAACTGTTAAGATTGAAACCCAAAAAACAAGTGGATTTGTATGAGATTTGAAATGTGATATTTACACATTAAAAAATTATTTTGCTACAGTGTTTTCAGTTTCAACAAAAATAAGTTCTATCCAAACGGATCCAGAGTGTTTATTTCGGATGGCTTATGGAGATGAGAGTCTTTGTTAAAGAAGCAACTGTGACTGTAAGAAAGCAATGATGAGGAAAATCATTAAAAAAAAAAAAGGAAATAATTTTAGTATTTTTCAAGTTTCAACTTCCAACCTAAACTTTCGGATCCATGAACGATGCCCCATCCGGGTTCAACTCCTCTCTTAGGTTTTGTAACTTTTTTTTTTTTAAGGAAAATGTTATGTCCATAATATTTTTACAACAAATTTTATGTGTCAAGTTATTACAGGTTATTAATGGTGGGGTGGAAATGTAATTTCAGTGATAAGTAAAATAAAACATAGGCAACTTCGGTGAAAATGTGGGACGAAAATGTGGTTTTCGCCATTTAACAATATTTTTACAACAAATTTTATGTGTCAAGTTATTACAGGTTATTAATGGTGGGGTGGAAATGTAATTTCAGTGATAAGTTCAAATTTAAACCAATAACAACTAACCACCTCTGATTTGTTGTGAAAATATTATAAAAATGTTGTGAACATAGCACGTTTCATTTTTTTATACTCTGTCCAATTCTCATGCCATATCAGCAAAGTCTATGTGAAGTGGGTTCTAGAAAAGTGTAGCTCTTACTTCTTATCATATTTATTTGGTTAATAAATCACTAATCCATGTGATGCACATGAAAATTGTGTCATAAAAGTGATTTGATCATGTCATGAATTAATTAGGATAATTTTGATAGACTCCAAAATTGGTGATTTTAACCTATTCTTAGTTTAGATTTTTAATGGTATCTCTAGTGTCTTTTATAGCTATAATTTTTTTAAAAAAAATAAATAAGAAATAATCTCAATTCATGGTGATTATTCTTTATCATCAAGTTAAGATATCGATTAATTTTTTGTGTATCGAATCAAATTTTTATTGGTTGAGCTATTTGGAATCCTGTTCATGGCTATTATACTTGATATATAGTTATTTTTCAATACAGTAGGAATTAAAGACAATTTTAACAAATTGTTGCTATATGTGATCTCAAAGTTGTCTTGCTAAAATAACAAAAACAAAAGTTTAATGGAGCTTTATCTCAAATTTTATTTTGTAGTATTAGAGCACTCGCATCAGTGCTTGTGTAATATAAAAAATACCACATTTTATTAGTGGCGACTCCAAGAATTTTGTTTAGAGGGGTCATTAAGAAGCTCAAATTAAAAAAAAATTAATAAAAAGAGAACTTGAATATATCAAGTTATTGACAAAAAAAAAAGTTTTACAATTTCCTTCTACAAGTTTTTAAATTTTGAATTGTTACATGATAGTTCATTATGAGTATTTATTGCCAATATGGGTAGCTATTACCATTTTATTTTGTTAAGTTTGTTTAACATTTTTATTTTTATGCAGTTTTTATTATCTATTAATTTGTCATTTTTTTTATAAAAATATTTTAAACTATATAAATAAACTTAACTCATTAGCTCTATAGTAATTATTAACGCACACAATTGCACTCATTCATACATAAAATAATACACTCTGTGTCTACTTAACCAATAAAATGCTTGAACAATCACTAACTTTACAATTTTTCTTCTTGAATTTCTCTGACTTTATAACAAAAAGTTATTATAATATGATAACAATATACACACATGTAATAAACCCTCTCTATTTTTCTAATTATTATATTATATAAAGTTATATTATTTTTGTACTGTACACACAAATATCCACGCACGTTATTATTCACACAAATAACATTATAATAAAAAGTAATGTACACAATTCATATTAGATACACACATATAACATAAATTTATAATAAAAAGTGACATTTACAGTTCACAAACACTTACTCGTAATCTTAGAGTTGAAAATACTTAGAGCATTCACAACTGAAAATGTTATCTTATTTTATTTTACCATCTCAAAAAACTATTTTATCAATTATACTATACCACTTTACAACACAACCAACATCCCAACTTTTATTTTCCTATTCTACTCATTAAAATAATATATATTACCCACTAAAATAATACAACACAATTTCCAATACAACTCTTTCCCTTTTGTCTCTCCCATCTCTCTTCCACTTTATCAATTAAAATATATTATAATTTTTACTAAAGTGCTACAGTGTCATCCTATATTTAGGATGGCACTGTAGCACAATTGCAAAAAAATTTGCAATTGTAAGATTTTAGAAGTCCGGCTGCTGGGCTTTTTTTGTACCTTTATGCTAAATTTTCTATACATATACCATTTACAATTGCCAATGAAAATGCTTTTATAGTAAGGGTGTATAAGATTTAAGTTAGAATGTGCAAAAATATTTTAAAGAATAGATTAAAGTATTAAACTAAAAAAAAAATATATTATAAATATATATAATTTTTTTTCTTTTTTTTTTTAAGTTAGGGGGTTCATTTGAACCCTTGGAATAAAGAGTAGAGCCACCCCTGCATTTTATCCAACTTAAGTCCAAAAATTACCCACATCAAGTAATGTTAAGTTATGTAAAAATACATAATTGTTACAATAATCGTGTAAATTTACACTAATACTACTCATTTTGCATTTATTTTTTATTCTTTCTTTATATATCTTGATTATAATAGAAGATAGTGGATGGTGATTGTTATGTATGAAGAAAGGGAAACAATTAAAAAAATTAAGAAAATTTTAATATTATAATGAAATATAGTGTAAAATAGATAATCTGATGTAGGGTGTTTTGAAAAATGAATTTGTAAAAAAAAAAAAAAAATGCTCTTATATTAAAATAAACAAATTTTTTTACACAAATTGATGTGAATACTCTTACTTTTAGTATTAGATAATGGAGTTCATAACTATAGAGCTAGATAATCATATTAGTCCTGAAGGAATTAATAAAGCATAGCAGACTGCATGTAAGATCACAAGAAGATCAAGACACTTATTGATCAAAAAATCTGATTTGTCTAGTGGTTTCAATTTAATTCTTTGCATGCTAGGAATATTCTTGACCTTAATTCCGATAAAAAATACATTAATTAACTAATTGTAAAAGCGCAAGGCTTTATCTAAGGCCCAAATTGCATGATATTTCAATTATCACATGTCTGAGTACTATATATAATCTAATCAAATATATCCTCGTAATTATGTTCATTGAGCTCAAGGTCGGTTGTTTCTTGCTAAAAAATAATTACTATTACAATAAGAATGATTACAATGCAATCAAAATGATGATGGTTACTTGTTCATTAGACCACCATAATATATTGTCTTGAATATATAAACACCATTAATTACGTAGTTCTCTTTGGCTTTGGCACCAATCTTGGTACTGCACTGGCTAAGTGTTGAAAAAGTCAATAATATTAGAATAGATGAAACGTGAAGTTTTGCATTTGCCCTACAAAAGAAGCATCACGTGTGATTATGCCTTGCTTGAGATAGCAGGGCACGTAGAGGATCATGGAACTAATGACACTACAAGTAATGTTTACCAAACTGCCTAGAAAGCAAGAAACTTATGCATTTTTTTTTTTTTAAGGAAACAGTTTTTCTTTCTTTCATTCCCTACTCTGTGGTTTTCCCCACAATCACAATATAAGAACAGTATGGGTTACTATTGAAGCAGTAAATCTACATAATTTTTTTTCCACCAAATTTTTTAATATATGTAGCATTAGCATTACCCCTTAATGAAGTAATCTTGCAAGATGCTTTTGTCCCTTTTTCTCTTTCAGGCCACAAAGCATAAATGTTATATTATATTTATTCTCCTTTCTTATTATTTAAATCTTTTCAATGATTATTAAAGTTTTATTGATGTTCATCCTGCACATTGAGTTACAGTGTTGGATTTGTTGGGCTTTTTTTATTCTTTAATAAAAACCCTGATTGATATCAATTGTATCATTCTCTCCCAATTGATTCTAGTGCACATTTGAAAATTGAAAAATTCTATAGTCACAATTTTTTTTTAAGGGAATAGTTATAAAAGTTTTCACAACCTTTTCCCAACACTTGTTAAGGTGATAAGTCATTATTGGAATAATATCATTTTCTCATTGACTCACTGCTAACATCATTTTTATGATACATCAATCACAACAAACAACATCAATAATTTTTTTTTGTTATAAATATTGTAAATTTTTTTTGGATCTTTTGATTTATCACATGCCAAACCCCTTCAAAATAAGAAGTTAGAAAGGAAGTTAAGTGCGTAAATAGAAATTGAGCCTTACATTGGCCATCACTAATTTGAAACACCTTATTACAAATGTCCAGGCCTAAACTTTGACCAGCCTTTTTATAGTTGGGTGCTTAGTATGCTTGAAAGTTCAATATCAAGAAAGGCACATGATTTTTGGCTAGGAATGACCTACAACTCTCATAAGTTAAAAACTCTTCCAAACTCCCTAAGCAAGATGAGGAAAATTTAGCAATAGGCCCACATGAAATTTCCAAAGTACAATTTTAAGAAAATTCGACCTCGAAGTTCATCATACGCAAGAGATAGAACTTTATGTGTGTATAACCTATAGTTTTTTTTTTTTTTTTGATCAAAAAAAGGGCTTATACAGTGTGGTATCATTGCCCTAGCTTTCTTAAACTTGAATTCTATGATGTGGGACCATTGAAGCTGCTTGGACCTATCCATGTGGGCACAATATTTTAAATTGAAGTGCCACGACTCAAACCACAACCCTTGGACTCGTAAGGGTGATGGTTCAAGAGACTCCTACCATCAGGCTACCACCCATCGGTGATATAACCTAGTTAGAGATACATAACAAAATCTCATAATAAATGAGAAAATAACATTTTAGCATGGACATCTTTAGAAAAAATAAAAATAGAAAA
Organism: Castanopsis chinensis; assembly: GCA_032878915.1. NCBI lineage: Eukaryota > Viridiplantae > Streptophyta > Magnoliopsida > Fagales > Fagaceae > Castanopsis > Castanopsis chinensis. The sequence goes on along the minus strand of JAVQMG010000099.1, from coordinate 3,692,121 downwards.
ATGAAATGGTAGTAAGAGGTCATGACATGGATAAGTAAGATTAAAAAAATATAAATGATTAGATAAAAGAAAAAGAAAAGTATAACTCTAATTTGTTGGCAAGCAAGAATATATTTCTTGCTTGCTTGTGTTTTTATACTTTTTTTTTGTTTCCTTTTCTTTTGAGTTGGAGAAGGACTTTTTTTTTGATATGATAAGATACACTATATATAGTAGAAGTCATTAATGAGTTCTTCATGACCTTAGTTCTAACAATATTGAGATTGAGGCCACCTTGGAGGCTTTCCTAGGTGTGTTTGGAAGCCAAAATTGAATTTTTCTTGTTGTAAGTATTAATAGTTGCTTTTGCAAATTTCTTGCTTGCTTAAATTTGTCATATATATACATATTAAATGTAGTAAATTTTTATTGCTCTTGGATTAATACTATATTTTTGTGAGATATCACCACTAAATAGTTTGGTTTATGTTACTATATTCTTGGATCCATGCTTTTATTTAATATCTATTTATAAGTTAATCACATGCAAAATTTCCATTTACCGTTAAATCTATAATGTTGCCGTTTACTACTAATTTTTTTGTCAAAAATTTTGTTGGATTGGCTTTGTTGGCTTTGGTATATCTTTACAAGAATTGAAGGAATGATCTGTCTTAACAGCTTTTTGCCACAACCGTAAAAAATTTTCGTCCCCACCTGGGCCGTGTCCATGCCTCTCAATCAATTAGGCCCAAATCCAATTTTCATTCAAAATCCAAACATCTTTACTTGCTTCTTATTAGACACAAAATCAAATACCTCATGTGCAAGTGCTGCTCTCTCTCCCGCCCAAATTCTGTACATGCTTCTCCTTCGTAAACGTTCGATCCCAACCAAAAGAAGCCTTCAATCTTTTCTTAAATTAAAAACATCGGTGTTTCACATCAAAATTGAGCAATAAAAAAAATGCAACAAAACTGAAAAGGCATCAATTCTCACACCTATTGCTCGTTCTCTGTTTCTTTTTATCTATATATGATATATAGATTGTATTGTCTTTATCTTTACAGGAGAAGAGAGGAAGAAGAAATCATCTATCATAACAGTTTTTTGCCACAACCATAAAAAAACTTCGTCCCCACCTGGGCCTCTTAAACAATCAGGCCCAAATCCAATTTTCATTCAAATCCAAATTTCTTTACTTTCTTTTATTAGACACAAAAAATCAAACACCTCATGTGCAAATTAAATGCTGCTCTCACCCACGCCCAAATTCTGTACACACTCCTCCTTCGTAAACATTTGATCCCACCCAAAACAAGAAGCCTTCAATCTTTTCTTAAATTAAAAAAATCGGTGTTTCACACGCCTATTTCTCTTTCTTTGTTTCTTTTCATCTATATAGATTTGGATTCAGCTTACTAGCCCTGTTGTATTTAGTCACGTTTTTATTTTTCTCTAAACATATTGGATGTTATTTTGTTTGTGACTCTGTGCATGTCATACAAGAAGATGGCGCAACAAGAGCAACTTCTACATTTTTGCGATTCAAAGCATCCCTTAGTCTACGGCCAAGACTACATAAGTAGCTATACTTGTACTGGGTGCCAAGAATCAGGTGATGGTCCTCGCTACTATTGTCCAAATTTAGAATGCAGTAGTTGGCACCGTCATCATAAATCATGTGCGGAAGTACCCCTTGGGTTGCACCATCCCTTGCACCCATTACATCCTCTGATTCTTTTTGACAAAAAAAACTGTTTATCCTGAAGAGAAAGAAAAAAGCAGATGCCGAGTCTGTAATGAATCTCGTGAGGAATACACCTATCGCTGTTACCGTTGCGACTTCAACCTTCACATGAAATGTGTTGTTTTGCAACTTGAAGCCGAATTCCACGATCATCCATTGACTCCCTTGGGCAAGTCAATCACATTCACTTGCGACATTTGCAGCAAAGAAGACAAGGGTGTGCCCAATCTGTGTGCCACATGCTGTTTCTGGATTCATAGAAGATGCGCTTCTTTCCCACGCAGACTCAAGGTTGTACGTCACAGGCATCCCCTCCACCTCACCCATTCTTCTTTTGAACTCCGTGAATCCGACTCCCGATTTTGTCTACTCTGTGTTCAAAAGGTGGACACACGCTACGGGCTTTACTATTGCTCCAAATGCGATTTCGTTGCCCACCTCAATTGCGCTATAGATCGGAGAAACAGGGAGGACATAAATTTGCTGGAACTTAAAGATGAGGAGAATGAAGATGCAGAGCTCGATCAATCTGTTGAGTCAGTTGCAGCCTACAAAGTCAAAAATGTCAAAGTGGGGGAGGACGGAACTGAAATAGCAACAGAAGTTGAACACTTCAGTCATGGGCATGACTTAAAGCTTGCTGATGAAGAGGTTCACAATAACGAAGAAAAATGCAACGGTTGCGTAAGAGCCATTTCTCCTCCTTTTTACAGTTGTGCTAAGTGTAACTTTTTTCTTCATAAATCTTGTGCTAATTTACCAATGAAAAAGCAGCACCCACTTCATCAACATCCACTCATCCTCCTCCCAGAGGCACCTACCACCAGTAAGATGATTTTTTGTGATGCTTGTGACCAGTTGTCCAATGGCTTTGCCTACATTTGTCAACAATGTTGGTTTAGACTTGATGTTCACTGTAGTTTGATATCAGACATCATTACTCACGAAGGTCATAAGCACCGACTTTTCCTCTCCAACACAACACAAAAACAAAAATGTAGTTGTTGTGATAATGAAAGATGCCAAGTATTTCGTTGTACCACTTGTGAATTTGCACTAGACTTTAAATGTGTTACACTACCACATACCACAAGGTTCAAACAACATGAACATCCATTCACTATCCATTATACAGCTGAAGACAACTCTGATGAATATTATTGTGATATATGTGAAGAAGAGCGAGACTCAAAGCATTGGTTCTACTATTGTGCAAATTGCAGTTATCCTGCACATCTCAAATGTATCCTTGGGAAATACCCAAATTGCAAGTTTGGAGGTGTTTATACATTTCCCTCTCACCCACATCCCCTTACTTTCATTGAGGAAACTCAAGAAAACCCTCGATGTGAAAAATGTTGCAATCCTTGCCAAGAGCTGATCTATCAATGCACCCAATGTAATTTTAACATGCATAGTATATGTCCATAAAAAAGAGAAATGTGGTTTAAATTCTAATTTTTATTTTCCTTTAGGGTTGAGTAATGGTTCTCTATTGTTGAATCTAACATATCAACTGTAAAAGATGTTTCTTGTTCACCTTTTGTAACATTAAGTTGAGATTGCTAGTGTGAATTTCTTTTTTTTATTCAAACAAGTTTTCTTTCCATTTTGTTCTTGATATTACTTTCAACATTAACTTTGTTAAGTAAATAAAACCAAAACCTCAATGTCTCAATGTGAACTGAATTTAATTTTTCTACAATATATCATCAAACCTAGAATTTTACAAACTAATCATATGTTTTTGCAATCATCTTTTAGTCATAATCCATAGCTCTAGTAAGAGTAAAAAAATGCTGAATTTAACCAACAGCCATTCCTTCATGCATTCTAAACATCCTTATTAGATTTGATGCTCTGTAATTTTATGTTTTATTCTACTCATGATTTTTTGAATAGTATTTCCTTATCTGCAACTATATTTTATTAGTTAAGTTTGATCCATGTTAGAACGGGATGAGGTTGCCTTTAGTTTTATAAATTCATCTCAAAGGACTTCCATTTTTTATGCACTACTGATCCAATGAGTTAAGAAGCATATCCAACTGTTAGGTACCATTCCTTATATGTGACCACTTTGATGTGTGTAGTGTGGAGGTAGTTGCCATGCACAGTTGCACAAATCCACATGCATATTCACTTCTATAAACATTAACCATGAAGGATGAACCCTATTCTATAAAATTCATTGTAGACATACATTGCATTTGGATTCATTAATTGTTAAATCTAATGTGTTATTAGGGTAGTCCACTAGTTTAGTTCCCTAATGGAAGCAGTGTCACAGACCTCATTAGTGAAACTAATAAATAATCTACAAATTTAGCAACCGGAGATATGTTTCTCTCTCTCCCTCTCTCTTCTCTATTTTTGTTTTCCAATTCCTTTTGCTTTTGTTTTTTGTTTTTTTTTTTTTTTTTTTTGGTGGAATTGTGATGGTTTGTGTCTGATCTGCTTTGGGTGGGTGTGTTTGGGTGTTTTGAACAACATTTGAGCAGGTTGTGGGTGAATGAGTGATTGGAAGTTGGAACATTCACCTACTATTGAAGATGTGACCATTGTGGGGCTGTTGGTGGTATTTCAATTTGAGGTGTACCCTACCTGTTTGACAAAAGGTCTTATAGACCTCAAGTCTAAAGTTGCATCAATCACATACAACCAAGTAAGGCTGATAACTTTAAAATTTCCTTCTTCTTCTTCCCTACCTGTTTGACAAAAGGTCTTATAGACCTCAAGTCTAAAGTTGCATCAATCACATACAACCAAGTAAGGCTGATAACTTTAAAATTTCCTTCTTCTTCTTCTTCTTCTTCTTCTTCTTCTTCTTCTTCTTCTTCTTCTTCTTTGTTTTGGTGGTAAATTTACCTATTCACTTACTAGTATTGAATGGCTTGGTATTTAGTAAAACTGTCAAATTGATTGAAGTGTGTATATATTTACATTGTTAATAAGAACTTTCAAAAGTGATACTATGGTTGTTTGACACATATGATACTTGAAATTTTATGCTACTCACTAATGTTAGGAAAAGAATGGTATTTACACACTTTGCTACACTTATTTTTTACACCCAACCTTTAGACCTTCATTTCAAATTAAAATAGAGATCACTTTTCCTTGAATTTCTAATCTACAATATTTTTTTCTTGTGTTACTCAAAGTTTGTAATTGAGGTGAGTTGAAGAGCTTCTCATTTTAGCTCATGCTATAATCACATATACATGTTATAAGATGCTATACTTATTTATATTGGGACCCTTTTTCCTCATTTTTGTGAAACAGTCTGCGGACTATTATGTGGGCTATTCAATTCGCAAGGAGTGATATCCTATTTAGTCTTGTGTTTTTATTTTACACATGGTGTTTGAGGAAATTTCCTCCTATGGGCTCTTTAGTGGTGGGTGGTAGCTTTTTTCGTTAGCATGTCAAAGTAAAATAGAAGACAGTTTGATGGAAGTCTTTTGTTGGTAACCTTTTTCTACACTAATACCTGAATTAGGTTGAGATCATATGGATGTTGCTTTTTCTACTTAATATTACATTAGAAGATGGCACATGCTAATTTATGTTGAGATTGACACCATGAGATGTTTATATCTCATTGGCTATGGAAATTGAGATATGACATTTGAGCATGTCAGAGATGATTCTTGGGTTCTCTAAGGGGGTCTCACAAAGTTTGAGAATTATCATGGGGAATTGTACTCTTTTGTTCATAAAAAGTGGTGATTGTTCGATCAGCTAGAATTTAGACTGCCTCTTGCTGAAAGTAGTTCTTATTTGCTAATGATAACTACAGAATCACATCTTGGTGTTTTGGTCAGAAATTCTACTCTTATGAAGGGTGCAGCGTGGCATTTTTCTGGGACTGTTCTAAATATGTTAGCAATCATTTCTCCTATCAAACTTAAGAATTGATGAAATATTAACATAAACACTTGCTTAACAGTGGTCTGTCTTTTACCAGTCAAGTGTCTTTAATGGTTGTTGTGAGTAATAAGACTAAACGAAGGTCAATGCTTCATTGGACCTAAATGTATTCTTAGCTCTCATGGTTTTTTAAAATTGTTATAGTAAATTATATGCAATTTTAAAAAGGCATCTGATGCAGGAGCAGGAGCATCTACGTCGTGATGTTTGAATTACAATCAAAATCAGCAGCCAGCAGTAATCTATAAGTTAGTTACAAAAAAACTAAGCATGTGCTAGTTACAACTGTAACTAATTCTGTTACAGTAGTTAATTACAACAGTAATTACTTAGGAAGGCTTGGCTGCTTGTGTGGCTAGTAGTATAAAATAGCTGTAATTCCAATTGCAAATCAGTTTTGTTGATAAATAAAAATTTACTTTAGCCTTGAGTGCTAATTTTTAGAGATGATTTCTCTATGCAGAGGTGTTGTCCACCTATAAACTTCTCTAAGCATCATCTTCATAACCCCATGATGATTGGTTCTTATTAATTATTTCCAAAAGATGGAACTATAATGACTGGTACAACTTGTTGGGATATGTGTCCTTAAATCCTATTGTATGATGCTATGTATTTTATTATGTTAGACATTATGTATGACTTAATGTTTTGGTTAATAAAGTTGTATTATTATTTGAAAATATTGGTAACATGAATATTGGGACATTATCATATAGTCCATGAGATGCATAGTATGTGATTTATGTGATTTAGTCACAGAAGATATAAATCACAAGTTCTTTGTAAACTCAGAAATATAGTTCGTAGTCGGTGAGGAAATTGGGCATTTCATCTGCGAAGACTATAACATATCAACTAAGATGATTTGTCTTGATCATGGAAATGGAGATTTCTAGTTGATATGTTGATATGTTTTAAGAGTTAAGACATATTGAACTGGATATGCGTGAGATTTATTATTCTCCTAACGACTGTCAATTGAATAATAAACTCACGACTTATATTTGCATGAACTCTTAATCCTGAAAGGATAATGGACTTGATCATGAAGTGTAGGTTGCTTTGATATATCAGGAGTGAGATCTATAGTAACGGTCAAAATCTCAGTATGTTGGGCAGCCACATTTAGTGTTGATGGAACATATATTCTCAAGATGGAATTCATAGTCTCTTAACGGAGATATAAAATATTTCCTTGAGATAAGTTTAATGGGTATGTTATTCAGAGAGTTGGGCCTGACCACTTTAGTAAGGAGTTACTAAAGTATATATTTATGGAATTGGATTTCATAAATATATTATGAATAACTTAAAGAATTAAACCGGGTACTCAAGGAATTAAGATGTAATAATAAACAAAGTGGCAGTCTTCTTTCATGACTTTGTGTTACTATGAATATTTTATGAAGGGGTTACATGTATAATAGAGTCTTGGGATATAATTAATCAACAAGGCCTAGAGTGCAACTATATTTATATAGTGGTATTAAATATAGTTAATGGTAACTTTGGACTTGTCAAGAGTTGACAGAAAAGCCCAAGGCCCATTGGAGCTAGTGTCTTATTGGTCCCTTTTGGTCCCACTCCAAGCCACACACTTAAGCCCAATTGGAAAGGCCCAAAAGGCCGTCCCAATTAGATAATCAGTTAGATACAAAGGGAGAAACACACAGAATTTTAAAAGTAATGAAAAAGAGAATCCAAGAGAGAGTTTTTGAGAGAACACTCTTGTGAAGTGGTGTAAAAGGTGTTAGACATCTTTTGTCATTCTCCCTTTGGAACTGATTGAGAGACCACACATCTTGGGCGTTAGTGAAATTGGAGTGAAGATTGAAAGTATTCCCAAGTGCCTTTCATCTTCAAGTTTTTGAAATTCACCGCTGCAAGGTACACTCTCTTGTTCATATATTCTGAAACTTAAATAGTACATGTTAACTTTTATGTATGAAGTAGATCCATTACGCATTAGTTTTTCTTCCGCTGCGCTGTGTATGATTCCATCACAACTTTCTTTGTTTCTTTTTCATTTTTTATTTTTTTAATGAGAGATTTTTTTTTTCATTGATTGAGTGATTTGCACTAATGCAATATAAGAGTTACACTAATGGAGAAAGATGATTTAGTGTCTCTCTATAAGTGGATGAGATTGTAGAACATATACAATATCAAGGTGTTGGCTTCATTCTATGCATGCTTTTCACCTATATTTTAAATGCCAGGAGATAGAAAAAGGAAGTAGACCTTCTTAATGACATAACCACTTCAAACCAAATATTACACAGTACACAATCTCAGTGAGGAGGCCAGCACAGTTCCTATGTCTATCACATGCCTGATTTTATACATAAAGAATAAATCCTATCAATCTTTTTATATATGTATGTGCAGGTTTGTGTGAGCAACAAGAAATAAAAATATACAACAAGTGAAGCTTCAAACAAAGAATGACATATTCATTTGACAACCTTGGACAAGATATGCTTATAGTGGGAAGGAAAAGTTTTGAAGAGTAAATTTCATTTGTGGATCAATATCTAGTGGGAAGTGTAACAGATGTGTCATTTTTCCAACATATGTCAGCTTGGCTACTAAAGCTCTAGAAAGAAGAAACCAGGATTGGTAAAAAAAAACCCTCCCCCACTCCCCAACTCTCTCTTTCAATGTATCATATTCTCAATCTCTTAGCTCCTTATAAGTAACTAGCTAGTCCTCCATTTATAGCCACAAAGTACTTAGGAGTGGTAATACACTCCCTCACCCAAATTACATATCCTTAGGGAAAACCCACAACCTGAAGGCACTAAAAAAGTAAACCACCATTCCACTGAATCATAAGCTTTCCTAATGTCCACCTTGATGGTACACCTGACTTGGCCCTTTTCTCTATCGTAGTTCTTAATAATTTTATTGGCTAATAGCAGAGTTTCAGATATATTCCTGCCAAGTACAAAGACAATTCGGTTGGGGACTTGGGGCTAATAATATTATTCAAGCATGCTCTAAGTCTAGTAGCCAAGATCTTTGTGATTCACTTATAAATGATAATGTAACAAGAAATCGGTCTACAAACCCCCCATGCTTAAAGGATTGGTTACTTTAGGGACAAGAGTAACAATTGTTGCATTCACCTCATCAAATAGCTTACTTGAATTGAAGAATGATTAGTTGGCATGGACATCTGATTGAATAACAGGCCAAACCTTTTTCTATAAACAAGTTGTGAACCCATCAAGTCCAGGGGCAATCTCTCCATACAAATAAAACATCTCCATACTTGAGACTGCCCTATCAAATTTTCTATCTGATCTGCTGCAATTTGGAAGTCTAAAACCTGTTGAAAGTTTCCCCATAGTTCTTGAGACAGATACCCCTTAGAGGTGCCTAACAGATTTTGATAATAGTATCCCCACAGCTAATTGTTTTATCTGTTGAGGGTCTGTTATCCTATTCCCAGAGCATCCTTTAGACTAAGTTTTTAGTATTGTTATCCTCTAATAGCTTGATGAAAGAATGTAGCATTGTTATCCTCTAAATTGAGCCAACTATTTCTATATTTTTGTTTCATAAGGGCCTCCACTGCTGCTATTCTTAGACAATTATACTCATGCAAGCATTCCATTTATAATGTTTAGTCCTATTCCCTATATATTTCTCTCGTTTACAGTTTTACTCCTCAATACCTATTCCCCTCCAAAAAAGCATTCTCCAATCTTGAATTCCAGCTTCATCTGGTTGGGCCGCAAAATTCACAGTATTCTCTTTGGGTCCACCTAGTGCTGAAGGCCCAACAGTGTTAATCCTATTCTTGCCCAAAATTCAAATCTTCTTCAGCCTTTCCATTCTGACTTATATCCACAACCCAGCCCGATTGTGAATTTTACCAAGTGTACCATCCTCTAATAACTTGGCTAGTTGAGTTATCTAGGTCTAATTAAATGTACTCCAAGGTAATCTTTAAAAACTTGATGTGTGAAGAGATTGCTTCAAATCTTGTTTGAAGAATGTCTTTGTTACATTACACTAAAATTTCAAGGTAAAAAACATTTCCTGTGACTTACTTGTGTACTTGTGTTCAGAAAACCATGCTTTTGTTTATTTTTTGCTGGATTAATTTTTAAGCATTCCAGTACTGTCCAATTGTGTTATTAATTTTTTTTTTTTAATGATGCAATATGTTCATATTTGTTTCAGTCTCCTGATGACTGAAATTTCCATACCCAGCATTATTTGCCACCATGAGAAAGAGTGCTTGGCCTCTCTTGAGGTTCTCTACTTGCTTCTCATTGTTGTTAAATGGCTTATATTCATTTTTCATTATATTTACTAGGTTTTGTGGTAGGTGGATGTTCTTTCCTTCTTTCTTTAACCAACTTTCTAGGTTCTCATTTCTAAGTCCTTTATTACATATAAATGCGATGCAGGATCTTTGGAGGAAGCTTCCAGTCACTCAGACCCTATTACCAAGGCATAATACCTTGCACTTTAGCTTGAAAAGAGACACTACAAAAGAACTTGGCATTGGAAAGTAAATAGTTGCTGAATGGGTATAACTATAAGTGAGATAGAAATGAGTTCCTACCAATCTATACTCTTTTGTATTTTGAGTATGTGAATCCTGTTTAGAGTTGGTCTCTTACCCCATATTTTTTCTATGTACTTGCAGTTTTGAAATTATGTATATCTAGCAAGCTTAGTATAGCAATCCTAAAAACACCAAGCCTAAAAGCTTTTTAAAAAGATCATGGCTTAGTCGATGCCTATAAGTCATTTTCTTTTTCTATATTGAATTAAGGAATAACAATAGAAACAAATGAAGAATTTTGAATGCAACTCTGCATTTGATAGAAAAAGAGGAATTGTAAGAACAAGTGTAAGGGCATCTTGGTTAAAAAAATTTATTAATGCACTGGATGAACTGCTGAAGGTATGTTTAGAGCTTAGATGTGAGCATGGATGGACTTACTGCTTCTGAGTCAAGAATTATATGTTTAATTGGCAGGCATAATGGACACAACAACGTGTAAACGAGGTTTGACTTGGAAGAACAAAATATAGACATGAAATATACAGAGGATTCATCAAATGTAGAAACTCTAAGCATTTTCCATTTCTTAGATCCTTATTTGAGTGAATTTCAACTTCAGGACAGTTTTCTATGTACAATTTACTTGAGATGCTTGATCTTTGTATTATTGTGAATAGTTGTTGGTGTATCTCTTATGTGCTTACCTTGTACATGGGCTGTGCCCCTGCTCTTTAATGAATCATTTACCTATAAGAAAAAGATTGGAATGAGAAAATCACATGATGCTAGAACTTTTATTTGCATCATCCCATGATAAAGGAAAAGAAATTCCACAGACATTCAATGCTTATTGTGTCTTTTGCTTTTAACTTTTAAGAATTTGTTAGATTTATTGTGCCTTTGAGTATCCTGTAGCTACCGATAGCTTATTTGTATAGTGTAATACAAAATATATAGTTTTGGTAGTTTTTATGCTAAATGTGCCCAAAAAAAAAAAAAAAAGTAAAAGTTAGCTTATTTAAAATAAAAAAATTAAATTTGCTTTGATGGGTTCTATAAATATATAGCAGGAGACCGTATATGGATAGATTAAAAATAGGACGAAAACATGTTTCTAACCATGATAAATAAATAAATATATATATTTTTTAAATTTAAAAAAGGTCGATTGCTCCTTTTGAAATCATTAGGCTCAATTTATAATAGGGAATGCTTCTGGATTCTAGACTCTAAATGGAGTATAAAAGTCATGTTGTAGCTCAAGTCTCTGAGACATTGATTTCTCAATTGGATAAAAATTAGTGTGGCTGTATCCATATAGTGTCATGATTGATTCACCCCATTTTGTTTTTCTCAAGTAAAAGTCCTTGTAGTTACAATGATTACTTGACACATGCTCAAAAGAATTACTATTACAATAACAATAACTACAATGCAATGAAAATGATGATGTTTACTTCTTTATTAGGCCACCATAATTTATAGTCTTGAATATATCAATACCATTTTGGTATCCAAGCTGCCAAACCAAAAAATCTGCTCTGGAAGCCAAACTTAGCTGGAGGTATAAATCTAGTCCTAATGCTAAATGGTGAATGGAATCTCAGTGGAATTCCCATGGTCCTTCCCACTCTCCTACACCAACTAAGTTAAAGCCACTCCCTACATAAAATTTTTCCAAGCCAGTGACAAGCTTGGATGGATTTCTTCTACAAATGGTTCCTTCGATCCTCAAAATGCCTACAAGATGGCCACAGCTAATCCCCATATAGTCTTCAATTTCTCTGGTTATTGGATATGGAACATTCCCACCCTTCCAAAAATTCAGCTTTTTGTTTGGAAATTCTTGCAAAATAGTTTACCTGTCAAACAAATACAGATGCATAGAGGCATTTTGAAATCTGATACATGTGACATTTGTAACTCTAGCA